>OX442338.1:16050000-17250000 GCA_949358125.1 Idaea dimidiata | reverse complement strand
GAAACTTCGACCTTATTCCGCACCGGAGCCGCGGCCGGATACCGATGCCATTTACCGACAAATACAGTCCATAAAAACACCATCACGACCCGTACCATCCGGTTTAATGGAAAAAGCCACAACGCAAGCTACGACCGCAAAACCAACCAACATACCGGTTAAAACATCCAGTGCGACCATCACTTTAATAATAACCCTAGGGGTCCTGTTTCTTGTCGTCGACATAGCTATTTGCACTGTTCTCTATTTGAAAAAACGTAAACTCCGCAAACGGGAACAAAGTCATCAAACCTCGAGGCAAACTCGAGCCGAAATCGGTGAAGTGGACTTAATCGGACAAAAAAGTAAGGATGACAAGAGCGCGTTGCAAACACTCAAAAACGGATGCAGTGTTATAAAATCGATGAGTTTCAACAAAAAACGTGATAGCCTAAAGAAAACTAAGAAAAAAAATGACGTGTGCAAAACGCCGAAATCCGATGACTCGGGCGGTTTCCGAGAAAGGTTCCAACTAAGAAGACATTTGTCTACGAGTACGTTAGACGCTCACACCAAGGTTAGAGATTGGATCGCAAACGAAGTAATGCATAGATGCTCCCCGGCAATATTGAGGAAATCTAATTCTGATATCAATAATGATAAAAATGTGAGCGTAGCGAAACCTTTTACCAGATCGGAGGAATTGCTATCAGAGCCGAAACGATCGAATAAGGACCCGTTGAAAGTTGATGACAGTGTATCGAAAAGCCTTACGTCTAAATACTGTAGCGAAAAAGCGAAAACTTCTGAAAAAACTACTTCTACTTCGGCATTGGGATCCCATTCTTCTATTAACAGCACTAAGCATTCCCATAACAGTATTAAATACGCTAGTAAATCTAGTGATTCTTTAAAGAGCAAAGCTACAGAAAGTATTAAATCTAAAAAAGTTTCTGTGGCTATTGATGCTACACCAGGCGCTCGAACGAAATCCATACTGAAACAAGAACCTATTGAAATTTCTAAATCTTTTGACAGCGATAATTATCTACATTCCAATAAAAGTCGATTGATGAAATCTAAAACCGATGGTGAAATAACCAATGATAGTTCTGAGAAAGAAGACGAAATAAAAACATTTACGAATGAAGTAACTTTATCTGTTCAGAGTAAACCAAAACCGTTAGTTATTTCTCACAAACATTCGACATCAGATCCGGTAAGTGACATTAACTACGACAAGATTTTCAAAGAAAAATTAGAATCTGGTGCACCAGTAATCGATATACTACCACCAGTGACCTTTAGAAACGACATAAACGTGACATCAAAGGATGAGAACTCGTTAAATCAACCGCTAACGGCTGAAGAAGCTTTACTCACAATTAAGCGTAGAAACTTTCCCAAAGTGCTTCCGGATTTGCCTCGAGCTCAAAAGCGGTTGTCACTGCAACCGTCGACTTTGCAAACTTTTCGCAGCTATTCGAGTAGTGTAGAAAATTCGGAGCGTCCTAAAGTTCCCCCTCAGCCTCCACCCAGAACGACTACTTTAGACCGACGTCTTGCTTACAAAAACTCAAAACCCTTGTCGTCTTTCGGAGCTTCAAATGAAAAACAAATTCCTGAGCCACATTTAATTGGAAATTATGAAAACATTAACAATTTATCTCCTGATATACCTGCGTGGAATAAATCTTTTGAGCGAAATATTAAAGAGAGTAATACACCTGAGCCAACAGTAGTTATGACAAAAGACAGAGAAATTCCCAAAGTGATTATTGCATCTAGTATTAATTTGGCATCAGAGCCTACAATTGTGATAAAACCTTCTAAAAGTAATGTCGAAATACCAGCTAACATTCCAAGAGTGAGACTGCCAGATGACTTCCATTCTACGACAACTGGTTCAATAACTTCATTCTCATCACATTATGATGATTCAGATGATGGCGATGATGATGTGGATGACGAGATTAACTTCTTCGAAGACATTGCAGAAGACAAACTTATACAAGAGTTAGTTGGAGGCGTAGAATCTCCTACTAACATGGATGATGTCTTAGATTCTAAAGGACCTGATACAATGTTCAACAAAAGAGTTGAAGTAGTTCCAGTTATTATTAACACAGGGAACATTATACCAAAGAGTGAAGACTATGTTTGTATAACAGATCTGCATTTACCTGATATAAGTGGTGTTCAACCAACGGCCCAGATCAAACCAAAGTTTGGATTGAATAAACTTCAAAACAGGACAGATAGCATTAACAGGCCTCCAGAAAAGGCAGTAAAAGTTAAACAAAAGAAAAGCATAAAACCTTTAATTTTAAGTAAGAGTTTGAGAAAGACTAGTGATAAGTGTAAAAGTGATAGCAAATTAGAACATTCGAATTCTGGTTCGTCGAATGACACTGAAACTAGTACAGGGACTGTGAAAAGGGTTGAAATGAAAAAAGATAGTTAGATAGCACTATCGAAAAGTGTGTAAACTTAGGCATTATGTACGCTTACGAATATATGTGGCAGAGTTGCGTCAATGTAGCGTCACAATTTAAATAATAAATAATTATGACATATCCACAGAATAAGCGATAGTCACAAAATAATTGGCGACGCGACATGGTGACTGTTACTCTCCTCCGTCACAACTTTTCAGTGCGCGTAAAGCCTTAGCTAAGTTAAAATTTATTTAGTAAAGACATTTTTAATAATTTACTTACAAATTCAATTGTGTAAACTAGAAAACTCAGAGTGATAATAATTGAAAACTCTGAACGCAATTATAGTGTATACGAAGCAGAAAACGTATGGATATCCAATATTGCATTTCATGCTTTTGCACGAATGATAATAAGTAACTTAAAATAAACATTGCTAGCTATATTGTATACTGAAGCCAAATTGGATTTTCACTATTATTTAGATAAATTATACAGTTTTCATTTAACAAGTAAGATATTTTAAATTAATTTAAAATAATACTGTTTTAGATAATTGAACTTAGCCGCATTGCAGCTAACAATCGCAGTTTTGTTTTGTTTTTTTGAAACAGAAATTCAAACAAATGATCAAGTGTTAATACTTCTTCAGCGTTGCCTACGCAATTTGTTTCAAGATGGCAATCTTCGCGTCCGTACTGTAGTGTCGATCGTATATTACCATCGTGTCTCCGAAATATACAAAAATTAATATTATCTACATTCAGTTATAAGAAAATTAGAAAAAAAATTTTAGGATAAAAAGTAGCTATCCACCCAAATATACCCAGTTTCATCGAAATCGGTTTTGTAGTTTTTCCGTGAAGAATTAACAAACATACTCGTTTACTTACACACAAACTTTCACCTATACAACGTTACAAACTCTATATGTCATAAATTTGCTAGCATTTGGTTTAAAGTCGCTAGATCTTGCTAGCTATGAACAATGATCAAAAGTCGCTAGAAGTCACTAACTTCCAACTTCAGGGCCCAAAATTTAATATGCGAATGTTCGAGTTTTAAAGCTACTTAATTATTTAAATAGCCCTCAAATTTTAAATTGAGTATCTGTGTGCGGCCTTAAATAATCTTAGTAGACTGTACGCTAGGAAACTAAACACAATTCTTTCAGGTGCCTCTAATTCTGTATTGTTTTGCGGTAGGATGGAGCACAGTTTTTTGGTCTGTTGTAATAAAAGAAAATAATTCGACGAAAGTCGCTAGATACCTTTTGTAAAAATCCACTAAATTGACATCACTGCATCTTTATAATCTTTTATAAATAGGAAATATTTCTTTTTGTTTTTTGCTCATGCATTTTTTACTTAGAAATATTTTTATTTCCCATGACAGGATTCGAACCTGCGACCTAAATCCTGTCATGGAGATTTTTTGGAAATATATTTCCTTGTTAAAAATATTTCTATGATTTAAATCGGTGTATTCAGATTCAGGAATATTCAGATTTAGTTCAATGTACAAACAAAACATAGGAATTTAGTAGTAAATATTTTAAAACATTAATGTAATTCTATAACAACATTTTTCTTAGAAAATAATTTATTTTATTAGTCTCTAGCTAGGAATAGATTCTATTAAATTTTTAGATTAAAATAACTAGCATAATAATGTAAAGAATGTTTAGATTAAACCATGGCTATTATATTTTGTAGTACATTGTTTTATTTGCCCCTGTAGTTCAGAAGCCCTAAGGCTACGTCCGCATAGGCAGGGGGCTTGCGTAGCGCCTAGAAGATAGCGAGTCACATAACTAAGACCAACGGTCTAGAAAGTTCGCGACCAGCGCACTGAACGCTTGGCAAGCACCAGCAGCTAGCTGAGTATCAAGACGGAACGCAAACAACTAGGCGCTAAGCTAGACGCCTAGTACCTATGCGGACGTTACCTAAGAAGATCAAACATTTAGCCTCAAGCTTAAAATAAGTATAAAATTTTATTGAGCTTGGTAACCTTGGAAAGATGCTAAAGCCTTAGCACAATTCAGACAAAAAAGTCTTTTTTTGACAAAAATGAGAAGTTTTTGTCTTCAAACTACATGAAACTGTAGGAAACAATGGATTGACAAAATATTTCTTAGATTGGTAAATAAGACCTCACTCTCTGTTTTCTCATTCCGACATAGGTACATTTCGAAGCAAATTTTCAAAAGCGGTTTCTACCAACCGGTTAAGTTTTCATAAGGCTAAGTTTTAAAATATAGGTTCGTTAGTGCTTGCTATTAACTGGAGATCTGCAACGTTTTCCTCTTAAGTAATTAGAGTGGACTAGCTCCGGGACCTGAGTTTGCTTGTCTAGTAAAACAACTTGCACAGACTCACACTTTTGCAATTTAAGATGTTTCGCTGAGTTTCCCGAACTGCATTAAGTTTGTAAGTTAGGTTGGTAATTTGTTTGAGATTAATTTAAATACCTACTACGTATTTACAATGTTATATATAACCTATTTATTACAAACTAGCTGCGCTCCGCGGTTTCACCCGCGTAAGTCCCGTTCTCGCGGAAATTTCGGGATAAAAAGCCTATGGGTTTTTCCAGGTCGCCAGCTACGTATATTCTAAGTTTCATCGTAATCGGCTCAGTAGTTTTTACGTGAAAGAGTAACAAAGTCACATACATACTTACATTCATAAATACATACATACCTACAAAATTTCGCGTTTATAATATTAGTAAGATTACAATTAGCAAGGAGAGATATGGCCGAAAAATTATAACATGACACGTGATTCCTGTGTAGCTCAGTGGTTAGAGCAGTCGCCTGGTTAGCGAAAGGACGCAGGTTCGAATCCTGTCATGGGGATTTTTTGGAAATATATTTCCTTGCTAAAAATATTTCTATGATTTAAATCGGTGAAGAAATACATCGTAAGGAAACTACCATACTCGTATCCTAGGACCCACTGCGGTTCGAAGGCATGGGACATTCGCCAATCCGGGAGTTGACTCCCGTTCGTCTTACTAACTCTTTTAAGAGGAGGCCCTTGCCCTGCAGTAGGACAAATTAGCGGTATAACGATATCGATATCGATAAAATGCTTTGTCCTGACTAATGGATCAACGCACACTCGCCCCAAACTGGTCGGAGCTGAAATGCCGGTCCGGATATTCTTGGAATTGGAAAGGGTTTTTGCATGGGGTCGGGATTTACACGAGTCAGACCACGGGATATAGCTAGTTATAATATACATTACTTAGCCTACTCCACTCACCAATGTCCCGGGCACTACGGCCATAAATAACATGGTTCAAAAGTTGCTTGCGCTGTATAAATAATTTAAAATTAGATGAAAAGGCCACTAAGTATATTTAGGTTTATCGTCGTTCATAGTCAGACAAAGAAGTCACCTCCACAACATGGTCAATAGTTATCTATGTCAAAGAAAACTTAAGATCAACATGTCAGTACTTAAGTTCTAAAAGAAGACCAAATTTTCTCATTTTATCTGAACCCTGGCTTACAATTTACACAAGTAAAACAATCAAGCTCCAATGAATAAAAGTTTACTCAACTTTCAGGTTAGGTAAGTATATTTGACTTCTAAAATAAATGTAGAAATATAATACCTACTTACAATATAGATAGACCGTAACTTACCTCTCAAATTTTTATGTTCTTAGTGGTAGCCATTGACCTTTAAAAACCTTAGTTGTAGCGCCACTAAGTATAGGTCGGTTCAGCCACATAAGTATGCGGGTGGAAAATTGTTTCACTGCTGTCTTCCTATGTTAAATGTAAGCAGGCTACATTTCAAACCCATCATGCAGATGGTAAGTTAAAGTTAAGTTATAAAAACGTTCTGTTTCACAGCAATTCAAAGTTATCGTTATAGCATAGGACAAAATTAAACTTAGAAGGCTACGTTAGTCTGTCAGAATAAAGGTGCACTTTCATACATCAGTCACCTTCACGTCATCGGCAAGTCACCTCACCGGACAGGGCTTAAAAAATATGTGTCTATACTGCTAAATATGAGCTTGATCCCACACGTCAGTCACCGGCAGTGACTGATGAATTACGTGCCGGTGACTGACGTGTGGGAATAAAGTAATACTAGCAGTATATAGAAACATATTTTCTTAAAACCCTGTTCAGTGACGTGACTTGGCGGTGACGTGACGGTGACTGGTGTGTGAGAGTGCACCTTATCTCATGTCTTTGGACCGTGGTGTGGTCCTAGGACATGTCAACTTCCTCACTTTGTTTTTCTTCACCGTAAGTGCTATCTAAAAAACGAGTAGCTATATAAGTATTTTAAGTCTAACATAATAACCTGAAGCCTTCCATTCTTGAACTCGAATTTGTTGAAAATCTTTTAATTGTTCAAGTTTTTGACTGAACCGAACTGCGGATCATGACGAAGCTCTTTCAGATGGAAATTATGAGTAGAAATAACAGTTTGAAACTTGTGGCTTGATAACCTTCGTACTGTGTTTAGGATAAAACATTTTAATTATTAAGCTTAAGGCGATGGACGTAAATTTTTAACTTTTATATAAAAAATATCAAATGTCAATTCGAAAAATAAAGGATACTCATTAGATACATACAGTCTGGCTTGCTGCCGAGACTCGGCAAGTGTATAATGTGACCTCAGATATTTGAGTTCAATAATTGGTATAGCTACAGTATACCTACATTACCTTACAGTACCTATTGGAAATGCGATGGAAATTGAGCTTTGGAAAGAACTCAAAGTTCCCGGTGTCATAACGCTCGTGAATATAAAAGTTTTCCACTAAAACGCGACATTTATCTACAACACGTTCTAGACCAGTAGTTCTTAAATCAATATTTTTTCATTTTACCAAGTCAAGTTCTTTCAGTTCACACCAAACATCAAAATACTTCGGGAAGTGACGTTTCAAAAACAATAAGAGGACTCGAGATGCTAAGAGAGATCGCTTAATCTCCAACCAGTTTATTATGGGAGTTCTGAATCCCCGCCTTCGAGAAGTTTCTATTGCTCTTTTGAATCTGCACTTCAGTTTTTGGGAAATTCATTAGGTACTTTGTTTTTAACTGTGAATGATTCGCAAACAGGACGAAATATTATTAAGTTGTGTTCCCTATTGTTCAAATTGTTAGTTAGGCTAGACTGACCGTACGGGATTGTATAATATTCTAACAACAAAAAGCTATTTCATTAGCTCAATACTATGCCGCTTGACGTTCCTGTTTCATTGTTCAAATACATATAACGGCGGCGTGGTGTTCCGTCGCTTCCGTGGTCAAATACCACAAGAACACACAAAGACTAAAGTGTAGTGCAACTAACTAGTCGTAAGCTATCTAATTAACACATTTATTGTATTAATTTTATTATAAAATATGTATGCTAGCTTATAACATATTAAGTATGTATTGCCTTTGTAGCCTGAAGTAAATGGATTATTATTATAAAGTATTTTTGTGTAAATCTAAAAGTTACAGGTATAAAGAACCTGCGTGCCATTTTCAGCCAAATCTGTTGTGCTATTTTTGTGTGCAGAACCGATGAACACACAATCAAACACCTAAATTGAACTTTTTATAATTTATTGAGATTCCGTATAAAAGTATATATTCTACTTTCTAATTTCATATCTAAGTTTTAACTTTTAACACTTAAAATATACAAGATGTAACAGGTTAGCCCTTTTAATCCGAAAGGGGGTTGTTCTAGACGTTTAGGCGAACAACTTTTGTTCTACGACTTTTGAAAATTCGAAGTACTTTTCGAAAAATTTAGGTGTAAAGTTTACTTGAAAATCAGCTGTTTCTTAGAGTTCGAGGTCATTGACCTTATGTTGTTCTTTCATTTAGTTTGGTCTACTACAATCAAACCTTCAATTACCTTTATTTTCAAAAACAGCTGTTTTCCAGTGAAACATAATCTCAAAATGTTCAAAAAAAAAAAGTTCGAATTTTCAAAAGTCGTAGAACAAAAGGTGTTCGCTTAGACGTCTAGAACAACCCCCTTTTGGATTAAAAGGGCTTACCTGTTACATCTTGTAAAATACCTTTAAAAACAAAAATGATCTTCAAAACTCCTGCAACCTAGCTAGGTATGGTATAGCTAAAAAGCTATGTATGTTATATCTAAATTGAAATGTATTGCGTCTTCAGATAGCGTTTTCGTTTGCTTCTATTTTTAACAGACTTCAAAAAAAAAGGAGGACGTTCGTCGCGTATATATTTTTTTGCTGTCTGACACATGCCCTGCAGTCGCTTGGTTTAGGGGCAGATTCGGCTATGTACAACAACGTCCAATATTTTTCACTAAAATCTCTTGTTAAATCAGCCGACAAAACTCGCTATTCCACGTATCCCCTAAAAATTCCCTCGCCCCAACATTTCGTAGTTTCAAAGAAGCTAGACTCATTTGCAAAGATAATTGAAAAGCGTCGGACACGTTCAAGCGTGAACACTGAACACTTTTGAACGCTCAACGAACGTGAACAGTGAACACTTGTTCTGGCAAATTGCTTATTTTCATCAAAGCGAGGATGTTTTCAAAGTTAGCGGGTTCCGGCAGACTTTTTTGGAGCTTTTTCATTTATTTTTTGTTAGTAAAGAAAGAAAGAAAAGGAAGAAAACACGGTTATAGGGACAAGCACATAAAAGAGAAAAATAAATTAGTACGTTTATTTGTCCCTTTGAGATAATTTCTTGGAGGAATTAAGCAGTAAGACGCACTACTCAGAAATTGCCATGTACAATGCTTTCGGACCGTGTTGAGTCCTAGGACATGTCGGTTTCCTTAGAACGTTTTTCTTCTCTGAAAGACCTTTTTTTTTCTTTATTAAAAAACCTATGTGTGATGTCGGCCGGAATTCTAACCCACTACCCTCGAAATGAAAGATGGGTTTCGTATGCTTGAGTTATTGACTAGAAAAAACGCACTATGCGCGTAGATACGTAAGGTCGCACTAGCCGATGAAAAGTCAGCCTATCGATCGTCTTTCGTTTTTGTTTGTCATCGTAACATGGCGGCGCTGCTTCTGATAAAACCGGAGTGTTCTTGGTGTTTTCAAGTGTTTAGTATATTAAACAGCACACAACTAACATAATATAATATATATAATATGAAGTAGAAATATAATTAAAGCAAAAATTCATCTTTAAAAATTCAAATAAAAATCTTTCAAAATTCAAATTCTAATTCATTTTTTTTTCCTTTAAAATATTTTTAATAAAATAGTTAGTATGTTATTAAAAACAATAAAAACAAATTACGAAATACATAATATGAAGTGTTAAGTAATTTAAAGTGTGTTATTAAATATGTTTGTTAAATAAGTTTCTCTTCGTTTTTAGAGTTTCGTAGTCAAGAAGAAGCCTTTTAGTTTCGTCACGTCTGTCCGTCCGTCCGTCCATCCGTCTATCCCTTAGCTCAGAGACGCTTGTTATTAAGAAGCTGTAACTTTGCATGAGTGTACATATTGTTCACGCCAAGAAAATGCTCTTTTAAAACCACTGTGGGTGTTTAAAAACTGTTAGAAAGAAATAAGAAGTAAAATTTCGAACAATTTTTTTTGGATATTACATACTCGTACTAGGTAGGTGTTAGTTGTAACGTTGGATATTACATACTCGTACTAGGTAGGTGTTAGTTGTAACGTTGGATATTACATACTTGTACTAGGTAGGTGTTAGTTGTAACGTTGGATATTACATACTCGTACTAGGTAGGTGTTAGTTGTAACGTTGGATATTACATACTCGTACTAGGTAGGTGTTAGTTGTAACGACTTTTCCAGATTGCAATCCCTGTTTTATTAGGAAACTACAAAACCCTACTCTGCGCGTGGCCCAACAAGGCACACCTTTGCTCAATTTATTTATGACTAGCTGCGCCCCGCGGTTTCACCCGCGCAAGTCGTGATCCCGCGTTGTTCTTACACCTACCTACCGCAATGCAAAAATCTACACTTAAACGGTCGCCAGTTAAGGCACTACCGCGCCTGGCATCATCAGTACTTCCCTGGTCGTCCGTTTAAGTGTGGATTTTTGCACTGCAGTAGGTAGGTGAAGTAAGGCAAAATTTGTATGTCAGTATGTGATGATGACGATGGATGCCGATGGTTCAAAAACAACGAAATTACGCAGTTTTTATTTTTTATCCGGATATCCGGACTTGATATTCAGATAAAAAGTAGCCTATTTGTTAATCGAAGTCTTAAGCTATCTGCATACCAAATTTCATTGAAATCGGTCCAGCCGTTTCCGAGATTAGCGCGCACAAACGCACAGACAAACAGACAAACGGACAAACATCTAAAACGGACAAACAGACAAAAAGTTAAACACGGAAATGGGGTCTGTTACGTTAGTACATACCCCTAAAGATAGCTTTTTCAAAATATCTTTCAAAAACAGATGCCATTTTATTATAAGTAGGTATAGAAGATATAGATATAGATGATTTCCGTTGTGTATTTTATATTTTGGTTAATCAATAACAAATAACATACTAACTGACTGCACAAGTAAGTTTGCCGCACTAATACTGGTTGCTTTCAATATGAAAGTATATAAATAAAACGTAGCGCCGCGGTCTAATAGGGTGTTTTGTTTTAATATATCAGCGAGAAAAAGAGAAATATTCCGAGCGTTTACTTCAGGAACCAACAATATAACCTACATACCTATATACCTATATGAGGGAGAATGTATATAGAGAACTTTTATGGTAGGTGTTAGTGTGGTACCGTTGTTTCTTTTGCTTTTAATCAACATGATTTAGGGCTGATTCTTCATTCTCTACACAGATATATCTGCTAACTGATTATGTAACTCTGTTACTAATAATTAAATATCGGGAATACAATTTGATAGTTACAGTCGCAAGTTTTAATTGCAATGGTAATTTGTTTGCTGCTGAATAATGTGAAAACAATAATATCGATTGTTTCAATCAACAGTTGCGTAATCAGCTAGGTGTCCAAAATATAACACCACCGAATAAAAACATCACAATTATTAAAAATAAATCAAACTTTCTAAGGCTTTTATATTTTGTTGTGTTCGGTTTTATTCGGCAGATATCTTTTACCTGTGGAAAGAAAAATCAGACCTTAGTTTCACTTTTTAATCCTAGTAATAAATATAAAGATGTTTTTGTTTTGTATTTTCAAACGCAATCTGGATTCATGCGTGTAAAACTGTGTTGTACACGATGCTGAAAAAAATATATTGTGCAAAATAGCCGTATCCAAACTATTCCCGAGTGGTTATATTTTTTATATTGTACGTTTTTGTAACGATTTTCACGCGTTGTTTTCCGATGATAATAAAGGTACTTAGGAAAACTATGAGTAAACATTGAATCATAATCTTACCATTACTTACTTTTTTTTTTCATTTATTAACACTCAAAAATGTGTACTTAAGACCGCACAACATAAGTGAAAACTTCATTGGCAATCGCAAAGCTGACTGTGTTTTTCTCGTTTGGGTACACTCGGCGGTCCCGAGTTCACCCGATCGAAACTTTCACCTCCGAGCGTGACGTATCAGCCGAGCCCAATTTACTACCTAAAAAAAATCTGTGTGCGGTGCGCTAAAAAAGTTTTCGCATCAAAAAATAAAAAATAATAATACACAATACCTACATACAATATTACATTGATTTTACATAGCATTTCCTTTATGATTTACCTAAATGTACCTCTTATGTAAACACAAACGGTAATAAATTTTTCCCACGTTTTTAAACTGTCGCTTCTCTTGTTTGTTTATTTGTTGTTGGTCCAGGCGGCATCTTGCATCTTCAATTTGAGGCACTTCTCGGCTGAAACTTTGGGAATAGTTCAAAACCAGATGACAATGCAAACTAAAGTTACTTTTTAACCGACTTCAAAAAAAGGAGGAGGTTATCAATTCGTCTGTATGTATAATTTTTTTTTTGTATGTTCACCGATTACCCGAAGACGGCTTGACCGATTAAGATGACTCTTTTTTTAATGGATAGGTAGGAGCTCCAAGATGGTCCCATAAAAATTTGATGTGGATCTGATGAGGGTCTTCGGAGTGATGAACGGAAATGCTCCTCAAAATGCATTAATCAATCCAGTTGTTTATCGATTACTCGAAGATGGTTTGACTGATTGAAATATTTCTTTTTTTAATGGAAAGGTGGAAGCTCCGAGATGGTCCCACAAAAATTTTATGAGGATCTGATGAGGGTCTTCGAAGTGAGTACCGGGAATGCTCCTCAAAACGCTGTATTCAATTCAATTGTTCATCGATTACACGATGATGGCTTGACCGATTGATATAGTTCTTTTTTTAATGGAAAGGTGGAAGCTGCGAGGTGGTCCCATGCAAGTTTGGTAAGGATCTGATGAGTATCTTCGGAATGATGGACAGGATAGCATCCCAGAATTCAATAAATTACTCATTTTTGGACTTCTACCAAAAATAATAGACCCCTAAAGAACTGAGTACAGCTTAATGGGGCACCTGAAATCACCTTCTCATCAGCAAACTCCTCAATAATTAAAATTACGGTAACAATATTGTTGATTTTTAGGTAGGTAGGTATACTAGAAAGGGTAAAATAAAAAAATAATTTAAAAAGTCGGGCAGTTTTACTGGTTGGTTCTATATTGTACTTAGTTTGGCTGCCCGACTTCAGATGATAATACAGATTAATTAGTCGGTGGCACTGTACCTATGTAGAGGTTATTTTGGTCATTTTTATCAATTCATTTTTTTTGTTGTTTTTTAAATTATTTTTTGTTTCTTTTTGAAGTCGGTTTTTTAATTTTTGGAATATCATTCCGGGGCTGATATTAGCCCTACCTACATAACCTGCAATAAAAAAAGAATACATCATTTTTACCAGCAGATCGTTTAGATCTGCTTATATCTTTCGATTGAATACACCACACAAGTGCTATAAAAACATCGTACGTCATAAAAGTCTTTTAAAAATACAATTTCAATATTTCGCCAAGAATTTATATTTTTAAGATATTGTATGCGGTACCGGAGAACACTACGTAGATAAACTAGGTATGTATATACCTACTTACGGACATTTTCATGGAACTTATATTCAACGGTACTTGGTTTTGTAAATTATCGTCTTAAGGTATTCGGTCACGGGCAAATTGCTTGAGGCGACTAAATAAAATACGAACTCGTAATTTGACGCATCTTAGACTTTGTCATCACTTACTATCAAGTGAGATAGTAGTCAAACGCTCATCTAGCTATATGTTGTGTATGAACTCTTATGTTGTCTAAATATCGCGATATAAAAACCAACTGCATAAAACTTTTTTTTTCATGAATAAAAGCGCGATTAAACCCGAGACACCGAGAAGAAAGACTAATTACACCTACTTCACACTGCACATTCGAAACAAAATGTTGATGCTTGTAAACTTTTTAAATTCACACGATTTGTTAACATATTTACATTTTACCGGGTCTTAATCGCGTACTATTTTTACACGACTGCCAAAGGAAGTGTTATGTTTTTGCCGTGAGTGTATGTATGTATGTATGTATGTGACCTATTTTTGTGCCGTCGTAGGGCCTAAACAGCTGGGCCGATTTAGATAAACGATACGTCGTTAGATTCGTCATGACCGTGAGAGTGACATAGGGTACATTAAAATAATAAATAAATAAAAATAATGATGTAAAACGCTATTAACCAAGATTTGTAAAGACCATAAAAAACAGAGAAAACGCGTAACATTGATCACTCAAAAGATATGTTTTATTCTTTCGTAAATTTACATTTGAAAAGTATTGCTTGTAAAGTTTTACAATTAAGTTTTAAAATAATTAATTATAAAATTATCGGAAGTCGTTTAAGTAGGTTGTCTTCATTAATATGTCACTTGCCTTCGGCTCGGCAAGACCTTCTTGTCTTGTCTTTAATGACGTTTATACATTCTTTTTTAATTACTTCAATTTATGGCTTAGCACTACCTCTGGATTTCAATATTCGCATGCGAAAACAATCCGTGTGTGAATAATGTATTCTAATAGTAATTCTAATGGTTAACTTCGAAAGTTATGTTGCTACTACATGACATTATGATTACGCAGGTAATTTTTGCAAGAACAACGGAACGTTAATTAAAAACTTTTCGATTTGGCTCGTATAAATATCTCATCTATGGATTTGACTTTGACGCCGAGTTTGAAGGAATTGGCAGAGATGACATGACATAAAATACTTAAGCAAAGAGAATATAATCACTACGTTTTATACTTAGGTATCTTCTTACTAGTTTGTGGACTTAAATAACCACTTTATTTTTCAAAGAAAACAATACCTACGTAATATTCTAAAATTAGAAATTTAAAAGAAGTTGTCAGCAACAACAACCCGAGGCATTGCGCCCAAGATGCTGGCGGCGTTCCCGCGCTGGATAGGAAACCGCAAGTTCTTGTACTTATCACCCTGAGTAAGCAAAAACAAGCAATGCACGTCCTCGCTACTGGAGTATATACATCTAGAATTAATAAATTTCTTCTGGTGTAATTAAATCTGATCGCCCGACTGCATCCACCATTCCTAAAGCTACTAGAAGCATCTTGTTTTTCACTTTTCTGTTAAAACAGCAGTCGGGTTTTTTATTTTTTTAATATTTTTTTATTTATTTTCTTACCACGACGTTTCGATCATTTTACAATGATCTTGGTCTAGGACCCTCAGTCCCCTCGAGAATGTTGATGTGTGCTGTTAGATGTGGTCTGTCTCTTTGACAGTTTAGTCGTGAATGAAGCATTAGATCCCAGGTAAAAAGTGTATAACTTTCCCGTGCCAGAACTTCTTTAAACTTGGATGTTATGATGAAAGTAATTTAAATTTTAATAAGAACTGCAGTGTTTAAGATGGCAGTGTTGGTGTGATAAAGTGGTAAGTGGTCTCTTTAAATTTACTGCTGTTTTAATGTACTAGTATTATACTTGTAGATACAAAAGCTCCCTATATAAATAAAGGTATTATATCCTTTGTCTAGTTACCGTAACACTAGCTTAGTTAGAAAGATTTTTATCAAGGAAATATATTTCCAAAAAATCCCCATGACAGGATTCGAACCTGCGTCCTTTCGCTAACCAGACAACTGCTCTAACCACTGAGCTACACAGGAATCGAGGAAAAATATTTCTAAGTTTAACATTCCTTGAGCAATACAAACAAAAGGAAATACTAGCTTAGTTGCTTACCATGGGGCTAGATGGCAGTGTGTGTTGTTCACAGAATTTTAATTGTTTGAGAAAACTTGTGAATTATCTATTATTCCATATGCTTAAAGTTTAACCTAATAGTTAATTACAAGCCCACGTACAAAAAATAAAATAAGCTTTGTTACGTACAAAGATTGACAGCTCAAGAATGAATAGACCGATTGCAATAAAACTCAGTATGCATATGCTTAAATAACGAGTAGGTATAAAAAGTTTTACCAATATCGGTTGGGAAATGCGACTAGTGGAAGAGAAGGAAGAAATACATTGATACTGACAGATGAAACAAAAGTTTGACTTAAAGCAGAGATGCTTTGCCCGCCCGTTTAATAAATAAAACAATAAAATCTAAAATTCTAAAAATGACACCGCATGTAAGGTATTCAAAAGTCTGACTGGCCGCTGGCCAAAGTCGCAGCCGGCCCTTTGGTAGCAAGAACCTAATGTTTTTCGACGGCCCCGTGGTGCGTCAGGCAAACGCCCGACTGCAATGCAGAAGGCTGCGGGTTCACATCCCGCCAGTTGCAAATATTTATGCTTATAAATAAAAATTTGCATCTGGTCTGGGTGTCTTTCTATGTAGCGCATGTTGTATTTACAAAATAAAAGTATAAATGTAAACCGTTGTTAAGTACCCATAGTACAAGCCTAGTGTTTAGTTTGCGCATAGATAACGCTATGTGTAATGTCGTATAATATTTATTTATTTCATGTACGCTACCAGCTACGGGGTTTCATCTCAATCGTTTCAGCGGTTTCTCCGTAAAAGAGCAACAAAAACACACATACACAAACTTTCAACTTTATTATAACTAGTAGGTTAGAACACGATTCTCTCTACAGACATTTCAAAGCAGGAAATTCATTTTTATTTCATTTTAATAACTGTTTTTGAAACTGAAAACTGTATTGTTTCCAAACTAAAAACTGTAAATTCCAACTTGAATCATTTCATTCACCGGATACAAACAAAGCGAACATAGAAATGGGAAAATCTTTGCATTGGAATAAGCGATTCATCTAGTGAACAAAAAGCTGGTAGTTTGTCTTTACTCGTTGTTAAACTGGTGGAATTTTAGACGTATTTGTTGACTGGATACTTTAAATTGGCCAATCTTTATCTAACTATAAAGTCGCTCGATACGGCTAATCTTGTATTTTTCTTTAGTCATCTGTCATGACCCGCTTTGTTCTTTCAAGAAAACTCATAAACATTAAATTCTTGTGCCACAGTGTTATTTCTCATGCTCCTTCGAAACGGCTAGACCGATTTTTGTGAAATTTCATGCACATTTAGTAGGTCTGAGATTAGGCTCTATTTTTTTATACCTCTAAGTGAAAAGGGTAATCCACTCCTAACACTTTTTTTATTTTATGGATTTGGAATAAAATTCGCATAGAGATAGTTTAAGTATAGAGAGTATACCTAGGATACTTTTGATCCCGATAATCCTGCGGGATCGGGACTTACGCGGGTGAAACTACGGGGCGCAGCTAGTAGTAGCCACATGTCTTTGTTCTACAAATATTATACTCAAACATCGTGAGGAAACCCACGGCTTAGTTAGCTCCAGACGTATTGACCAGTTCTTTCCTCTGGACATGGCTGGGAGGGTGGTATAGGGCTGGGCAAGCCTACTCCACCTAACAACGTCCCGGGCACTACAGCGCAATTAAAAGCATGGATTAACGCAAGCAGTTGTATAAATCATCTAAAAATTAGATGAAAAAGGCCAATTTAATTATCTCAATTTGAACTCTTTGATTGGTGACGTTGAAATCGCAAATTGTAAATCGCATAGTGAAAGGAAAAAGCAAAAAATCGCAAATTTTTAAATCAAATTTGTTTCATCCTAAAATCTTTTTCGTTTGCAGTGAACTTTTAAAAGTATTATTCACATGTTCCGGAATGAGAATTATGTAGGTACGTTTAAAGTACCTATGCTTTTGATTTTCAATTTAAATAAAGGTGAAGGTGCAATGAAGTTTTTTATTGTAGAAAATTGATGTATTGTTCATGTCTCTATTCTTTGTAGTTTAAAAAAATAATATTTGTCCCTTAAATTCTAGATCAAACTGTCATTATCAGGTGGGCCACACCACTATACGAAAAAAGAAGAACTTTAAATTCGATTTAGTTTTTCATGACGATGATGATTGAAAATCTGTGACTGCCTTTCTGAAAATTGGCTTTACGCCAATAATTATGGCCAATGAAAGGTTTTTGTTCCTAGGTACTTACATGACGCGAAGTGATGATATGGTCTAAAGTCTAAAATATAGCATGCTTATTAAAAAAAGGAAGACTACCAGTGGAACAAGATCCGACTCGTCTTCCTTGCGGCAGCCCCAGTCTACATATCGGAAAACTATGTAGATAAAAAACTAGAATCAATCCTAAAGCAAACAAATACACTTTTTAAACTACAATTTTATAAAAAAAAACAATATCAAATACTACAAATCTCGTATAAGTACATTAAAACTAAGTCGATAGTACTACTCCATATAAAATAACGACACAGGGCTCTTGCAAAAACGAAAAATCACATAGCCGCTGATAGCCGCAGTCAATTTAAAGTAAAACAAACATTATGGTTAAACTCGGAAGAAACCTGTTTTATAAGGTTAATATAAATACATATTTGTTAAAAAAAACTAAGATATTTTATACAAAATATTATGAAAGTTACTAGGTATTTTTTTTAAAAAAGAAGTTTATAATTTAACCGGTCGGCGTCAGATTATGTTTCGATCTTCTATTATTATTTGACGACCTCTGTGGCGCGTCGGGCGAACGCCCGACTGCAATGCGGAGGGTTGCGGGGTCGAATCCCGCCGGGTGCAAATATTTATGCTCTGAAATAAATATTTGTATGTATCTGGTGTAGGTGTCTTTCTATGTATCATATAATGTATGTATTTGCAAAAAAATTATAATAATTATGTGGTAGGTATATCCGTTGTCTAGTACCCATAGTAAAAGCCTAGTGCTTTTTTTGGAATACCTAGATTGAGCTGTGTGAAATGTCGTGCAATATTTATTTATTTATTCCTTTTTTGATCGTTCTTTGTTGCTCTTTCGATCGGTTTTTGTTACTGTTTCGATCGGTTTTTGTTTCGATCGTCTTTTGTTTTTAGACTAAGCAGATTCGCGAACATTTTGCGTTGGCTCTCTGACCAAGCTTTGTCTGTATACAAGCACCCCGACTTATCGCTTTAAGTGTAGCTTACACTATCTTAATGTGTGCGTAGATGTTTGATATAAAATATAATGGCTCAATTACTATCTATAACAGATATCGTATAAAAAACGATCGAACTTCAGTACGCGTAAATAGGGGTTCGATAAGATATACTTAACCGTTATTTACATTACGAAACTATAGTGCTTTGCAATTTATAGTCATTTTCACAAAAAATACGCGTAGACATATCGAAACTTTATTGTCTATTTTATAAATTACTTCTAGTAACTACATTACTGCGAGACTGCTTTTGTGAAATAGGCTCTATAATGAAATGCATGACATAAGTCTCGTAATGTAAATTAGGCTTTACAGTTGGGGTAAAAAGTGGATATCTTAAGTAGTTTTGAATTGAACAATTTCTTTCCTAAGTTGGAGACATTAAGATTGAAGTCCTGAAACCGCGGGAATATCGGAATAAAAAGTATAGCTTTCTTTTCATTTAGAGTTGTCGATCTGGAGTAGGCTACTGTGTCGTCTTAATGCCTAACCCCTTTAAGAGGAGGTCCTTGCCCTACAGTGGGACCAAATTAACTTATTGATGTGTGTGTGTGTGTGCTTTGTAAATCCAGATCTCCAGCTATCTGCATTCATCGCAATCGATTCAGGAGAATTTGCGTGAAGGAGTAACAAACATACCTACTTATCCTCTTACTTGCACACAAACTTTCCAAGTTTCATCGCAATCGGTTCAGTAGGTTTTGCGTGATTGAGTAAAAAACATCCAAACTCACACACTTTCACATTTATAATATTAGTTGGATTAGAGAAGAGGTATTAACAGTAAAAATATTTTATATTAACTTATTTTGCTTTTATATTATACTAGCTGCACCCCACGGTTTCACTCGCGTAAGTCCCGTTCCCGCGGGAATATCGGAATAAAAAGTAGCCTATGTATTAATCCAAGTCCCCAGCTACCTGTATTCCAAGTTTCATCGCAATCGGTTCAGTAGTTTTTGCGTGAAAGAGTAACAACCTCACATACATACATACATACTTACATACAAACTTTCGCGTTAATAATATTAGTAAGATAAAATTAGGTAGGTGAGTACGAGTATAATAACAACGCCCTATGTTTCGCAGTCTTTTACAGACCAACCAACAGCGCGACAAATAGAGAAAAGTCTAAATCGTATCTTAATATCAATTAGGTAAAAAATAGTTTTATTTAGAGTTGAAATCGCAGCAACCTAAAACAACACAAAATTGGAAACTAATTTAAACTCCGTATTAATTTTCGACATTCGACAGTACTTACCTCCGAACTATTTCATTATCCTATTACTTTTAGAATAACAGTCCGTATTGTCTTTTCATCGAATTTCTATTTTGTAATAGCTGAGGACGATGAAGTTTGGTTAATGGAGAGGTTCTGAACTTTGGAGCATTTACTGGTTTGTTACAATGTTATAATTATTGTAACGCTGAAGCTGGTATGTATTAGGTGTTTTTTTTCGTAGTTTTATTTCCGTTAGGATTGGTTTTGTATTAGTGAACTTCGTAAATTTGTTTTGGGAACGGTGAAAGGATAGGTAGAATAAAACACAATTTTCAGCTGGTGTTATTCACTTTTTATTTAATAACCGCATTACTACAAAGCACCGAGCTGTCGCTAACTTTACAGTTAGGTTTTTGAAGATTGACGGTTATAACGGTTATTGAATAAACGCAAGTAAAACCCGGTCGAAATTGTGTTTTAGTATGCAAAATCGCAAAAAAACTAAGACAAAATTAGTTTGGGTACATCCAGATGCTTCGCTTTGCGCTAATAACTAAGCTATAATAACTAAAAAAACTGGAGGCCATAAGGTGCGTACAAACATTGCGATTAGTAACGCATGCCTCGCGAAATGGTTCCCCACGAATACCTGATGTATGGACGTGAGTGCTCACGGTGAAGAATCGCCGCAGACATTCGTCGGAAGTACCCGAAGGTGCTTTGTAAATTGTAATAGTGCAAGACGTTTTCTTGTTAGGGGTTTATTTTAACCCGACTGCACGATGCGAAAAAGTGTTAAGTCTTTATATTATGTACTAGCTGCGCCCCGCGGTTTCATTCGCGTAAGTCTTCTCCTCCTGATCCTTTTCCTGATCATAGCAAACACAACAAAAAAAGATTTAGCAAAATCGGTCCAGCCGTTCGGCAAATGTTCGGAACCTCTGTTTGATAATAACACAAAACACTTCCGCAGGTAAACATTGAATTAGTTTTCAACAAGTTCGCCTTTAAAGAGCGTTGCCTGGTTTTGTAATTTTGTACCAATTAATACAAATAACTGAACCAAGGAGTTTTAAAGTTAAATTAATTTGTTTTGATTAGTTCTTTATACTATACGTTTTTTATTATTGACCGGTGTACGTTGAACATTTTCTCTAGAACGGAAGTGGAAATGCTGTCTGAGAAATAGTCTGACTACGACTTACCGGTATTTAAAAATTTATTATTATTCTTTAACGTTTTTAGGTAAGTAAGTACCTAAGTGTTATTAGGCTTTTATTCAGTAGGTAGGTAAAATTTATGTCAATATTTATTTAGTTTATTTCAATAAATTTATGTCTTCTGTACCATCACGGCTTATACTTAAGTAGTTCCAAGGGTAACTACGTAACAAAAATAAAAACCTTGATCGTTAGTAATAAAAAGCAGAATACCTAATTGTTAATTAACTTTAAACTGTTCTATTTCCTAAACTGTTATTTAAAATGAAAAATGGTAAAAGAAACCTGATATTGAAACCCTATTCAACGATACCCATCTTGACATACTTTGACGGTTTTGGATTTTTTAATTTTGACAATATGGCGTCTGGTTGTGACAAAAGTTAATTTGGATTACTGTCATGTCAAGACAAATCGATTGACGTAAGAATCATCAAAATCGGTCCACGCGTTTGGCCTCTAGAACGCCACATAGAAACATACATACATACACACACACATATATGTATGCATACATACACCGATAAACACATTACCCTCCTTTGCGTCGCGCACTCGGGTAAAAAATACAATTTTGTAATAAAAAACACAATATTTACCGGATTTATTGGCGTTTTATTTGTCAACAACATTGTTTCAATTACCGACCTTTCGCTAACTTTACAGTCAGCTTAATTATGATAACTTCGTCGGTAATTAAAACAATGCCATTAATAAATAAAACGAGAGTAAACCCTGTAAATATTGTGATTTACGATGCAGAATCGCGCAAGCATTAGAAAAAACTTTAATTTTATTCCGTGAAAAAAAAAGTATTTTTATATTTACGTCTCCAATATACTTAATAGAGCTAACGAATCTAAAGGGATTCAATGCAGCCCTAAACTAAGCCATAGGCTTGTACTATGGGTGCTAGACAACGGATATCTTACTATATGATACATAGAAAACACCAGAGATAAATATTTATTTATGAGAACATAAATTTTGCTCAAAAGTTGTAGATCGTTCAAGAAACCCCAAAAAGTATTTCCTAAGTCACGTCCCAACATACCACCTGTAGCCAGTTAGTTTCAAGCCAGAGTTCAACTTGAGCTAAACTAACCAGACTTGAAGTTGACCATGCATTATATCTGAACTCAAGTTTCCAGACTTATTGAACTTTGCTTCTATTTGTGAGGTTGCCAATCGGCAGAGGTCCTAGTAATGTTATAAAGGCGAAAGTAAAGCTACACCCCGCGGTTTCACCCGCGTAAGTCCCGTTCCCGCGGGTATATCGGGATAAAAAGTAGCCTATGTGTTATTTCCGGTATCCAGCTACCTATATTCCAAGTTTCGTCGCAATCTGTTTAGTAGTTTTTGCGTGAAAGAGTAACAAACTCACATACATATATACATACAAATTTAGTAAGATTGCATAATAAGGGCCTTTCATACGTTGCCGGTTGCCGATTCGATTGCCTTAATAAAAAATGATTTGACAGACCGAGTTATCTAATAGTTATAAGCCGAATCTGCCAAAACGTATGGACGAATGTGAATTTTTAAACTAACACGATTGGAACTCATATTTACACTTTTCCCGGGACTTGAGTCCCCTCGAAACCAAGATCGTTGTAACATGATCGAAACGTCGAGGTAAGGAAAATTAAATAAGTTACAAACACGCGGTTGAGACCCGGGAAAATGTGTAAATAAATGTGTGACTTTTTCACAGCTTGAAACAGTTTTTCATTTAAATGCTAGAACTAGTTTTTACACGACTGCCAAAGGAAGTGTTATGTTTTTGCCGTGAGTGTATGTATGTATGTATGTGACCTATTTTTGTGCCGTCGTAGGGCCTAAACGGCTGGGCCGATTTAAATAAACGATACGTCGTTAGATTCGTCATGACCGTGAGAGTGACATAGGGTACATTAAAATAATAAATAAATAAAAATAATGATGTAAAACGCTACTAACCAAGATTTGTAAAGACCATAAAAAACAGAGAAAACGCGTAACATTGTTCACTCAACCGATATGTTTTATTATTTCGTAAATTTACATTTGAAAAGTATTGCTTGTAAAGTTTTACAATTAAATTTTAAAATAATTAATTATAAAATTATCGGAAGTCGTTTAAGTAGGTTGTCTTCATTAATATGTCACTTGCCTTCGGCTCAGTTGTCTTGTCTTTAATGACGTTTATATATTCTTTTTACTTACTTCATGCTTCATTTATGGCTTAGCACTACCTCTGGATTTCAATATTCGCATGCGAAAACAATCCGCGTGTGAATAATGTATTGTAATAGTAATTCTACTGGTTAACTTCGAAAGTTATGTTGCTACTAAATGACATTATGATTACGCAGGTAATTTTCGCAAGAACAACGGAACGTTAATTAAAAACTTTTCGATTTGACTCGTATAAATATTTATCTCATCTATGGATTTGACTTTGACGCCGAGTTTGAAGGAATTGGCAGAGATGACATGACATAAAATACTTAAGCAAAGAGAATATAATCACTACGTTTTATACTTAAGTATCTTCTTGGAGTTTTGGCGGGAATGCGTTGAGGAGATGTGTTGCTAAATTTTCATTTTTGTGAAACTTAGTTCAAATGCGTGTAAATTGTTTAATTTCGGGGGCATATTAATCAATTTAGTTTCGTGAAGGTGTACAAGTGAAAATAAAACTGAAAATTTGCATTGCGCCCAAGATGCTGGCGGCGTTCACGCGCTGGATAGGAAACCGCCAGCTCTTGTACTTATCACCCTGAGTAAGAAAAAAAAAGCAATGCACGTCCTCGCTACTGGAGTATATACATCTAGAATTAATAAATTTCTTCTCTGATCTCTAAAAACTAAAAAGCGATAAATAAAAAAATATTTTAAAAAATAAAAAACCCGACTGCTGTTTTAACAGAAAAGTGAAAAACAAGATGCTTCTAGTAGCTTTAGGAATGGTGGATGCAGTCGGGTGGGACTCCAAATAAAAGGTGAATAAGTTTAATAACACCAAATACTTAGTGTTATATAATTAGTATAAGTACTATCTTTATGTTATTTGGAGTCCCACCCGACTGCATCCACCATTCCTAAAGCTACTAGAAGCATCTTGTTTTTCACTTTTCTGTTAAAACAGCAGTCGGGTTTTTTATTTTTTAAAATATTTTTTTTGTTTTTAAGCTAATTGTACATTTGCCTATATTTTAGTAAATGTTAGGTTATTTGGATGAAGGGATGTTTGGGAATATTTAATATTTGTTATAAATTATGTATATAATAATTATCCTTGGTTTTAGTAAGCGCACCTAACCCCTTAATCATTCGTGTGATCCTCTCCATCCCAAGGTTGCCTGGAAGAAACCGCTCTCAGCGGTAAGGCCGCCTATTGTGTCACTCTAGATTTAAGTTTTGTTACTTTTATTTACCTATTATAATTGTATTTTTGTGTCATAATAAAGCGTTAAATAAATAAATAAATGAAGAGCGCTGTAGCCTGAGATACAAGTTTTGTTTGGTTCAGGCACAGACGTTGTACTGTATTTGCATATAAGTTAGCTAAAATAAATAAATAACAAACACAAAACACAAACAGCTATCGCGAGCTACTTCCATCCAACGACTCCCAGCGACCGCCACAATGTCGTCGGTCCACCGAGTAAGTCATCTTCCAACACTGCACTGTTTAAGGTCAAATCATCGGTAATCGACAGCATGTAAATGAGGAGGAGGAGCTCATTGACCTAGCCGCACCTGCCGATCTTGGACGGTCGTGTGGGCTTAGCGCGGTCATTACTTGGATGGGTGACCGAAAACTTATGTAGCAAAAAAATATTTTCTCATGCTCCTCCAAGTTTCGGAAGGCACGTTAAGCAATTGGTCCTGATTGTTATCTCTGATCGCAGTCGTTAGGTCAAGTTAGAGGCCCTTAGGGCGACCTGAAAACTCTAACACTAGGTAAGCCACACCACTACACGAAAAGAAGAAGGAGAAGCATGTAAATGATCCATAATTGACTAGCTATATCGTTAATTTATTCCGCTAGAATAATGGAGTGTCCCGAAATGATATTATCATTAAGAGCTGAAAAATAAGCTTAAAACGTAATTACTCAATAATAAGTTACTAACATAAAACTCGACTTGTCTTGTCTTAACGTCGTTCCTAAGCTGGCCACGTAACTTAATTAAGGCAAAGCAATTTTATCACCGAGTAAATTTGTTTTATCTTGAGGAAGCTATAAGCTTCGCGCTGGCTGTAAGTTTTAATTTAGAGATGCAAGCGAATGTAAGTAACTGAAACAAACGGTTAAGCTTAATTATCGACCTCTTTGGAGCTTTGGACGAATACCCGAATGCAATGGAGAAAGTTGCGGGTTCAATCCCCGCAGGGAGCTAGTTTTTATGATTAAACAAGGGGCCGTAAAAACATTGCCAAATCTATTTGCAGTAGGTGTTTAATAGATCATGAATATTCCAAACTATAACTAAATTTTGTTCTTCACGACATCACAACTAATACAGGCCCGTAAAGGCGTTAATTTTACATTTTTAAAATTAAATTAAAATTAAAATTCATTTATTTCGGGCTTCAGTAGCCCATATGTGTTAGTACCCTAACACATATGGGCCACTGAAAATAAAATACCCTATTCCTACATTTTAAGTGATCAACTCATGAGTGGACTCACCTCGGTCCAAAGACATGGGACCTCCTCTTAGAGGGGGAGACCCTTCTTGCCCTGCAGTGGGACAAGTTAACAGCCTGATTATGATTATGTAACTAACCAATAGCCAGACAGCCAGTACATGGCCATTAGCCTTCTAATAAATAGCCATATCAATATAGAACGCCACTAATGTCAATTCAGATTAGGTAAACAAACCGATTGGTTAGATATACCAAATGTGTACCTACACTAACGCTAAACAGAATCCCTAACGTAATGTAATAATGTTCGTGACATGCATCAGATATAGGTATCTGTGGATGAGAAAACATTGGGGATGATGATAAAACATGAATGGTTGTGAATTTACTTCGTTCTGGGATGCTACTCTATTCGAAATTCCAAAACTCAAATCTTCACGAATAAAATGAGATGAAAATTAAAGCTTAAGCCTTTAGACTAGACTCTAGAATCTTTACCTCAGACAGCGGAGAAATAAGGTAGGTGTCACATTCAAAAAAAAAAATTACATCTGCATCTCCTTTGGTACATAACTCCTTTTTTGTAAGGTGGTTAAAAAAATTGATCCTACAACAACAAACTTTGCTCAGACTGAGCTTAGCAGAAACTAAGCATCAACACTGAATTGGAATTTATAGTCGAAATTATTTTTATAATATACGAATAAAACAAAAATAACTCGTAGTCATAACAGAGAAGCAAAGTTTAGGTCATTATTTGTGATTGGTTTACATTCTAAATTTGAAAGACTTTGACTTTACTAAGCAAACACTTAGTTGCGATCGCTTAATAAATACCAAAAAATGTCAAGGCAAAGTTCTTGCTTAGCAAAGTCAAAGTACGGACTATAGATTTCAGCCAAATACAACCCTCTTTCTACTTATATTTCCGCCTTGAAACACACTGTATAGCTTGATGATATTACACAACGCTCTCGCACCAGATCCCTTCTCGGTTTATCATCTAGGTACTTACCTATGTATTATATATATATATACCAATAGGTAGAAGCTGAAGGTAATTAATTATCAGGTGTTACAAGGCGGTGTATTAATCCATTTATAACGTGTCGGCTTGTTTGTGATCGAAGTAGCTATAAGTATTACCTAGTTTTTCTTTTACACGCAGAAATTAATAGAATTAGGTTTGATTATCTCTGACTAGCTGCGTCCCGTGGTTTCTCCTACGTAAGTCCGTAGGAATATGGGGATCAAAAGAAAGTTGCCTATGTTCCTCCTGGATAACTTTCTCTCATTAGTTTTCTATTGGTTAGGAGATTTTCTTTTGGAGATTACCTTCAATATACATACATAATATGTTAACAACGCTACTTCTTTATAATATTAGTGTAGACAGGAGTTATTCAGTTTTAAGTACCAAGTGAGCTACAGAAAAGAAAAAAATCAACAAAAGTTGGTTGTAGAGGACTAGAGGTGGTGTTTTTAAATTTTTCGTTTAAATTTTCCCACAAAAATTCTATATAAATATTTATACTGTTGTTGAACATGATCATATCAAACAATAATGTAGTGTAAACTTTATAACTCGAATAAACAACTTTCAGACTTACCGCCATTTTGTCACGTCGAGGCGTCGACATAAAATTCACATTGCAAAACATAAAGAAAATATAGTACTTATATTGATAGAGTTAAGGTCTCTTTTCCCTTGTATCAAAAGATAATATTTTTCCAACTTCATGAAAGAAAAAAACTTATCTTTTTGCTTTCCGAGTAAGTTTTAGGAAATATTATAGAGTTAGCGGATATGTTTTGTGTTTTAGTTTTATTGTAATAGTTGTATGGAAAGTTTTCAGTAGAAAATTATGAAATAACATAGTAAAGAAGAAAGAATGTTTATGGTATCTTTCTACTAGTTTTCTAACACTTTGAAATTTAATTGTGCCGCATCGAACGAACTTGTAAGCACTTCACACGTCTTTTAAAACTTATGTGATTTCTAATAAACTTTTTAAATTCACTATTTGTTAACATATTTACAATTTACCGGGACTTCATTTATTTTCTTATCTCGATATTTAGATCGTGTTTCAATAATCTTGGTCGTGAGGGGACTATTTTTGTGATATCTGTTCATTACCTACTTCGAAGTTTTCTGCTCGCGACTATGGCCTGAGGAACCGGTTTTCTAAAACGTCGAGGTGATTTAAATATAATAATATTGTCTAGAAATAATTAAGATATAACTACTGTGCTTTTACAGGATTTAATAAAGATTTGCAACGGTTTATTTAACTAGGTGAATATAATTTCTTCTATGGTTTTTGCGATTTTGCATAATAAAACACTTTATTTATCCGGTTTTATCGCGTTTTTATTCATTATTTGACCCGAGCTTTCGCCAACTTTACAGTTGGCTTTTTCAAGGTTGACAAATAATAAATAAAAACGCGATAAAACCGGATAAATAAAGTGTTTTATTAGGTGAATATAATTAAATTACATTAAGGGCCTATTTAACCCTTACCGTGACAGGGATAAAACTAGCGAATTTCAGATGTGTAAGTGAAGAACGTAAGATGCGACTATGCAAAATTTTATTGCGTAAAAACAAACAACTTTCACGTGTTAGTAAATATCCTCGACTTTAATAAATATGGTTTCAAAAACTTTTATTTCAAATAACTTTTGTAGTAATTCACCCTAGAAACATCAGTTCTGGCCTACTACGGCCCCTTAAAAAAGGCCCAGTACGCGCGACCGACCGCCTCGAGGATTACATGGTAAAGAAAGTTAAGGAGGGCTGATCGCTATCCTCTGTGTAACTCGTACGATTGTTATTAATGCAAAATGTCACGATGTTAAGATGTCTAACAATCTAATATTATTCTAAAGGTAATTATCTAAAAATCAAATTTAATTCTTTTATGAATTCTTTTACATACATCTAAAACCGTTTATCTGCCAAAGCTACCGTAACCCAAAATTCAAAATAGTTTATTTCATTTAGGTTCTTGTACAACAACAAGTACATGATCATTTCGATACGTTTAAAATCTAATGAGTTTAGTGTGGCTTCGGAACGCACCCTTCGATGATAAGAAGCCACAAAAAGCTCATGGGAGTTAAAACCCAAACTTCATAATGATCCATCGTTTTTACCTGTGTTGAGAATATACGCTGACCAAATTTCAGCTTTTACAAAATAACGAAGGTCTGCGGTTCACGGGCTTTTACGTAAAGACGTCTAAAACAGTAACGCAACCCATACTTTCAGCAGCAATAGCTTAAAAACGTGAAAAATATCACGTTTCTAAATACAAAATACGATACGTAAATACAATAAAACACCCGAGAAAAAAACGAGTCAACAATTCAAACCCGAATCTCATGCTAACGCGACAATTCTTTTACAAATAACCATTCAGTATATTGGTTTAATTTAAATAATAGCTTTTACAAATTGTGTTCCGTGCTTTTTTTCGTGACTTCCGCGCTTATTTCGCAGTTTTTCTTTTTTATTTTGAGTAAATGTAATAAAGTTCGTGTGAATTGTGAATGCATACCGCTGCGGTTTTGTGTTTTGGATTTATACTATTGTTTTTTAGAAAAAAATAATGACTAGGTGTATTTTTTTTTTCTGGCTCAATTTAATATAACTCCAAGGGATTGTTAACGGTGCAGTTTTCAATATTAAAATTTGTACATTTTTTCTGGAAATAATACGTCTAAGGTATTAATTATTAATCTAGTATTAATTCTTCTCTATGTATTTGTGTGTATTGTGTGTATTTCAATGTATAATATGTATGTATTTACAAAATAAAAATAAATGGTATATGCGTTGTCTAGTCCCCGTAACACAAGCTTAGCAACTTACCATGGGGCTAGATGGCGCTGTGTGTTGGACGCAGAATTTATTTATTTATTTCATTCTGTGTAAAAGAAAGTAGAAAGTGTAGTCAGTTAATATTGCATGTACAAACAGTTATGGCGAAGTAAAATGACCTGATTTTGTATTCAGATAATTATTATTTCAGCGCCATGACGATTTGCCTAATGGCGATTTAATTTTGTGGGTCAATATTGGAGCTGTCGCATTCGACAAATTGGTCAGCGACTGATAAGTTCATTTAGAGTCCTTCTTGACGAAACTTTCTTTTTAGGTACCTACTTTAGGACTTAGGCATTATCGCTTGAAATGAAATAGGTAATCTATCTGTGGATGAAATCGACTAATTATTGATAAAAATCTAATATCCTTTCAATGCAAAATTGTCTAATATAGATCTATAGTAGGAAGGTCGTTGTAATCTAAGGGTTTAAAAAGTCTTTTAACTGTTAAAACGGTGGTTTAAATTTTGTTGATACATTTAACTAAAACCCTATAAATTTTTAAACGGGATATAAAATGCAGTTTTAACCTTAGAAATTCATTTCATTTAACCATTAACCTACCAAAACCCGTAAGTTTCAAAAGTTTTGGTTAAAGCTTAACATGTAATTTAAACGCTCTGAATCTTAGTAGTTAATGTGATAGCAAATTTGTTAATTTAATTTGAAGGCCTTAAATATATGCCCGACCCGTACATCTAAATCTAGAAAAAAATATACTGTCCCGCGATATTCAAATTACTATGGCAAACGAACCAGAAAATATATTATACCTACAATAGAAAATGATCTACCCCCTACGCTAACTGCGGACGCAACGCGTAAAAAACAATTGAAAAATATACTTACTAAACACTACTTGTCGTTGTGCCCGTAGTTGGCGGGGGCGGGGGGCGGTGACGATATTAATATAGTGTCGGCATAGCCGTCCGCCTTGATTATAATAAAGATTTATTACCTATATCCATATTTAAATGAATTATAAGTATTATGTAAAATTAGGTTACTTTTAATCAATGGAACAAAATGGGAACGACTGCCGACAAGCCGCTATGCAGCTTGGCAGAAAAAAATAATGTAATAGTATATAATTTTGAGTGTTAATAAAACCATTAAAAAAAAAAAAAAAAAAAAAAAAAAAATATGCCATTGTGAAATTTTGCTGTTTTTATTCATTAATTCGGCGGCCCTGTGGCGCATCGGGCAAACGCCTATCAGGTCCATATATTTATGTTAAAATATAAAAATTTGTATAAATGGTCGGATGTCTAATATGTATGTATTTACAACAAAAAAAAAGTATAATATGTAGTATATCCGTTGTCTAGTACCCATAGTATTAGCCTAGTGCTTAGTTTGGGGCTAGATTGCGCTGGGTGTAATGTCGTGCAATATTGATTTGATTTAATAAACGCGATCTAGATACGTAGTTCCAATGTCAAAGTCAAAAATATTTTATTCAATGTAGCCTTGTACATAATTTGTGTACATGATCACTTAGAATCGTCTAATAGACGACGTCGATCGTCTTCGTCTTTTGATTTTAGTGTGGCTTCGGAACGCACCCTCCGATGAGAAGAACTCTATTTGTAAAACGTCTCAAACTTTGGTTTCTGGAAAAAGCGTTTTATTCTGTGTCGCAACTAGTGAAAAAAAACTACCTCATATGACCTAGTTCGTAATTTTAACGTCTTAATATTTGACATATTTTTATTTAAAATTGACTACATTGTATGTACGGACCTAATTAATTTAATTTATAAGTGTAACCGTTTCATTTATTTTTTTTAAATAATGTATTATTGCGAATTTGCATGCTGCGACTGCGGTAAACTGTACAAGGTCCTGAACTAAACTAGTAACACCAAACTATTATGTACCTACAGTATATGCAAATAATTTTTTTTTTTTTTTTTAAGAAGCCAGAAGTAACTAATAGGGGCTTTATTTTTTTGTCATCATGCGTTAAATTACAATCATCATAAAAATAACTGGATGTGAAAACCCGAAAATAGATCTAGGTGACGTGAAATTGGAGAGGCCTATGTCCAGCAGTGGATTGCAACAGGCTGTTGATGATGAAGATCAAAATAATAAGTTCGGCAATTGTCATTGAATCTTACATGAAGACTGAAGAAATCTGTCGGCCGATAAAAGTTTACAGTCTGCGAAGCTTCACAACATCTGGTGTGACCTGATAGCAACAGTAGTAATTACCTATACGAATTTACCGCCGAGCGAATAATGACCGAGATTTGATACGGGTGTCGATTAAGGTGAAGCATTGATCAACTAACAAGCTAGCTAGCTCTAGTTGTGACTTTGTTACCGCCAACACGGTATTTTTCGTGTAATATAAATTATATCGCCAGTTGCAACTTAATATTGCTTCAAAATAAATGTTTGTATCTGATCTGGGTGTCTCTCCGTGTATAATATGTATGTATTTACAAAAAAAAAGTATAATATGTAGTATATCCGTTATCTCGTACCCATAGTACAATCTTAGTGCTTAGCTTAGGACTAAATTGCGCTGCGTGTAATGTCGCTATGGCTTCTATGGTTTTCGCGATTTTGTGTAATAAAACACTTTCTAAATGTTAAAATAGGCGAATTTCATCTCAGTCAACCTTGAAAAAGCTAACTGTAAAGTTGGCGAAAGCTCAGTCGTTTAAAAATCATGAATAAAACGCGATTAAACACAGTAAATAAAGTGTTTTATTAGGGAAAACTTTTTTACAAATATGAAGTGCAGATTACTACCAATCAATACAGAAAAAATGATGTCCAAATATAGGTATCCCATTTCGATGTAAAATAATATATGATGTATTTTTTAAAAAGTTGTTTTTTTTTTGTGACTTAAAAGTTATGGAATGTGTAAACATAGCTACAAAACTTAAGGCAAAAGAAGTATAAATTACATACTAAAATATGGTTTCCGTGTGTTATTAAATCTACAAATTGTACAATTCTTCATCTTAAACACATTTGTCGCTAACGGAACGAAACCGAAGTTCGAAAATAGCTTTTATTTCTTGTGTCGTTTAGTACATAATCGCTGTTACATTTAAGGGATTTTACACCGTAAAAAACAAGATTAGTGAAAACATGTTTTTGTGTGACCTTGTTTTTTTAGTGAAATTATACGTGAAAATGACAAGTAATTAATCTTTAGGCTGTGAGTAATCGTATCTATGGTTGGATTTACATTAGGAAACTAGTGACATGCAATTTATATTACACTTAATTATAATAAAACGCACTATTTTATGGGTTTTACTCGGTTTTTTTTTATAATAACATTATTGTCCTTGTAGATGGTTTCTTTCTTTTTTCTTTTCTTTTTCTTTAGGTAATGCGAAATCGCGAAAACAGAGGAAACAACCATACTTAGTCATTTTCACAAAAGACACTAAGACAGAAATTTAGTAATACAAAACTAGGGACATGCATTATAGAAGCTAATATTATAAAAGCAGTCTTGCAATACCTAGTTAATTAAAGGAACTTTAGATAGTACCGCTCTGTCTGTAAATGGTCCACTACACGAGATGCCGAAGATCATGAAAAGTAGGAAAGCGGACCCCGGAATCCCGAGAGTGAGAGGGATACAACAACCGGCAACATCGCTCGAAAGATGATGGTACCGCTTTGTCTACATAACTTTTTTTGTAAAAATAACATATTTTAGAGTCATTTTGCATGCGCGTGTAATATATCATTGACTTTTTACTAGCTTACATACTGACTTTTAGATGAATACAGAAAGAGCATCGGAAATAAAAGTGCCCTCCGAGTTAAAGTGCATTTTTCATCCAGGTAACAAATTCTTTTATTTTAAAATTTTCCTAACTAATCGAAGTAGAATCAATACGTAATTATTTTCGAATATCCGGATTTATCCGTATATACGGATAGCTCCGGAAATTGATCTTATCTAACGTATAACGGTCCTGGCTTTGACACAGGTGTCTCGCATCAAGGAAACCACAAGGTTAAGCTTGTAATTCACGAACTAAATTAACAAACCTTATATAATTATTTAGCTACACGCATCGGATGTACTAAATCAGGCAGTGTGTTATAAATCTCCAGTGAGGTACAAGTGAGTACACTATCGCTTCACGCAACACCAGTAAATCACTCGGGTCTCGTCACGCTCAACTCTTTTGTTTGTGAATGTACTTCTTAAGGGTCTAAGAGCGTATATATAGAATTATTTTAGAGGTTTTAAGGAGTAGCGTTGGTTGGAGAAGGTTTTTTTGTGAAGTGTTCAGGAAAAATAAAGTTGTGGATCAGAGTAGTGGATCTTTTTTTCTCTCCTTAATCCACCAATATATTTATGAATATCGATTTACTTAAATTGCTAAAATATTTAGGGTATAGAAGGGACTATTCAAACTATAGGAAGCGACAAACGAAAATTGGATTTATAATAAAAATAAATAGTAATAATTTATGACCAAACAGTAATAAATATACAATTCTACCATACTAGGCAAAGTCTCTCCTGTGGGAAAATAAATATAAAAACATACATTTATATAATTTATACATAAATTCGATCAAAAAGCATAACCATTCTTTGGCAGTCTGGTAATAAAACTAGAAGTTTTGCTAATAGTTTAGACTTCGCGAGCACAAACGTACAAGTAGATATTTATAGGTATACGAACTACAACCCCTATTACTAAAATAACATTCCGCGAATAAATTATTAAACATGCTAAATACCCCATTATTAGGTAATTTTAGTAGTGAAAATAACAATGTAAGTTTAAAATCGTACAACCCCTACTGTGGCATTGAAAAATTTTGTGAGGAAAAGGTGGTTCCAGGTACGCTATTAAATCTGTACCTTCCAGTTAAAATAAATATTGCACACAGCTCAATCAAGCCCTAAACTAAGCACTAGGCTTGTATGTACTATGGGTACCAGACAACAGATAAACTACGTATTATACTTTTTTTTGTAAATACGTACATTTTATACATAGAAAGACCCCCAGACCGTAAACAAATATTTGCACCCAGCGGCACCCGTAAAAAGTTTATAAAAGGTGTAACGGGTAAGCCCTTTTAATCCGAAAGGGGGTTGTTTTAGACGTCTAGGCGAACAACTTTTGTTCTACGACTTTTGGGAATTCGAAGTACTTTTCGAAAAATTTAGGTGTAAAGTTTACTTGAAAATCAGCTGTACAGTTCTCCTTTTATTTAGTTTTATGGTATACAATCAAAACTTCAATTACCCTTATTTTCAGAAGCAGCTTTTTGTTCAGTGAAACATAATCTCAAATTTAAATTTAAAAAAAATCTCCTCATGATCTGAAGACACTGATCATATTTTCACCAAAATTTTGTGGGATCAATGTGAAACAATTACCTATCCTTGAGAAGTATTCATTGAAATCTGCGTCTTAACCACCCGTGATTAGATTCAAACCCGCGTGCTTTTCGCGAGCGTCTAAGGCACGGGTTAGAATGCTGTCATGGCAGATTTTTTGATGATGAATTTCTCCTAGTAAAATATTTCTAGAATATCTTTTGTTTTTTTTTTAAATTCAAATAATAATTATTACTTTTTACAAAAAAAGAAAAAGAGCAAACCAGAAATCTTTTTCCACATCCCTACATTTTTCATACAAGGGTTGTAGCTTATAGTGTTGATAACGTGCCCATTGTTGAGTTTTAAGCTTATTTACGACTCTTTTGTGTAAATAAGAACCTTTGAATTATTGCCTAAAAGCGTTACATTTGATTTAATGCCGTAAATGGCTTAGGAAAATTACACTTGATATCTCACATGCTAGTTTGTCATATTTCTGCGTGAGAAATTGGTGTCATGACTGTTTCGTCTCGTCTTGGACTAGAAAATGCTTTTGATGCGAAAATAGAATAAATAGTCTGTGTCAAGATTTGTCGTGAGGACGAAAACTCGCTGTCCTTATTAATAAAAGCGCACTAAGGTCGTTCTAGTTGTCTTTTCGTTATTCACGATCATTACAAAAGAGCTACTGTAACTATCTTGAATCCGGAGTCACTGCACACCGATCAAATATGTAACAAATGTCGATCAATGCGAAAACAATAGACGGTTAAAACACAAACGAAATACGTTCGAAAAAAAAAGCAAACGACAACCCAATCAGCAAGCCAGTAAGACAGCAAAAATGATTGTCAGTTCACTTTGTGTCTTTACTGCCTTATTGGATCGACTAAGGAATCGACATAGTATAAATAAACCATTACGATAGCCATACCCAAATTTAACTGTTACAAAATCCGTGTTCCAATTCTGCTAAATTTGAAGATTCCCAAATTCAGTGGAACAAAAAAGCAATCTTCGTCTCATAGTTATGCAACACGGTTCTCCAATTAAGGTCCTATCCTCACCTCAACGGCAATCAGCCAAATTGGAACAAAGCTCCCGACGGTCATTGAAGTATTCAAACCAGAGACAAAGGTACCGGCCGGATAAGGGGTACCCTTCCTTAAGTTGTGGAGCAAGCGAGGAGAGAGCAAACTGATCTCCTAAGTTAGAGGCCTTATAAGATGACCTGATTATAAATTGTTTTCTGTTTGTACTTTATTTTAGTGTTTAAAAAGCAATTAGTTGGGGAAAGTTCATGTTGCGTTTTGTAGGTCGGTGCAACAACCAAGGAAAAGAGGTCAAAACTTTGTTTCACTGGCTCTTCTTATCTTGTGATCGTAAAACATCTCAGATTCCGCCATTTTTTGTGTTTTGTTAGCCCGTTTTAATATCTCCTCTTAGAGAGGTTAGGCCAAAATATGCCACAGGAGTCTACTCCGGTTTCAAATGTCTCACGCGTGGTGAGTTCTAGAACATATTGGTTTCCTCACGATATTTTCCTTCACCGTAAGAGCGCAGCTGTTAGCGCACTTCAATTAATCATTAGTTCGCGGTCGACCAAGATTCAAAACCACGACCCTCGGAATTAATGTTGGCGTATCTACTACTTGACCAATACCGCTTCTGAGGGAGTGTGATTTATCTTAGACTATATCGTCGCTTTATACGATGCTACCATAAGGTAATTAACAATAAAAAAAACCTAACACATTATTATTGTCAGTGAAAACGTAACCACAGTGTACGTAGTAGGCGCTTTGGTGCTTTATACATTTTCCCAGCTGACATACCATTTTTTATGGCTGGTCACTGAGGTTGTATCAGATAAGTCATATTACTTAACTTGTCAGTCTGGTTTTTTTTTAGAAAATAGTCAAGCCTGTTTCATACGAGTATTACTTCATTCTACTCCGTGGAGTAGACGGTCTAAGGTTGTGGGTTTCATCCCGCTGGTAAGAAATATTTCTGCTAACCATAAATGTTTGTTTCTGGTTCTGGGTGTATTCTATGTATCGTATGTATTTACAAAGAAAAAAGTATATTATGTAGTATATCCGTGGTCTAGTTCCTATAGCACTAGGCTGAGCGCGCGCTTAGCGCTGAGCGTAATGTCGTGCAATATAAATTATTTATTATTTACTATAACGGTAAATAAGACTTTACTTATCCAAAGTAATAACTCGACTTCTCTACAAATGCGGCTGTGACTAAGGTGAGCTCTGCTTTTGTGGCCATCCTGTGATTCTAATTACTTACCCTTGAGACAAGGTGCGGGTAAGTTTGGACAGCAGGTAATTGTGAAGGTAAATGTGGACACTGATCTTAGAGGAAGCTTAGTTAGGATAATTTACCTTGCTACCTATCTACAGAGTGGTTGGAAATAGAACAGGGACACTACCGCGTAACTCGATACTGTCGATTGCGGGGTTGATACAGCTACCGCATAAGGAGCGAGCAGATATTGTCATAGCTTTATCGTTGACAATTTCCGCTCGCTTCTTGCGCGGTAGGTTTTTTTAAATCCATTAATCGACAGCGTATTCCCAAATCTACGTCGAGTTGAACTCGACAGGAGTGACGCGGTAGGGTAGGTTAGATTAATAATAATATTAATAAAAAGTTTATTTACTAAGATCTTTACAAAGATTATCTTAAACTATGGTCCCAGCACAAGGAAAAACCTGAATCGCGGGAGACCTAAATACAGTTTTGATTACAATTTTGTTCAGAAATTACAAAAAATTACAAAAAAGACCCAGGGAAGACTCTGGAAAACGACGGCAAACCGTGACCATACATGTATGATTGACCAGATCATCTATCTGTTGTCGTCTGACAACAGTGGAAAATGACAGGCAATATGCAGTATATTGCTGCTTTGAGGTGATCACCGGTAATAACTACGTTACGTCAATAGTGCCTGTCAATTTCCACTTTTCGTTGTCCGACTTCCACTGGATAAATAATATGGGGGCTGGTAGGATTGATTGTTGTCATTTAAATGGCTTTACGTAGTTATGTTCGTTTTAGGAGTCCGTACTTACCTACAACGTAAAAATGGGACCTTATTAATGAGACTCCGTTGTCCTGTTGTCTGTCACCAGGACGTATCTAATGAACTGCCGCAGCTAGGCTGTTTAAATTTTCACAGATGTTCTATTTTTATTGTCGCTTTAACAACGAATACTACAAATAGAATACATTTATTATTCAAGCTCGTTTTTGTGGTATCATTAATTGTTTTTTTTTGTAAGTAGGTACTATTTCGTTTGGACAATAGATAATTTTTGCAAAGATTTAAGAATTTATTAGCTTGTGAGGTGTTGTAGTTATTTAAAAGGACTCAAGTTAATATTTTCGTTTACAATATTAGCTACGTGAAAACGAACTCAATTTTTGGTTTTAATAGCTTTGCTTATTATTATTATTTATTTTTATTTTCTTTATTGACATGGAATCAACAGCTCTTACAAAACATCAGAAGCAACAAATAAATATAACCGACAACCGTTGGGGTAAACGAGTTCTAGAGTAAAGACCACGTCTCGGCAAACGTAGTGTAGGACGTCCTCAGGTACGTTGGAGCGACGATTTGAGCAAGACGGCTGGCACAAACTGAATTGCAATTGGAGAGGCCTATATCAAGCAGTGGACTGCAACAGGCTGATGATGATGATGATGATTCAAGGCATATAATTATGTACCTACTTGAAATATTTTACTATAATGTAAGTTTGACGTGTAGATTATAAATTATAGTTATTTAATCAATGAAATTAATAGATATTGAACATAATATGTATACAAGTGAGTATTTGGGTGACACTGGTAAAATCCCCAAAACTGATCCTTTTCGTAACTTGTATCTATATAAAACTAATCCAAAATCAATACAAATAAATATAAGTCAAGCTTACTTTAATATGCAGTCCCGAATACAATATTTGTAATAGAATCGGTAGATGAGTAGGTATTCTGTAACTAAATTGTCGCAACATCGCTTCTGCGTCGATATTTTTTTCTCTAAAGCTCTAGAACTACAAAAATTGTTAGTAATTTAACAACAAATTTCTAACACTTTATATTTAGCAAAACTGCAAAATTTCCAGAATTGGTTCAACTATAATAATATTTTACGAATTTAAACTAACATATAGCTATGTAGAGTTTTCAGCACAATTGTTATTTAATAACGTAAATATCTTACAAGGTAATATATCGTGGTATTAATTTAAATACAACAAATACAAATTAAAATATGTTGACTACTTTAATAATTACAAATATTGTTTTAACTATAACGATAGTTAAAACAATATTTGTAATTATTAAACAGTTTCCGAGAAAAATCTAACATTGCTAAAGCGATGTCGAAACGATCCAGTTATAGAATACGTATCCTAAACGATACTAATGCTAATCTTTTATACACTTTATTGTCCCATATCTTCGGTAGAGAATCTGTATTAGATCCAAGTAACCTATTTCGATGTAGGAAGAATTTGATAAACCGATTTAATAAAAGAGCTTTGTCGTTTTAGGGGTTGAGATAAACTCTTAGAATCGGTCACTGTTGGGATCCATTTTGTGAGAAACATACTCGTGGTTATTAAAAATACGAACTAAAGTCGTACTAGTTGAACCATATTATGTGTAAAATTTTAAATGGGTTTGTAAATTGTGCATTAAAACCTAAACATTTTAAATCGTAGTAAGTTTTTGTAACTAACTAATTTAAAAATAAACTTTAATACATCGAAATTATAAATAAATAAATATTTGCACGACATAACACACAGCGCTATCTAGCCCCAAACCAAGCACTAGGCTTGTACTATGGGTACTAAATAAATTCTGTGAACATCACATAGCGTCATCTAGCTCCAATAAGGTACGAAAACTTGTGTTACGGCAACTGGGTAACGTATATAATAATATTATAATAACAGATATTCATAAGTCTTGGTCCCACAGAAGTATTGGGATAAAAAGTAGCTTACGCCTATGTTTTAGGTCTGCAGCTATCTATATACCGCGAGCTACATCACAATCGGATTAGCGGGTTGGCATATGATCAATAAATACACATAATAATTACTTGGATTATTATTCTAAAACACACTAACTTTCATATTTATAAATAAGTAGGTTAATATGGCTCTATTAGTTTAAATTTTCTCCTAAGCTAATTCTAACAAAAACCGCAATCTCCAGCAGCCAGCATCAATTTGAAAGCGGAAAAAATCCATTAAAACACGACTTAATCACTAATTAGCTAAGTCCAGCAAAAAGTGTATGCTGTCAGAAGAATTACTTAATGAACTTAGGGAGGAACGAAGGTTTCGGCTTTGTTAACATTTTCGGTCAAAGTTTCGGGTTAGGTTGATTTAAACTTGTACGATGATTGCGATGACCTCGGTATTGGCAGGCCACTCTAACACTGTCACCGATTGTTCTAAGAGAAACGCTTTGACGCTGCATGTTGTATGCTTTGGGGTTTTGTCATGCTGAAATATACAAATTGCTGGTGTACATTACTGTATTACTAGCAAGCATTTGTCCATTCGTCTTCGCTAAGACGAAAGAGCAAAAATGGATTTTTTCGACCGAAACTCGAAAACCAAATATTCGGTTTTAGTCCAAATCAACCTAACCTACAATCTCTATCATTCTCTACAATTAACTTGAAAAGTTTACTTAAAGAGGTAATCACTTGGCTTCAACAAAGGCGTTTTATTATTACAATTAAGTGCGAGCAGCTTTCAGTTCCTCAAGCAAGGAGTAATATTAGCATCATAATAGTTCTTTTAGAACTGTTATTACTGAACATTTATCACTTACTTGGCGAATGGTTAAACGTGGAAAATTATAGTTTTAAATATGTTCACATTTCTTTTCTTTAAAACGTTCTTTTATTTTTACACGACTGCCAAAGGAAGTGTTATGTTTTTGCCGTGAGTGTATGTATGTATGTATGTGACCTATTTTTGTGCCGTCGTAGGGCCTAAACGGCTGGGCCGATTTAGATAAACGATACGTCGTTAGATTCGTCATGACCGCGTGAGTGACATAGGGTACATTAAATTAATAAATAAATAAAAATAATGATGTAAAACGCTATTACCCAGAATTGTAAAGACCATAAAAAACAGAGAAAACGCGTAACATTGTTTACTCAAACGATATGTTTTATTCTTTCGTAAATTTACATTTGAAAAGTATTGCTTGTAAAGTTTTACAATTAAGTTCAAAATAATTAATTATAAAATTATCGGAAGTCGTTTAAGTAGGTTGTCTTCATTACTATGATGTTACTATGTCACTTGCCTTCGGCTCGGTTGTCTTGTCTTTAATGACGTTCATAATAATATTTTTTTTACTTACGTCAATTTATGGCTTAGCACTACCTCTGGATTGGAATTTTTGAATTTTCGCACAAAAATTCAATATTCGCATGCGAAAACAATCCGCGTGTGAATAATGTATTCTAATAGACATTCTAATGGTTAATCTTCGAAAGTTATGTTGCTACTACATTTATGATTACGCAGGTAATTTTCGCAAGAACAACGGAACGTTAATTAAAAACTTTTCGATTTGACTCGTATAAATATCTCATCTATGGATTTGCATTTGACGCCGAGTTTAAAAGGAATTGGCAGAGATTACATAAAATACTTTAGTATCTTCTTACCAGTCTGTGAACATAAATAACCACTTTGTTTTTCAAAGAAAACAATACCTAAGTAATAACCTAAAATTAGAAAGCTAAAAGAAGTTGTCAGCAACAACAACCCGAGGCATTGCGCCCAAGATGCTGGCGGCGCGGGCGTTCCCGCGCTGGATAGGAAACCGCCAGCTCTTGTACTTATCACCCTGAGTAAGTAAAAACAAGCAATGCACGTCCTCGCTACTGGATATACATCTAGAATTAATGAATTTCTTCTGGTGTAATTAAATGTGATCTCTGAAAACTAAAAAGCGATATATAAAAAAAATATTTAAAAAAATAAAAAACCCGACTGCAGTTTTAACAGAAAAGTAAAAAACAAGATGCTTCTAGTAGCTTTAGGAATGGTGGATGCAGTCGGGTGGGACTCTAAATAAAAGGTGAATAAGTTTAATAAACCAAATACTTAGTGTTATATAATTAGGCATACTATCTTTATGTTATTTGGTGTCCCACCCGACTGCATCCACCATTCCTAAAGCTACTAGAAGCATCTTGTTTTTTACTTTTCTGTTAAAACTGCAGTCGGGTTTTTTTTTTTTTTTTTTTTTTTAAATGTTTCCTACACTTGGATAAATACACGTACAAAATGTACGGAAATTATGCTTTTTTTTTATTATTTCGACTCTACGAGACGAGCACTTATGGTCGAATTGACGTTGGGACAGATCCCGGATTTTCGAAATGCATTTCTTTAAAATTTACGTTCTTACATGTCATTTTGTCTTACATTTTGCGTATTGTTTAAAATCTATACTTGGATACTCACTAAAGAACTATTATGGTTAACGTTGAGTAAAGGTACTGTAACTGTAAATAAAATATATCTTTATAATATGCATTGATAGCTATTTTCTCCACAGACCATAATATACAAAGTGGACATGCCTTTATCAGGTAGGCTTCGTGACACTTTTTGCGTAAGGGCCTAGTTACTAAACTAGAGTTTGTAGTCAAACTCCGTAGTTCAACTACCTGTTTTTTTATTTAACTACGCAGTAAAGTCAATATGGGCCGAAGCAAGCAGTTTTGCTATTGACTCGTTATATACAACTCGTTAGTGAGTATCCGGCTTATAAACTGAATAGCACTACTAGCAGAAGCGTTCCGTGGTTTCACCCATATAAGCCTCGATCCCGCGGAATATTTCAAAAATTCTTTCTTAGTCGTTAGATCGTGTCTGTAGGGCCAGCGGTTTGAGCTCTGCGTGGACACATATAGTTCAGTCAGTCAACCTGGATATTGAATTTTATATGTATGGAAACTGAAGCGTCTTTTAGCGAATTTTATATGTATAGAAACTGAAGCGTTATACTTTGGCCAATAAAAACGCTTTGTAACAATAAACGATATCTTAACTGGATTAATATGTATGTATATATATATATAGCCTCTTGAAATTGTGGTCATTTTGGACTGACTCACTGGCTTGGTTTGATAACGTAGCTAGTTTTCTACTAAATAAATGTAGGAGAAATTTAAAGTAAAATATCCCAAGATGCTACTTCATCTTCGTCAAAACAAGACATAGCTTAAGGTTTAGTTACTCCATCCTAGTAGCAGAAATTTATTCTGTTATATTGTTAACAATTAATAAGAAAGAAGCGATTTGATTAAGTTGATATAGAAAGTGCCCCATATATACTAGTTTGTAGGATTTCAAATAGGGTCCCGTTGTATTCAAAGGGTACGACTGGACCCTATTACTAAGATTTCGCTAACCATCTGCAGTATCTCATGAACCGTATTTCTGTTGCTGTTATAAAAATAAAATTAACCAAATATTTAAGGAATGCAACAAACGTAATTTTAAAACGTGAGTTTTAAACTTCAAGCGCATCGCTACCGCGATTTATTGTTACCACTCGCGCCATCTAGTATTTCACGATGATAAAAATATTTCACGGCTTTTTTTTAAGAAATGCTTTCTAAAAAATTTGCACCCAGCAGGACTTGAACCTGCATCTTTGGGTAACCGTACCAATCGACGCCTTACTTAATTCGGCCATAGGTGCTCGTCCCGTCGCGTACAAATTTCGGACCGCATCTCTTTTTAAAAAAATCCAATTGCAGGAAACTCTTTAAAATATATCTAAAAGATATTCATTCATGTGATATGCATTCACGCGATGCTTGGGCAAAATATAATTGTTTAATATACTTTTTTTACCTTTTTTCTAATTTTTCTAATTTGTGAGCTAAATGTACCTGCTTGTAAATCTACCCAATAGAATTAAATCCGGCAGCATCGATTTTAAATTTACTTGAGCAAACTACAAAATGAAGATTCAATTTGGTCTAAGTTTAGTGTATTCATTATAAGTTATATTGTATTGTATGACTGTAGAATCTTAGTTAAATAAATAAATAAATAAGATAATATGTCTAATAAAATCAAATATTAACAATTAAAAATCCCAAAATGAGGACTATCTGTTATGTTTTCAAAAATTCATTTCACTCCACATAGCAAAGCCTTTTCCAAAATTCAGCAATTTCATATTGACATTTAACTGGCAAACGTTTTATTCTTATAACGGACAGCTGAATAGATATTTGGAAATATCGATAGGTTTAATTGGTTTAGTTAAAATATTGCAGACATTGCAAAAACGATTTTATTCAGTTGAAAATGATAAAAATAAAGAGAAAACTGGAATTTCCTGCTTTATTTCTGGTAAACTATGTTTTAGGGTTTCGTACTCTGCAGATAAAAACCGACCCTTTTATTAACACTCCACTGTCTGTCACCAGGGATAACTGGATAGTTGAAATTTTCACAAGTGTTGTTATAACAACAAATACTAAAATCAGAATAAAACAAACATATTAAAATAAGATCTTTATAAAACGCGATGTTTAATGGCAACCCTTCATGCGCAAATCCAGCTCGCAATTGTTTTTGTAATTTTAAATTAAGAAACCGCCCCCTGAAATATTTTAAACCAACTTTATAGGTCTTTTATTGGCTCACCCAGTGTTAGAGTTTTCAGGTCGCCCTAAGGTCTCTAAAACTTGACCTAACGATTGCTATCAAAGATAACAACCGGAACCAACTGCTTAGCATGCCTTCCGAAGCACGGAGGAGCTCAAAAAAATGATTTTTCCACACAAATTTTCGTTCACCTATCCAAGTAATGACCGTGCCAAGCGCTGCTTAAACCGCATGACCATTTAGAATCGGCTGGTGCAGGTAGGCCAATGAGCTCCTTAACAGTTAAAAGTGGCGTTTTAAGGGAATCTTTCAGTTTTTCGCTCAAGTCTACGTTTTAAAGCAACGTAAAGTCTTAACCCGGACTACACCCATATGCATATTCATGTTTTGTTGGGGTAAATATTTGTTGTTTGTGCTCCCCCATTTCCTCTCAATGCATAAAGTTCTACTTAACTTGATGTTAATCCATTCATGCTTACTTCTGAATGAAGACTTGGGCTTTGGGTTGGAATAATCAGTACACGCACAGTTTGATTTATGCATATTTTATGAATAGGTATTCCTACTACGTATTGTTATATTAAGTCATATGAACTTAACAAATTTTCCGGTTCTTTAGCCGACTTCAAAATAAAAGGAGGTTCTTAATTCGAGCGTATTTTATAATTTATGATTGTTCACCGATTATATCGGGTTGCCCTTATTATTTTTAGCACTTTTAGAGAAAAATATATCAGAAAAATAATAATAATAACTTCCTATACAAAGGTATTAAGTAGTTGGTAAATATAAGTTAATAAATAAAAGTTGGTGAAGAACTGTAAAGCACCTTTGGAATGATGATGAGCAGAATAGCTTTCCAGATTGCAGTAAATTACTATTTTGGACTATTAATAATAAAATCGGCCCCTAAAGAACTAGGTTCTACATATGGACACGTATCTGTAGCGTGTATCTGGAGCACTTGAAATCACCATATAGTTGTTTTATACAAAAGTTACACAATCTATATTTATAAATTGCTTTGTCATGACTGATTGATCTACTAACCAACAGCCTAAAGCAGATGATAGTAAGGAGCTCAAATTTATTATAATGGTGTTTTTGAAAGTCTCAAGAGTTTAGGACTTACGCAGGTAAAACCGCATGACACTGCTAGTTTAAATGATTACGCTAATGATATTCATGATCATCAGTAAACATAACGACGACACATAACTTCTAATCACATCTGAAAGCGTCCAACTAGCGGGTATTGTGGTGCGTTATCTATTGATACAAACCACCTTCCACGACCATAATATTGCAAACTGCGTGATTCTACCGAAGATGTCAACATCCCCTGTAGATTAGTCAATTGATTACGATATGAACAATATCTTACTTAATTTTTTACACACGATTGACCACTAACTCACTTTTTGGTAAGTGATATGATATTCTTATATGATCACATAATATGTGATCATATAAGAAGACAGGCAAGACCGACTGCGGTCTCTTCAGGACCACGTCCAACCAGTCCTTTAGCCGAAACGTAGGGGTAAATATTAACCAAAATTATTATAACTAAGGTGCGATCTAAATCACGTTAGAAGAAAGAAGAAGAAAAAAGGTAAAAGAAATGGAACAACACCCGATCGAAACGAGGTAAGAAAATAAATAATATTACGCGATCAAACCCGGTAAAATGTAACTATGTTAACAAATCGTGTGAATTTAAAAAGTTTATCTGCTAGATAAGTTCAGTAAATTGCCCAGTTTTCGACTTCTACCTATAGATAGTACAATTATGGCGCTTCTGAAACCACCTTCTCATCACAAACTCCTCATTTTAATGTCTATTATTTTTTGAAGGAGGTTTGGTTAAATACCTAATGCAGGTCCTTCCAATAAAGTAATCGCTAGGTCCATTACGCAGAACTATTTCAATGCTTCTACTTAGGGTTTTTAACAGCATACAAGAGAGTTTGACCACCGATGGTAAATGATGATATCGACGCTTAAAAGGTAATAGGGGCTAAGCGACAAAAACCAAATTGTTCAGGAGAGCAGTTTAAAGTTTCAAATTTCAGAAAAATGGCCATAACTTTTAAACTAATTGTCATATCTGTAAGATGGAAACAGTTTTGAAATCTAGAGAAAGACAAGCATTAATTGGCATTTTCTTTTATTTGATTAGACATTGTATTACCTGGTTTGATGGCGCTTAAATCAAATGGTCTTGATTTTCATTTGAGGTAATACGGCATAAGTTACATCTACCCAGAAAAAACCAAAGAGTACAGAAGCCTTAGTATCATTTGATATCTACATACGATAAGGTAACAGGGCATAAGTCACATGACTGTAGAATAGCTTAATTAGGTAAAGAAGGATACGAGACTATTCGCATTATTATGCCACAGGGTAATAAAGGACAAACTACAGTGCTTAGCAAAAACATTTTAAGGAAGTTAGACATTAACGACACTGTAAGTGTCTTAATTAATAAGGTAATGTGGTACATCCGCACATCAAAATTTCTATACCAAGAGGAAAAGAAGGATATCCTACATACGACATTATCAGGGCATATGGTAATGTGGGTTAAACGTTAAGTCTTAAAAACACTAGACTCACAAGCGACATTATTCTTCCTTAAAATTACACCTAACCCAGATACACCTACTGTCCTATATAGCGCCGCCGATACTCCCTCCGTACTTGGAACAATCCAAGGATGGAGAAGCAGGTGTTGCCTAATATTAAAGTTAGTTAATGAAAACAAAAGTACGTTTTTACTAATATTATTAAAGAAAAGTACCTAAAGACACGGATATCGGCTTAAGAAATGCCGCGGGTACCGGCTTTAGAATGTCTCTTCCCGTGGGAGACGTAGGACTCGTCTGAGGGACAAACACTAAAAGATTAGCAGCAGCGTCTTCCGGCGTATTACATCGCATCATTTACTGCGCTCGCCAACCCGCCTGCCAAGCGTGGCGAGTACTGCAACCCCCTTCATGATTATGCAGACAAGAAACAGGCCCCGAGTCCCCGGCGGACTCGCTATTTCTGACTACGGTGGTGGCCACGGTAACGGCGGGACTAGGGGTGCTAACAATCTCCGGCAGATGCTGCGCTATCACCCCCAACCGAGACCACTAGCCCTGGCAACACACAACATCCGCACTTTGAGGGAAGGCGAAAAGATAGATGAGCTGGAAAAAGAAATGAGTAGGTTAAAATGAAACATATTAGGTTTATCGGAAGTCCGGCGAGAGGGATACGATAATCTTAAAGTCCGGCAACCTGCTCTTCTACCGGGAAGGAGACCTAAAATCCCAAAATGGGATAGGGTTTCTCGTTCACAAATCCCTCGTTGGCAACATTATTACCATCGAAAATGTGTCGAGCAGGGTCGCATACCTAACACTTCGAATATCCAAAAGATATTCCCTTAAAGTTGTTCAGGTATATGCACCGACCTCGACACACCCAGATGAGGAAGTTGAGACCATGTATGAGGACATGATAGCGTTACCATATCGCTAAAACTCACTTCACTGTTGTTACGGGGAATTTCAAACTCAAACCTGAGTAAGAGAAGCGATGATGAGTTGACAGTGGGGCAATTTGGTTATGAGCAGCGCAACCATACGGACACAGGCTGGCCGATTTTCTGGAGAAGGAGGGACTCTTTATGATGAACTCATTCTTCCAGAAGCCGCCTCACAGGAAATGGACCTGGATGAGTCCCGATGGTTCCACGAAAAATGAGATTGACTTCATCATGACCAACAAAAAACGAATAATTATTCAATGATTTATCTGTGATCCACAGAGTGAAAACCAGCAGCACATTGAACGTTAAACTTGAACGGTCTCGGTTGATGAAGTCCACGCTCCGACGCACGACTGCCTAGCTAATGTTGCATTGGTGAACGATATAAATAGCAAGTTTGTAGAAACTGCCCCTACGGTGGGGTCTAAGTACTTTAAGACCCGCCGTACAAATAGGCCTCAGAAACTCTCTGATCACACCCTTAACCTCATGGCTGAGCGGAGATCACTGCGACTGCAGTCTCCCGATGATGTGGACTCACATAGGCGGCTCAATAGACGAATTTGGAAATCCTTACGTCACGATATTGGTTCGATACGATCGAGTGGAACAAGGGCTCCAAAGTGTTCGCAATTGATATGTCTATTGGGCAAAGCCAGATGACGAAGCTGAAGAAAGATGACGGCAGCTTAGCCTCCACTAAAGCCGAAGTGTTGAGGGAAATCGAAAGGTTCTATGGATAGTTATACGATTCGGTCGCTAAACCTGCTAGCAGTTTAGCTAGAGACCCGATAGTTAAAATGACCCCACACTACACCGAGGATATCTCGGACATCAGTCGTACAGACTGATGTCCGAGATATCCTGAATAGGATATCCGAGGCCCTGAAGCATAGGCGCCGGGCAAAGACGGGATAAAAACAGAGCTTCTGAATGGAGCGCGTGGATCACCGGTACTTAAAGTCCTTCAGAAACTCTTCAATGCCGTCTTGCTTGATGGTACAACGCCAAAAGAATGGAACAAAAGCGTGGTGGTGTTGTTCTTTAAGAAAGGTGACAACACCTTATTAAAGAACTAAAGAACCATCTCGCTTTTGAGCCATGTTTATAAGTTGTTTTCAAGGGTCATCGCGAATCGTCTCGAGCGCAGGCTTTATGACGTCCAGCCGCCCGAACAAGCCGGGTTCCGAAAAGGCTACAGTGTCATAGACCATATCCATACGCTTCGGTAAGTTATACAGAGGACCGAAGAGTATAACTTGCCACTTTGCTTAGCGTTTGCGGACTAAGAGAAAGCCTTTGATTCGATCGAGACATGGGCTGTGCTCGAATCTCTACAGCAATGCCGAATTGACTATCGACACATCGAAGTGTTGAAGTGCTTGTATAAAAACGCCATCAGGCCAATCCGAGTACAGGAACAGACTTCGAAGGCCCTTAAAGAGACGCGTCAGACAAGGAGATGTCATATCTCCGAAACTGTTTACGGCCGCTCTGGAAGACGCCTTCAAGCTCATAGACTGGAAAGGACTTGGCATCAACATTAACGGCGAATACATCACTCGATATCGTAGTCATGGCAAACACGATGGAAGAGCTCGGCAATATGCTAGAACGCCTTAATCGAGTCTCCTAAAGGATATACCTTAGGATGAACATGGACAAGACGAAAGTCATGTTAAATGACCATGTTGTGCCTGCCCCCGTTATAGTTGTGAACTTGGTTCTCGAAGTTGTTGGCTTACTTATACCTGAGACAGACAGTCCAGCTAGGTAGGTCCAACTTAGAGAAAGAGGTCAATCGTCGAATCCCACTCGGATGGGCAGCGTTCGGGAAACTTCCAACATCTTTTCGTCCAAAATAATTCAGTGCCCGAAGACAAAGATGTGTGTTACCAGTGATGACATACGAATCTGAGACGTGGTGTTTCACCATAGATAGGCCTTATGTACAGGCTCAAAGTCGTTCAACGTGCAATGGAGAGAGCTATGCTTGGTATTTCTCTACGGGATCGAATCAGAATTGAGGAGATACGTGGAGAAACAAGGGTCACCGACATAGTCCAACGGGTTAGCTGGCTGAAGTGGCAATGGGTAGGTCATTCAGTCTTCAGTCTTCTTGGGCTCCCATTTTCCGCACTTAGGTCCTCTAGTGGACCCATTGTACGTGACTGTAGGCTGTGGCTGGGTAGGTCATACAGCCCGGAGAACGGATGGCCAATGGGGCCGCGAAGTTCTCGAGTGGAGACCATTAACCGGAAAACGACGCGTCCGTCCACCGACGCGACGGATGACTTGGTTAAGACCGCGAGCCAAGGGTGGATGGAATCAGGCTGCATTTAACCGCCTTGGCTGGAAATCGATGAGGGAGCCCTATGTTCAACAATGGATGTCATACAGCTGATATGATGATGATGACTTAAAAACAATTATAAAAAGTAGTTACAGAGTTCCAAAAAATAATGTTTTAAATAATATAATGTACTTATTCAGGCGTATCTTCTTAAAAGGTACTTCAGAAAAGGCGTGGACACGCATGCATGTTTGCGTAAGCACCAATGAGCGAATTATCATTACGAGGTAGTACAGCAATAGCGACAATATTGTATGAAAATAGTAATTGGTAGTAGGGTATAACCGACACTTTAACATTAAATTATATTTTAGTAATAGTGGATAAACGTCAACGGTGTTGTAACGTTGCAAGTGGTAGTAGGGTATAAGTGACAGGTCATTACTAAATTCGATTTTGGTAGTTATGTATAAGCGGCAACTATATTGTAAACTTATGAATGGTAGTAGGATATAACCGATGCTTCATACTTTTGATGACAAAGGTAAAGAGGTATAAGTTCTAACTTTTCAAACACATGTTTATGGTAATGAAACATAAGCACCCCGAATCTCAACACCGGTAAAAAGTAAAGAGACATTACCGACTACAAGTCAAAAATAGTGCTATTTTTACGATGGTACAAGCACCTTTATGGTAAAAAAGGCCTAAAATACGGTCGGTAATACCAAAATGACATTTAAAAGTGCTTGGATTCAAGCGACAAAAATATCAACGTAGAGCCACGGGAGTGAGCGCATTCGATAGAGCGGAAAATTTCAAGTAAGACTGCATTTAAAAGTCATTTTGGACCAAAGTGTCGCTTATCCCCTATTACCTTTTAAGCGTCGATATGGTATATGTTAGACGTAACACGGACATCTAGAAGATCTGACCCGTCTTCCTCTGTGGCTGTACTGGCCAACGTATCTATTCTATGTTCTGAGAATCTAACACTCTCATTATTTGTATTGTCTAGTCAATCACCATCAACGGTGTACCCTAATACCCACTCTCTAATATTTAATAATCTCAGAACCGTACTACGATAGGGTGTGTACACACCAACAGATGCATCGGACACGTCGATTAACCCTGACAGATAATCCGTTATTGTGGTCACCCTACGTCGGGGAATTGCTTTGTCCATTGATTCGCCTGGATTTGCTTCCGTTATTAATTTTGGTCTTCGAACTGGGTAGCAAAGGTTAGTTAGCTATAGTAGCTACTACGAAATTTAAAGTCTTAGCATATTTTAGTCAAAAAATGACTTTCTTGTCTGAATTATTGTGCTAAAGCTTCGACACTTTTCGACATTTTTTTTTAAATCTACATCGTAACGTCAGTAACAATGTCATTGACGCGCTTAAAACAAAAATATACTTAAATAATGCGCCAGAAAATAATCAACAACTTTTGATGAATCCGATTTTTTTTAGTTTAGCTCGTATATACCCCTTAAATCATGAAACATGGTAAATACCCAGTAATTTAATAATATTGGTTGTCTTGACTGATGGATTGACTGACTGACTGACTGACTAAACTACATATAAATGTAGAGCCTCACCACTGATCCTAGAGACATGAAATTTGGAGAGTATGTTCTTTGTCTTGTGTAGCCAAGATTGAAGATATTTTTCAAAATTCCCACGCGATCGGGAATTACTCGGGTGAAAACACGAGATGCTGCTTGCCTACAATTGAAAATTTAAGTTTGATTAATGGATCAACGTACCTACATTCTAAACTACAGAAACCACAGATCTGAAACTTAAAAAGTCTTCTGTAGATGATGAAGGCGTTCGAAAAGAAAAGGTTTTGAAAACACCCACGGTTGCACCCACTGACACGGATGAAACCAAAGGGTACAGCTAGCAATGAAACAAAATAATATTAGTAACATTAATTCACATTTATCTTAGAATGTTATTTATCGCATTCACTCGTATATAAGAAGCTTTCCTGCTAAATGTCCTTTTTGTTCTGTGACCATTGTGACACATATTAATATTGATTAACTATACGATTATTATTTCGCCTATTTGAGATCCCTTAGGGTAAATTCCGCCGTATTCGACTGTCGGGCCATTTGTTCAGATCATAACTGAGTAGGCTTCATTTGTTTCGTTGACGTTTGGTTTGATTTTAACAATATGGGTATTTGAATGGTATTTGAATTATTATAAGGAATAACAGAAGTGTTTGCATAGACTTATGAATAACTAGAAGGGGCTTTGAATTGACTATGGCAGAATTATAGTTATCGCTGGGGAGTAAAAGTCCTGGCGACCACGATGCAATTCGAAACGGAGTGCTGGAAGACCACCTACTAGATGAACCACCGACATTGTAGCGGTCGCTAGGAGTCCTTAGATGGAGGTAACTCGGGTCGCTATTTGTGGCGTCATATGGGGGAGCCCTTATCCGTCCACTGCTGATCATAGGCCTCTTCCATACAACGCATGTGGTTTGGCATTGGCAAAGCCAACTGTTTCGCATTGCATTGTGATTGCCACTCGAGGACTTCACCCCAAAGAATATCTATTGACCCAAACAATTTGGGATAGAAAAAGAGTATGAAGATTGCCTAATACAGTGATCTGTCATGAAATTCACAGTATAAGTTACATCAGGTATTGCGGTGAATGGCTCTTCCATAGCTCTAGTACTATGGAGGTCATTGAGTGGTTGGGTTAGGAACAAAGAGAAGTATTAATAACTTAAAGGTACAATGGGATATTGTGTTAAGTGTACCAATAATGTAGCGTACAGGTATAATATGTTATTCTGTTCTTTATAGATTATATATACTACGTACTGAGCACAAGATTTAGGCATATTTTTAATATCCCCTCTCGAGACCAAGATCATTGTTACATGATCGGAACGTCGAGGTAAGAAAATAATGAAACACTTTATTTATGACTGCAGGTTGTCAACCTTGAAAAAGCCAACGGTAAAGTTGGCTGTAAAGTTCGTTTAAAAATCAAGAATAAAACGCGGTCAAACCCGATAAATAAAGTGTTTTATTATGCAAAATCGCGAAATCCATAGAATAAATTATGTAAGATAATAAATAATAGTACGCGATTAAGACCCGGTAATATGTAAATATTAACGAATCGAGTGAATTTAAAAAGTTTATTCATATAATATTTTTAATGTTTTTTTTTCATGTCAATCTCGCTCCGACTTGTACTTGTAAAATTTTGGTAAAGATCTGATGAACCAGATTGTTCCTATAAATGCAGTGAATTCTCCAGTTTCGATCAAAAGGATTTAAATTAAAGAAATCTCTAAAATTCCTTAACACAGTTCAATAGAAAACAACTGTTAACTTAAATTGAAAAATACAGGACAATAAATCTTGTATTAGTGAGAAAAACATGTTTACAGACTTTCAATCCGCGACGGGGCGTAAGACTTGTCAACATGTTTACTTCTTGTCCTGTAAGCGTCGACTTTAATTAATTTTTCAGTTCCTTTTTTGTGAAAAAATATGTTCGCTATTATTTTGTGGAGTCTATTCTTTTTATTTTTAAGTGCTGTCAAATCAAATTTAATTAAAATATTTTTATTCTTTAAAATATTATTATTACATATTTGTTTAAAACGTCAAATAAACTACCGTGTCTTCGGGACGCGACCTCCAAAGAGAAGAAAACACAAGAAAGTCATGGGGTTATTTTTTCTTTTCTTTTTTGTTGCGATGATCATGTGATTCACATTGACGCACATTTAAGGCTATAGTGGAACTGGAGAAATATTTTCCATAATCTTTACCAACACAAAAAGCTCGAAAGTAATTCTGTCTATCGGTTAAAATAAATTGTAAAAAGAAAAAAGACACAACAAAGAAAATATACACAACCGCATTCACAAACATACAACCCGCCCAACATCATCCGACCCACAGGGACCCGGACCTCCGGAGCTATATGAAGCCATATTTACTCTGTACTGTTATTGCCTATCATAGAAATAATTTAAAGTAAATAACATAAGTAAATTTAATAATACCCTGAAAGGTGACGCTAGATAGATAGACTTTCGTCATTGCAACTTGTCGGGCAAAGATCCGACTGCAGTGCAGATGGTGCGGGTTCGATTCCCGTCGGGTGCTAATATATATGCTTAAAAATTAATATTTGTATCTGGTCTGGGTGATGTTCTTTGTATTATATCTTTGTATTTACAAAAAAAGTATAATATGTAATATGCCCATAGGACAAGCCTAGTGCTTAGTTTGGGGCTAGATTGCGCTGTGTGTAATGTAGTGCACAGAAAACCTATTTTTATTTGTAAATTATTTATTATAACAAAACTAAATAAAATTATACAAAACAATGAAAAAAAAAATAAACAACTTAAATTTAGGTAGCACAAAAGCCCACAAGTTACTCAGTAGGTACGACGCCGACGTCTCGTCTTGCTTTGTGTTTTTATAGATGTATTTTTCCTTCAAAATATTTAATTTTCGAAAACGTAAAAGTTTAAGAACGTTCTTTAAGTTTCTAATCATCACAAAACATCTTCGTTCTTGAGGTTGGTACTTAACTACTTGAGTGCTCGTACTACTTCTACTTCGTTTAAGTACTACTTCTAGTGGTATTCTGCTAGCAGAGTACCCGTCTTTTTACGGGACATCCCTTAGGAATTTTGGGGTACAAGGAGGCCAAAACTGTGGTCCAGATCTCAACCTATCAACGTACCAAGTTTGACTGCAATCGGTCAGTAGTTTTAGCGCGAAGAAGTAACAAACTAACCTACGCACATTTCTTTATAATACACTAGCTGCGCCCCACTGTTTACCCGCGTAAGTCCCATTCCCGCAGAATATCGGGATCAAAGTATCCTATATTATCCGTCTCAAAGGTTCCATCTATGTCTATACCAAAGTTCATCAAAATCGGTTCAGCGGCTTAGACGTGAAAGCGGTACAGACAGAGACACAGAGTTACTTTTGTATTTAAAATATTAGTAGGATTAAAGTTTCGTAATTTGTTTTAATTGCTCAATGCACTACTAGTATTACCTACTTATCTACTTGAACTAGTTTAAAATACAATTCATTTTCCAAAATCCTCGTCGCGAGTAAATTTTGAAGAATTTCCCTGTAAAATATTACAAGTAGATAAACATAGAGCAATAAAACAAATTACGAAATATTTAATAGAAAAAAGAGCGACATCTCTTGGCGAATTTAAAGTGTGTTAACTATAGAGTTAATCATTAGCACAGGTAAATCACTAAAAAGTGATCCTGATCCAGAAACAAGAGTTCAAACCTGACGCGAGTGAATTTTTGAAAATCATTTATTCTTCAAAATATTTCAAGAGGATTAAAGGTTTTGCTTTTATTTAAAATGTAAAAACTATACACGTAAACTACCTCTATTCGAGTGTTTCGATCCGTGTTCAAACATGTCTGAAACCTTTGCCCATTCAGTGGAAATAATTTGCAAGCAGAATTCTCATTTTGGATTCCTCTGCCCTGTGAAGTGAAATTAAAAATGTCTTTATTATTTAGTGGAAGAACTTTTGTGTTGATGTTGGAATAGATAAAGTACCTCAAAAAATTCGTAAAAGAACATGTTTCCAAAAGTTGTAGAACAGAAGCTGTTCGCCTAGACGTCTATTGTCAACCTAATTTCGGCATAAATAGTTTTCCTCGGAATACCCTGTAGTTTGTAACATATGTTCAAGCTTGGATTAAGTTTAAAATGAATTATTTATGGAACCGTAAGTAAGGTGGGTATCAGTACAAATACACAACACTAAACTGCCCAACAATAAATATCAAATACTACGACTAATAAGGGTTGATTTTTCAATCCACAGACAAATTTTATAACTATGCGTCGAATAAAATCGAACATAACTTTTTTTCTATTTAAGATTTATTTTTAAAATATTATTCATGAAACACTTGCTGCGTCCGCAGTTTCAGCCGCCTAAATTCCAATTTATAACGGATTTCGAACTAATTTGATCTATCATAATAATATCTATCATCAATAAGAGATTCATTTTCATTAGGTGGTGTGGTGTTATATTTTTTTGGACAAAAATAGGTTTTTCTTCTATTTTCGCAATTTAGAATTGAAATGAAACTCATTTTATGTTTTACTCCTGTTGTTTTTATTATTAGCATTGTTGCAATACCAATCCGTGCTACAGACATACATAATATCAGATATATATTAGATAAATATATTTATCTAGAGATTGTAAACCTAGCCCTAAGTTGAATACGGAATCAAATTACAGATCCCGCTGTCTCCATTTTCCGAGTAATTGAAACATGAATTATTTATCTCTTCATAATTTGTTGTGTTGCAGACAGTCGTCCTTCTGAGGACCATAAAGATGAAATAATAGTAATGGCAGCTCAATGACTGGATAATTTATTTATTTTTGTTTAATAATAATTGACCGAGCGAGCAAAACAAGCATTGTTTCTCTGCTTCAAGTCCTACAAAATGTTCTTTCGTCTGCCAATTTCTTGATATTTAGCATATTTATCAACCGATCCTCACGAAATTTAGTTTATAGGTACATTTAATTCATTGGGTTTTAGACGTGATTTTTAATGTAGCTTTTTTTACCCACCTAAAGGTTTAAGGCTGAAATCTATAGAGCATGCTTAGACTTTGCTTGGCAAACATTTTTATTCAATGACTTTTTTCGTAATTTTTTTATGGAAGACAGAGAGAAAATAAATTTGTATGTGAAGTTTACAAATCAGCTGTCTTTAAATTGTATCATTTTAAAAAAAAATAGCAATATTTACCTACAAACTGTCATCCGACTGAAGTTCTGTTGTCTACAAGAGTCTTATTGTCTTGCTAAGATAAATTGATTGGCATTGTATTAATTTACATAGCTTGGTTTATTTCACAAGTACATGTATTGTTATTAATTTTGGCCGGTTCTCTTCTGTTGAATTGTTGAGAAATGCAGCATCTATCTTACAGTCAAATTACGGAGATAGTACAATATAAATTTCTAACGTAAATTACCTATGAGATAAAAAGGATGGTTATATTGTTGATTTTGCATACGAGCTCTATACTTTACTAAGAATATAATTTTAAAATTGCAATCTTTATTAATATTGTAAATGCGAAAGCAACTCTGTTACATTTTCAAGTCTAACGCTGAATTGACTTTGATGAGTTGTGGTAGAAATAGACGGGACCTTGGAGAATTTTATCTCTAGTCCCGTCCCCGCAGGAAAGGGACCTTATGCTGGGGAAGCTGGGGGGCGCAGCTAGTTTTTTTATATTTTCGTGATCGAATATTTATCAATTATCAGATGTAGATCCAGCAAACAGCCCGTTTGTCGGAGGACTTTACAGTGTTTGAATTTCCAAAATTGATTGATAACGATTTGATTTTAAAAAAAAAAACGAAAAGTATTTTCTTAACTTGGCAAGCCAAACAAAATAGTTATTACAATAGCTATACAAGAAACAGGATTAGAAAATATTAGGCAAATGGCAAATGGTTTGTGTTTAATAGATACGTACTTATAAGATACTTACGGAATTAAAAAGCCAATAGCAAGAAGGTAAATTGAGTGGAGTGACGTTTCGAGTCTTGAAGCGATTAGAGTGCTCCTGTTATAATTTATTTTTGTGCAGTTTTTTGTTCGAGTTCGGACCTAATAAGTGAGACTTTGATAGGTTTATGTATATATAACGCACACAGTGATAAATTGATTACGCAGCTTTATCCTGTGGGAGTGTAAACTAAAACAAATCGTTGGCACTTTTGTACTAACATTTTTATTTATTTTTTTCTAATTGCGGGTAGTCATCGTAACCGATTCATTGAGTTTTTTTTTTCCCAGTAAATACTATCTTTAGTGCTTTGTCAATTAAAAAACTATTTCTGCAATGTCGAAAACTTGTGCCGGTTGTAACAAGCCGGGCTCATCGTCGAGGTTGGTGTCCTGCAGTCGCTGCCCCTCTTGTTATCACAGTGGGTGTGTGTCGTTGCCTGAGGCCGTGGCAGCCGGCACGGACTGGGTGTGTCCGTGTTGCAAGGCGAGTACGCCTCGGGGTGATAACTCCAACACCCCTGTTAAATGTGCGGCCGTGGGCGGTGATGTGGAAGTGGAGGGCAACCGTGAGCTGGTTGCGGCGGTGCGTGACCTTACTGCGGAGATGCGCGGGCTTCGGGCCGAGATGGCAGAGCTCCGCGTCACGGTGGCGGGCTTCGACGGCCGTATCGGCGGGCTCGAGCGGCGGATGGAGGCCTACGAGCGGCGGGATGATGCGGCGGCGGGGGCGGGCGCGCTCGTGCCCGACGGTCGTGTCTCGGAGCTGGAGAGGATTGTCGCCGGACTGCGGCTCGAGCTCGGTGAGCGTGAGCGGGAGGCGCTCCTCTCCGACCTGGAGATCGGTCTCCTGCCGGAAGAAAAGGGCGAGAACCCGATCCACGCCGTGACCGTGCTCGCGTCGCGGCTCGGGGTGCCGCTCGAGGAGAAGGACGTCGTGTTCGCGGAGCGCGTCGGCGCGCCGCCGGGCCCCGGCGAGCGTCCGCGTCGCCTGGTGGTGCGCCTGACGCGTCGCCGGACTCGCGACGACCTCATCCGCCAGGCTCGTGTGCGCCGCACGCTGACGGTGCCGGCGTCCGAGGGCCGCCAGCAGCGAGTATTCGTCAACGAGCGTCTCACGCGCTTGAACAAACAGCTCTTCCACCGAGTGCGGGAGGAGTGTCGCCGCAGACAGTGGCGCTTCGCCTGGACGAGGAGTGGCCTTGTCTTTGCCAGGGAGGCCGAGGGCAAGCCTACATGCAGGATCCGGTCCATGGCTGACATTGATGCTGTGTTCGGTCGATCACCTGGCGAGGACATTTCTCTGCAGAGCACTGTAAATTTTTAATAATATTAGAGTTCTGTTTATGTTTTAATTGTTTCTTATGTTTGTTACTTTTTCTTCTGCTGTTTATATATCTGAGGGGCCGTGTTGAGCACAATAAAATACTTTACTACCATTGTTACTGTGTTATTCCTTTATTATTATTTATTTCAATTATTCTTATTAACTTATTAAATTTATATTATTCTGCTATAATATCATTTACCAGTTACATAAGTTTTATCAATCAGGTTACTGTGTTTTACTGTTATTTATTTATACAATTTGATTATAGTATTGCATATTATGTATCGTGCTATTTGTGTTCAGCCAAGGAGTTGGAATTGAAGTCGAATCTGGGTTTACATACAAATAATAAAATAGGATATTGCTTACTGAATAAAAACTACCTAGTTAATACCTATTACATACTTTCTACTACCTATGTGAGAGACTTAAGTACATTATGTTTGCTCTTGGGTAGGATACTTATATATCATTCAAATGGTTAGGAATAAAAATTTGAAAGTTGGGCTGTTTAACGCGGGGTCACTGAATACAGGGCATGATGAGTTTATTGTAGCCATGGATGAGGTGTCACCTGATCTCTTGGCAATAAACGAGTGTTGGATTAGGCCTGGTGAGGAGTTTAAGGCTCCTAGCGTGCCTGGATACCGTTTTTGGCTATCTCCTAGACCTAACCACATCTGCAGAGGGAGGGGAGGGGGTGTAGGTTTCTATGTTCGCAGAGGCATTCACGTGAGTAAGTTGTCTCATCCAGTATTTCACTCAGTTGAACAGTTATGGCTTCGAGTTAAAATGAACAACAAATTCATAGTCATCGGAACAGCCTACCGACCACAATGGCTCAATATTGACACCTTTTTTGATGCTGTCACTGAGTCAGTAGCTTCGTTCTCATGTTTTGACGGGCTTATTTTGGTGGGAGATTTTAACATAGATACACTGACGGCTAATGGCTCGTACAGACTACTCACTCAATTTCTGCTTTCTCTTGATCTCAACCAACTTGTAACTGTTCCCACTCACTACACCACAACTCAAACCCTTATTGACTTAATTTGCACCAATTGTAGTTCTATAGGCACATATGTAAAATATAGCCCGGAATTGGGTCACCATGCTATGGTTTCGGCTGAGTTTAAAATAAAGTGCCCAAAACCATGTCCACGCTGGGTGACCTTTAGGCCAATCAGAAATATCCTTCCTGATCTTTGGGAACAGGATCTAAATGTTACCAGATGGGGGGTTGTTGCTGGTATCAGTAACGTGTGTGATATGGTTTCATGGTTTAACCTCTGCTGCCACACTCTTTTCGATCTTCATGCGCCAGTCAAGACTAAGAGATTTGCTTATCCACCACATCCATGGATCACTGATACAGTCAAGTCTATGATGCGGATACGGGATGGCTTTCATGGCAAATACAAGCGTCTTCTTACACCGGAATCCAAATCAAGTTACCTACAGATGAAACAGTTGGTGTGTACTGCTGTTGAGAGTGAGAAGCGGTGTTTTTTTACTAATAAGGTCAATAATAACATTCATAATCCTAAGTCACTTTGGAAAAACTTAAAATCTACTATTTCTCCTAACACAATCAATCAAGATCTGCCCCCGCAGTTCTGTGATCCTGATGTTTTGAATGCCCATTTTCTTGACATCCCTGGGGACAACCAGGTTAATATTTCTCACTTAACCTATTTTGAATTCACTAGATACAATAGTAAAGCAGTATTCTCCCTTGAGCCTGTTAATGAGGATTTAATATTCAAGTTAATAAGTAGCTTCAAGTCAAATGCATTTGGTGTGGATGGCATTTCCTTGGAAATGTTAAATCTAACTTTGCCTCAATCTTTGTCTGCTATAACAGCTATGATTAATATGTCCTTAGCCTCTGGGGTCTTTCCTTCAGCTTGGAAAACGGCAGTCATAAAACCTATTCCAAAGAAGGCACAACCAACTTCGCTTCAGGATCTTCGTCCTATAAGCATACTTCCATGCCTTTCTAAAGTTTTAGAGAGGGTAGTCTGCAACCAGCTTGTAAAATTCGTTGAAGATCATGAGATTCTGCCTAAGTTTCAATCAGGTTTTCGCAAGGGTTATAGTACTGCTACAGCTCTCGCAGATGTTGTTGATAATTTACTTAGTGGCCAGGATGAGGGCAAGGTCAGTGTGCTTGTTTTGCTTGATTTTTCTCGTGCTTTTGAATGTATAAATACATCCCTGCTCCTATCTAAGTTGGCCTACTATGGTTTGGACATGAAATCGCTCCAATGGTTTGACTCATACCTTAGTGGCAGGCAGCAGTGCGTTGAACTTTCCAAGATTGATGGTACTTGTGTCCGTTCCCCATTGCGGGCAGTCACACGAGGGGTTCCTCAAGGGAGTATCTTGGGGCCCCTCTTGTTTATTTTGTACTGCGCTGATTTGCCTCATGTTATAAAACATTGTGGATATCATACATATGCTGATGACCTCCAACTTTTTTACTCGTTCCACCCCACAGAATCCTCTATTGCAGCTGGAAAAATTAATGAGGATTTAGAACATATTTCACTGTGGTCTTCAATGAATGGTCTTGTTCTAAACCCTACGAAGACAAAGTATATGCTTGTTGGATCAAGGGTTATGGTTCAGAGGTTGGAGAGTGTTCCGTTTGATATCAGAGTCGATAATGTTTTTGTTGACAGGGTAACAGAAGCTAGAAATCTTGGCCTGATTATGGACTCCAATCTTAGATTTGAGACCCATTTTAGTGAGTGTGCACGGAACTGCTTTTACCGTCTTAAGACTCTCTATAAAATAAGATTGTATTTGAATGAGGATGTGAGAGTTAGGTTGTGTGAGGCGTTGATTCTGTCAAAACTAAACTACTGTGACACAGTGGTGGGACCTTGTCTATTGGTAAGAACTAAAAAGCTCATACAGAGAGTGCAAAATGCTTGCGCTAGATTCTGTTTTTCTATTCCGCCTCGCTCTCATGTCACACCATTTTTAAGTAGACATAATATATTAAAGATGGAAGGTCGTAGGAAATTGCACCTTGCTTGTCTTCTTTTCGGAATCATTAATTACGGTGAACCGCAGTACCTTTCGGATAAGCTGTCCTGGGCGAAAAATATTGGCCTTTCCGGGTTTCGTCGTCCTCATAAGCACCTATTAAATGTACCGCGCCACCGCTCCATGGCCTTTCGGGGATCTTTCCGGTTCGCAGCCACCAGCTGCTGGAATGACCTTCCTCCGCCAATGCGTGCCTTAAAAACAGTTCACACGCTTAAAAAACATCTAAGATTATATCTACTTCAGAAGCAAATAGCCGAGACTGTGGTGACTTACCAGGGTTATGCAGGTTTCAAGTCGGTTCAACGGCGCGGTCGTCGGTGAAGTCATTTTGTTCCGTGCTTATAGGGTACGATGAGTAACGAATAGTAATATTCGCTATAAATCACGATTTAATTAAAATTTAAAATACTTTTCGTTGACTATACTAAGCGACGTTTTTGGTTTTTGTGCTGTCTCTTTGACATTGACAGTTTTCTCTGCGTGTCAAACAGTAGGACTGGCTTTGTTTGTTGTTTGGGGTTTTGGCGGGAACGCGTTAATAGTGCTGTAAATGTGCTTTTTATCTTTTATTTCTACCTATCTATGGTTTCCCTTGTTCCCCTTTCATCCCTTATTATAATTTATAGGTATCTATGTATAATGTGGAATCTATCTGTATATGTTTTATTATCTTTATTCATTGTGAGCACTTATTATAATATAATTTATATTTATACATATGCCTATTTTCTTTTAAAACTATATTTCGCTCATGACTCGAGGAGTCACCATCCATAGGGTTTTGCCGGAAGACCAGCGCTGCGGCGGATTTTGTTCTGCTGCAGTTATTTTTTGCTGAGGCGTAACCTTTTCGGGGGCACACGGCTTCTTAGAAATAATTTTTATTTTTATTAAATTTGTAGCTTGGTGTTATTTATAATAATTTGTTTTTGTTGAGTTCTAAATTATTTGTTTGTTTGTTTTTTTTTATGTGTTTGGCATTATTTAATTTGTATATATTATGATAATTTAGTATGTTGTGTTTATTGTACCTACTGTGTAAGTTGTGTGCCTGTCTGAATAAACGTATTTTCTTTCTTTCTTTCTAAATTCAATATTTCAGTCGAAAAATAAAGTAAAATTAAAATGACTTGCCTCCAGCAACGATGATGAATCACCCGTAGACGTTGGGTAATGCTGTCACAAAATTAATGGAACTTCTTACAAAATGTTCTTGGTCGTATCTACCTGGAGGTCTATTTCGGGATCGTATGCGCCTACAAGTCGTTGATCGACTTTCAAGTCGCACGTGAGAGATTGAAATAGCTACGTCACTCTCTCTCTATCTTTCTGTCTCTCTCTTACCGACCATAATCGCGAGTATTCAAGTATATAGTTTGCAGTGTAGTTTTAACCGTGCATCGGGCGTAATAAAACGAAGAAATGCAATCCATAATTTCGACCAATGGCCAAATTGGAAAAGGCGCTAGGCCGGATCCTCAGAGATGTAGGTTCAAGTCCCATGTAAAAAATGTTTTAATAGTTAAATTGTTCTTTTCTTAAAATCGCTAAGCCTACCTATACAAGATACGACATCGTATGATGTCAATTTATTAAACAATTTAAAATACCAGTTAAGTCCTAGTCTGATATTTTAAAATAAACACTGCAACAAACGAAATTCCTGAACACACTGACGTCAGTTCCTCACTATATGGTGCCAATGGAAAAAAAGCCTTAAATTACTTAAGTTGTGTGATAATTTCAGATGTCGAAGGGTTTTTTTTAAACGGAGTTGCGAATGTTTTCAGAATCGTCTCCCATTTCGGGGATTTTGACACCGTTTTGTCTAAAGTCGTTAATATTTTTGTTGAAAGAAGACTCTCAAAGTTATTAGATGTTAATATCCAGTTTTTCTTAACGTTTTGATGAATTGATCGTTGAGATGACATCCTATTAGTAAATATTTACGAAGTTGTTGCTTCTGATTAACCTTTAACCGCCGACCAGCGGCCTTTGTTAAAATTCTTATCGAATAACGAAAACGCCAATCGACAGATTTTTTGATTGACATAAGCTCGCGAAAAAGCAAGCGTGACCTTATGTCAATTTCATACAAAAAAATCTGTCGATTGGCGTTTTCGTTATTCGATAAGAATGTTGGCTAGGGCTCTGAGTCTTTAAGACACCTCGATAATTCAAAAGCGCTAGTTCATTTAGCTCCGTATCCCTCCCAGACCTTATCCTCTTAGTACCTCAATTTTAGTTATGCTAACACTGCATAAGGCAATAGCTTAGTAAACGGACGCAATTAGGGTAAGTTATTTTGATCCAAAGTTTGCTAAGAGTCTGTAAGACGCTGCCTTGACTCGCTGCTTACGTAACTTTTTTTTGCATGACTATATTTTCTAGAAATATTTTTAAAGGAAAAATTCATCTTCAAAGTTCGCAGTTCGCAAGTGGGAACTTGCGTGGCCGAGCGGTATAGGCACTGGAATAATGATCCAGGGACGCGAGATAAAATCTCGCCGCAAGTGAATTTTTGAAGATGAATTTTTCCTTTAAAAATATTTCTATTAAATATGCCTTGAGCAATAAAAACAAATTTACGAAATATTGACTATATTTTACTTTTTAAAGGCACAAACTGAAACTTAATGTATGTAGGATGGACCTATCTAGATTTTTTACCAAAAATATTGGAAATATTACGAAAACAGTTTCGGGCGTTTATTATTAAATTGCTGGAAATATGTTAATTTTTAGTACTTTTGACCACTGCCAGAATTTTATGATTGTGTTAAGCATAGTTTTTTAACTTATTTTATCAGTTTATTAGTTCATTATATTACAGAAAACCTAACATTTTTGTTGATTCATATAACCATAAAACTATAGTTGACCAGAAGTGTTTCATGTGAAATTAGAATTTTTGAATACTAATATAAATAATTAAACTTAAATTATAAACATAAGTTAACATAATTTCTTCTATGGTTTTCTCGATTTTGCATAATAAAACACTTTATTTATCTGGTTTTATCGCGTTTTTTTAGCTCGGTTCGTTTAGAACAATGAATAAAAAACTCGATAAAACCGGATAAATAAAGTGTTTTATTAACACAAGTTAATTTTTAATAAAGAGTATTATTGTTGATACCTAATTTTTTAATTTATGGAAATAAAAAATCATTTATTTTAATTTAGGTAGGTACAGCTAATACAATATAGCGGCACTAAAATATCAAAATGTACCTACAATGTGTTTCGGGGGTGGTAATTTAGGTCGAAAGATCGTTAGTTGTTCAAGAGGTCTAGGCGAACAAGGCGTTTGAGGACTAATGGATGCAAAGTATTTTATTGTTTTTCGAAAATATTTATGTCATATTTTACTTTAAAAAAATCTTTATATTTGTGATTATTTGACATACTCTGTGGCGCAACAGAAAAGCGTAGGTATTCCGCATTTGAATGCCTGAAAATTAGACATCAAGCTGTTCAGCGGTTGTTTTTTAGACAAACAACTTGTATTCTACGGCTTTTGAAACTAAAACTTTTCAATGAAAAAAAAAATAGGGTTATAATATTTACTCATAGGTAGAAGAGAAGGTACCTTAGAAGGTCACAGAAGGTACCTTCATCTACCTGGATAAATACATCGAATACTAGTAGAATGTGAAATGAAGGCGTCAAATTATGTTTGTATAAGGAACACCTTAGTTTGAGCGAGCTGGGTGAACTATGAAATGAGGTTAGACCCGGTGTTACTTCGACCTTTGGCTCTGGTACAAGTTGAGAGCTGAAGTGGTTTTACTCAAATTTAACTCATTTTCCGGTTTGATTGCGATGCTTTTATTATTTTTAGCGTTCTACGTTTCGAGATCTCAGATCTCTTTTTCATTTGATGAGTTTATTTTGAATTCAAAATTGCAAGGTAAAATACATAGATCTACAACACAAATCTTGGCTGACACTGAGCGGTATTCTATAACTACGTAACTTTTACGCACCCAAGTTGTAGTAGATAATAAATAAATGAATAAAAAAAATATTGCACGACATTACACACAGCCATATCTAGCCCAAAATTAAGCACTAGGCTTGTGCTATGGGCACTTGACAACGGGTATACAACATGTTTTACTTTTTTTAAGTACATTCATATGCTAGAGAACCAGATACAAACAATTATGAACTATACATTTTTGGATTTTTAATTCTAATTAATTTTATTTAAATATAAATAAGTATGTTGGTGTATTTACAAAAAAAAAACTTAAAAGCAAACATAACCAACCTTGAAAAAGCCAACTGTAAAGTTGGCGTAAGCTCGGTTCGTTTAGAACAATGAATAAAAACGCGATTCAACCGGATAAATTAAGTGTTTTATTAAGCAAAGCAAACATAACGTTTTTAATAACAATTATAGTCAGCAAAAATATTTGTTCCTGCCGTGAATCGAACTCACAGCCTTCTGTATTGTAGTCGGGCGTTCGCCCGATGCGCCACCGAGGCCGACAAGCCTCTGAAAATGAGATGATTATATACAGATTCAAAAAATACCAGATGGTTAATGGCGATATAGTACCTACATTTTCCTAGCATAAAGACAACAAAATTTCCGACCCACAATTTAATATATTCATACAGAAACGCCACTTAACATTTAAAGGATACTAAAATAAGTAATTGGGCTTCTAAATTCTAAATAAGTTAGTGCAATATTTCGTTTAGACACTCTTAAAGCTTCAAATAGCGTTTCAGTATTTGTAAAATTTGCCCACTTTGCGCAATGTTAATTTAAATCGCAGCATTAATTAGTTTAAGTCGCTTCAGCCAATGACTTGTTACAGCCCCCGTAAAGGTCCAGTTGACATCGGCCGGTGAAGGGTTTAATTGTCACCGCTCTTAATAGAAACCGAATTTATCGTACATTTACTTTTAATTAACTCGAATATGTTTTGTTAACTTTTGAACTTGCATAGTTAACCCCTTCTTTGGTTATTTACGAGTATGTTTTCAAATATTAGAAAATAGTTTATTAAAATTTCATTTATAAGTGTGTATACAAATGTCGATTTTGAAAAATGACAAGGTATAAAAATGGATCACACGCAAAAGTTCAAACACGCATAAAGTCAAACGCGCAAAATGTCGAGCAATGTTACAAATATGCCCTTTTAAGCCGAAAGTGGGTTGTTCTAGAAGTCTAGGTGAACACCTCTTGTTCTACGAATTTTAAAAATCGAACTTTTTTTTTAAATTTTGAGGTCATGTTTCAGTTACAAAACAGCTTCTATTGAAAAAAAAGGTAATTGAAGTTTTGAATGTTGTACATCAAACTAAATGAAAAGACAACACAAGGTCAATGACCTCGCGAACTCTCAGAAACAGCTGAATTACAAGTAAACTTTAAACCTAAAATTTTTGAAAAGTACTTCGAATTTCCAAAAGTCGTAGAACAAAAGTTGTTCGCCTAGACGTCTAGAACAACCCCCTTTCGTCTTAATGGGGAATACCCGTTACACCTTGTATAGTCAAACACGCCAAAATGTCAAGACCATAAGTTTCGTAAAATTTCAAAAAATAAAAATGTCGAGGAATAATAATGACAAAATAGAAAAATGACGAAGTAAAATAATGTCGCAATCTAATTAAGACGTTATGTTGGGTAATCGCTGCTGCGGCTTTTACTTTGAAAATATACTAGAAAATTAGAAAATATATTACTGTGGGACCGGGACTTACGCGAGTGAAACCGCGGGGCGCAGCTAGTGTTATCTATCTCCAATCATCGCTGATTCCGATATACTATTAACTGACTGATTGCAATTGTTTGTTGTGCAAACCAACATTAATCTATTTATCCATCTCTATCTAAAAGCAAACTTGGGTTCATGACACGGACATGTCCGTCCCGATTTCCTGTCAATACCACGTGACAGGAATGTTACTTGTCTCCTGTCAAACGTCACACTAATACATCAAAGTCACATAATATCCGATAAGAAAATGTTCCATTACACGCCGTATAGACACAGGGAAATTGCTTAGAAATGATCCCTCAAATCACTCGCTTTCATGAACGTTCTATTTTAACACAAACTTAGTTCTGTGAGTTTACTTGTTCGGTCCGTATTGGTACAGATTTAGGAGTTGAAATTATTTAAACACTGGGCACAGCACTATACGAAAAGATTAAGAAGACTGAAAAATTTGTCTGAGCTTTTCGCGGTTTTGCATAATAAAACACAATAGGTAACACAATAGTTATTCAATAAAACGCAAGTATACCGGATTTTACTTGCGTTTTATTGAATAACGTCATTATTTTTAAACGACCGAGCTTCGCCAACTTTGCAGTTGGCTTTTTCGACGTTGATTGAGATGAAGTTATTCAATAAAACGGGAGTAAAACCGGGTATTTAGGTTTTGTATTTTATTACTAAAAATTATCATAAAATTTTCAAAATTACATTAATTTACCATTTTCTTATGTTTTTCGGTTAATTTATGTAGACAATAGTTTTTCTTAGTAGCAAATTAACCTTTATAATTATTTTAAGAGCACAAAGAACGGCGCACGTAAGCACAGAAGATTAAATACTAAATACATTCTTAGAGAACGCCAACTTGCTTGTGAGGATGATAAATCTGAATAAATAATGCATTTTCGTGTTGATGATACACGGGCTTCTAATTCATCGCAACTGTCATAGAATTAATAAATCAATTTTGTAGGAAGTTGCACACAGCGCCATCTAGCCCCAACCTAAGCACCATGGATTGTGCGGGCGTTCGTAGCGTCCCGAAGTCCTTGAAATAACCGCTAAACTTTTTGAACGGAGAGTCACGAGTCAAATGGCTTTCTCCATAAGCTTCTGTGAAACACCTATCAATACTGTATTTACTCTAATATTTTGAGAACGAAAGATTTAACTAGAACTATTTTAAAAATAGATACATTATCTAAAATCCGGACAGCGTGAGGCACAGGTTAATTTCATTTCTAATTAAAATTCCTTGAGGAATAAAAACATTAGAAATAAAAAAAACATTTATTTGTTTAATTAAAATATTTATTAATTTTTACAACAATAAATTATATTATAACTAAGGTGAATGACCATTGCGTCCAGAAGTGCCCATCAAACTGGCAAATTGTTTGTAATAAAAATTCTCCGAAACTACTAGACCGATTTCAAACTTTCTTTCACTAATAAAAATCTACATTATCGAGGAGTAGCATACTTTTTACCCGACTGCGCGACGCAAAGGAGGGTAATGTGTTTATCGGTCTATGTATGTATGTATGTTTCTATTAGGCGTTCTAGAGGCCAAACGCGTGGACCAATTTTGATGATTCATACGTCAATCGAGGGTAGACCGGCGTTCTACAACTCAGACGTAATAATTGTGCTCTCGATATATTCTTTGCTAAATATGGTGTAAAAGTGAAAGTTTATACATTAAATTGTTCTCTTTTCAAACATTATCTTATTGGTTATATAGTTGGTATAACAGGTTTGTGGTACATTGATGTTTTGTGAGCAAAATCTTTAAAATAATTGACTCTGATTGATAAATTATTTCAACCTACCTACTTGCAAAACATTCTGCTATCGCTCAGTGCAACGGTTATTATTACATCTCTGATTCGGTAGTGTAATCAAAAGTGCAATGGCTTCTCAAAAAAATTGTACTATTTGTCGCAACAGTATTTCGAATAATAAGTATCTTTCCTGTTGCGCGTGTCAGTTGTACTTTGACTTGCAGTGCGTAAGCATATCGGACCAATGGTTTCACAATAGTATGACTAGTGAGCACAAGAAAGCTTGGAAATGCGGATCGTGTGTAAATATACAGTCGGCGGCGGGTATCGCGAAGACCCCACCGGGTGGTGGATTCGTAAATGTTAACTTTCATCGTGGTGCGTCCGCGTCCGCGACGCCGCCGCAGTTGGGGGTCGCTAACCTCGACATGGACGTGTCGTATTCGGACCACCAGGACGGCGGTACCGGCGCGTCGGCGGCGGCGGCGGCGGCGGCGGCGGTGTCCGGGGCGCTCAGCAGGGACGACATACAGTTGCTGGTCACCGAGATTAGATCGTTCCGGGCGGAGGTGCGGCGACAGCTGACCGACCTTACAACCAGACTCGACGACATTGCGACTCGGGTTGACCGCTGTGATGCGAGGATCGATAACGTGGTGGAGCGTTTGGATGACGTCGAGGGCCGCCTGCGAGTGAACCAGCACACGGACGGCACACTAGGGGAGACTGTGGAACAACTCAAAGCAGATCTCAATGACCGCGACCAGGAGTTACTATTAAACGACTTGGAGTTTTCGTGTTTACCGGAGGATAAAAATGAAAACGTCACTCATATAGTGAAATTAGTGGCTCAGAAACTGGGTGTCTCATTAACAGACTATGACATAGTCAGTGCGAACAGGGTGGGACGTGTAGTCGGGTCGGATGAGTCGTCGTCGGCCCGGGGGGCCGGCGCAGCCGGTGCCCCTGCTGGCCGGGCGCGGCCCCGTCTGATCGTGGTGCGCTTCGCACGACGCGCCGTCCGCGACCGTCTGCTCCAGGAGGCACGAGTGAGGCGTGGCTCCACTACCGAAGGCATGGACCTACCGGGAACCCCGCGTCGGTTCTATGTCAATGAACGTCTGACGAGGACCAACAGGCATCTTTTTCAAAATGCACGTCAGCACAAGGATTTGCATAAATGGCGTTACGCCTGGACCAGGGACGGCAAGATATTTGTAAAGAAGGGACCCGGAGACGGGACACCTAGACATCGTATTCGAGCAATATCCGATATTGAGCGTGTTTTTATCTGAATCTCAGTTAGTGATTTGTTGTCGAAAGTTAATTGAGTCATATTCAAATGGTTTCAGTGAACACTCTTTGTTTAAGTTGCTTTTGTTTTTTATCATTTCATTATTGTTATGTTATAAGAAAGATCAAGTTCATTTATACCTACTCGTTACACTATCCAAGATATTAATAGAAAAATGTTTTTGTATTGGAAAATCTACTTATTTTATGCGGTATTGTTATTATTTAGTAACAGAGGCCCATGTTCATATAGATAGTATTGTAATGGGTAACGTTTTTGTATCCGAGTTTGTTCAAATTATAATAATAATTGTACACTGTTTGCAAACATTTATAAATTGTAACGTTGCTTATTTACTGCCCCTTCAAGTGTTTAAAGTTTCCAGGTTTCATATAAAATCCTTTATTTGTACTGAATTGTTTTGTCTGTTAATTTTTAATTGGATGTCGATGTTGTGTGTTGCAGCAGTCCTTTTGTGCCAAATGACTAAACAGTTAATAATAATAAAAGCACCTAATAATAATAAAATAAGCTCGTTTGAATATACATATATTAAATATAATATCTATATATATTACTCTTATATAAATCTATCTATATTGTTTGCAATTTATTCTTATATTAAGTGTATATATAATATACCCCCACTATTTTGTTATTGTTATTTGTCTAATCAGGGTAGCTGGAATGTATCGCTTAGTGACCTCGCTATGTTTCTAGTTCTGTGTGGTTTGATGGCTAACAATGGTTAGGACTAATTTTCTTAGGTTAGCTCTTCACAATGCGGGGTCTCTGGGTACAGGTCACGATAACTTCCTTGTTGCCTTAGACAAGTTCAGTCCTGATATAATAGCAATCAACGAAACATGGTTGCGTGTAGGCCAGGAGTTCCGCGCGCCCTCTGCGCCCGGCTACCGGCTCCATAACAGCCCGCGACCTCTCACAATGCGTAGGGGTCATGCCGGTGGAATTGCTTTTTATGTCAGGCGAGGAATACGTGGTCGGTTCCTTAAGCCCCCCGCCGCGAGTATAGAACAAATGTGGTATACTACTAATGTAAACGGCCGTACTTTCCTTATAGGCACAGCCTATCGACCTGATTGGGTTAATATCGATACATTCCTTGATGCGTTGACGGATTCTATTGCTTTTTTCTCTAGGTATGATTATGTTGTATTATTAGGGGACTTCAATATTAATCTTTTAGGGACAAATGACACTGATACAAAAAAGTTACGTAATTTCCTAGACAGCCTGCAATTAGAACAAATTGTAACTAGGCCTACGCATTTTTCTAAAGGTACCGAGACTTTAATAGATCTAGTTTGTACAAACGCTCCTGTTCGTGAAGTAAGTGTTACTAATATAACTGGGAGCCTAGGACATGCCATGATAAATGTCACTTTTGCAATTAAAAGACCCAAAATTCAATATAAAAGTTTGACTTATAGACCATTTAGGGACATTGATTTGGACGATTTCAATAATGACCTTCAATCGATTAATTGGAATTTAGTACTTCTCGAGGGGACGGTTGAGGGTATGATAAATGTATTTAACGAACTACTTATTTGTCTTTTTGATAGACATGCGCCGTTTAAGACTGTTAAGATAAAGCATGCCAGTTCACTGCCTTGGATTACGGACACTATTAAAATAATGATAGAAAAGCGAAACGAAGCACATGACAATTACAGGAGAGTAAAGTCTGAAAGCTCTGAAAGGTACTACAAAGAATTAAGGAAGCTAGTCACAGATAGTATATCACAGGAGAAAAAAGCGTACTACAATTTTAAAATAAATTCTCATCATAATAATGCAAAACTGTTGTGGAAGAATCTTAGGGACACGGTTTTAGTAGATAATAAAAGTAAAGATTGCCTGCCAGATTGTTTTAGTGACCCTTGCTTGATTAATGATAATTTTCTTAATGTACCTGGTAACGTAGTAGTCCCTATATCGGAAATGACCTACCATGAATTTAATAAATTTAATAATGATATCTTTACTCTAAAAATTGCAAATGAAACTATGATTGCTAAAATTATATTATCTATTTCCACGAATGCCATTGGTGCTGATGGTATTAGTAAAGATATGGTGTTGCTGACGTTGCCACAAACGTTACCTATCATTACAGAAATTATAAATAGGTCCATCTCTACGGGTGTAGTGCCGGGAGTGTGGAAATCTGCTATTATAACTCCAATACCTAAAGTAGACAGCCCCTCAAGTCCTGGGGATCTTCGGCCTATTAGTATATTACCATACCTCTCAAAAATTCTTGAAAAAATTGTTTGCAAGCAACTTACGGACTATATAGAAGCTAACGAAATTTTATCACCATTCCAGTCAGGTTTTCGGAAGGGCGCGAGTACTTCAACTGCCTTGATGGATGTGGTGGATGACATACTTGCTGAGCAGGATATAGGAAACAGTACATGTCTGGTTCTGCTTGATTTTTCGCGGGCTTTTGATAGTATAAGCATTCCCCTTCTTTTATCAAAGCTGGCTTATTACGGTGCTGACGAGACTGCGTTGGCCTGGTTTAACAGCTACCTCAGTAATCGTACACAGGTCGTTAAGTTGGTGAAGGACGATGGGAATGTATTGCTTTCTGAGCCCAGACCTGTTTTACGAGGCGTTCCTCAGGGATCCATACTTGGTCCCTTATTATTCATAGTTTACAGTGCTGACATAGTCAAGAATATTCAATATTGTAAATATCATCTATACGCTGATGATGTGCAGCTGTACATTTCCGGTCGTCCTTCTGAGATAGGTGATATGGTGGATAGGCTAAACGATGACCTCAACCGAATATCAGGATGGGCAGGGCGTAACTCTCTGGTGCTTAATCCTACCAAATCGAAATTCATGGTGTTTGGTTCAAAGATGCAGATATATAAAACTCTCACATATAATCCAAGTGTTCGCATTGATGGCAAAGATATTGAGCGAGTCGAAGAGGCTAAAAATTTAGGGGTTCTGTTTGATGGTGAGCTGCGTTTTGAGAAGCATGTTCAGAAATTGGTAGCAACGTGTTTTTACAGACTTAAAGTATTATACCGGATTCGGAATCTACTTTCAGTAAATGTTCGTATTACACTAAGCGAATCATTAATTATCTCGAGACTCAACTACGCGGATCTGGTATATGGTCCTCGTATGCTAGCAAGAACTCGGCGACTTATTCAGCGTGTCCAAAATGCTTGTTGCCGTTTTTGCTATAATATACCACCAAGGAGCCATATTACACCATATCTAAATAATGCTTCCACGTTGAATATGGAGTCGCGTAGGCAGTTGCATCTGGCTTGTTTGCTTTTCGATGTCGTCAACAAAGGTAAACCCGATTACCTCTACGCTAAGCTTAACTTTTCTTCCTTTGGAAACAGGTATGAAGTACGTGAGGTGCGGGATACCATGTTTGCCTATCATCACAGAACTGCGGCATTCGCTGGCAGTTTCCGCTATCTGTCAACCAAATGTTGGAATAATATTCCTCCACCTCTTAAGCGTCTTAAGTCCAAATTTTCCTTCAGAATTAAATACAAGAAAATTTTACTTGAAAGACAAAATTTAGGGATACCACGTGGTTGGCTGTTAGCGGACTTTGCTGTTTGAGTCGTCGAAATTTCTATTTATCTTTTATATTTATTTTACTTATTGTGATGATTTTGTATTGTATTTTATATACGTTAATTACCTAATTAGAATACCATATTATTCGTCTCTATTATTGTATTAATTTATAACCTTAAATTATCCTAAGTATGATTATTTGATATTATTATTTATTTTTTCTCTTACACTATCTTTTATATATCTAGGTTGGATCATGCTAAATTTTGTTGTGATCAATGGTCTACAATCCCTTGGGTGATGACAGAAAATCAGTGTTCGCTCTAACGAGTGAATCATAAACTGAGTCATGGCCCATTGTCCTGCTGCAACACACACATGTTGTATTTGGTCTTAGACGTTACCTACCTACATTTTAAGATTGATATTTTATGTTTTTGTACGACTATGTGTGTGTAACTTTAGAACAAATAAACTTTTTTTTCTATTCTATTCTATTCTATTCTAATCGATTCGTCTTAATCTGGCGAGTGTGACTAAAGATATGACAGTAATCCAAAGTAACTTATGTCACCACCAGACGCCATATTGTCAAAATTAAAAAATCCAAAATCGTCAAAGTATGTCAAGATAGGTTTTTAAAAATAAATATTAGATTTCTTTCACCATTTTTCATTTTAAAGAACCGTTTAGGAAATATAACGGTATAAAGTTAATTTACAATTAGGTATTCTTGCTTTTTGTTACTAACGAACAAGTTTTTATTGTTGTTACGTAGTTACGCTTGGAACTATCAAAGTATAAGCCGTGATGGTACAGGTGACAGAAATTTATTGAAATAAACTAAAAAAATATTTACATAAATTGTACCTACCAACTGAATAAAAGCCTAATAACATTTAGGTACTAAAAAAGTTAAAAGAATAATAATAAATTTAAACAATAAATAACTAAACCCTAACTGAAATAGAATCTTACTAATATTATGAACGCGAAAGTTTGTATGTAAGTATGTATGTGAGGTTGTTACTCTTTCACGCAAAAACTACTGAACCGATTGCGATGAAATTTGGAATATAGGTAGCTGGGGGACCTGGATTAACACATAGGCTACTTATTATTCCCGCGGGAACGGAACTTACGCGGGTGAGACCGCGAGGCGCAGCTAGTACATTATAACCCCGTAATGAAATGAATAGATTACGAGACTTACCTACCATCAATAAATGAAAATAACTAAAAAGCGTAAAATAAAAAAAATAATTTATAAAAAACAAAAATCCCGACTGCGTAAAAAACTCGATTAAAAAATACGCATAGAAACAACAAAAAAACTAAAAAGAAAAAAACAAGCCCAGTAATTTGAAATTACGCTAAGTAATAATAGTTTTGTAATCGATACACACAGAACACATAATAAATGAGTAAAAAATTACTCACAGTCGGGACCCATTGGAAAAATTAGATTGGTAAAATGAATGGGTCCCGACTGTGAGTAATTTTTTACTCGAGTTTTTTACGCAGTCGGGTTTTTTATCCCGATTTTTTATAGGATCGGGACTTACGAGTGTGAAACTCAGAACGCAGCTAATACTTCTCCGTACGTTCACAAGTTAATACTTCGAAACGTAGTCTGAAACTTAGACAGTTACCTTACACGTACGTGTACAAGTTGCAAGGAAATTACTCAACTTATAATAACCGCGAAACTTTTAGTTGTCTTATTAGTATTGTTGCAAAGTAAAATACAGGAGCGTTTAAAATGTAAGGCGGCGAGAACATGATATTAGGAAACAGTGGACTATAGAATGCAACCAATGAATGCAAGATGAAGAATGCAAGATGTTCCCCGTGCTGTTGCTGGTTGCCATCTTCCGTCTCATTTTATCGTCGTTTAAGAAAAATACGCAAAACATTTTTTCGATCAACATTATATTGGCGACAAAATACAGTAGCCTATAGAGAGAATACGTGCGAAAAAATGTTAAATGAAATCTGTAGTGAAATCTTTAACTTTTTTAACTCATTGCTTCTATTTAGCTAAACCATTTTAAACGGTCAGTTTCTTCCAAGATTATGTTATGATATTATGGTTATGTTTGGTTGGTTAACCTCAGCATGAGAAATGAGGTTTTAAGCTTTTGAAACACACCATTACTATAGTGAAAAGAAAGATACAAAAACTTTTAGTGAGGTTTATGAGTGCCACACCTGAGACCTCAAGCATATTATATTAACGCACCGCCCTAACTTCTGATTCTAGATACATTAAATTTGGATTGTGTGTTTTATGATGTGTAGGTATCCGCTAATAAGGATTTTTATAAATTTCTACGAGATCGAGACTTATACGGGTGAAACCACGAGAGTCTGCTCGTATTAAATAATCCAAATACAAAATCAAATGTGCTGTGGCCTCTGACAACGTCGCTAGGTATAGGAGAGCGTTGGTGACGTTTTAAAAACCAGCTGGGTTAAGACAAAGACATAATTTTAATATATTACCAGCTAAAATTCAAATAACATCGCTGTATCTTGAGATATAAATAAATTAACAACGCAACGTTGGCGACATATTTTAATAATTGCCTATAAAATTGAAACAAAAGTCGTTAACGGAAGCTAAAGGCGCTTAATATCTACCTAAGGGTGGACATAAACTTAATACGATAACATCGGCCGATAGCGACCCGATCAACTAATAATCTATCAACTATTAATCTATTTACTGTCTTTTTAAATAGCAAGCAATTTAATATTTTTTAACTGTCCTTTACAAGTCTTCTGTGTGTAATATACTGCAATGTGTATTTTGGTAATGTTATCAAAAAACTTTTTTTTTCTATCTTTTCAACATCATTGCAGTTAACATTTAATTTCAAATTTGACGTTAGTCAATTTTTTTCTGTTGAATGTTATATGTATAGCTTTGAGTCAATAATGGTCCGATTGCAGTATGCAAGTTATAGTTTAATTTGAGTGTGTTGTTTGCAATTGAAATGATTTAGTTTATATAATTTTAGACATTTTACAGCATTACCAACTGAATGATAACGATCGGTCGATGAATTGCCTGTTGTCTGCCATAACCTAACTGTTATGAATATAAATTTTATTCAACAGTTAACATTTTAATTGGTAGTTAGATTTGTAGCTGTAATTATGTTAAACTAGTAAAGTCCTGCGATTTTGATTGCAAAATAGAAAGTTTTTGGCTTGATTCTCGGGATTCCGTTCAAAATTCAAAATTGTAATTCAGTATGACTTCACATAAGAAATTTACTGTATTTTTTGGTAACGAACAGATAAAAACAACAACAAATTAGTGTTTTGCTATGATCTGAACTATTTATAACAAAAGGTCTCTACATAAATCCATTCGTGGCTTTACTATATTAGTATAACATAGCATTAGCTTACTACGCACTCCAACGACACATCATCTAACTACATAAGGTAATTCGCCCGCCTACAAACATGCATAAATCATTAGTTAAACCATGAGCCCTGTCCTTTTGAATACCTTGCCTTAGGTGGGTATTCATTATTTAATCCGGAACAAATCTCTGGAGGGACAGTCCTAGAAGAGTTAAAAAAGTTATAAGTGTGCTGCAGAGTACATAATTAAACTCTTTATAACCGTTTTTAAAGATTAATCGAAAATTATTTTGCAAAAACGAGAAGGAATTTAAACACAATTTCATGTTGAGTGGTATTATTTTCGTGGCGGAGTAGTCCTTTTATAAATCAAAAAAAGGACAAGTTTCGTAAATTCAGGACATATTATAAATGAAAATGTGTAATTTATTTATTTCAATAGGTACTCCTTTGACCTATTTTCGTTCTAAAATTCGTTCCAAGTAATATATGGCTCCGGCTTTGACAATTTCTGGGATCAGATCAGACGATCCACGTCTTATTTTTAATACTATTTTTGACTTATGATCATGTCTACTTAAATCGAAAAATATTTTATTTCTACGAGTGGCCCTAATTATATTTACTAAGGAGCCAACGGGAACATTTTCTCCTGTAAAGGGAAATTGAAACTAAACGTAATGTACTACCTATGTCAGAGATTCTCAAATGTCGAACTACGAAACCCTAAAAGGGATCACACTGACTAACATTATTTACCTCAGTCACACTTTTGTGTGAAAGGGACAGCTAAGGCCAATTTGAATATAAAAGAACTTTTAAGAAGAATTAAGAAAAAACGAAGGTGTTTAAAATAATCATAATAATTAGCCCGTTAATTTGTCCCACTGCAAGGCAAAGGCCTCTTCTTAGAGGAGTGTTCCGTATTTCTATAGTTCTAGTACACAACCGTTTATGTTTAATTTAATTACAATTATGTAAATAACAATCGAATACTTTGTCGTTAATGCGAGCATAATAAACTAAAGGAACAAAACAAAGCGCAGCATTGACTATGGCAGTGCTGCCACCTACCGATAAGTGTTCCCATAAAAATCTTATTAATTCTTTAACGAACTACCAAAACAATTAGAACGTGAACCAGATTTAATACAGACGCGCCTACAGAGACCAGGACCAGGGGCCCCTCATCTAACGCGATATTCCTAGATGATGGTGAGTGCTTGCATTTTTCTGAGTGTTATCGAAGTTTTCCCCTCAACATGGTGATTAAATGTAATATACTGTTACATTAATATGTTAATGTAAGATACCTTACCTTTATTATGAAATCGTCTTTATATTGTACTTTAGAAATATCGACTCATCTAAGTATGTAGTATGAAACCCTTAATTTTGGCTACAAGTTTATTATTCTACTTAAGCTCTAAAAGCAGTTGGTTTTGTTCCATAAATAAACTTTCAGAAGACTTTTATTTTTTACTTCATCTTTCAAAATGCTCTAGGTACCGTAAAGTAACTTAGTTTACTTGCTTACCAACTTGAGAAAGCGCTTCGCGAATACGTTCCTACCTTTCTAAAAGTTTGAGAACTTCTGTCCTAATTTATTTATGAATGTGGATGTCGCTTTGAAACTGTTTATATAGAGAGATAGATAGAGATATTTAGACTAGTGAGTTATACTCGTATACATTACTACAGCTTTTACCTGCGAAAGACCCGTAACCCACATGAAAATCGGGATAAAAAGTAGCGTATGTGTTATTCCAGGTCCAAAACACGTTTTAACGCACAATAGAAAATTGAATGCACTGTCTTTACAGTCTACCTTTTATCACCAAAAGTAGTATTCCCAAAATGATAAATTCTCACTATGTTAAATTTCTCAACATTATAATAATTTCCTCTAAATGTGAAATATCGAAATGTTGAAACCCAAAAATTAAAAAAAATGTTACATCCACTGTTGATTTCCCAAAATGTTGAGCCTTAAAACATTGCGTTCCCAGATCGTTAAGTCTTAAAATTTAGAATTCCTGAAGTTAAATTTTCCAAAATGTAGAATCCAAAAATTTTGAATCTCTAAATGATGGAAACACTTCCCACGTACTGTGGGCGGCATTTCTGCGTAGCTGATTATCGTCAAAAATGGAAATAGGGTACAATAAATTGTAATGAACTGCGCAAAAAATACAAAACCACGAACATTAATCATTTTAATCACGCAAATTAAAACATTACCCAAAAATAAAGAATCAACGCCGAACCTAACTAAGTAGGCACTTGGACTAAAGATTTGAAATCGGCCGATTCATATCAATCCGAGGCCGATAACAATTAATAACAAACTCGAGCCAATATTAAAGGACAAAAAGACATAGTTACTTGATTGTAGTAGCAATGATCTCTGTTTTGTTTTTCTTTATTGTTTTCATTTTCGGTTGAAATGGTTTGGGGTAGTTTACGGACTAGTAATTATATCATTCGAATTCGAAACCGTAAAACTTTTCAGCTTTAGAGGTAAGAAAAAATTTGGAATTTCTGCAAAAGTTTTTTGTAAAAACATACACATTATTTCGCGCGTAAGCGTAAGCGTTTACCTATTTTTGAGAAACAAAAAATTGACAAAAATAACGGTGTCTTTCTACTTGAAAAAACTACCTTCATAATTCAGACACTTAATTGTTTGATGTCGATCGTCAGGCTCTCGGACGATTATTTAGTCTGCAGTCTAATTTTGCTCTTAGGTACAAATCGACAAACAAAATGAATATTAATTTTAAACTTTCAGTTTATTCCGATCACGTTTAAGAAACAACGTGTTAATCTTTTTAAAAGGAAATGAGAAAACTTTGCCTACTTCCCTCTGGGTTAATGTTGTGGACATTTTTCTTTGTATCCGAATTTTTTTTTGGAGAAAATTTTGTTGAAAAGCCTGAGGCTGAGTTTAGGAAAGTTGGAGATCAGGTGGAGCCTATTCGATGTAGTTATAAAATAAAAATAATTTATGTCGTGTAACAAATGCCCATACATATATTGAAACCATATAGACTAACATTCACATTTTAAAGAAACTAGCTGCGCCCCGCAAAATCCATTTTTGCACTGCAGTGGGTAGGTGAAGTAAGGCAAAATTTGTATGTCAGTAAGTGATGATGACGATAGATGACGATCGATGACGATGGATGCCGATTTTTAAAAAACAACGAAATTACGCATTTTTTTGTTTTATCCGGATATCCGGAATTGATATCAGGATAAAAAGTAGCCTATATGGTAATCGAAGTCTTAAGCTATCTGCATACCAAATTTCATTGAAATCGGTCTAGCCGTTTCCGAGATTAGCGCGCACAAACGCACAGACAAACAGACAAACACCCAAACGGACAAACAGACAAAAAGTTAAACACGGAAATCGGGTCTGTTACGTTAGTCATACCCCTAAAAATAGTATTTTCAATATATATTTCAAAAACAGACACCGCTAAGTTACGATTTTACAATAAGTAGGTATAGATGACTGTTTAAACAAATTTAAACATGGTCAATACTCCATTATTTAAAAATTAATTTGTACCTAATATTAACCTCCACACCTATTCGGAAGGTGAGAGAACTGTAACTAGTCTAAGTACATATAAAAATATATAGTATATAAATTACTAACATAAATGGACTTTGTCTGAAATAAACTTATTTTATTTATTTATTTATATCTTCATATCCGAAATGACTCGGCTAGCAGCACCGATCACAGCATCACATAATCTACTCATGAAGTCTTAGGTAATTGTTAAACATCCCTACATGTACAAAGTTAAGCGGAATTCAGACTACGAAACTAATCGCAAAAAATTATACTTAATCATTTTCACAAAAAACATTGCTCAGACACAGTGGTATTATTTATCTATATTACAAAAGAGTTAAAAAATATAAAAACGAACTTAAAAAAAGACACATAAATAACCTCTACATACAGTGCCACCCACTTATCTGTTTCGTCATCTGAAGTCGGGCAGTCAAAGTCAAAGTCAATTTTTTTTTAATTAATTGGATGTGTTGATCACTTTAAATACGTCGAATGTTCTTACAACTATGACTCTATGTGGCTTCGGAATGCGCCCTCCGATGAGAAGAAGCCACAAGAAACTCAAAGGGTTTTTTTGTGATCATGTTTTACAATCGTCAAAATACATATATTTTCTTACATTTTATTACAATGATCATAATATTATTCACATTGTCGCATATTTATGGCTATAGTGGAACCGGAGCAATATTCTTCCTACTATAATATTTAATAACAAAAGGTTCCAAAGTAATTCTATCAATCGGTTAAAACTACAATAAGCAAACTACAATATGGACCTAGCCAAGTAAAACTGCCCGACATACGCGACGAATCGAGAACCTCCTCCTTTTTTTGAAGTCGGTTAAAATTGCTTAGTTCTAGTAACTAATACAAGAGGGTTTTAATTTCGTAATCTTACTCTTACTGATATTATAGACGTGAAAGTTTGTATGTCTGTAACTTTGTTACTCAATCACGCAAAAACTACTGAACTGATTGCGATGACGTCTGGAATAACACATAGGCTATTTTTTATCTCGATATTCCCACGGGAACGGGACTTACGTGGGTAGCAGCTAATCCTACTAATATTATAAATGTGAAAGTGTGTGTGTTTGGATGTTTGGTTGTTTGTTTTTCAATCACGCAAAAACGGCTGAACCGATTTTGATGAAATTTGGAATGTAGGTAACTGGGGACCTGAAGTAACACATACTTTTTATCCCAAAATTCCCGCGGGAACGGGACTTACGTGGGTGAAACCGCGGGGCGCAGCTAGTGTGAAATAAGCTTTAGTTGCATACAATTTCATGCAAGTCGCCTTTACATGTTACATATCCCATAATCACTGTGAGAGGTTTCGACTAACTCCTTTGACGTAGTACCTATCTACCTATCTACTGCCTACCCTATTTCTGGACTGAGATAAGAAAACTTTTTATATAACACGATTTAAAACAAATTTTTCTTATTATAAATCGGTAAAATAAAAAAAAATAAAAGGGTGAAATGTTTTCACCCTTTTTAGAGATCTTTCAACTGTCACTAAAATCTTAAAAATTGTAAACGTGCCAAAAAAAATTTGATGAGTTTTCTCATGAGAAGGTGGTTTCCACCAATCTGTACCTAGTTCTTTATTGACTGATTCTTTTAGTAGAAGTTAAAAAATGAAGAAATGGCCGCCATCAAGAAAGCTACACCGTTTGCGACGAATCGCTTATTGTTTCCAATTGTGCTTGTGGAAAGTTGAAAGTAGCTTTAGGTTGCATTGTCCCCTGGTCTTGAACTATTCCCAAAGTTTCAGCCCTCTAGTTAGTCGGGAAGTGCCTCAAATTGAAGTTGCAAGATGCCGCCCGGACCGACAAACAAACATACAAGAAAATCGTATCGTCGCATCTAAATGTCACAGAAAGAGTAAATTTCCTCAAGCATTAGGGGAATCGCACATCTACCAGTAGATAAAGCAGCATAAAATATAATGTCACCCGAATCCTGATAAAATTCAACGTTTAATTTCGAATAACTCGGTACGTAGGGGCTATTGTATAGAGATTTTTATTAAAATCTCTATACAATATATATATAAATCTTGTCATAATCGCGTACTATTATTTATTTTCTTTCCTCGATGTTTCGATCATGTTACAATGATCTTGGTCTCCAGAGGACTGGAGTTGCGGCGGGTGGCGCGGGCGTCCTTTATTTATACCCCTTTATTTCAAAAACAATAAAAAAATACTTTAAATACCACTATTATACAGGCAAAGTTACCCTTGTTTTACAAAATAAAACAATTTTTATTCTAAATCTTTAACCGCTATATTTTCTTATAGGCATCATAATAATAGGGGTTAAAGTATGAAATTGGCGTTTTATTGCAATAGGTTCTTTGAATTGACATAGAATCTTCATGGTTTGAGGTTTTCGAATGAAACTTTTTTCAAATGGTTTCTGTGATGTTCTTTTTTTAAAAAATGTGAAACATTTGAATATCGACTTTCAATTGTTTTTGTTATTCAATTTAGACAAGAAAGATGGATACTGCGAAAATTCGAGTGATTTTTGAATACGAGTTCCGACGCGGAACTAACGCGGCAGAAACAGCCCGCAATATCAATGCTGCGTTTGGAGAGGGTCTACTTATAATAATAATAATAATAATAATAATAAATCATTTATTTCAGAAAATACATCCATAATAATATACAAATTCATAAAATGTCATAGTAAAAAATTGAATAAAAAAATCAAAAAAAATCGAATAATAAAATCAAACACAATACACAACATAAAATTAAATAAAGCCAAAATTAATAAACATACAATAACTAAAAATATAAAAGTTAGTCGGCTTAATTATAGCTTATCGCCCATCATGATCCTCATCCAGCGGTACTGTATGGGGCAACTATGACGGGCGACAATCATCTGCAGGATGCCATTGCTACTCCCTCGCGCCCGCTGCAGTAGGGAAGCGACTTTCTTGCGAATAATCGCATGAAAGTCGTCCGTGCGAGCTTCAGCGAACATCTGAGATGCACTGCAAAAGCGAGGAAGCCGCATCAGCATCCTGAAAATGTCATTGTATTGGATACGTAGGTCACTGGCAGCCCGGCGAGTATGGTTTATCCAGAGGCTGCTCGAGTAGAAGGATTGGCAGAAGGCTTTGAAAAGAGTGCCTTTCACTTCTCTCGAGCAGCGTGCAAACCTGCGTGCAATCATATTTCCCCGGACTGCCAGCGCCCTACGCTCTCTCTCGATGTCTGAGTCATCGTTGAGGTCTTCCGCCACAATGTGCCCCAGGTACCTAAAACTACTCACTCTCTTTAGAGCCACACCATCAAGCATAATAGGCGGTACATGTACCGGTCCATTTTTCCGACTTTTGAATACGAGTACTTCACTCTTTTTCGAGTTGTAGCTCAGCCCATGCTCCGCCGCATATGCCTCACAAATCGCAACTAGTTTGCGTATCGACCCGACCGACGGGCCCAGCAGCACCATGTCATCGGCGTAACTGATGTTGTTGACACAAACTCTGTCTATAATGCATCCAGTATGAGTGCTGCTGAGCTCGCCGATGAGGCCGTTCACATAAAGATTGAACAGCAGAGGAGAGGTGAACTTATGAACGCACCGTGCGATTTTGGTTTAAACGCTTTCGTGATGGAAATTTCGACTTAAAGAACGAGCCACGAGAAAGACCGCCCACACAGGTGAATAACGATGAATTAAGAGAGATAGTGGAAGCCGATCCTAGTCAAACTACCCAGGAATTAACGGCATGGTTTAACGTTACCTTACCCACTTTATTGACTCACTTGCGTCAAATCAATAAAATAAAAAAATACGAAAAATGGGTGCCTCATGATTTGACTGATCTGCAGAAAGAAACGCGTGTTGAAACTTGTGTTGCCTTGTTGAACCGGTACAGAAATGAAAGAATATTGGATCGAATTGTAACATGTGATGAAAAGTGGATTCTTTATGATAACCGGAAAAGAAAAATGCAATGGCTGACCCCAGGTCAAATGCCACAACAGTGTCCTAAAGCAAAACTTACCAATAAAAAGGTAATGGTAACTGTTTGGTGGTCTCAGCATGGTGTTATTCACTATAGTTTTCTTCGATCTGGTCAAGCAATTACGGCAGATGTCTAATGTGCCGAACTCCGAACCATGTTGACAAAACTAGCAGTAAAACAGCCCCGACTCATGAATCGATCTTCACCATTATTGCTCCACGACAACGCGAGACCTCACACAGCACGAGAAACCATTTTGACCCTTCAGGAACTGCACTTAGAAACCATTCGTCATCCTCCGTATTCACCAGACCTTGCTCCAACGGACTACCATTTTTTTCGTGATTTTGACAATTATCTACGTGACAAGAAGTTTTCTTCCCAGGAGGCAGTACAAAATGCTTTCACACAGTTTGTGCAGTCTAGATCGTCGGAGTTCTATCGCAAAGGCATTAATAACCTTCCCATTAGATGGCAGCAATGTATAGATAATAATGGCAACTATTTTGATTAAATAAATTTGTTAAAAATTTAAAAAATAAACAATTAAGATTTTCAGTACAAATCGGCAATTTCATACTTTAACCCCTAATATTAGAAAATACAATACCTAGAACCTACTCATCGCATTTAAAAAAAATATCATTTGAGTTATTGTTTGATTTTACGAGATATTACAGATTTTTCGTGCAATTCCATCTCGCTCATTTCTATGCAATCAGACAAGGACCAACAAAGGACAAGGATAATTATCATCTATCGCCGTCTTAAGTGTAATATTAATGTCGTTTATTTTCTTTCTATACAAGAACCCAAGTAATAAGGAAGCGCTTACATCAATGTTTTAACACAGTAATTATAAAGGAAATTGCATATTTGCTATATCATGATAATTATAATATTTAATTTTGATTTGTTCTAATTTAAATTTGATAACGTTTCCGTCTTATATTATAAAGCTGAAAGTTTGTGATTATGTTAGGGTGTGAGTATATTATGTTATTATCTTTGTTGAACCGAATGCGACGAAACTTGGAATACAAGTAGCTGGATACCTGGAAAAACACATAGGCTATTTTTTATCCTGATATTCCCACGGAAACGAGACTTACGCGGGTAAAACTACGGGGCGCAGCTAGTTAAACTTACGTTTTAAGCTTTCACGGCTTCCATCTATCGTTCATTATTATTTATACTATGAATCTAGGTAGCTTTGTGAATATTCTAGACTTCCCTTAATTACCTCGACGTTTCTACAACGGGTTAGACCGGCCATCTTTGCGAGAAGACACAAATCTAAAAGTACCTATCTACAACCATATTTTAGTAAAATTCAGTCTATGCTACAACGCAATATAGACACGTAGTTCAAAATAATAATTATGATTTTCTATTCAAGAGGTAAAGTTTGCGTGAATGTTAGATGGAAATTGATGGAATTAATCTCTAGACTACTTATACTTCCACTTCTTTTCGTGTAGTGTTGTGGCTCACCTAGTGTTAGAGTTTTGAGGTCATTTAAGTAAGTGTTAGAGTTTTTAGGCCTCTAACTTGATTAAATGACTGCTATCAGAGATACCAACCGGGACCTACTGCTTATAGTGACTTCCGAAGCACAAATTATTAGTTACCTATTCAAGTAATGACATTCTTTGGGAGTGATACATTTCTTTGGAAGTGATATTGGCCACGTTTTATATCGTTACTAGCTGTGCCCCGCGGTTTCTTCTGCGTAAGTCAAGTTCCCGCAGGAATATCGAGATAAAAAGTAGCCTATGTGTTATTCCAGGTCCCTAGCTACCTATATTCTAAGTTTCAATCGGTTCAGCAGTTTTTGGGTGATTGAGTAACAAACATCCAAACACACACACTTTCACATTTATAATATTAGTAGGATTACCACAGAATCGGGACCGAACAGCGGGTAAAGCTAGTTTCAATTAAAATTAATAATCAAAATGTAGAGAAACCTCGGTATCTAGGTATGTATACGTACGATATCACTTCACAAAACGCAGTAAAACCACGAGGGAGTTGTTTGACACCGTTCTAAATGGAAATACGCAGTTGTGATCCGAATTGTTATTGTTAAATTAACCCGAAATTGTTAAATTTGATTTATTATTTGACTACGTTAATATTTTACAGGTTATTCTTTAGTAGCTGCGCTCCGCGGTTTTATTCGCGTAAGGCCCGTTTCCGTGGGAAAGTCGGGATAAAAAGTAGCCTATGTGTTATTTCAAGTCTCTCGCTACCTATATTCCAATTTTTATCATAATCGGTTCAGTAGCTATTGCGTGATTGAGTAACAAAGTCACATACATGATACACGCAAACTTTCGCGTTTATAATATTATTAAGGTTTAAAGGTAAACAATAATTATTATTGGATGTTTTGGGAATTCGAAAAAAGTTGTCTGAATAGCCTTACGCTATTTTTGTGAATAATGAAATAGGTATATATAACAAAGAAAAGTGCTGAACCAAAATTTTGATTCTTTTGCCACATCCTATTTACGCGTACAGAGTACTATATTTTAATCAAAAATACCAGTTTATTCAAATATTTTTAAATTTATTTGACGAAGTAACTCTTTCTAGTTATTCTGTGGTACTATTTCTATGTATGTAACTAGGTACTTATGACTTAACATAAAACTTAAAGGAAAAAAAAACATAACTCAAAAAAGACATTAAAAAGTTTCTAACTTCTAACGAGATCTCGTTTGAAACTTATATCAACACTTTATATTTTAAATTAACATTCTGCAGTTTGGCTTCCGTTTAGATTCTTTGAAAATTAAGTTTTAAAGCTATTTTTAAGTTTGAATGCGCATAGTCGTCGGTTGAAAACACATCTTTCCCGGAATAATTCTTTATTTCTTTTTATTTACAGTTTCAATGACACAAGTCTCATTCCCGTGAAAGTAGCGGAATAAATTTGACCCATGCTACTACCAAAGATGCAATGTATCTACATATTAAATTTTACCAAAATCGGTCCCGTGCTTCCGTGGATTACTCCCAACATAACAAAATACATTCATATTACCAACGTTAAATCTTTATAATATTCGTAGCTTAGTAGTCAACTGCCTCCCCCCCCCTCCCCCCCGTTCAATAGGAGGATTTATACATGTACCTTCCTACAGACAGACAGATATTGTACAGGCAGAAAACGGCTATTTTGATAAAGATGCAAGTATGTACTTTAGTTATGTTCATTTTTTTGAAATGGAGTAACCCTTAAAAGCACCCTTAAAAGAATAATGTTTAGTTTTTAGTCCCGACATCTAACAACTGACCCCCATATTTATAAACGCTAATTAATGCGTTGCATAGCAACGTATCTTTTGTCTTTTACTGTCACACGAAGTTTCAAAGTTGACAGACAGAGACAAACGTCACATAATTACTTAGTCGTTAATTTGTTTGTATTTTTATGAATTAATAAATATTTTGCTTAGTCATGTGTAAATAATATTTTATAAATAAGGATGTTATGGAGTTCCGATCAGTAAAGTCTATTAGCACTATAATTAATTACCTTTTAATTATAGTGCTAATTAAACTCTAGTTAGGTAATTGGTTAAATTAGGCGTATTGAACGTGAGTTAGTAATTAAAATATGGCTTATATATACCTACAAATATAGGTCATTGTTTGATGACTAATAATAACTAACTGATTAAAGTCGAAGTAAAATGTTGAGTTGAGTATCCTCATCGAATATATATCCATTGAATCAAGCTTGAAAAATGATAAAATTCTCATCATGGCCTTCCTTCATCGATCTCCTAGGTATCCGTTAAAGATCATAAAATATTAATAGCCTAAGAAAAACTTTTAAGAGTCACCACCCAAAAGTATTCGTCCATAAAACGCTAAACTCAATAAAAATACTTTTACTATAATCGTAAAAAATCTATTGAAAAAAGTCCCATCTTTCGAGTGGAATTGACAGACAAATTGTATTTATGGTTGTGCTTAAACATATTTGATTAAAACTTTTCCGGAATGTAGGAATTCACTACTGAACATCCAGAGCCACAAAAGCAATACACTTCATATATTTACCTTTCTAGAGATTCTTCACAGGGAGCATTCGTGTGTAATGTTTCTGCTGGTCCTTTTTGGATGCACATGGCTCCTTAGCTGCTGTATATCTTATTAAATTTATTAATTTTTGTAATGTGTTTTTTTAATTTTTGTTTTATTTGTGTATTTGTTTGTATTGTTTTTAATTTTTCTTTTTTTTTCCTTTGTTTCTGTTATGTTTGACCATGTGCATGTCCAAAAAAATGTTTCTTTATAGTAGTCAACTTCATAAAAAAGTTGCACGACAATCTAGTTTTATCAAAAAATCGTTGATGCTACGCATTTTTTTTTGCACAGATGACTATAACTTTTGCAACACTAGTTCCGTAATGGAAACACGGCCTTACGTTTCGGAGCTTGAGATCTTCCAAAATTTGCTTCACGGCATCTTATCTTACTTCTTACTAATATTATAAATAAAAATAATAAAATTTCTTCTATGGTTTTCGCGATTTTGCATAATAAAACACTTTATTTATCCGGTTTTATCGCGTTTTTATTCATTATTTGAACCTTGAAACCACCAACCACCAACCAGTCAACCTTGAAAAAGCCAACTGTAAAGTTGGCGAAAGCTCGGGTCAAATAATGAATAAAAACGCGATAAAACCGGATAAATAAAGTGTTTTATTTAAAAATAATAATTTAACTACTGAACCGATTGCGATGAAACTTGGAATATAGGTAGCTGGATACCGGGAATAATATATAGGTTACTTTTTTTCCTGATGGAAAAAAAGTCCGGTGGGAACGGGACTTACGCGGGTGAAACAGCGGGGCGCAGCTAGTTGCTTCTATATTGCAAATTGTAACCACACCCCGAGTCTCCGTCCAAAGAGAGGCATAGCGTTTGTGGTTGAAATATAGTAACTTTCCCGGGTCACTAAGGGAGGTTTTTTATTGCCAGTCCTGTGGGACAATTTGTATAAATTTAGGATAAAATGTCTGTCGAGAACTATTAAAAGTTGGTAGTCAAATTGTATTTATTATTCGAAAATAGAGTATTTTAAACGGTTTAATATATTGAGCATCTATGTAGGTATAGCATACTTCAATGTTGTCACCACACCTTCCGAATTAAAACAGAGTTAACAAGCAAAATGTATATTTATAAGAAATGCTTTCCAAAAATTTGTACCCGACAGCCTACAGCAGCAGCTGCAGCTGCAAAGAATGCCGGTAGATGGCGCTGTGTGCCTTAAACGTAAATAAATTAGAGATGCCATTAATAATTTCAACTCGACTAGCCGTCTATTCGGTGCTCGTGCCCCTGTTGCCAAATTGGTAAAAGCGTTCAGCCGGACTCCCCAAAGATGCCGGTTCAAGTCCTGTCGGGCGCAAATTATTGGAAAGCATTTCTTTAAAAATGTAGTCATCTAAGGGTAGAGAACACCGGCAATATGGGAAGACGTATGTGACATGTCCATCACAAGATTAAAAAAAAATATTAAGCATTAAATTGTGTAAAAAGGCGTACTATGATACGTCGTCATATCTTAATGAAAAAAATCCATGGACATAATTTATTGATTGCTCCTGTTCGAATTATAGATAATATCTGTATTATGACGATTGTAATTTAACACATGATCACAAAAAAACCCCATGAGTTTCTTGTGGCTTCTTCTCATCGGAGGGCGCGTTCCGAAGCCACACTCAAATCAATACACCTAAGACGTAGCCAAATGATCATGTGCATTTAATGTTGTACAAGAATCTAAAGGAAATAAACTGTTTTGACTTTGACTTTAAAACATTTCAAAAAGCAAAATGTAACTAAACATTTATAATATCCGCTTTAACAAAACTCTTTAACGTCGCAATGTCCACTTGTCATTTTAATAGACCAACAAATAAACCGCAAAGTTAAAATGAATAAAGTTTAAAAGTTACTCATAAAGCTGGAACTGCCGTTACATTTTAATCCGGTCATCAACAATATAAGGTATATGAGTTAGAAAAATATTCATAACTACACCCTAGTCGCAGTTTATGAATAAGAATAAATTAGTTTTAATTTCGTTTTCAGGGTTTCGTAGTCAGCAAAAAACCTTTATAGTTTCGTCATGTTCGTTCGTCAGTCTGTCTGTCAGCGGCTTAGCTCAGAGATGGTTAGTACTAAGAAGCTGTAATTTTGCACGAGTATACATATTGATCACGGCAAGAAAACAGGACAATAAAAAATATATAAACGTTATTAAGGATACCTTCCCTATTATAAAATGGGAGTTGATTTTTTTTCTGGCTAACCTCATCGTGTGGGATATCGGAACATAGCTTCTTTAAAGTCATTGCGGGTTTCCTACAACCATTTCTATTATTAGTATTTTAAATATTGAACCTTTAATGTCTTTAAAGCCTAGTTTTTAGAGTTATGTGTACCCCCCCTCTAACTGCCAAATGACTGGGATACGTCATATTTGTTTGCAAAAGTAGTATAGTATATATAAAGAATTTAAAGGAAAAATATCACAGCAGAGCTGTCTTTTCAAATTCACGAGTAATAATTAAAAGGAATAAAAAGTGAAATTTCAAACAAATTCTGTTGAATAGACATACTCGTACTAGGTAGGTGTTAGATGTAAAGACTTTTCTAGATTGCAATGTTTGTTATTTTAAACTACGAAACCCTATACGTGGCTCAACAAGGCACGCACTTGAATTTCCAACACTTGGTTGACTATTTTTACACGACTGCCAATGGAAGTGTTATGTTTTTAATAGATGCAGTTCGTAATTTCAAGTCGGCAGAACAAGCACTTGTGGCCAAATTGATTAAGGTGTTGACTCGAAATGTGCAGGTTCTGTTGGTTGGAAATTTTTGGAGAGCATTGCTTCAATAATAAATAAATTTGACAAAGTACAACATTTATTAAGTATATATTTCATTTATTTATCATCATTTAATCTATATGTATGCAATTTTTTCCAAATCGGTCGGACCGTTTGACCATGAAGAGGTAACAAAAAAATATTACAAACAAACTTTTGTATTTTTAATATTAGTTTGGATTTGCATATCTAGTACCTACTAAACATAGAGCTTGCACTGAGGGATTACAAACTGCCTCCGCCAAATTATAAGCTCCTGTTTAACAAAAATGTTGCATAATAATTATGCAACGCTGATTTTTACCCGGAAAAGGTAGGCTATACTCATGACACTATGTTCCAAATGATTTAATCCCAAAGACATTATAAAATTACTATTAGTGTTTCGTCTACTTTTAATCCTCATTATTAATTTAACAGTACTCGCTAAATACGTACATAAGTATCTCTAATTTCCTAATGATATATCCATCATTGACATCTATGTAATGACAAAAATCATTAGTGTAAACGGGGTAAGTACCTATATAACACAATTTATTTTAAATCGCTCAGTATTCGAAGTGACAGCTTTACAATTAATTCTAATATTTATTTTAAAAGTGCTACCCAAAATACCCAAAGGAATTTTGGTAAAAAATAGTGTTAAAGTTCTTAAAATTGTTTTAATTTAAAATCTGAAATGATTATCTACAGACTAGTATTAGAAAGGTAAGTCAAAGGTTTTTTTATTAGACATAATATTATAATAGTTTTGTCTTAGCTTTTTTATTTACCGGGTTTTACTGGCGTTTTAATTTATTAACTGCATTATTACAATGACCGAGCATTCGCTTATTTTACAGTTAGCTTTTTCAAGGTTGACAGCCAACCTTCATTGTAATAACGCCATTAATAAGAAAAACGCAAGTAAAACTCGGTAAATATTGTGTTTCATTACACAATATTACAATATCTACTAGTGTAGTCTAATTCCGTTTACTTATAACGGTTTTAACTTTAATATCATGGAGTTTAATGATTGGAGCAGTATTTTATTTATCATATTATTGAATAATTTGTGAACGTATTTAATTGGACGTCCTATTTTTCGATTGCTGGATAAAAGTCTTCCAACAACACCTTTTACGAAATAGCTGGTCATGAGCTCAAGACTTTTATCTACTGGCTTCTCACAATCTTTATCAACTGGCAAAGATTGTGATAAATTGCGCAAATATGAATATTTTTTTTATTGTTGACTAGATTTATTGTTTCTTAGAAATGATTCGGAAACACCCATTTATTCCTATCTTCTTTTCGTACACGATTAATTAGTGTTTTCAGCAGCAGCTGTGGTATCATCTAATTAGCATCCACCGCTACTAGTTGCTATTTACTGTCAAAAAACATATTTCGTATTCTACATTGCTGCTTTGAAGTAATAACCGGTAACAACCACGTTACGTCAAAGCAGCAATGTACTGCAACTTAGTAACTACTAGCGGTGGATGCTAATTAGACGATACCACAGCAGTTCGCCGCGCCGTAAGGCCTCTAACTAGACCTAACGACTAATTTTATTGATATCAACTAGGACCAAATGCTTACCAACCAATAATTATAATTGTCTATTCATTACAGAGTAATAAAATACTTCCGTCTCGACGAGCTATTCAAGGAAGATGAAATCAGACTCATTTTACTCAAGAAGAAGAAGAAGATCATCAACAAACCGAGACTTCTATTCGACCGAAGACTAGTTCTTTCCATCTCTGCCATACTAACAGCTATAACCGTACTAATGATTTTAACAATACCATTAGCAGTTCTAGAATCACCATGCGAAGGGTTATTACAACACAAATATGTAAAGTTGCATACATTTGCCGTGTTCTATTATGAATACTGGGGTGTTGTAGATAGACTGGTTTTCATTTTATCAGTTATTTTGGTCGTTGCTTTTGTTAAACTAGTTAGGGACGCCATTAAAAGAACCAAGATCAATAACAGCCCTTGGGTCGAACAAGGTAAATACGAATTGCCGCCGAAAAATATGAAATACGTGCCGATGTTCAAAAATGAGACTGTAGAGTTTAAGGATAGAAGTTTAAGATGGCCTAAGAAAACTTTGTCTAACGAAACAGATGTCCAGCGAGCTATATTCGAGGCTGGGCTGAGAGATAGGCACAGTCGGCTACGAAAACGATCATCTAGCGATGAGGATTCGAATTGACAAATTTAACACTCGAAATTAGACCACCTGTATAAATTGCTATTTAAAAGTTAATATTTTAAAAAGCAATTTTGCATAATAAAACAAAATATTTACCGGATTTTACTCGCGTTTCTATTTAATAACGGCATTATTAGTAAAGACTAAGCTTTCGCTAAGTTTACAGTTTTTTCAAAATTTACTGATTGTTTTAAAGTAGACTGATATGACTACTTTACTGACTGAAAGTATAATGAGACCCGTTAGTAGTCACGTGACGTCATTTACAACGTTCCGCTAATAAAACACCGTGTTGACAGCGCGAGCGGACTAAGCGAGAATGTGTGATGACGTCACACCCGTGGACGATTCCGCATCGCACGTTTACTTTTATAAATCGGAAACGAATTAACGTATCGAAATAATTCTTGCACTTGTATTTTTATTTTTGATAGTAAATAATATGGAGAGCTAATATTCAAAATGAGTTAATTTTCCTCTTTAGGTCATTGTCGCAGGTTTGCTTGAGATTGTTTGTTGGCCTTAAGAGGGATGTTAATAGTGCATAAATATGTTCTTAATGAAAAATATATTAGTGTGTGTGGCTGGGATTCGAAACCAGAAACTTCGAAAAGAAAGTCGGGGTATTTGCCACTAAACCAACAATAACAACAAGTTTTAATAAGGTGTTATTACACATTTGGTATCTGGATATCTCGTAGTATTTATAGACCCACCTAATCATGTATTTATAGACCCACCTAATCATGTATTTATAGAGCCACCTCATCATGTATTTAGACTCACCTAATCATGTATTTATTTTTAAATCCGCTTCTCTGTAAAAAATCTCTAATCTTCGATACTTATACTAGGAACTAGTCATAGGAACAATTTGTTACAACCTACAAATATAGATGATAATTAAAAACATTGTTATGTGATTCTTAAGAAATAAAATATCTAAATCAAACTCTTGTGGGTTTTATTTGAAGATCTATTGAGCTGAAGAATATATAGGCTGTGAATCAATATAATATTATACGCTTCAGTCAGTATATCAGTTAATCAGTCAGGGCTTTGAATTGAGTTACGAAATTTATAGTCTTGACTGACTGATGGATAAATAAACCCAAAAAAATCAGATATGGCTTAAATTTGGCATATTTAATAGAGAGGACTATAATATTATAACAGCTATCTTCCTTACTTAAAAAATATTATTTACACATGACTAAGTTATGTGACGTTTGTCTCTGTCTGTCAACTTTGAAACTTCATGTGGTAGTAAAAGGCAAACGATGCATCGTTATGCAGCGCATTAATTAGCTTTTATAAGTAAGGGGTATATGTATAAGCCTGCATTTTTAAATAGGCATCTAATAAAAAGGATTTCAAGAACAAGTATTTAAAACGTCAATAAACTACAGGACACGGCTATCATAAATAAAATGTCAGCGTTTCAATACACATACCTTAACCTATTCCTATTTCATTTTACGTGCATCCGGTACCCCATCGTCTTAATGAAGCCACGATATTAGTCCAGACAACGTGAGACCTCGAGTTATAATTTCCCTAGAGATGGAAACATTCTGCTCTGAAAAATTGAAACTGAGCGGGAAAAATCTTTCCACTTTTAAAGTTGGCTATTAAGAGTTTTGTCATTTTGAGATTTTATTTTTTCGTTATGTTACCAAAGTTATTTATCATTAGATTTATTCCGCCTTGGTTTAAATTAAAAGGAAATACCTTTTAATTTAAACTAAGTAAATTAGTGCCTCTTTCTAAGTTGAGCATGCTTTAGACCACATCCTTACTTACCATCTGGTTATAACCCAATCAAACGTTGACCAATCAAATCACGAGCGATTCCGGTATGTTCTCAAAAAAAATAATTAAATTGTTAAAAGTATTTAACAACAGTCATAAAAGTTAAAGTTTTAACTGTGTGTTTCCGCAATTAGTCCCATAACTGGACCTTTGTGCGTGAATTTTTAGCCGTGGATTTCTTCACGATGTTTTCTTTCACCGTGAGAGCGATGTTAATAGCGCACATATTAATTTCTTAAAGAATATGACGTTGGTGCGCTGTCGGGATTCGAAACTACGACCTTCGGAATGAAAGTTGGGGTATCTACCACTAGATTAACATCACCAACATAACAACAGTCATTTAGTGCATATTATTATCAACTTGATGCGCCCCTCGGTTTCACCCGCGTAAGTCCCGTTCCCGCGGGAATAACGAGATAAAAAGTAGCCTATGTGTTAATCCAGGTCCCCAACTACCTATATTCCAAGTTTCATCGCAATTGATTTAGTAGTTTTTGCGTGAAAGAGTAACAACCTCACATACATACATACATACAAACTTTTGCGTTTATAATATTAGTAAGAAGTAAGATTTAGGAGCTCATTGGCTAAGCTGTACCTGTCGACCACGATCATTACTTAAATGGGTGACTAAAATGTGAATAGCAAAATTCATTTTCTCGAACCTCCACGCACGGAAAGGTACGTTAAGCATTTAGTCTAGGTTGTTATCTCTGATATGAGTCGTTAGGTTAAGTTAGAGGCCTAAGGTCGATCTGAAAACTCTAACACTCTAGGTAAGTCATATCAAAACAGGAAAATAAGAAGAAAGTGCATTTCCGCTTTTATCATGAAAAACGAGCTTTTACGTTAAAACAATCATTTTATCTCCCCATCGCTTTTTATCACGTAAAAAATCTAATCACCCGTCTCTTCACAAAAGCGTAGAGTGGAGAATACTCATTCAGGAAAACGTATTGTGAAATATTCCACTCCGACACTTTTCGATATGAGTGAACACCGAACAGGAAACTAGTGGGTGCTCTTTAGGCATGGCAGAAATAGCATGTCACTCGATATTTCACATGGTGACACATTAGCAGTTAGCTGTTGCTAAATGAATACATGCACGGCTAATGTTATTTTTGATGTGAACCATCAAAAATATTATTAGGGATAGAGTGGGGTACATATGATTGTTTGCGTGGCGATACAAGCCGTGGCGACGAATCGCCACACTATATGACAACACGTAAATGTCAAATGTTTCACGTCAGTCAGGCGTCTCGTGGCGGCTCAAATTTTTTGCGGGTGCTATTTTTTGAATAATTATGCTACAAACAAGGAGCACTTCCAAAAAATTTTAGTATCTTGTAAATAGTTTTCGCAATTTGTTGTAGTGTCTTATGAATCACATTGAAAAACACTATCTTTTCTTGAGTAGCGGTTACTGTGTATTGATTGTAACTACCTATATTTGCATCGCGGAAGTCAATATGAAAATTGCTATAATTTATAAATCTTAAATTCCTTTCTAGATGCACGTGTTTCATTTTAGACCATTATCATCACTTACCATCAAGTAAGATAGTTGTCAAACGTCCAATTGTAGTGTTTATTAAAATATATATAAATGACTCGAAGATTTTGTGTGTTTAATTATTTAAGTCAAATAAAATTACCTAGTTAACCCAATAAATAAACACTTTTAAAAAATTGAAAATAGCATTAGCATTCACACTGCTAAAAATAATTTGTTAGCATTACCAACGATTCAAAAATAGCAATAATTTCCGTGCCTAGAATCTAGCGGGTACTCGCACGTAGAAATAGAGCACTCCACTTTACAATTTGACCACAATTTGAACGAAGCTCAGGAAGTGCGGAAGCTACTCAACTGTGTTGTGATTGGATGAGATTTGGAAATAAATAATTCCTATGATTTTGAAAATATATATTGTGTTTCGATGAAAGGAACCTTATCCGAAAAGGGGTAATATTTATGTCTTTTACGAACACTTTTTGTTGTACGACTACAAAAAAATACTGATTTGCGTTTACTGAAAAGAAAAACGGATATTTGCAAATATTTATGGTTAAAAGTTTTATTACCTACTAGCTGCGCCCCGCGGGTTCACCCGCAGCAGTGAAAACGCGTTACCAAGGGCGCGGGCGGCCGAGCGGTTCTCGAGCAGTTTAACTGTTTCGCTCATTACTCGGGTTCTACTAATTGGATGTCGATGCAAAGTATACTACGACCTTCCTCGAAAATAGAAATATCCAATATTGAAAACCAGATTTCAATCGGATAAGTAGTTTTTTATTGTATATGGAACCGACAGATAAACAGAGAAACATTAATTTTGTACTAAATCCTCTAGACCACTTTTTTTTTAATTCATTTCCAAGTACAGACTTTTGTCCTTTCTTCCTTTATTATAAGTATAGAATAGTGTATAGATAGATCTGGTCTATCCGTATATGATATGTTTGTATGTATATGGTATATCCTTGTCTAGTACCCCAAGTACAAGCTTAGTTAGGGGCTAGATTGCGCTGTGTGTAATGTTGTGCAATATTTATAATTTTAAATGCAGATATAAATAAAAGACAGGATCAAAGTTTCAATTTGGTTCACCGACAAATTAGCGTTATTAAAATATTTGTATGCCCTAATGGTTCGCTCTGTTCTATGGAAATGTCTATTTGATGGGATTTGATTGACAGTTTGCACAAGTCATGAGAGGTAGCGATTAAAATTGATTGATTGAGGGTTCATTTTCAAACTATATACAGATAAAAATTATCTATCGAATAAAATCGTACCAAATTCTAAACTTAACAGTTTTTTTTTTCAAGATTGTGACGTTTACTTCAGTTGTGTTACATTTCATTGGACAAATATATTTATTTGTCTACATAGAAATTGCAAAAAAGCCCTAATTATAAATGCAAAATGATTTGGATAAGTTAACATGCCAATTAACAAAATAATAAGTTAATAATAACATTGTTACCGCAGGCGCCATAATCACCATCCCCAGTAGCCAATCCACTACCATCACATCACCAAAGCCCATTTTTTGTTTTCACCCATAGATTTCTCAATAGTAATATCCGATCCGGTAGTTGTCCTTGGCTGCATTTTATAGTGCAGCCAGGGATAGTCGTCGACTAGCCCCCTTACTTATAAACGCTAATTAATGCGCTGCATAACCATGCATCGTTTGTCTTTTACTGTCACATGAAGTTTCAAAATTAACAGACAGAGACAAACGTCACATAACTTACCCATGTGCAAATAATATTTTATAAGTAAGGGAGTTAGTGTTTGAGAGTAAAATTGTTATTGAAAAAGGCCTCTACGTGTTCGCTTCGGCTCCAAGCACGCCTTCCAAAGGTCCGGACGTATAACTTTATTCAATAATAGTAAATAGATAAACTACTTAATCAAAGACTCTTATAGTTTCCGTTGCAAAAATTTAAAAGTATATATATTTTTAAATCTAATTGCTACCTATAAAATAAATTTTGCATGAGGTTAAGGTAAGATGAGCTTATGATAAACTGGAAAAAAGTTAAACCGCATTAGAATTTTTATTTTTAAATTAACCTGTGCTCAAAAGACACTTCACAGTCTTTGACGAATCATTCAAAAATAATATGACGCATTTGAAAACGAAAAATGACTTGTCTCATAACTTGTACCGCACTAGACTTCCCCGAACGATCTCAATTTCTCCTATTGATTGATTGCGTTCCTCTAGGGTTCCACTAAACGGATTCGCACATTTTTCAACCAGCGACACTCCCCTACAATAGCTATTCAATGACGTCATCTGATATTGATAGTGTACTAATTTTGTTGAAGCAACTGTTGTTAGTGAAAAACGATCAATCGGAAACTGACGAATGAGAGCTATTGCTCAGTTCTTAAATAAAGTCTAGTAAGGGAGGATAAAAACGTTGTATTTTTTCACATATCTTTCGTGTCATATATTTTTCGTTTAAGTTTTATGGATGCTTTGTCTTTTTGAAGGGAAATATCTTTCTAAAGGGAGGGTGAACCTGATTGTTGACGTGGCGATAATATCTAATTTTAACATAATATCTAATTTCTGCCACATGCAAGGAGCGGGAGGAGGGAGGTGTTCTTTGCACGCGGCAGACCGCATGATACGTAGTGATACTAGTCAGGTATCGGGACTAAAAACTAAATATTAATTTTTAATATAGTTGATATGGAGTTCCGAAAAGTAACGCCTAATACAATCAATTACCTCTATAATTAATAAAGGTATAAAATTTTATGGGTATAAAGTCATGGCTGTGATTTCAAGGCTTTTAGCAAAATCAGGGTTGGAGAAACCAGATAATAATTTTGCTGTTTCCTGTTGTTGCTACTTTTTCATTGAAATTTTCAGCCTATTTTTATATTTCCCATAAGGAAAATGAATATATCTCGAAATTGGTAAGTTATTGTAACTTTCCGCCCTAGGGCCCGTGGCGGAATAATAATAATCATTCAAAAATGTAATTGAAAGAAAAGTAGGTACGTTAATGTTTATATTGTAATGAATAAGTTTGCGTTTCGGGAATTGTGACTTGATGCTTTTTAGGGTTGCGTAGCCGAAGGGTAAAAACGTGACTCTTTTACTAAGACTGCATTGTTTGTCTATCTGTCCGTCGCCAGGATGTATAATTTCACTCGCTGAATATCGGAATCATATTTAGCCTATGTCCTTCTTCAAGGTGCTATCTATCTCTATACCAAAATTCATTGAAATCGGTTTGGCGGTTTATACGTAAAAACGTAACAGACAGACAGACATAGTTACTTTCGCATTTATAATATTAGTAAGAATGAAATGTGATGAGTTATGGTGCTGAATGCTTAAATTTTCATAGAAGATGTATATCTGTTGCTATAACAACAAATACTAAAATCAGCATTAAAAAGCTACGTATACTAATTGTTCTACAAGGCTACCTGAGCCACGGGCAGTTTTCAAGCTAAAACAATATTCAGTTTCTCACCAAATAAAAAAAAACATTTAAAAATAGGTCACTTTCCCAGCCCCAGTTACCCAGTTGAAAAGCTTTGAAAAATACAACCACCCACAAAAGTTCTTCCTCAAAACAACTCGGAACCGAACAAAAAACTTTAAACTCAACATCACACGACAACCGATACCAGTTTTTAATAAACCACAGCAAAATACGAACCAATTTTATGAGTTCCGAACTAATATTTGGTCAGGAAACAACAAAGTTCTACGAATTCTAGTTTATAGAAACGAATATGTTTGCAAAAATGCCCCTGAATGAATATGTATGAGAGAGAGAAAGATAAAATGGTAGTTTGTTACAATGTGCGTGATTGTACTGTATGGGACTGATATGGAGTGAAACGGTTGAAACAAAGTTGTGTTATGTACGCGACTGTATCTACTGAGTTCTTTATTAGTTTAACGTTATTGAAAGTTGTGAAAAATGAATTGCAACTGTTCAATGAAAGAAACTCATATCGTATTCACATTCCGACACCGGAATTAAACAGTGAAGTCACAGACAATTTGTTTTTTTTTTGTCTCATTTTACTAATATTATAAACGCGAAAGTTTGCATGTTTGTATGTATGTTTTTATGTCTGTATGTGACTTTGTTACTCTTTCACGCAAATACTAGTGAACCGATTGGTATAAAAAACACATAGGATATTTTTTGTTTCGATATTCCCGCGGGAACGCACCATTAAGCAGGAAGCAACCATTAATCGACCCCCACACAGATGCGTTTGTACCGCAAAAACGAATGCGGTAAAATGTAATAAAATATATACTGAAATCGATATCCCGAAAAACGCGGCTGTGTGTGAGGACGATTCCTTAAACATGTTTAAACGTATTAATGGGACGCAATACCTCATCTGTATGTGGGATTTGAAAATGTTGGGTTAGGTTAGGTTAGGAGAAGTCGAAACTATAATAATAATAATAATAAGAGGTGAATAATAATAATAAGAAGCGGTCCCCCGCCTTTGGCTTGCCTTTACCGGCCGGTCAGAGTGGAGTCGCGAGAGCAGAAATGCTCGGAGGATGGACACCTCACGTCAGTGATGAGTTGGCCCGCTCACTGGCATACCAGTGATGACTTAAAATCCAGGGAGGTATATCCATCCTTCAGCCACTCACGTCCCTGTTGCTCCCTTGCTGTAATTTGCTCAGCTGATTAGGGTAGCCCAGTTTGTGAGTTGGCGAGTCTCCGTCTGCCATTTTTACGTGTTTATTAAACATTGTTACGGCAGGCGCCATAATCACCATAGTTCCCCCAGTAGCCAATCCACTACCATCACGTCACTATAGCCCATTTTGTTTTCATCCGTAGATTTGTCAATAGTTCTATCCGATCCGGTGGTTGTCCTTTGCTACATTTTATAGTGCAGACTGGGATAATCGTCGGCTTGGTGTCCACTTCATTGTTTGCGAGTAAAATTGTTATTGAAAAGGGCCTCTACGTGTTGGCTTCGGCTCCACGCACGCCTTCCAAAGGTCCGGGACTCCATAGCCCCGTGATACTGGACATAAAACCTCATTTATTCCCTTTTAACATGCAAAATTTTTACATACATACATTTATAAATTTGAATTTAGGTTTAAGTGCATTTAATTTGCGAACATATTTTTTTTTTTTTTTTTTTTACAAGTTAGGTATATCTATAAATTATTTATGCTTATTTTTTTTTTTTTTTTTTTTTTTTTAAATAAGTATGTTTATATTAAATCTTAATCGTGTTAAGTATTAATATTTTTATTTTTAATACTGTACAATAATATTATTATTTTAAGCTCATTTATTTATCAATATTAATTCTTTAACTTATCTGTTATTTTTATTAGTGTTAAAAAGGAGAAGTCGAAACTAGGACCGGACTAATTCCACCGTTTCTAATATGATAGTAGGCAACTGGGCCCAACGGTGATTTAGACATTGGGGCGATTCCCTATATAATATTCTCTAGGGGTTTAAATTGGTCCCATTAAGTGACTTGCCGGATGAAATTCCTCTGTAGTCTTCAAATGTCATCAAAATATGCGAAATATCCGTTGTTTTTCATGATTTTCAGAAGAAAACACGGTAACCTGCAAAACTTTATTTTAAAACAGATTTAACCATAAAAACCGCACGATAATCCGATTCAAGTAAACCCCGCATTTTTAAAGGACATAATCCTCACAAAAGTGATTCTTTAAGCCTATCCTGTACTTACCGAGAAGCCTTGCCACCCTACTTATACCCTTGCAGGGTTAATGTACCACATTCAACTCATTTACATGTCGAGTGACACACTCCAACAAACTTCGTATTAACTAGGGTGTCCAAAAGTTTCCGAAATTTTTAGTAGCATCTCAACGTGAGATGCGGTTAGTGGGGTGTGGTAGCATGACCACAAATTTCCGGGACAGTTTTGACGTCATAATTTGCACGGTAAGGTTGCTGAGGGAGTAATTTTGGGACAGTTCCTAGGTTAATTATGAGTTTGTTTTCGTTTTGTTGTTTGAACTGGTTTTTAGTATGTAGTACTTAGTAGTTTGATGTTTGATTTGATAAGAATCGGAGTTTATTTTGATTTCAGTTAACATAACATTTTGTAGTGAAACTTCTATAGGCGGGGGTGTACTTGATTTTTGGCGTAGCGGTACCGTGGCGAGCCACGCTTTATAAAAACATATTTGTCAATGTAAAAATATTCACATCTGTCAGGCGTCCCGTGACAGCTCACTTATTTTAAAAAAGATTTTGGTATAGATATAGCAATTCGCTTACTTTTGAACTTCTAACTTATTGAATAGGCTTTTTAGCTAAAAGGTACTCCAACGGTTATATTACTAGATCTAGAATGCTCACGTAGAACTCTAAAGTGTTTCGCTACATTGAGCATGCTGTCTCTTTCTAATAATACTATTAGAGAGAGACAGCAGGCTACAGTGAAGAATGCTTTACTGTGGAAACAAAAGAAGTTATATTACTAGATCTAGAATGCTCACGTAGAACTTTAAAGTGTTTCGCTACATTGAGCATGCTGTCTCTTTCTAATAATACTATTAGAGAGAGACAGCACGCTACAGTGAAGAATGCTTTTCTGTGAAAACCAAATAAGTTATATTACTTGATCTAAAATGTTCACGAAGAACTCTAAAGTGTTTTGCTACATTGAGCATGCTGTCTCTTTCTAATAATACTATTAGAGAGAGACAGCACGCTACAGTGAAGAATGCTTTTCTGTGGAAACAAAAGAAGTTATATTACTAGATCTATAATGCTCACGTAGAACTCTAAAGTGTTTCGCTACATTGAGCATGCTGTCTCTTTCTAATAATACTATTAGAGAGAGACAGCACGCTACAGTGAAGAATGCTTTTCTGTGAAAACCAAATAAGTTATATTACTTGATCTAAAATGTTCACGAAGAACTCTAAAGTGTTTTGCTACATTGAGCATGCTGTCTCTTTCTAATAATACTATTAGAGAGAGACAGCACGCTACAGTGAAGCATGCTTTGCTGGGAAAACCAAAGAAGTTGTATTCCTAGACCTAGAATGCTTACGCAGAACTAATTTGTGCCACTACATTGTGCATGCTTTCCTTTTCTAATAATACTATTTAAAAAAAAAATATAATTTCTTCTATGGTTTTCGCGATTTTGCATAATAAAACACTTTATTTATCCGGTTTTATCGCGTTTTTATTCATATCAAACCGGATAAATAAAGTGTTTTATTAAAAAAAAATATTCCAAACTCCTCACTTGAAAATCTTCTAATTTTTTTAAGTAGTCGAGTGTTACTCTTCTTAGTACTACTCATTGGTTTTTAAAACGTACACTTCGTATTGAGTTCTAGGTAAACAAATACCTGATATTAAAAAGAGAAAATATTTCTTCGTTCATAATTTTAGTAGGCTCTAAAACTACCGGAACAATGTCAAAAATTCTATCACCGATAGAAAGCTACATTATCGAGGAGTTACATAAGCTACTTTTGATCCCGATTTTCCCACAGGATGGGGCCTTACGCGGGACACTGCTAGTCTTCAATTACTATTATATCTGTATAGTTTTACCTTAAATCATGGTCACCCAACAACTTAAACTTTTGCATCGCACTCTTGACTATAATTGAAACCACAGTGCACGACATAGCAGTAAGATAACATGTAAAGTAGATGTGCAACGGAACTCTTTTGTCCAACCAACGCTCTGTCGCTCTAAAATCTACGCTAGTTTATATGGGTTACCTACGCCCCAGTTCGAAACACGCTTCACCTAATTACATTTTAACTAACATCATTTGAAAGAATAAACTATAAACAAAATAAAACCATTGATTAAATGTCATTAAATAAAATGAAGCATTAATGTAAAATCAATTTGTCCAAATGAAGCTAGTTAAATTTAGCTTACGGTATTTGTGTTAGTTAAAATGTAATTAGGTGAAGCGTGTTTCGAACTGGCGTAGGTAACCCAGTTTATATTCTGACAAATTACACTATCACATTGTATTTTTACACTTTTGAGGCAGTAGTTACTTTGTTATCAAAAAATATTTTACTATGTTGATAACTAATAACATCGCTCTTACGGTGAAGGTAAAACATTGTGAGGAAACCGACATGTCCTAGGACTCATCACAGTCCGAAGTCATAGGACATTCGCCAATCCGGGGTAGGCTCCCGTGGCGTTTACTCCTCTCTAAGAGGAGGCCCTTGCCATGCAGTGGGACAAATTAACGGGCTTATATTTATCCGGGGGGAATATGTTGACATAAAACTATGTTACTCCTCGAAATTCGCCTTCTTTTGGTGTAAGAATTGTTAATCGGTCTAATAGTTTGGAAGCTATTCGTCTCAAACAAATAAATATTTTCTCTTCATAATATTAGGGGTTAAAGTATGAAATTGCCGATTTGTACTGAAAATCTTAACTGTTTATTTTTTAAATTTTTAACAAATTTATTTAATCAAAATAGTTGCCATTATTATCTATACATTGGTGCCATCTAATGGGAAGGTTATTAATGCCTTTGCGATAGAACTCCGACGATCTAGACTGCACAAACTGTGTGAAAGCATTTTGTACTGCCTCCTGGGAAGAAAACTTCTTGTCACGTAGATAATTGTCCAAATCACGAAAAAAATGGTAGTCCGTTGGAGCAAGGTCTGGTGAATACGGAGGATGACGAATGGTTTCTAAGTGCAGTTCCTGAAGGGTCAAAATGGTTTCTCGTGCTGTGTGAGGTCTCGCGTTGTCGTGGAGCAATAATGGTGAAGATCGATTCATGAGTCGGGGCTGTTTTACTGCTAGTTTTGTCAACATGGTTCGGAGTTCGGCACAATAGACATCTGCCGTAATCGCTTGACCAGATCGAAGAAAACTATAGTGAATAACACCATGCTGAGACCACCAAACAGTAACAAACATTACCTTTTTATTGGTAAGTTTTGCTTTAGGACACTGTTGTGGCATTTGACCTGGGGTCAGCCATTGCATTTTTCTTTTCCGGTTATCATAAAGAATCCACTTTTCATCACATGTTACAATTCGATCCAATATTCCTTCATTTCTGTACCGGTTCAACAAGGCAACACAAGTTTCAACACGCATTTCTTTCTGCAGATCAGTCAAATCATGAGGCACCCATTTTTCGTTTTTTTTATTTTATTGATTTGACGCAAGTGAGTCAATAAAGTGGGTAAGGTAACGTTAAACCATGCCGCTAATTCCTGGGTAGTTTGACTAGGATCGGCTTCCACTATCTCTCTTAATTCATCGTTATTCACCTGTGTGGGCGGTCTTTCTCGTGGCTCGTTCTTTAAGTCGAAATTTCCATCACGAAAGCGTTTAAACCAAAATCGCACGGTGCGTTCATAAGTAGACCCCTCTCCAAACGCAGCATTGATATTGCGGGATGTTTCTGCCGCGTTAGTTCCGCGTCGGAACTCGTATTCAAAAATCACTCGAATTTTCGCAGTATCCATCTTTCTTGTCTAAATTGAATAACAAAAACAATTGAAAGTCGATATTCAAATGTTTCACATTTTTTAAAAAAAGAACATCACAGAAACCATTTGAAAAAAGTTTCATTCGAAAAAATCATGTAAAACGGCAATTTCATACTTTAACCCCTATTATTAGTATTTATAGATGGATTTTGTTTTACATCGATACCGTTTATTTAATAGTTTTTATTTAGGAAGTAAATAGCATAAAAATATAAGAATTCAAGAAGAAATAAAAAGTTCTTAGTCCTACGTTTAATTTAAATATCCCTAAGCGTAAATAAAACGAAAAGCCTTTAGGCGGAATGCAAACCGAACGTGCGTGAAATTCTTTCTTTCACAGTTTCTCCGAAAAGTTTCTGTTTTGAATCGAAATAAATTTTGAGAGCGGTGTTGGTGTAGTGGGAAGCCGAAAATAGATCTAGGTGGCGTGCAATTGGAGAGGCCTATGTCCAGCAGTGGACTGCAACGGGCTGATGATGATGATGATGATGTTGGTGTAGTGGTACTGTAGCCTGATTTCTTTCTGAGGGTTATGGTTTCGAATTCAAGCCGAACGAGCGCCAATAGCCTTCTCTTTAAAAAAATATTTTGTGCTATAAACATCGCTCTTACGGCAAAAGGAAACATTGCAAGAAACCTGCGTATAAAAGTCACGTACAAGTAAGTCCAATTATCGAGCTACATACGGAAAATGTCCAGCGAAACCATAAGTTTCTTTTAAGTAACGAAATAGCTGATTATTTTAATATCAAACGCTATATCAAAATTGCCAAAAAAAAAGAAAAACATACTTTTATAGGTTCTGTACCCAAACAATGAAAGCGAAACCCTATAACTAAAGGCTCCCCTGTTTATTTATCTCTGGCTATCTGCTTATCAGACCAATAATGAATCGTGGAAGCGAGACAGTTTAATTTTTCACAGACGACGTAATCTGTTTTTTAATTTGTTTGCGCATCAGGTATCCAATCATTCGTAACAAAAATGCTAAGAACAAACTTCAAAACTCTATTAACCTTTTCTCTAAACTTCAAAACATTTTCTTTCTAAATTTTTAATTACGATCTTCATTCGAATTTTCTTTTGGGACTTATTAATTTGTATTAGAAAGTTTGAGCATGTCTGACTTGTTCGAAAACTAAGGGTCGTCACAAAATTATTATTTTTTAAGAGCTGGATGATTCGCTAATTAATTTAATTGAACCCTATGAAATTTATACTTTTCTTTATTTAATTTATAATGCTCTAGGCTACTACTCTAGGCACTAGAAGTATTCTAAAGAAAAATACATTCAAGTATGTTAAAATTAATATCCAAATCTTTACCTCACGCAATCTATTAATTTTATATAAATCTTTCTAATCTTTTTAATTTAAATATAATTTTTATTAATTTATTTCATTTAAAAAATATTATATTTCTTAATGACAAGCATGTTATTAAATAATATGTAATATCCAATTTGACTCAGAATTTGACATTCCTTTTCTTTTTGTTTTATATTTAGTTAGTAATTTATTCACACATAACATTATTTTAATTAAATTATTCCGAATATGACTTATATGAATTTAACATGGTATTTATATTATTATTTTTTATTTGACATTGTATTACATTTTAAATTTCACATTTTTAATTTAAAATTTAATTATTATTATCCTATTGTTGACGTTATGTTTATTTAGATTAATATTAATAATTCTCAATAACTATGTACTTAATTTTGTAATTAGATTCAAAATATATAATTTTTTAATTAAATTCAAAAATCTTAAAAACGACATTTGCATACCAAGTTTAGTGCTGGTGAAATATGTTGGAATATTATTTAAGTGACATCTCTGTAACCATATTTCGAGCAAATAAATGACATTCATTCATTCATTCAATGTAATTTATTTAAGTTTAGTTTTAGTTTTTAATTTTAAGTTATTGTTGTGTGTTAGTTGTAATTTAATTTGATTTTGTAATTTTATGTGTAGTTGAATAAATTTAGTTGAGGGATTTATTTAAGTATTTTTAATATAAGGAAATTCAATCAAGTCGTACCCATATAATATTACCTAATGCAATCGTTCCAAATATCATTAATTATTTGTTTAATTTTGAGTAAGGGTTTTATTATGTAAGGACTATGTAATATTTTCTGAAATAAGTGATTATAAGTAGTGTAAGTTATAAGTAGTAATAGGTTAAAATGCCTTGAGCAATAAAATCAAAAAGAAATATAAGTGACTGATTATGTTAAATAAACATTCTTGTACAAAACACAAATCAATTTAAATGTCGGCCGATTAAAGTCTTCAATCTGTGAAACTTCTTAAGTTAAGCTTGTCCGTCAAGTTACTTAGCTACTTAAGTTACCAACAGACTTAACACTTCCCAAGCTTGTCGGCGCTATGGAGCCGTAAAATTAATAATTTTAATCATTTTCTAGTTACGAGGATGTTTGAAAAGTGTTCGATGTCAAAGGTTTCGAAATTCTTAGGAAAAGTTTTCGTATATCTTTGGGTCCTTTTTGTTCGTTAATAGCTGCGTCCCGCGGTTTCACCCGCGTATGTCTCGACCCCTGGAAATATTGAGATCAAAAGTAGCCTATATTATTTATTCATTTATTTATTTTATTTTTATTAGGAAAAAAAACAAACTATAACAAAATAAATTGCTAAAACTATAACTACCTATACACTATTTAAAAGCTTATTACTTTATTATTTCATCATCATCATCATCAGCAGCCTATGTACAGCAGTGGACTGCAACAGCAGTCCACTGCTGTACATAGGCCTCTCCAATTGCACGCCACCTATCTAGATCTCTATTTTCAGCTTCTCGCGTCCAGTTCCAGTTTTATTATTTACTTATATTTTATTTGCTTTGAATAAGTGTTTTCAATTAAATTGTGTTTTTTTTTAATTTACCTCTTTATAATATTAGTGAAGACTACCAGCATTCCGTAGTTTCACTTGCGTAAGATTCGGGAATATCGGCATCAAAAGTGGCCTATCTTTTTCCAATGTCTAATCTATCTCTTAACCAAATTCTTCAAAATGCATTCAACGGTTTACGCGTAAAAATAGACAGAGTTACTTTCGAAAAGAAAAAAAGGATTTTTTCAACAACAAACCACAATATGTAGGAGAAACACCCTACCTTTCATCATTCTTAACTTTTTTTCAATCCAAAGGTTGCGTGCAATAGATCGCTTTTAAGCGATAAAGCCGCCCATTGTGCCACCTAGTTTAAAGTTTTTTTTATTGTATTTTGTTTATTTATGGTGTGTTGCAATAAAGAATTAATTAATTAATCAATCAATCAAGTAAAAACAACATCAACCCATCCAAAGACTTAAAACTACTTAAAACTAGTGTAGCACAATTACCACACTAGTTTTAAGTATTTGTCTTTGTAATAATTGTTTAATCTATTTTTTTTAATTTAACTCTAATAATAATAATATGTGAATTTACCTTATAGCGCCTCGGCGCTTTAACAGTTGACCAGATTTAATACAAATATGTTTTCCGAAATATATATTATGTAACTTATATAACACTTTACACACCTACTGCTCTACAAAGTTACTTTATTTGACCAAAAAGATCAACGTAAAGCGAGTCTTTATTCCCTAGGTGCATAAAGTGCTCATTATAACCCCAGGGCATTAAGTAATTCAAATTTGGAACTAAGGTTCTGGTAGCATACGGCCATTTCGAACTGGCCACCTAGACATAACACATTAGAAAAATGAAAACTGGGTTTTTTTTCTTCTATTTTTAATAGTAGAAGAAATTATATGTAACTGAAATTATATGTAACCGAAATTATATGTACCGTGTCACGTGATTCCTGTGTAGCTCAGTGGTTAGAGCAGTCGCCTGGTTAGCGAAAGGACGCAGGTTCGAATCCTGTCATGGGGATTTTTTGGAAATATATTTCCTTGCTAAAAATATTTATATGTAACTTGTTTCATAAGTAACAGGCAGGCGGACAGAAAGACAAACAGACGCGACAGAGGACTTGGTTTTATAATATGCAGAGCAGAGATAACCACTCACATGTAATTGGACTGGTGATCCGATACGACGCGTCGGCGTATTCATCCGAAATTCAATTCATCACAGTTTTTGCTCCGTACACGTCGGAATATTCAATTTATTACGAATGAAAGCATTTAGAAACAAGTGGATCTTAATCGTGATGCATTGTCTTTTTTAAACGCCAGTCAGTTGCGGTTGAATCGGGTTATTTTATCAGATTTATATTTATTTAAAACTTGATATTTTAAATCAGACAACTGCAGTGTAAAAAGCATCGCTAACCAAAAAAAGAAGTATATTTAGTTTTTTTTTTTAATCTACTTGAATTTTTTTTTATATATTATTATTCTATTATACGTCCTTTTCAGATATTTTGCGCACGGGTAGCACCCAAATTGTAGTGCATTATTTAAATGTTTAATTTAATAAACAATGCAATGAAAACCGGAAAACGAGATAAATTTAAAATATTTATTTGCTTTAAAGTAAACAATCAAGCTACAAAAGAACATAAAAAAAGTTTTCCAAAACATAACATGACTTACAAGTCATTTGGCGTCAACCGTGTAGATGTAAAACGGTTTATAGCAACGTAAAATAAGCTAGGAACTGTATTTTACGATCTTTTCCTCAGGTAGGTTAATGTGTTTACTAATAAAACGTTAGAAGTCACTTTTGTTCAGCGTTTTAGGGTAGTTTTAGACGAACAGTTTTTGGGACATGCACCCACACCCTTGTAGAGTTAAATACCCAAAAGGTATAATTGGAACCCTTATAACAATACATTACTTATTGGTATAATACAAACTAGACTCCATCTAATTTCTTCTACGGTTTTCGCGATTTTGCATAATAAAACACTTTATTTACACTTTTTTTAATTGAAAACTATTACAATAACTCTATAGTCTGCGTACACTGGAACGTTTTGTTACAAATAATTATGAGGCGGTAGTTTACTGTAACTTTTTAGAATATTAAAATAGACAAATTACATCTCAGTCAACCTTGAAAAAGCCTACTGTAAAGTTGGCGAAAGCTCGGTTCGTTTAAAACCATGAATAAAAACGCGATTCAACCGAATAAATAAAGTGTTTTAGACTCCATCTGTCTGTCTTTCTAGCTCTTTCACCGACCATTAAACAGTAAATAAACCCAGAAACCCTCCACATTGTTACACGATCTAAGCGATAAAACTTAGTATTAATAAGATACGAAATGGGTATCCGACCATGAAGGGGATAGTTCTATATGTCTTGGTGAACAGTTTTTCAAAGATTTTTAAATTTGGAACTTTATTTCAGAAAGGTTTGAGGTTAGGTATGTTTAAGCTAACTGAAAACGGCAATTAAAATAGTCAATGTTAGGTATAGAAAATAGTAGTCTCACAGTCCTGAAGAATTTCAGTAAAACTGGAGACTGAACATATTTGCCTCTTAGTCCGTTTGTTCACTTTGACCTCTTCGTTTGTCAAGGCCTTTTGTACAGCTGCTTTAGACCGGTTAAGAAACAACCTGTACACCAACCTAACGCCTAAAATGTACCTCTGTTATGTAATGTAGGTAGGTACATTTTATAGCTCATAACTTGGGCTATCCTTTATAACTATACTAGCTGCGCCCCGCGGTTTCGCCCACGTAAGTCCCGATCTCGCAAAATTATCGGGATTAAAAGTAGCCTATGCGTCATTCCAGGTTTCCAGATACCTATATTCCAAGTTTCATGGCAATCGGTTCAGTAGTTTTTGCGTGAAAGAGTAACAAAGTCACATACATACGTACCATTTTTCGCAGGATAAGAAGTAAGATGGCTATTCTTTCTTCTAAAGCCTATGACCATAATAACTGGTCCTATGCAAATGACCAAATAGAAAATATTTTCTATAGTTTTTCTTTGGTTTTTGTGATGTTTATCGTCGTGTGTCGTGTAAATATAAGTAGGTAGTATATTCGTTGTCTAGTCACCGTAACACAAGCTTAGCAACTTACCATGATGCTAGATGGCACTGTGTGTTGAACACAGAATTTATATATTTATTATGAATAAAATTACACTTACTAGTTCAAAGATTTTGTAAGCAGGCCAAGTCTTGTGGCTTCCTCTCATGAGAGGGCGCGTTCTGAAGCCGTACCATTCAAATAAAAAAAAATATTTTGCCTTTGAAATCAGTACACAGCAGTCGTCAGTACAATTCGGCGTATAAAGCAACGTTTTGATACCATAATAATATAGTAGGATAGGTTAATATAAAATATCAATATCCTATCTTAAAATTATTGCAAAAACTACTGAACTATAGATGACTTCAGATGATAAAACAGATTAATTAGTCGGTGGCGCTGTATGTAGAGGTTATTTTCGTCTTTTTTATCAATTCTTTTTTTTTTTGGTGGTTTTTAAATTTTTAAATTATTTTTTGTTCTTTTTTTAAGTCGGTTTTTTATTAGACTTCTACCAAAAAGAATAGACCCCTAAAGACAGATTATATATCGGTTTTTAAATTTTTAAATTATTTTTTCCCGTTTTTTTTTTTAAATCATATTTATTACTTAATAATATTAAATCAATCGATCAATCCTCATAAAAAATCGTAACTTAGCGGTGCCTGTTTTTGAAATATATTTTGAAAAAAACTATTTTTAGGAGTATGTACTAACGTAACAGACCCCATTGTTCCCATTGTTCCGTGTTTAACTTTTTGTCTGTCCGTTTGTCGGAAACGGCTGGACCGATTTCAATGAAATTTTGTATGGATATCAGTCCGGATACCCGGATAAAAAATTAAAATTGCGTGCGGCGCGGTAGTGCCTGACATTAACATTACTTCAATGGGCGACCGTTTAAGTGTGGATTTTTGCATTGCGGTAGGTAGGTGTAATAACAACGCGAGATCGCGACTTGCGCAAGTGAAACCGCAAGGCGCAGCTATTAATGAATATTATTATTAAATTAATTAATAACACCACAATCGCTGGTTTCATAATTGATTGTAAAACTCTACTACGACATGTGTATTTAATGTCTATAGAAGTTAGTTGGCCTAATTTATGCTAAAGACGTAAAGTAATAATTATATTACTATTTGTGAACCGTTTTTAATTCACTTTTTTGACTTTGCCGTTTTTAAACATTTTCAATAAAATTTAAACCGTTTATATAATATAATAACAGAATATAACCCAATGAGTCTATTAAAGTTATAGAGACGCCATTGCAGAACAAATCATTATTGAAAAGCGGCACAAAGTATATTATACAACCTCATTATTTATATTCATTCTCATAATTTAAAGAAGAAAAAGACGAAACTATTGTTATCTCTTTCTAAAACATAAGACTCAATGCTACTTGCATGACGTAAGAAAGAAATGTCATAATATTATTATTAAAGCGGTTAGGAGCATTAGGAGAGAATGATAAAACGTCAAAGTCAAAAACTTCGTTGAGTTTATGGAAAAAAAAACTTTCAAAAAATAAACTAAAATAAATAAATACAGCTTTACTTACGTGTAAAATGAAATATTTTTGCCAGTTTTTGAAGTATAATTCGTGCATCGCCTAAATACGCACGAAGGCATTGTTGTCTGTGAATAATGTTGTGAAAGTGAACTAAATGTACTGTGTGATAACAAGCGGGTGATCGTGACGTGAGCTGGGATGGAACTAAGACTTCTCTGGCTAGTTAGCTTGGATTTGTGTAGCCAAGAAATTTGCCCTATTACGTATCTAGAAGTTTTTACATATCTCTGACATAACCTAACAATTCTGAATTTATGTTGAGACAATTTAGTTATAAAATACGTGATCTTTATTCATCCGAAATCATTTTCAAGAAATAAAGACGGGTAAAATGATAAAAAAAATTGATTAGTTTGAAATTTTAACTGTGATTTTACTTGGGTAATTTTTTTTACTAAACATTTAATGCAATATTTGGTTTACCTATTTTTCATCGCGTAATAAGAGGACCCTCATTAAAACAGAATCCGGTAGTTGTTTACTTAAATGCGGACATGACGCCATTTTGTAATTGCGTTCAATTATACTTTGCGGCAGATAATAGCTAAATAATATGAAAATTATTTTCTCGTAATGTGGGTCTAATGTCACTGGTTTTAGATAAATAAAGCAGCACGCATCAAACACGCGTGCGTTAAAAACGCAAATAGTAAAGTCATATTCCATACGAATTCCAAAACCGCAATATTTGCCTTATTATTATTTATTATCGGTTGTGAACCGATTATGGCCATCTAAAAATTAGCCAGTATCAAGTATTATTAATAGATTATGCAAGTGATTTGCATCAAAACAGTCAAATCGTCATAGTAAAAGTCAAGTCTCGGGAATAATTTGTAATCACGGCGGCCATTTACAAAGATTTTTACGGAGCTTTGAAGACAACGCTAAACTTCATGTTTTGCATCGATTTTCACTTTCATTGCACTTTAACACCTTCACGAAACTAAATTGATTAATATGCCCCCAAAATTAAACAATTTGCACGCATTTGAACTAGGTTTCACAAAAATTAAAATTTAACAACACATCTCAACGCGTTTCCGCCAAAACTCCCAATATTTGCCTTTTTAATCAGCAATGGCTTGTCATAGATATAGTATGTAAATTTTTTTTATTGCAATAATCTTAATAATAATTATACCTATTAATTAAGTGGCAAAGAACATAAGTCCCATACAGCCAAGTGATAACGCCATCTTTCCGGTGAATAAAAAATGCCTCAAATCTTTTTATTTTCAAATTTCGAACTGACCGTCGCGCCGCGCAGCGCCAGCCAGTTGTAAGTAAAACGATGGGAAACACGTCCGGCCGCGAATACACGCCGGTGCGGGCGTGTAACGCTTTTAAAAACATAAAAATGCTCTGGGCGTCGACTACACGCCGGACTCCCGTCCTACCCAGACCACTTGAAACTCTAATTTATCGAAATAGAGTGGATTTTTGTTAGAACAACTTTTGTTCATGGGCTGCTCTGATATATTTTACGTCATTTGACATTGACAGAAATATTACCGCCCGTTGAAAAATAATAAGGAGTTTTGGCGGGAATGCGTTAAGGAGATGTGTTGCTACATTTTCATTTTTGTGAAACATAGTTCAAATGCGTGTAAAATGTTTAATTTCGGGGGCATATTAATCAATTTAGTTTCGTGAAGGTGTACAAGTATAAATAAAAGTGAAAGTGTAAAAAATGGCCCCCTTTTTACAATGATTCCCTCGACTTGACTTTAACTATGACGACTTGACTGTTTTGTTCAATGCAAATAACTTGCAAATATTGATAATACTTGACACTGGCAAATGTCCGAAAGGAAAAGCCATTTTTAAAGAAGAAGAAGAAGAAGAAAAATAATAATAATTGGATTTGCAAATATATTTTTTTTCAGAATTTTCAGTTTCCCCATTTTTTTTTGCAGTTTGTGTGAACGTGATAATTATTAATTGTTTCAAATAATGATAATTGGGTGATTTTAGTGTAAAATTAGTGTTATTTAGTTTATTTGGTTCAGTCTTTGGGTATGTATCGTATCAAAATTTCAAATTTCGTTGTAGAAACACTTTTTACAAGTCAGAAAACCGCTCGATAAAACATAAAAAAAAAATGTATACGCGACGAATTGAGAACCTCCTCCTTTTTTGAAGTCGGTTAAAAATACGTAAAATTCGTGTTTGGTTGAGCATGAGCAAGCATCTAGCTAGTTCTAGCATCATGAACTTAGGGGTCACAATGGAATGTAGTTTGGTCAAACTTGTAGGTTGTACTTACGGTACTTTTATTTCAACTTGAATTATTTATTAATTTCGTATGATAACTATATTATTATGTAAATGATATTTTATGGTAATAGGTAGACTGTAATGGACACTTTTTACAATAGTTGAACTAGGACCAGATTACAGTCATTGTGAAACAAGCTTCGTAGAGAAAGTCGGAAGAAAGTTGAGAGAAAGTTTTTACTTCAAAGTAAATAAATAATTATTTACTGCTTACTAAATCTCAAATATTGTACCAAGTAACAGAAAAAACATTCATAATTACAATATTTTTACAGAAAGAAGGTAGGTGGTCTAGTTTAGTTTTTATAGGTATTTATGTAAAGTACGTCGTAATTATATAATACCATTCCATATCCTATCAAATTTATGACGTAAGCTATAATTTCACCTATAATTTTCCGATGCTCCAATACAAAAATAGCTTACCTATACCATTTCTCAGAGTCCTCTCTCAAAAATGTAAATAATTCAACACTCTCAATAGCTCAAACAATTTTTTCTAATAAAATTCGTTTTTAAAACCTCTTTTTCGTTTCCAATTCCATCTCGCGAACCTGCTTAGGTCTTTCACATTCACACAATATGTCTGAATAAATCCAGGTTTTACTTGAGAATTGTGGTTAAAAGCGGAAACTTGCAAACTATTACCTCGACCTTTGTAAAATGCCATTTACAGAATGGTAATAATTTTATGAAAAATGCTTTTAGAATAATAATTCTTTCGGTAAATGTGACGTAAAGGCTTAATGCATTCAGGTTGAAAAGTAGAGTTAAGTTTAAGTACCATGAAAATAGTGCTGATTTAAAAAGTTAAGTAAATTATAGCTACCACATATTATTATATTATATACTAGCCCCGTCCCACGGTGCCACCCGAGTAAAGGTATAATTAATTAAGCCTTAACAGCTCCGGCATCACACTGGAGATGTGGGAGGTGGCTTCTCTGCCGGCCCCAGCGAGGTTGTCGTTAGCTCCTCATTGAGGTGCGGGTGGTGAGCGGCCTTATTGCTCCGGTACCTGTCTGGATAACCAGGTAGTGTCTTTGGGCTACTCTCCTTTATGAGAACCAGTCTAGCATTGGGGACTAAACCAGTCTTTAACTCGATCCCCGATGCCCGCCCTTTGGAGTGTTCGCTCGGGTATAGCGGAGCCCGCACGGAATGCCTGCATTTGGCTGCTGGTGGGGACGCTATAACATATATAAATAGTTAAGTAGAGAGTGCTCGGCCGCGACTCGACCGATCGACGGCTCGCTGAGCAATGAACAACGAAGTTCAGACCCGGCCCGCGCTCGTGATGGTCTAATGTAAATCATCCCTAAGTCCCGATCCCGAATGATGAATTTCGCCAGCTTTCAGCTTTTCATGAGTTATTGTCTATGACCAGTTGGTCATACTTGTTATCTTTGAAAGCAGTCGTTCGGTCAAGTTAGAGTCCTTAGGGCGACCTGAAAAAACTAACAATATGTGTGTGGTGTACATCTACTCCATTGCAAAAGCTGTTTTTTCTCAAAGCCTTTAACAAAACTTATCTGTTTCATCACATTGATCGTGCGGAAATATGGTATTAGGTTAAAAGAGTATTCGTTCAAATCCTACGGCGTAGGTACTTGTTCGTATCCAAACTACGACTAAACCTAATCCTCAAACTCGGTGTTGCAACAATGCTTCTGTTCGAAATTCGGAATTCCCACTGCATCACGCACATAATCCAGTAATAACGAAGTTGCATTGAATTCAGAAACGGAATGCATTCGCGGAATAACTAGGATAGGATTCCAAATAGGCTCCATAAACATTCAGAAACGTGTAATACGTACAAGGAATAACCAACATTTCTGTATTTAATTAATGTTTACTGGGACAAAGTCAAGCTTAGCAGCTTACCATGGGGCTGGATGGTGCTATGTGTAAGTCACAGAATGAAACTTACTTAAAATTACATAACTAAAATAAGAATATGAAGCATTTACAATAATTTAGAGCACATATTAAACTATGCGGCAATTATAGTCCAATTAAATTAAATGAAGCAGTGGGTGGCAATAAGTAGAATAGATCTTACTAATATTATAAACGCGAAAGTTTGTATGGATGTAAGTATTATGTATGTATGTGAGTTTGTTACTCAATCACGCAAAAACTACTGAACCGATTGCGATGAAACTTGAAATATAGGTAGCTGGATACCGGGAATAACATATAGGCTACTTTTCATCGCGATTCCCCTGTGGGAACGGGACTTACGCGGGTGAAACCGCAGGACGCAGCTAGTTGTGTATAATGTGAAATCGAGGACCCCTCTTAAGGACGCGACTCATGTGAAATCCCTTTCGATTGAATATTTTTCTTCATAACCGGTATCAAATAGATCTTTAAACAATGTTTAATGTTATTGTACATGATACAAGAAGTGTCCCCTTCATTTCAAAAACAATAAAAAATAACTTTAAATACCACTATTATACAGGCAAAGTTACCCCTGTTTTACAAAATAAATCAATTTTTCTTCTAAATCCTTAACCGCTATATTTTCTTATAGGCATCATAATATTAGAAAATACAATACCTAGAACCCCTTCATCGCATTTTATAAAAATATTATTTTAATCTTTTTTAATTATTGATTTTACGAGAAATTGTAGATTTTTTCACGCAATTCCATCTCGCTCATTTATATGCAATCGGACAAGGACCAATGATTATCATCTATCGCCGCCTTAAGTTTTGTCATATGGAGAGCTATATAGCGACACAGAATATCAGAGTCCATTCGATCAGAAATCATGTTAAGGATTTTAATGGTGCTCCCTCGCATACGCTGATGCATTCTGCTTTCTCATGATACAGTATGGTATTGGTATATGTTCGTCAGTTATGTTTAGCTCTCTTCAGCTGCAAATAAACACGAATGTACGTGTGTGATAATGTTTTACCATGAATAAAAAACAAATGTACCGATAACGATGAAATTCAGAATATTGCTAGCCGGAGATCTAGATTACCATAATAGAATTTACTTTTTATTCCGATATTCCTCATGGATCTCGACTTACGCTGGTAAAACCACGGGACACTGGTAGTGTGATACAAAAATACGTAATAAAATATTTATAATTTTATTAATTTCGTGAAAGAACGATAAGGTTTTATAGAATTACTTCAAGTTCAAAGAGAAAAAAATATTTATGATATCTTTGAAATTTACGTTTACGTAAATATTGAAATGTTTAAATACATAAGACGTATACTTAGAATGAGATGTCTAGAATGATATGAGATTTTTAAAGTACTTAATGATATTTTTTACTAAAGTAGGTATCGTTAAAAATAATTGGTATAGGTATTTCTTATATACAAAGGCAAGGGATACCGTAACCATAATTATTCCCACGTTTTTTGTTTACATGTTTTTGTTTGTCAGTCCGGGCGGAATCTTGCAACTTCAATTTGAGACAGTTCCCGACTAGATAGTTCAGCTGTGGTATCACCTAATTAGCATCCACCGCTACTAGTTGCTATCAAAAAACATATATTTCGTATTCTACATTGCTAATTTGAAGTAATCACCGGTAAACACCACGTTACGTCAAAGCAACAATGTACTGCAACTTAGCAACTACTAGCGGTGGATGCTAATTAGATGATACCACAGCTGAACCAGATGACAATGCAACCTGAAACTACTTTCAACTTACCACAAGCACAATCGGAAGCAATAAAGGATTGCCCGGAACATAAGCGATTCGTCGCAAACGTGATAACTTTCATGATGAGCCGACCATATTTTAGGACCCAAGCTACAGGATTCGTCAATATTCCGATACGTAGACCGGAGCATTCACTTAGGAAGACGAGTTGAATCTTGCTTCACTGCCGCCTTCCTTGATCTGGATGTGCGAGTTACCTGACCTGGATGTGCGTGACCTTATCATGACTTACCTTCAGGTGGGATAGTGGTCAAATGCTCATTCATCGTATGTAGGTATTGACCATGTTCTACCTTAAATCATATTATCAGTTACCATCTAATTAGGTAGTGATCCAACGCTCATCCATGGCTTATAAAAGAACTGCGTTTTTTTTTGCAAAATAAGCTGACGCAACCTGGATAGAGTTGGTATGTTATATTTTTTGCAAATGCTTTGTTAATGGAATTATAATATAAATCAGGAATGCAACTCTTTTTAGCAATTTTCGCCTTTTCCAAGTGCTAAACTCACCTTGTATTGTGACATATATCTGGTCGTTTTGAAGCCTTAACAATTTATATCGGTCTCGGGACGCAATACAAATCCACGCGATTGGAAACAAGTAAAGTGATATTCCATTTTTCTACATTTACCGGAATAATAATGTACAACGAAACTCGGTTAAAGAGTAATAATTTAGATCATTTACGTAGAAAAATATAAGCATTTATTCACACAAAAATCAATTCACAAATCTAAATTAAAGATGCCCTACTAGATAACGTCAAGTAATCGTTTTATCTAAATGATTTGTTTTGATGACTTACAGTATTTGTAATTAATCTTAGTAATTAATTAAAGTGCACAATTTAAATTTTAGAAGTAAGCGCACTTGCCAATAAACTGCAAGTCAGTTTGGCAAGAAATTAGTTTTAGTCCAATGTGTACAAAATTATATGAATACTGAAATGAAAAAATATATATTGTCTACTTCAATCTCTATAAATGAAATATAAATAATCATAGTATTAGGAGACCCACACCAACCTAATTCCAAGCATTAGTTCTGCGGCCATTGGCCGTTTGTGATCCATCACGCTGTTCATAATCAGCCAAACCCAATTAGTCACGGGACAGGAAACGACGACCGACGACCGAGGACGGACCTGTGGTATTGAGCGGGAGAATTTGAATGTAGTTGAATGTTATATTTGATTCTTTCATTTGTAAGGATTTCAGTTTCAAAGCCCGACAGTATTTTGAAATGATAACGGGTTTAAACAATAATGTGTAATTATTTTTAGGAATAAAATTCGAAAAGCATATTTTCAGAAACTAAGAATATCAGTTTTAGCCCACCCGTATTTCGTTCTATGTCATTAGGTTTAGGAGGTACCTAAGTAGGTACTCCTTTTTTAATCAAAAAAATTTTATTTTGTAAGCGTTTTAAATTCATACGATTTGTTTACGTTGTTGTAGATTCTTCTTATGTGTTCGCGATTTTGCATTGTAATAAAACACAATACGAGTAGGTACGTACCGGGTCGAAAACGTAGCTAAATATTATTTTAATTAGAATGTGACAAAACTTAGTCCAATTATTCATTTCTGCGTATGTCGTTTCCATTCCAGAAGTTCCGGAACTCAAGGAAAGGTATTTTAAACTGTTTGCCGATTCAACAAAAAAGGGACAAAAGGTAAATTGAAATATTATATTATGTTTGCAGAGTTATAAGTATTTATTTAGTACTGTTTGAGTATCATAATCTTGTGTACATAGTAACATAATGCCAAGAGTAACTGAAGGAGACTTGTAGCTGTACCAGACGATTGAACTTGCACCGCACCGTACCGTCAAATTATGTACCGACTATTATGTACTTTGTGTCTAAACGCCACAGAATACGTCATAATATTTGCATTTTATAATTAGTAATGTCAGTGTTGTGATGGTGGTGCGGTTTAATCGTCTGGTACGAAGCCAGAATAAGAGTTCAGTTACTCTTGGCATTTTTACTATGTACACTAGATTATGGTACTGTATTATTACAAAGTAAATAGGTAAGTATTCAACAAAAATGGATCGTTTTTAAAAACGCACTTCATCATCATCATCAGCCTGTTGCAGTCCACTGCTAGACATAGGCCTCTCCAATTGCACGCTACCTAGTTCTATTTTCGGCTTCTCGCATCCAGTTTGAACGCACTTACATAATACATGATTTGTGGGTTTATGAGTTCTTCTCAAGTGTATAATGAGGTATAATAACACCTACCCAATAAGCACTACCGATAAGCAAAAATTGCTTAACATAAAAAAAGTAACGCGATTAAAACCGAATAAAACCACCTATTGACAAAAAAGGCACCACTTTCAATAATAAATAATGCCGTCGAAAACTATATCAGAATGGCTTTATCCTTTATGAGCTACGATGCCATAGACATATACACAGTTTCATATATATGGTAAAGGCACCTCAAACTTATAACACCTTTCTTTATCCGTCGGAAGGAAAACTAATCTTGGTTTTACTCGAACCTTCACGCTTTCTTCTTCAGAGTCAAACCTGAGGAAGGAGTGCTAATAGTAAAAACAATGAAATTAAAACCGGAAAATGAGTTTTTTTCTCAACACAAAGTCGAGGAAACAGAAGAGTAATCTAAAATGAGTTCAATTGCAATTACAGAACTTAAATCAGTAGAGTTTCTACCTCACAAAATAACAAAGGTTCACTATCCATTGATTTCAACGCAACGAATTAAGTGTCTACTATTCCATCAATTGGCCACTATCTCTTTGACCGAATCCGTCCCACAGTATCACATTCATCAAGCGTAATTGACATGTCAGATACAGCACTACTATTGCCACTAAATTTTGCGACTCAACATTCAAACAACAGCGTTTCGACATGTCCGAGTCATATTTTGTTGAGTCGTTAGTAGTTTATGATGGCGCCTGGGCAATGAGCTATGATGCTTGTTAACGCTGCGTTTGTAAACCATACATACGTTGTAAATTAAGCCTAATTTCAAATATAGAATGTCGGTTTTCTAACAATTCCTCTTATCCTGTCCAATGCCAATATGCAGAAAACTTGACAGGTCAGCAAATCAGTACAAAGGATTGACAGTTCATACGACCATAAATGACTAAAATCGAACATCATATACACCTTACAACCTATGCTTCTTTACTGGCTAGTCAAAAATCGATATGGTCTGAATGATCCGTTAAGCTTGGTTTATATAGGATTAATGACAGATGAAAAATACAATTTTTAGACATTTGCTTTCCTTCGCTGGCTAAGCGACCCGAAGTGGGTCTCCAAAACAAGGATCTTCTATCGCTCCCTGTCTTGTGCTATATAAATCGGTGACTTGGTTTAAAATGACTCGGTGGTGCTACCGGCATTTGATCTTTCCGTTCTTCGATTTGATTTGTTTTTTACACGACTGCCAAAGGAAGTGTTATGTTTTTGCCGTGAGTGTATGTATGTATGTATGTATGTATGTGACCTATTATTGTGCCGTCGTAGGGCCTAAACGGCTGGGCCGATTTAGATAAACGATACGTCGTTAAATTCGTCATGACCGTGAGAGTGACATAGGGTACATTAAAATAATAAATAAATAAAAATAAAGATTTAAAACGCTTTAAAGCAAGGTTTGTCTTGACCATAAAAACCGAGAAAACGCGCAACATTGTTTATTCAAACGATATGTTTTATTCCTTCGTAAATTGACGACAATTTATTTTAACTGATAAAGTTTGCGATGATATTTTAAATATAATAATTATTAAAACTACAGGAAGTCGTTAAAGTAGGTCTTCAGAGATATGTCATCGGCTTCGGCTCGGTTGTCTTGTCTTAATAATGATTTTTTTTACTTACTTCAATTTATGGCTTAGCACGAACACTGGTTTGGTATTTATGAATTTTCGCACAAGAATTCAATATTCGTATGCGAAAACAATCCGCGTATGAAAAGTGTTTTCTAATGGCCACTTTTTTGCGGATTTTGTAATAATTCTAAAGTTATATTGCCGCTGCATTTTTGTGTAACGAAGGTAATTTTCGCAAAGACAACGAAACGTTAATTAAAAACTTCTCGATTTGACTTTGAAGCCGAGTTTGAACTATTGAAGGAATTTGAATGTTTGATTTGTCAGAGATAACATAAATAACAAATACTATGTTTACAACAGAGATATGGTTTACCATAAGTAATTAACTAAAAATTTGAAAAACCCCGCTTTGGATAATGGATAGTAAGGCTAATCCGCTAGGACAAGAAACCGCCAGCCCTTGTATCACCAGACGCGACGACGTTTTCGGATTTGGTAATTATATTTTTAAATGAATACCAGGACCTGCCTACTTCATAGTAATTTCAGCAAAACTCAAAAGGAACAGCTATTATAATATTGAAGGCTTTTAGATAGCCTATCTTTAACCGATTTCGAGTCCTCGCGCTACTGGAGTATACATATCCAGAGTTAATGAGTTTCTCTGGTGCAATTGTATCTAATCTCAAATAACTAAAAAGTGTTAAATAAAAAAAATATTTAAAAAAAATAAAAAACCCGACTGCCGTTAAAACTGAAAAGTAAAAAACAAGAAGATACCTAAAGGTAAAGAAACCTTAAAATTCGTTCGACGCATCTAGGAGCCTTAAAAATGATGGATGCAGTCGGGTGGGACTCCTTTTAAAAGGTAAAGTATAATAACACCAAATAGTGTTTGAAGTCCCACCCGAATCCATCCATCATTTTTAAGGCTCCTAGATGCGTCGAACGAATTTTAAGGTTTCTTTACCTTTAGGTATCTTCTTGTTTTTTACTTTTCAGTTTTAACGGCAGTCGGGTTTTTTATTTTTTTTAAATATTTTTTTTATTTGCACTTCGTTCCTCCCCAGCGCAATCGCCGTATCTTGCGTATTTGCTGTCCAACAACTGTTGGGCAAAGGTCTCCCTAACATCCTAGATTTGGCCAATCTCCGTCAAATGCTATCAATGAATGATGTTCATTCACGAGCAATATACCTAATAATAAAAATATTTAAACTTTCAACGTTTAACTATATTACCTCTAACATTCCTTCACATTTTTAATCTACATCTAAATAAACGACAAAAGACAAAGCCTAAAGTTTTACAGTAAATATCTTGTAAGGAATTAGGCCCATCCATCAACCTGGAAACGTCTACGTTTTTGCGTCCACGACCAACTTCAGTCTGTAAAAAGGTTGAACGAAAATATGGTTTTTCTAAGCGAAAAATTGGGAGTAAAAACTTTTTGTAAGAAAATACTTTATTAAAACTATGTATAATCCCTTCTTTGCACTCGGATAAAACGCCTATGAAAGACGGACGGACTAAAAAATTTAACTGTAAATCGACCTAAAACATTTGGAGAATGTGTTCTTTGTGATGTCTACTAGGGAAGGATATTTAGAAATTCCCATGGGATCGGGAATTGGTTGGGTATAACCGCAGGTTGCCTACAGTCCAATGCACTTTAGTTCTAAAACGAGTCAACAGCCTTCCCACTAAACTGCGGGAGTAACTCTAAATGCATAGAACTGGAATGGTCTCCATCCTCTGATGGACCTAAAAGAAGAAATGTAGCTGAAAGTGATGGGCTCTGTTACTTTAACGATAAAAAAAAAGTTTTCGTGATACAGTAACAGAGCCATAGTAATGCATTTCATACTCGTCTCTGACGGATAAGATAAGTTCCAGAGTCATTACTCAGTCTTTTTTAGAATACCCACCATCTAGGTAATCCACTATAAAAGCATTTACTATCAATTTTTTCTCGAAGCCTTTGTAGAAAATACTAAGGAAAATTTCAGGACTATTATTTGGGAGAATAGAATGACGTGCTCAAACCTTTCTTTTCCATTAATAAAAAGTTCTTTCATCGTTTCTGGGGTACACGAATACTTACCAAATTTATATTTTTACTAGCTGTTTTCCGCGACTATAAACGGATAAGTTCCGGGAGTGTTTATCACGGCTATCTCCATTTACCAAGGTTGGTTTAGTATTATAGTTATACTCATAGCATCTAGTTTGGTTTGGACGACTACTATCTAAAGATTACTTGCCTTTATTTTCGATAACAGCTTTATAGAGGTATTTTTCTAATCTAAACCTACTAATATTAAAAACGCGATTTTTTTAAGTATGACTGTATGTATGTGACTTTGTAACTTTTTCACGCAATTACTCCAAACAGATTGAAATAAAACTAAGAGTAAGTATGGATAATTTGAGGCTGAGGGCGACTTGCATAACACCATTTAGGCCGGCTTGCATAACGGTTCCTAAACATGTTTAAGCTGTGAAACGTGTTTAAAATTTACACATAGGCTTTTTATTCCGCTCGGAACTTACGCGGGTAAACCGCAGGGCGCAGTTAGTCATACAAATACTTTCATTTTTGAAAGATTATTCGAATTTTAAAAAGTCTTAGAACACAAGTTGTTAGCCTAGACATCTAGAACACCACCCTTTCTTTCCCGTCCTTGAAACAAACTGTACAGTTATGTTGCTCAGTGTCGGAGTACAAATATCTGACTGATTGCAGTCTTAGTATCTACCCTAACGATGGAAGACATTAGGGTTCCATAAAATACGCCTCTTATCAAACAAACGGAAAATATATTTACTTGACAGTACCCTACCTATAGTTTTAAATATAACCTCTTGTCAGTTTTTCGGTTTTCAAGAATTATTATGGCTTTTGAAAATATGCATTTAGAAATCAGATCAGCGTAGGATCGAACCTGGGACTACTGGTATTCCATTGCATTGCGAAAACCGCTACGCCACGAGACAAGCCTAAGGAATCATTTTCAAAGCAATCGGTTATTGTTTTAATTTGAGTGATCGGTAAACATCCTTGCAATTGAGAACCTCCTCGTTTTTTGAAATCGATTACTATCAACTTGTGATGCTCTGCCGCATTGTTAATCTGTTATCCATCGAATTATTCACCGCATCAGGCGTTGCTTAACCCAGTTGGCGCAGTTTGCGGGTACTAAATTTGTGATAAAGTCTAAATAAGACAACAAGAGTAACAAATTCCTTGCATTAATGACACTATAGACATTATTATAGTCATTAAGGCAAGATGTATCACCATTAACGCGATAACTACGCGAAAAAGAGATAAAACACCTATGAAACAAAATAGAGTAAATTTCATGATGACGAAAGCTTTTACAAATTCTGTTGTTTTTTGGAAAGGAAAATTTACAAGTGTCGAAAAAACTATAAAAATAAATTATAACAAATTAGATTAAAAATAAACACAAAAAAATTACTTGTATATTTAATTGGTTTACATTTTACCGGATCCTGATTGCATATTTGTTTTCTTCCCATGACTTTTGAATTATAATATGTTACAATAGTCTTGGTCGAGAGGAGATCGATTAAGACCCGGTAAAATTTAGCTGTTAGCACGTACTAAAATAACGAAGTGAGGGGGAATGAGTCGACTTCTACAAGTATGTACTTGGAGCGATCGTTTTGCTTCATTGCGTTTGTTTAGTGTCTGTGCGAATGCGTTGTAATGCATCTTTCATGAATTTTGAAAAGCACGTTTTTTTTAATACTAATACATATTCCAAATGTAGGACAATTTTAAAATACAATCAAGTTGTAGGTACCTTTAAAACTTTTTTGTAAATACCGACTCTATTTTTTACTTTAGGTTTATTACCTCTATACTGAGCGATAATTTACGATATCGTTTTACGTAATCGCGTACAGTCGTACGGATAAGTGTTAGATGTTAAATAAATAAGTGTTACTAAGTTTCAGGAAAAGTGTTTGTAAGGTGAGGTAGGGTAATAAGTACCCATTTGTTGAGCCGAGTTTTGCAATAAAGAGTCAATCTATGTTTGCAATGTAGTAGATCCTAAACACGCGATGTGGTTTGTGGATAGTTTTGTCTTGTCGAAGTTTGTATGACTGTAAATGCTGTAACTGTGAGTTAAGGTACAAAATTGTCATCACAGACCAAACTTTTGGAATATATAAAAAAAAAACATTTATAGGAAGGCCGCCCTAAAACAACAATTAATTATCATCTTAATTGTTTTTTTTTTCTTTTCAATTTTATGTCACAACGGTATTTTCACATTAGCATATTTTTATGGTGATTTAATTTGTTGAATATCATTTGTAGCACTTATTTACTATAATAATTTTATTGGTAATTTTAATTTTAAAGATTTTCATATTAATTTATTATATAATAACAATCATTAATAGCCGTACCAGACTATCAAACTCGCAGCGCATCTTACAGTCATGATAGCAAAATACCTAATTGTGTAATTTCAAACCTTAAACTGTTTTTCCGTCGCGGTTTAAAATAAATATAGTTTTTGTGCGCGATTGTCCCACTATAAAATCTTCAATTCAGACCAAAATTATTACAAAACCACCGGGTGATTTACAATGAACATAAATCGTTCCAAAACTTATCTAGGTAGACAAATAGATAGACATTTATTATCTAGGACACGAAACTTAATCGAAAACCACATAATTTAAGCCACTGACCTTTTTCTTATGAGCATTTTTGTGTGTGATCGAAAAAGTTGACCCACCAATGATATAAGAAGGGTATTATAAGTTTCTTTCCTATTCCAATCAACATTTAGGTGTCAACTGAACCGACTGGAGTTGGTGGCTTCTTCAGTGAAATTTTAGTAGATTTATTAACATTTTCTTCCAAGCTATGTCCAGAGGTAAAATCAGGTCAATACGTCTGTAGCTAACTAAGACGTGGGCTTACTCACGATTTTTCTCCCAAGATTTAGGATCCTGGTTAGCGGTCAGTCGAGATTTGAACGCATTCCCTTCGGAATGTAAGTCGAGGTATCTACCACTAAATCAACACTAATCGATAAGAATCAAGAATCAAAATGTCTTTATTTAATTGGATGTATTCAATCACTTTAAATACGTTGAGTGTTCTTACAACTATGACACTATGGTGGCTTCGGAACGCGCCCTCCGATGAGAAGAAGCCACAAAAAACTCATGGTTTTTTTTGTGATCATGTTTTTATTTGTTTACAATCGTCAAAATATATTATTATACATTTTTTTTACATTTTTTTTACAATAATCATAATATGATTCACATTGTCGCATATTTAGTGCTATAGTGGAACCGGAGCAATATTCTTTTATAACAGCAGGTGCTGCAGCAGTAATAGCAACATTATTATAGATAGATTTCCAAAAGTAATGCACGCTTCCCGTACCTTTAGCTGGCGCCAGTAGTAAAGTGTCTGTTAATATTATGGAAAAAATACTGAATTATTAATAAATTTTCGCGATTTTGCATAATGAAACACAATATTTACCGGGTTTACTCGCGTTTTTATCAATAACGTCAATATTTTAACGACCGAGCTTTCTCCAACTTCACAGTTGGCTTTTTCAAAGTTGACTGAGATGTAATTCGTCTATTTTAAAATTCTAAAAAGTTAGGTACTGAAAAGATACTGGTAAATGTTTGTAGACATTGACCCCAATAAGAAAGTGTCTCTCTATATTTCAATTCCTAATCGTTGAAAAGAGATAATTTAGATAGATAGATAATTTGATCAACAACAAAAACATTACAAAAAAAACACATTTAAAAATAAAAATTAAAAATAAATAAATATAATGGCTTTATTTTAGGCGGTCTTATCGCTTAATGCCATTTATTCCAGGCAAACTTATTTGCATAGAAAATGGGCTATTTAATTATAACTTGGAAGTTACATAACATTTTCACTTAAAGGATTATAATCTAGAACTGTAAACCTTTAACTATATACAGATCCGGTACTTGATCTAATTATGATTTACTCTGTGAATTATGGTACTTGATCTAATTATGATTTACTCTGTGAATTATTAAATAAATTAAACAAAATACTCATTTAACGATAAACAAATAATACAAGAACATACAGATGGACAAGTGGGTAATCTTATAAATGTTCCTTTTGAGATACGAAACATTAAAAGGGGAAAAATAATTGATAATACGTATTTTAGAGAACTCGTAAAATAAACAAAATAAATACACAACCAAGTCAATACCCTTCAACAAAATTAAGGTACATACTTAAACAGGTCGACAAGTATATTAAACTTTTCAATACGGTGCAGTACAGCAATTAATTCGGGTGAACTCCAGTCGAATCCAACGGAAATCCTACCCAAATCCAAAGGCTTAAGTCTCAAGTTCGATCGGCTCAGAAAAGGGTCAGAAACTCTCAGCCCGAATAAACAGAATTGTTCAGGAGGTTATACCTTCGCCAAAGATTTACATAATATATGAAATTTAACGTTCGCAAGTTTGCAATTTGTTGTGAAGTAGGTAAATGTCCTTTATTTGTATCCATTTTGATACAGGTCGAAATTTAATTTTACATAGCACTGTATTGGTACAGGTTGGCTTTGTTTTTACGTTTGCGAGCAAGTAATTAGGCTCGTTTAAGGAAACTGAACGTAATCAGAAGCATGACATGTGTCATATATTTGACGGCCTTTGTGGCGCGTTCGGAATACCTGGCTGCAACGCAGAAGGTTTAAGGTACGATTGACACAAATATTTATGCTGACCATGAATGTTTGTTTCTATATCTCGGTATTTTCTAATGAATTATAGATATCAATTTTTTTTAGCATATTCGTTGTCTTACATAGTACCCACAATACAAACCAAGTTGCTCAGTTTGGGCCAAGATAAAAAAATGAATAGTTTTTGTCATGTAAATTATTGTTCGTAATAACAATTTGTTCATGGTGGATAAAGGGGATTTCACATCATCCTCACGGGTGAAATGAATTTACCTTCGGCTTTTGTTACTGAGTGATTATAGAGTGTGTTGATGACAGCCTCTGAGGCTATATTTTGAATTTCGAACTTGAAATAATAGCGTTATTTCACTTTGATAAATTGCCGTTCATCCTTGAATGTTTCAAAGATAAATGGCGATACGAATAAAATGAAATATAGTGTAGGTGTAAAATTTACTATTTTTATAATACAAAAGAGAGCTATGCGAGCCATCTGCAAAATGGGACCCAGGGAGTCGTTAGGAGAAAAGTTCAAGTCAGTAGCTGACCCTGCGCCACTTCGTATTGCCATAAAAAACAAACTTGACACTGGGAGAACTACAATCATTGAGTATTTAAGTTACAAAATGTATCAGAAAATTACTCTAACTATTCTAACAATTAGTCTTATATTTCAACCAATTTTGCATAAACAAATCCTTGACAAACCATACCTTAAATTTTTTACCTATTGATGAAAACCATATTTGAAAATTGATTCAGTAGTTCTTGAGTTCATTATAGGTTACACACCTATAAGATAGACACAGCAAAGGACTTTGTTATAATGTAAAGACGTTAGGCTCTACCTTATAAATTAAGTAATTAACCCCTTTATTTATAAACGCTAATTAATGCGCTGCATCGTTTGTCTTTTACTGTCACATGAAGTTTCAAAGTTGACAGACAGAGACAAACGTCACATAACTTAGTCGTGTGTAAATTATATTTAATAAATAACGGTGTAAGTGGAAAACTGAGTGAAAAAAACTCATAAAAATAAAATGTCTCTTAAATTGGGTATGAACATTTAAACTGAATGCGTTTAAATCTGCATTTAAAATCCTGTTTTCATTAACCGGTCCACTTTGGGGATGAAGTAGTCAGAGTTAAGAGCAGCTGTGAAAATGTAATTCCGGACCAAAGGTGCTATGATACGTTGCGTTTTATTTTCATAGTAACTAAAAAAATACGGTAAAATTGATCGGAAGGCTAAAAGTGACACAGAGAGCCATGGAACTGATAATGCACTGAATATCCCTATAAGACAGATTGCACAACACTACCATTGGGAAATGCAATAAAGTGGTAGACGTAGGGTACCTACCACTTTATTGCATTTCCCAATGGTAGTGGGTAGCATCGTAAAATTGGAGTGGGCGTGGGCTGGTCATGTGTGACGAAGGTAAGGCTGCAGGTGGAGTAAAGCGGTCTTAAAGTGGAGACCAAGAGTCGGAAAGCGAAGAATGGGCAGACCACCTGCCAGATAATCCGATGACATAGAAGCACAAGCTGGGGCGATTTGGGAAACCACTGACAGAGGTGTGGAAGGAGATTGGAGAGGTAATGCCCTGCAGTGGGCAAATACATGCTGCTGAAGAAGAAGAACTAAATAAAATAATTAAATTTAAAAATGCAAACTGAGTCTATAGGTAAGATACACCTATAAAGGTTGGCGGCATTGCCCCTTTATATACAAATATCTCTAGACTCTTTCCTAATACCCAGCGCTGTGTACCGTTTAAACTAAACGTCCACCTTTCGGATCGGACGAAAGAATGAACCGCATCGGAAATCCTGGCTAGTTGGTAGTCGTGGGTGGTTGCGGCGGCAAATGCGTATGATGCCAAAAGGAGGACGCTTAGCATTACAGTCTGCTTAAATTTAACCCATACACCAACACCACATTATTGTAGTGTTTCATTTAAATGACAAGTTTTATCAAGTCACTCCGACCGCCAGGAAAATTTATAAGAATTTTATGAAAAAACGAAAAGTTAAAACAAACAAACGGAGTCTTATTAAAGGGTCTCCATTTTACTCATTACGTACGGAACCCTAAAAAAGACAAATAAATAGGCTCTATTTCTCAAACCCGCGCCTATATGAAACCACCAGGTCCATTAACGAAAATCAATACTCGTATGGGTGCCATTACCGCTTGATTATTATTTCACCGAGTATTTTTCGGGAAAGCAATATCCGTACGCTGATAACAATGCTACGGATTTAACATTTGAATTATTATTCACATTGATTTGGTTCAGAAAAAGGTGTTCATGGGACTTCTGAAAGCTGTGAAACATTTACATTGACAGATGTTAAACATATGACACTGACATATGTGGAACATTTGACATTGACAGATGTATTTTCATAAAGCGTAGCGAGACCTCGCCACGTCAACAATCATGTTTACTCCCTAATCAATTCTACTAATCCTACTAATATTGTAAAGCTGAAAGTTTGTAAGTATGTAAGTATGCTTGTTACTCAATCACGTAAACCCGCTGAATTAATTGCGATGAAACTTGGAATATAGATCCTACCTGGAATAACATAATAATAAGTTACTTTTTATCCGCATAACCGCAGGAATGAAACCGCAGGGCGTAGCTAGTACATAATAAAGCGTTTAAAGAGAGCCTAAACCGCTGATTCCAGAAACATGAAATTTGGAGAGAGTGTTCTTTGTTGTGTGTGTGTATGTATTTATTGAGATACTTATTTACACTGTAAATATTGGAAAATTCGGTATTTACGCGAGTGAAACCACGGCCCTCTGTTAGTTATGTATATTTCTCAATATCAAATTGTGTTAGTATCTTTGCAAAGATAGGTTGTTTTTTTAGAAATTTATATGTGCACGTAGTGTCGGAATTGATGTATGTCGTAGGTGAAGGTCTCAAAATTGTTACGATCGAAATTGAGTTGCTTGAGTGCTTATCCTACGTTAATATTTGATGGTTATACATTTATGTCAATAGTTTACTAAAACAGGTACCTATGGTTTGAACGGTCCACATAACAGCTAAGGTCGGTCGGTACGGTCAGCATCAAAAGGCGAGGACCATATTGAGATTTCTATATTTAAGGAAAATTCACACATATTTAGATGTTCAAAATCGCCAAACTAAGTACAATATGGAACCAACCAGTAAAACTGCCCGACTTCAGATGATAAAACAGATTAATTAGTCGGTGGCACTGTACCTATGTAGAGGTTATTTTGGTCATTAATATTATTATTATTATTTTTGGTTGTTTTTTAAATTATTTTTTGTTTTTTTTTGAAGTCGGTTTTTTAATTTTTAAATTATTTTTGTAGCCAAAAATAGCTATTAGTTTTAATTTTACAGGCATTTAAACTTACGATAAATATTGAGTCTCGCTAACAGTCACGTGACGTCGTTAACAACGCTCCTCTAATCAAAACGTTAGACGACATGTACTGTGACATCGACACATAGAGCGCGAGGGGACTGGGCGGGCGAAACAAACTAACAAACAAATAAATCTTTCCCCTTTATAATATTAGTATAATAAGTAAGTAATATATATTTATTTATTTATTTATTTACACACACAACAAAAATTGAACATAACACACCCTAATTGAGAGTCGAACCTTCGTATAATTTTCAATTATTAAGGTGTTTTAGACTGTAGCCACCCATATAGATCAAAAGATCTGTGCTTGGGTGAACCACCGTAAAACGACATATTTTGAGTCTTTGTGTGGTACTTTTATATTATAGCTCAGTAATCTACTCACTACTACCCATCACTTAACAATAAAATAAGAATAAGTAACAATTAAACTCAGAGGTGCGGAGGTACTCTCTCTCTCAACTCTCTCTCAACTCTCACTTCTCTCTCTCTCATTAACTCTCACTCTCTCTCTAATATTTACTAATATTATAAATGCGAAAGTTTGGAATGTATGTCTATATGTAACTTTGTTACTCTTTCACCGATTTCAATCAACTTGAAAGAAGTAGACATAGGTAGCTGGAGACCTGGAATAATACATAGGCTACTTTTTATCTCGATAATCCCGCGGGAACGAGATTAACGCGGATGAAACCGCGGGGCGGAGCAGTAAATTATAATAAATAAGTATATTACAAAAAAAATTAAAATATGTAGTATATCCGTCGTCTAGGATCCATAATACAAGCCTAGTGCTTCGTTTGGGCTAGATTGCGCTGTAATGTCGTGCCATATTTATATATTTTTTTTTTTTCATTTATATAATACATTAGAATAACAAAGTCACATACCGACATACATTCATTCAAACTTTCGCGTTCATAATATTAATAAGATAAAGATATTGCAAGTCCAAAAGTGGCCATCGATTTCTGACGCTGACTGTACCTACAATTTCCCATTATGTCTTGGCATACCTAATACAACCATTCGAGTGATGATCATCCATTTCCCAGAGTTAATAGGCTATTTCCTCGTCTCTGTACTTTTTGTGTATTTGTAATACTCGTATTTTTTCCGACAAAACCACATCTGTCGTAAGCCTGCCATTAGCAGCCGGTGTACCTTTTATTTCTTTGTCATCACCAATCTTCATTATAATCAATCATAAAGCTTCTACTCGTTGGTTGGTACCTTAATCTCGTTGGGACACCGGCTTATGATGTGTTTGAGTAATCTGAGTAATTGTTTATTTCTTATTATTACGGACTTAGGCCGTTGACGTCAGAGAAATGAGCCGTAGAAATGTATTTTATACAGATTTGGACATTAAAATTTGAGACTGTCATTTAAATTTAATACAGAATGAGAATCGCTGGGCATTTACTATAGTAAATATTGCTTTTGCTGCCAATTCAAGGTAAATAAGCTTTACTTTTTACTTATGGAACAAACGGAACAGACGTCTCCGTTTGTTCCATATCGTTTTTATAAAAATTGGTTCTCTCCGAAAGACCCTAATAACAAAGAAAGTAATATGATAAACCTAGGACACTAGAGCCCTTCAAATTTGTTTGTGGTTGTGTACCGCATAGGGTACACAGGCTCGGCGGTACCGCTTGGCGTGTACCCTATAGGGTACACAGGCTCGGCGGTACCGCTTGGCGTGTACCCTATAGGGTACACTGGACTGTTGTCGTGTTAAAGTACTAACTACTAGTATTATATGACACATAGATAAGACTCTACTATCTAAGGACTAATGGATTTAGAAACCAAAACAACTGTTTATTTATTTGATTTAAAAAAAACATTCGAATTACCAAAGGTCGCCGAAAAATAACAATTCGTAAAGACATCAAGAACAACCCTATTTCGGCTTATATTGTCATTCTCATAAAACAATGTATTAAGACTGGCTTATATGTAAGCGACGTAGTACGTAGGAGTGTCTGTACTCGAACTCCTATTTCCTTTTGGTTTAAATTTCTCTTCATATTCAGACCACAGTCTGCACTGTCACGACCATAGTTCATCCCTAGAATATACGTTCCTACGTCGGACTAAGCCGATATCTTGCAGAATCTGTCCAATATTAAGGAATAGAGCATAGAGGTAAAACAGGTAACTTAATATTAGGTATATTTTATCGAATCTCCAATCAGGGTTTTTATGACATCGGACCACTTCAAAACGAGCTACTACTTCATATGACCACTTCCGAACCGGGCACTACTGCATCGGACCACTTTACATCAGACTACTGGTCCAATATGTAGAATATTGGACCACTTCTAAATTGGAATACTGTTTTTCGAATAAATAAATAAATCTACTTAGATCATTTCACTGTACATCCGACTACTAGGCTACCTGAACCACTTTGAACCACTTTTAAATTTTAACACTGTTTTTTCAAATATTTTTTTAATTCATGATTAAAAGTTTTATTCATGATTTTAAACGAACCGAGCTTTCGTCATCTGTAAAGTTGGCGACGGTGAACTAGTGTACCTAATAGAAAATGTGGATAGTGCGCGTTACTCACGTACTTTAAAAATTTCTTTACCTACCCACCACCGGACAGTAAACAACGACGGTTATACATAGAGGACGATACCCGCCGCAGCTCCAGTCGCCTCGAGACCAAGATCATTGTAACATGATCGAAACGTCGAAGTAAGAAAATAAATAATAACGTAATAGTACGCGATTAAGACCCGGTAAAATGTAAACATCATTTAAACTGAAATTAATCTGATAATAAAAAGACAAGTTAAAATCCATCCCCTAGATTTATTTTTAAGGTTTTTGATTGTGTCTCAAATATTAAATAGTATGTAATGTACTATCAATTCAAAAGGAGACTATTTAACCACTGGCTATGCGAAGGAAGCCTTCAAACGTCGTAAGTTCCGTCGTATTATCTAATTAGCATCCACCGCTACCAGTTGCTATTTACTATCACCGGTAACAACCACGTTACGTCAAAGCAGCAATGAACTGCAACTTAGCAACTACTAGCGTTGGATGCTAATTAGATGATACTATAGCAGTTCTGCATTTGACCAACTTCTACATAGGACCACTATTATACAATGGATCATTTTCTCATTGGCTCACTTTTAAATTAGAACACTGTTTTTTCAAATTATTGTTTTATTAAACCAAACTATATTTTACCGGACTGTAATCACCATAATATATTTTTTAGTCAAATATCTTAATAAATCGTGTTAATGATTGGTCTGTTGTGAACTACATGTATTCTCTATTAATAGAAGATGGCTATTAAATCTCTAGCTATGCGATAGAAGCCTTCAAATGTCGTTAGTTAGTCCCGTCGTATGTTTCCATTGACCCCGATCCATGCGACTGCGTGACGTGATATCTTAACAGGGGGTTATTTAATCATGATAATAGAGAATAACGGCCCTGAATCAAAATAAATACGGCTCGGGTTCTATGCTGCTGTGATTGAACGTCTTTGCTCTTATTAAGAACGAAGTGTATCTACTGGATACTTATATAGATGTATAGTTTATTTGGATGGATTTCAAACTGGATGCGAGAAGCCAAAAATAGATCTAGGTGGCGTGCAATTGGAGAGGCCTATGTCCAGCAGTGGACTGCATCAGGCTGATGATGATGATGATAGTTTATTTGAAAAAAAAAATCGACTACTACTACTTTCCATGATATTTGTGAAAATAGATACATTACAACACACGAAAACTTCAAAAATAAATTAGAAAATATTTTTATGGAGACTTTTTCACTAAAATTATTTTTCAAGAAAAACGATTTGATCAGATCTATCTGATCGGAAAGACTAATTTGCCTGTTTAGTTTGACTTAGCCACGTGAGATTAATTGTAATCAGTGTAGGTAAAGAGCTTAAAATAAAAATGATTGATTAATAATAATGATATTATTGATAAAACTATCACTTTATTATATTATTATGTTTTTAAACATAGTTACAATACTTAAGAACTTATTCAAACAAGTTTAAGTCGAGCTTAAAATGCTGGCCGCAATGCCACGCTGAATTGCGATGCTTATTCTTTGTACCAAGTAAACTCCAGCACTCTGATCTCGCGTTGACTCCACCAGGCGTTCAAATAAAAACCGATATATTGCCCTTTGCCCCCGGCCCCTACGGTCTTAGGAAATCATAAAAATGATGAATTAAAATAATGATGAAACTATTATTTGTAAGAGAAATACCCCTCCAATCAAAAACCCCTCACGACATATTTCAGCGAAAGCGGTTGAATAATACAACCTGTAGAGGAGAAGCAACTAACCAACGAACTAACACAGAAAGCAAATTTTGCTAGACTAGAAGCAAAAATGCTTCGCTCTCTCGGTCAATTATTTTATGTAACTAATCATAATAATTTACCTACATCATCAAAAACTGCCGAGCAAAAGACTCGTGAACTTCAAAATGAGACATTATCTATACCCGTCTTAAGAGGACGAACCGAATAATTATGTCGATTTGGTTGTCAATACATCTCAAATTTCTATTACAAAATGTCCATTGATTTGATGTCCATTCCGGAGCGTTCCTGCTGCAAAGATTGACCATTGCGGCTCAGCGCGGGAATGCTGCTAGCATTTTGGGCAGTTTTGCGGCGGGAACGCTTGGGGATGCGGATAGGTTTTTTTTTGTGTTTCTTTTGTGTGATGTTTATTTGTATTAATGTTATTGTCTGTTATTATTTTTGTTTTTTTGTGTGTTTTTTTAGATTACAAAATATACGAAAACCTTATTTTGGTATTTAATTTGTCCATCCTTCGCCTTTGCTTGCCATTCCTTGCCTTCGGTTTGGTAGTTTTGTTTACACGATTAGTTAACTTTTACAAACCAAAAAAACAACCCATTAAAAACAGATTTTGTCATTTTACAACGAAGCGTAAAATGGATATTTGAAGTGCAATTACAATAACTTACAACTAATCTGCACTTCAAATTGGTAATGCAATTTTACCCAATATACTGTTTTGGCGCTTACGAAACGTCATAACTCAAGCAAGATATACATAGTAAACTAGTATGAGTTTTTAGTTTATCAATCCTTCGCCTTAACTCAATGAACCTTCAAGTTTCAACCCGTTACGCGACAATGGAGTTTCAAGACCAAGACCATTTCAGTGTCGCAAACTCGTTTTTGCGGTCGTAACTTATTAGAATCGTTAGTGTTCCGTCCTAATGCGCTTCGCAACGTAGAAAATTGCCCATTTTTGCCCATAAATTTACTTTAGATGCGCTCATGTAAATTCGGGTAGGTATGAAATTTTATTTTTATTTCTTCCTTCGGAATTTGTGTGAAGTTGAATACGATTACCGTATATGGGCCAATATTATGGGTTACTTTAGCAACGATATACCTACACATGAGGCTGTGAGATGACAATTTATATGGCGATCGCGTTGCCAAAAAAGTTGGTGATGATCGTGAAAATTTCTGCCGGGGTTACACGTGCAAAACACGAATAAAGCTACTGCTACACTGAGTCGCTTTATTCGAGTTGTCAACCTACGTGACACTGCAACGTTGTATAGTGTCCCGCAACATGCGAGCGCCCACAAAATGCCCACGGCTCTTATCTCCTCACTTTACGTAGTATTTGAGGAACATGTTCCGCTCCATTGTCAATTAGTATCATTTGTATTCTGACCTTAAATATCTGTCATTCATTTACTTTACAAGTTCTATAGCTGAGTTTTGGCGGGAATGCGTTGAGGAGATGTGTTGCTAAATTTTCATTTTTGTTAAACTTAGTTCAAGTGCGTGTAAATTGTTTAATTTCGGGGGCATATTAATCAATTTAGTTTCGTAAAGGTGTACAAGTGAAAATAAAAGTGAAAATCGTTGCAAAACATGGACTTTAGCTTAGTGTTCTCTCCAAAGCTCCGTGAACAAACATTGTAAAAAATGGCCCCCTTTTTACAATGATTCCCTCGACTTGACTTTAACTGTTATTTGCAGGTTATTTGCATCGAATGAAACAGTCCAGTCGTCGACTGTTTCGGTCGATGCAAATAACCTGCAAATAGTATTGATAATACTTGATACTGGCAAATGTCGGAAAGGAAAAGCCATTTTAAAGAAGAAGAAGAAGAAGTTCTATAACTGACATGTAAGTAGGATTCGAACCTTAGAGTATACACAAGCAAACTATAAAGCGCGCCTATGGGTTTGCCTACTGTCCAAAGTGTAAGCAGATGCTCTATACATAATTATTCAAATGTTGAGGTTGAATAGTGATCCGCAATTCATTTTTACACCGCGGCCCTAAACATTTCACCATAATTATTTCTAGAATAAATTTCCGTTTTCCGTTTCCGTTTCTCTATTTAAAATTTTTAGAAAAATTTTAAATAGAGAAACAGTAATTTTCCGTAACCCTAGGTGACTGATGACATCGTGTTTGTCATTTTTGACTGTTCATACTGGTGCTTACAGTTCATACTCGCGTACCAGCGCTCTATTGTTTGCTTATGTATACTCTAAGATTCGAACAGATAACGACGATGGAACATCAGCAAAGTACATAGAAAGGCTGAGCCTGGGGCACAGCAGTAAGGAAACTCTACAAATGGTCGAACGCTCTCTCACAAAAACATACGCGTCGACGCTTTGAAGCATACCAGTGGCCCTAGCCAACATTCTTATCGAATAACGAAATCGCTAATCGACAGATTTATTTGTATGAAATAGACATAAGCTCGCGAAAAATCAAGCGTGACCTTATGTCGATTTCATACAAAAAAAAACTGTCGATTGGCGATTTCGTTATTCGATAAGAATGTTGGCTAGGGCCGGTGATGTCTAAGTATGCATGGCGGTGCAATCAATACTGATTGCCGCATCACGACCGTGTCACGAATAGTGTGCACGCTTGGGTATGCGGTATGTGTGTGTGCAGTTTCCACACTGCTCCCTCTATGTACCTACTGTGCCATCGGTTTAGCAGTAGCAGCTCGCAGGTTATGAGTATAAAAAATATCGTGCAGAATTTAATTTGAGAAACGTTAAGTTCTACTAAATACTATAAATGTGAAACTAAATTCGTCCATCAAGTTTTTTTATTATAAAGATAAGAGATAACGTGAAAACGTGATTAAACCTGGAAAATAAAGTGATTTATAAGTAGATAAGATAATGAATCAGGACAAAAGCTACTTTTGGTCTCGATATTACGCGGGCGAAACCGCATGGTTCAACTAGTTTACAATAATTTCTAATGAATTAAAATCTTTTAAAATAAAAATTAATGAGTTAAATTAATAAGGTTAGATATTTCGTAATTTGTATTTTTATTAGGTACCTACTCACGGCATTTCTACTAGATATATTTTAAAGGAAAAATACTTACATCTTTAAAAATTCACTCGTGGTGAAATTCGAAGTCCCTGCGCCCTTACCAACTAGGCTACGCGAGCTTCCACCCCGAGCGCCGCGGGTGAATTTGGGAAGATTTATTTTTCTTTTAAAATATTTCTAGTATATAAATTAGGTCATACTTACATTTTACCTTCATATTGATTAGCATCCCTACGTAATTGTTGAAAGTTCTGCTTGTTCAAAATGAGATTACATTACAGTGTACTTGCTTTATCTGATCGAACTTCACAAACTAAGTTTATCAAGTTGAACTCGAGTAACAGATACGGGTAACTTAATGTTGGTACGTATTAAAATTACTATTTTCAACTTAACTACGATCGATTCACCTACCAATAATAAACCACATCTTTATTTTCGACAAACAAGGTCCATAAAGACATACCTTAAATACTGTGTGTATGTATGGTTAATAATAGCTATGGTCAATGGTCATGTCGCATATTGGTCGACTCAACTTCCATTCCCCTAAGTTTCATTTTCGTAGTTCAAGTATAAAGTGCGTTAGTTGACAATGGTAGCTAATTAATATTGGGGTATTTACTACAAAACCTCGTAAAAAAGCCAGTATAAAGTTATAGGGGAAATATCAAGGTCTGTTTAAAATAAATTAAAACATGGTAAATAGTAATATGCGTAGTAAAAACAACCAGATAGGTATAAAATAGTATAATACTAGTTAAATTGTTCGGTTTGTTAGTTCAGTCAACCGTACGTAAATTGAACGTAGTTCAATAAACTGTAACTGAAGTGATCGTCAATAAGGTGAGTCGTCCATTAGTTAAAACAAATATATGTGAATTGACCTTTAGTTGTAGTTCAGATGTAAATAGTTATTTTGATACGCAACCGTTCATGGGGTGCTATTTTGATACACTCAAACTTGTCTTGTAGAAAAAAACCAAAGACGATATTTTAGTAGTCAACTGGTTTTAGTTGACTGCTCATACCGCAGTTTTTTCCACAAATCACAACTCACCGTTGCCGGCAGGGGGTGAGGTAATAACCGAACTTTGTGATTGGACATTGCGAATCTATCTATGCTTAGACTTTTTGTGATTCACCGATGCGTTACTTATCTATACTTAGACTCTTCGTGATTGGCCCTTCTCGCACGAGAGTGCTACTAAAAAGACGTAATATTTTCGTATACTTATGAGCAGTCAACTGATTTTATCATCTTTGTGTGAAACGTAGCTAAGTTAAATAGAAGCTTAACTATGCAAATGGTTTGGTATGTTTTCGGCTTTGATCTCAAGCTTTCAGAAGTAAGACAGTTGAAACAAGCCGCTTAAGTAACGGCATCTCAATTTCACAATTTCAATAATACTTTTGTCGTTTTAGGGATGATTTATATTAGACCGTCACGAGCACGAGCTTCGTTGTCTATTGCTCGGCAAGCAGTCGATCGGTTTGTTGCACCCGAGGGGCGGCCGAGCAATGGACAACGAAACTCGGACCCGGCCGGCGCTCGTGACGGTCTAATATAAATCACCCTTATGCGTCATTTTTATTGACTCCATCTTAGGCACTTGCAACGATTGTCGTTTTGTTTTTGTGATTGAAGTAACAATACAGCGTTGTAGACCGGCTTTTTATATTTATTTTGCATAAAAGGAACGTGGAATATGTTTGAGACTTCAGTTTCAGTACAAGTAAATAATATCTCAATTATCTATATCTATACTTATATAATAAAGGAAGGGAGGATAAAAAGTCTGTACTTGGAAATAAATTTAAAAAAAAAGTGGTCTAGGGCACTAAGGATAAGTAGTAGAACAAAACTATATATAACTTTTAAAATTCACGTCTGTCTGTGGGTTTGTCTTTTTTTATGTCGGTTCCTTAAACAATTAAACACTAATCATCTGAATGAAATCTGGTTTTTAATATTGAATAGTTCTTTTTTCGAGGAAGGTCAAGTAATGAACGAAAAAGTGCAACCGCTTGAGAACTGCTCGGCCGCTCGCGCCCGTGACAACTGACAACGCGTTTTTCACTTCCGTGGGTGAAACCGCGGGGCGCAGCTAGTTTTGAAGCGATGTCAATGTAACTCGGTATATGATAGGTAGTTGGCTACTACAGAGACCTAAGTATAACAAACCAGATACTTTAAATCACAATTCTCTACGGCTTCGGGACTTAAACAGGCGAAACCACAGGTTAGATTTATATTTTTGTGTTTTTATAAATATCCATGAAAAATATTATCATTTTTTGTATATATAATGCATATATTATGTCCGATCAGGCAAAACTGAAGATAAAACTGATCAAATATGTCAGAATATGCTCATCTGAACCGAAACTGTATTCCTACTCAACCGATTGCCTCCGTTATACTGGTTATAAATCCCAGCGGCAAAATACACACACATTTCAATTTCAAAAGATTAACGACCAAAATAATATATTGTATCCATTTCTGCTATCCATAACTTGAAATATCGGAAACTTTAAATTTTTAAGCAGTACTGTTACCAAAGAAAATAAATATAATTTTTTTGACAAAAGTAATAATTTGAAACGATTAGTATGAAAAGCGATGGGTTGAATTTAAAGAAATGTAAAGTGTCACAGCTCCTAATCACGACCACTTGTACTTGTAAGTACTGTAAAGTCCTCGAAACGTCGGGCGTTGGATCACTGTTTCAGTTTCTATTGTCGAATAGTAAAATGTTTTTTTATCTTTTTTGTCATGTATTTTACAATACATTTTGTATTGTCTCACTTCTTTATTTTTAATTGACCGAACGAGCGAAGCGAGTGAGGTCCAGTGTAGACGGGCCTGGCGCTTGTATCTTTGTATCTTTGTATGTTTGTTCGACGATAACTTGAGTATCGTTGCTTCGATCTTCATGAATTTTGGTATGCGCGTAGTTTAGGTCCATAGAATTTATGAGTTCGAAGATGAGCCGGATCGGTAGGGGGGTTGGGGAGATAGGGGGTGCAAAAAGAGAAAAAAAACAAGTTCTTAAAATTTGTAAATAGATGGCGCTCAACATCCCTCATAGATCGCGGTATCGTTGCGTTTGCTTGCGATATATACCAAGATCTGACATTTTTGTAGGGAATGTTACAAATTGTGGTCGATTGTCGTAATTAAGGAATAATTCATGTTATGATACTATCGTTTTTCTTGTCTTTCGTTATATTTATTCGTTTAATAATAATTCTTATTTTGTAAAAAAAATAAAGCTGTTGGTGTTAAAATCCTACAAAAAACAAAATCTCTGCAAATGGATTCTCGTGAGGTCTCAGTTTGGGGCGAACTACTAGTTCTTAAAAAACCCTAGTTACGTAAAGCAGAGTTATTTTTTGACCGAACGAGCGAAGCGAGTGAGGTCCTGTGTAGACAGGCCTGGCGCTTGTATCTTTGTATGTTTTTTCGACGATAACTTGAGTATCGTTGCTTCGATCTTCATGAATTTTGGTATGCGCGTAGTTTAGGTCCATAGAATTTATGAGTTCGAAGATAAGCCGGATCGGTAGGGGGGTTGGGAAGATAGGGGGTGCAAAAAGAGAAAAAAATCAAGTTCTAAAAATTTGTCAATAGATGGCGCTCAACATTCCTCCTAGATCGCGGTATCGTTGCGTTTGCTTGCGATATATACTCCAAGATCTGATATTTTTGTAGGGATTGTTATAAATTGTGGTCGATTGTCGTAATTAAGGAATAATTTTTGTTATGTTATCGTTTTTCATGTCTTTCGTTATCATAATATGTATTCGTTTAATAATAATTCTTAATTTGTAAAAAAATAAAGCTGTTGGTGTTAAAATCCTACAAAAAACAAAATCTCTGTAAATGGATTCTCGTGAGGTCTCAGTTCGGGGCGAACTACTAGTTATCCTTATTTTATTAAGAGAGGGTCCACATGGGTAATGAAATGACATCCTCGTCGAATCAGAGTTAGTTTTCCGTGAGTTAAACACAATTTTGTTTGACACAACTAGTGAAAACGTATCCCAATATACCGGCAAAACCCTTAAACTAAACCCTAGCTATATTCTATCTAAGTTTTGCACAAGTCCGTTTAAAGTCTTGGAAAAGATGAGACTCCCGATTTGTCCATATTTGTCCCCAACAGAAAAATACAATAAGAAATGAGGAAATCTCCCGAAAAATCTGGTAGATTTGGGTACACATTTTTCGAACATTCGGCGGGTACGATCTTAAAGGTAATAAATCATACTGACATGCACATATCTCGGGCTCTGGATGGGTGCCAGAATACAGGATTGACTTATATATGGGATGTTCACGATGCATGTATTGATTGGTGTTAGTGATAAGTCAGCTCAGATTGAATTTGAGCTACGAATTTTAGGGGCAACTTGATAAATTAGGCCAGTCAATATAGACATTGATCTAGGGTCTAGGGTCGTCTCATTTCGCATAAAGTTATTTGGCATAAAAACAGGTATTGCTACACGAATGTGGTTTATTTAGTGATAGAGTTTTAAAGAACTATGTAGTTATAGAGGTACCAAAAGGATAAAACCAGGATCCATTTACTTAGGCTCCACTATTTCGTCTGTCTATCTGTCACTAGGATAAATATCACAAGACTAGAAAATTTTCACAGACGATGTATTTCTGTTGCCTCTATAAGAACAAATTCTAACAAAATAAATTACGTATTTAAATGAGGCTCACACACTCGTGAAAGTTTTATGTTATTAATCCTTATTTGTTGTTTTTTTTACCCACTTCTGAAACCTATTAATACAGGAAGTCCTATTGCGATAGAGATATCTTACTAATATTATAAACGCGAAAGTTTGTATGCATGTATGTATGTATGTGAGTTTGTTACTCTTTCACGCAAAAACTAATGAACCGATTGCGACGAAACTTGGAAATTATGTAGCTGGATACCGGAAATAACACATAGGCTACTTTTTATCCCAGTATTCCCCCGGGAACGGGACTTATGCGGGTGAAACCGCGGGACGCAGCTAGTTATACAATAATGTTACGGCATCCTTCATGCGCGAGTCCTAGCCGCACTTGTATAACTGAAATCCACTGCCAAATCTCTGAACAAAATCTCCTGATCCTCCGATTACAAAAAGAACAACACAACTCCTATCTCGCCCTGTCGTCATCTCTCACCGTGGCTGCTATTCGCTATCACCACTATCTGCCTTTAAATTTTTCACTAGCGACGGCGAAGGTGTTATCTTGACATCGGGCGGCCAGCAGCCAGTCTGGTTGGCTATTTGCCAATATTTCAAGAAAGACTTTTGTGAGGAGAGACAGCAAAGTGTTTTTAATTCAAGTTAGGTATTTTAAATTAAGTCATTTGATTAAATTAGATAACAAGCATATTAAGTTGGATATGTATTTTTAAATATTTAGTGAGTATTTAAGTGTGACTAGATGCGGCTTGCGGTTTCACTTGCGTAAACCTCGATTACGCTAGAATATCGGAATTAAAAGTAGGTTACGTGATTCCAGGTCTAAGCCAGTCTGGATCGGCCTTCGGCTGGGCTTGCCACAGTTGAGGCCATACGTCCGGTACTGTACGAGTGGGTAGAGCGACAGCACGGAGTTCTCACGTTCCGGCTGACACAGTTACTTTCTGGGCACGGCTGCTTCGGAAAGTATCTGTGTCGTATAGCCCGTAGAGAACCCGACGAGAGATGCCATCACTGCTCGAGCATCATGGACACCGCTGTTCATATGCTCGAAGTGTGTGTAGCAAGGCGCGAACAGCGGGATGAGCTGCGAGCAGTAGTGGGGCACGATCCCCACAGTAGTGTCGACGATGGTTGTCGACGGGGCGGCATGGCGAGCCATGCTCCGCTTCGCCGAGGTCGTTATGACGGCCAAGGAGGAGGCGGAGAGGGAACGGGAAGTGACAACTTCCCTTCCCATGCGGGCTCGCCGACCATGAAGTAGGCCACGACGTGGGAGGCGCCGCGGTCGTATAGACGACCTCATGCCGCCATAAATGGGCCCATAGTTGGCAGACTCGGGGGGATCTGTCGCCGTGTAAGGACCCGAGCAAGGCGCACGTGGTTCCTGTGCGCCACTAATGCGGATGAGGTTGAAACCTCGAGAGAGAAGGGTCCGATAACGGACTCACGCCGTCGGTGCGCGGACGAGTACACACGTGTTCCCGCAACTCCGGCACCGGGCGTGCGAGGAACCGGTGGAGTTTTAGTGGGTAAACCTCCGGCCGCCCACCAACATAAGGTCAGCAGGGAGCCCCACATAACCTCGCTGCTCCCCGCCGGGAGCAGTGGGACGATGGATAAGGCTCATTTCTCCACCTTAAAAAAAAAAAAAAGGTCTAAGCCAGTCTACGTTATATCGGTCCACCACAATCGGTTTCATAATGCATCAAGTCACGGTCACAAATTTACAAAACTCCTTTATCGCATTCCTACATAACATAAAGAAGACACTTTTCAAATTTCAGTCATCCTATCAGCGGACCCGCGTCAGTCAGCCCGGATAACGCCCTCTATATATATTATAGACTAGCTGCGCCCCGTCCCTTCATCCGCGAAAGTGAAAAACGCGTTATCACGGGCGCGGGTGGCCGAGCGGTTCCCGAGCGGTTGCACTTTTTCGTTCATTACATTTTTCGTTCTACTAATTGGATTTCGATGCAAAGTATACCACGACCTCCCTCTAAAATAGAACTATCCGATATTGAAAAACAGGTTTTAATCGGATAAGTAGTTTTTAATTGTATAATGAAACAGACAGAAGAACTGACAAACTGACAGACAGACATGAATTTTAAAAGTTATATCATTTTGTTCTACCACTTTTTCTAAGTCCTCTAGACTTTTTAATTTACTTCCTAGTACAGACTTTTTGTCCTCTCTTCCTTTATTTACTTTCAAGTACAAACTTTTTGTCCTCTCTTCCTTTATTAAAAGTATAGATTTCGTAAATTTGTTTTTATTGCTCAAGGCATATTTACTAGAAATATTTTAAGGGAAAAATTCATCTTCAAAAATTCACTTGCGACGAGATTTGAACTCGCGTCCCTGGATCAATATTCCAGTGCCTATACCGCTCGGCCACGCAACTTGCGTGGCCGACCGATAAAATATTTCTAGTATAGATTTTATAGACAAAACGCTAAATCAGTGACATGTACCCAATCACACTGTCCGGAATTACAAATTTGGAAGGTAAAACCACGAGGTAATACTAGTGTGACTCTGCTGTCCGACCTCAGACAGAAGTACATACTATCATCCTATGCTTATACGAAAGAACCATTCAATAGAATTCCAATGTTAATCCCTTCAACAGTAAGTTAAAAATAAAACAACTTCGATGTTTATTCTAGTAACTACTTCCCAAACAAAATCCGTCATCGAAAATTAAACTCTAGCTCCAAAAGATAAGGTGTGGAATCTTTAAATTCTTGCCGTTGTAAGGAACTGGACATAGAAAATCTTGGTGAATGTTACCAAATGGTTTGACTCGCAACTTTCGTGTGATTACTTGTTTGTGATACGTTTCCAAGTTAAAGATGTGCGTCATGTCATGTCTTATTTAACGACATGACATTTTAGACTGTGAGTTCGTGATAGCTAGACCAACGTGAAAATTTAAAACGGTTCGTCTCATTGTAGCACGTTTATGTGTTATACAATATGCATAATTAGGAGACTTCCCTAAAAACCTGTTTATAACACGAAAATTTGAAAATGAAAATTTATTTCATTCAAACATTATTGAACGCAACGAGCGTGGTTCAGAAAAAAGATGGCAGATCACAGACAGACAGTCTAACGTGGCACAGAAAGCTAATTTTTATACTATTTTTTATTTAAATTATAAATGGAAAGTTCACCAAATATGATATTTAATAATAGCTTTAAAGATGAATGTCAATGATTAAGTCTTACTATTTCCAGAAGCTTTTACGTACAGATCTGAAGTACTATGGGTATTGCATTATTTAAAAAAGTTTGTTCAAAATTTTATTTCAACATAATTGCTAACAATACTCTCAAAACTAAAGTTTATCCTGCAAGTGGACTGCTATTGAAACTTTATTGACTCAAAAATGCATGGAAAAAATGATCCAAAAATTACAATTATTATTTGATAAACGTCTAATTCGAAAGTAAAGATTGAGTGCACGGATATTAAAATATAATTTTGGGCAATTCTATTCGCAGTGGGAATAACCCCACTGAAGGTTACGTACGCCCGCTGACTACGAGCTCTCGTTGAGTTTGCTTGTGATATCGTAAACTTGGATCTTATTCGTCTGTCGAACGATATATATCCTTCTTTATATCATCTTATTCTAGTAAAATAAATTGGTGAGATAAAAGATTGCAACTGAAATCACCTTGATATTGTTTGCAAAAGTATTTTATTTTATTTTCGTGTAGGTATAAAAGTTCCGTATCCGGTGGAAGAATCTGCTAGTTAATTTTATTTTTCTGTTATGATTATTTTATCAGGCGGATGAATTTAAATACGGAGTTTTAGGGTTTCGTAGCCAACTAGAAAATCCTTTATCTTAGGCAATCTTTTTTTTTAAGTTAATATATTTCGAAACCAGGCCGTCTACAATGCCACAAAACCACAATGTCTTTTCTTTAGGATTTTTTCAAAAGCTAATAATATTGCTCTTACGATGAACGAAAACATCGAGATTAAACAAACCGATATATCCTAGGACTCCCCACGGTCCGAAGTCATAAGACATTCGCCAATCCGGGGTAGGCTCAAGTGGCGTTTTAAGCCTAACCCCTCTAACCCCTCTGTATACATCAACCATATGAATTGTGTTTTCTATGCTCATAATATTATGAGCATAGAAAACACAATTAATATAGTCTCATTGGTAATAAACAAGGTAGGGTTGCCAACGATCGCCTCCTAGTTTATTGGTGAAGAACAGTACCTGATGGTGACTCAGGTACGATGCCAAACTTCCAATAAAATATTTTCGCGCCCCTTTGTATGAAATATTGTTCTAATTTCATGACATAAACAAGTGATTAAAATATGTAGGGATATTAATTTGAAGCTCCGTTTCGAATGGGTTAATTAGTTTTGCATGTTTTGTTTAATTTCAACGATAAATGAGTTGTTGTTGGATGCTATAAATTCTTGCTTGTATGAATTATTTTACGAATAATTTGCAAAGGTTGTTCTACATGAAGCGAAATATATTGGATTTAATTTCTTAATTTTTACTTAGTAACTCTTATAAACACTAATTAATGCGCTGCATAACCTTGCATCGTTTGTTTTTTACTGTCACATGAAGTTTCAAAGTTGACAGACAGAGACAAACGTCACATAACTTAGTCATGTGTAAATAATATTTTATAAATAAGTGAGTAAATCGGTTATCAAACATTCCATCTTAATATTTTTTCCTGGTTTCGTTTGTGTAGGTATCCAACACGAGGTAAGAGAAATCAGCGATGCGCGACAAAGACCCGGCAAATTGTAAATATTTAATAATACAAATCGTTTAGTTTAAAAAGTTTAAGAAAAATCTATGAAAAATTAAGATTTGTGATTCCATCAATAAATACAACACGCCATCTAGCCCCATGGTAAGCTGTTAAGCTTGTGTTACGGTGACTGAAGAACTGATATATTTGTTTTCTTTTATAAATCTTACTAATATTATAAACGCGAAAGTTTGTATGTATGTGAGGTTGTTACTCTTTCACACAAAAACTACTGAACGGATTGCGATGAGACTTGGAATATAGGTAGCTGGGGACCTGGATTAACACATAGGATATTTTTTATCCCGATATTCCCGCGGGAACGGGACTTACGCGGGTGAAACCGCGGGGCGCAGCTAGTACATACATAATTATCATAAAATACACCCAGAGCAGATACAACCCGCAACCCGCAACCCGCAAAAATTGTTAATACGTGTAAACGTAGAAATATCTGAAAAGGGCAAAAGCGTCAAACATTTTCCCGTGACAGGATTTAAACCTGTGTCCCTAGATTTCCGGGCAAGTGCGCTAAACACTGCGACGCACGGAAACTTACGTGACATGGTGAATTAACGACCAATCTCCCTGTTTGTTTGTTTATTTTGTGTAAACGTGACACTATCCGACACAAAACCATGTTATTTAATATCAGTTTCCTGGTTTTCCAATTTGTTTCTTGTTTATTGTATTTTTGGTAAATAATTAGTAAAATTAAATGTCCGAACTACAAAATACGACAGTCATCGTCATCATTTTGTATTTTGGTTAATTAATAACCAAGGTATTTATCAAATAATAATTTTCAATTTTACTGTACATTTTATTCATATTAACGAGCTAAGCCAAAATCCCTTTCGGGTTCCTCATTTCATGAATTTTGAAGTATAAACTTTTTGAACGCACCGCACACAGATTTTTTCGAACGTAGTAAGTAAGTTAGTCTGACGGCCCCTGTGGCGCGACGGGCAAACGCCTGACTGCAATGCAGAAGGCTGCGGGTTCGATTCCCGTCGGGTGCAAACATTTATGCTTAAAAATAGATATTTGTATGTGGTCTGGGTGTCTTTCTATGTATAAGATGGATGTATTTCGAAAAAAAAAGTCTTATAACGTAGTATTTCCGTTGTATAGTACCCATAGTACAAGCCTAGTGATTAATTGGTTTTTTCTTTCTTTCCAAAGGTTGCCTGGAAGAGATCGTTTTAAGCGATAAGGCCGCCCATTATACCACCTATTTTTAAGTTGTGTTTGTTTTCTTTGTACGTATTTGTATTTGGTGTGTATAATAAAGAATTTATTAATTCATTCATTAGTTTGGGGCTAGAAAGCGCGGTGTGTATAATATAAAACAATATTTATTTTTAAAAAAATACAGTCAGCTTAACAATTGCCAATAAAGTTTTTACTTCCACCGTGCGGTATTAAGCACACAACACTTTTTTACACGACTGCCAAAGGAAGTGTTATGTTTTTGCCGTGAGTGTATGTATGTATGTATGTGACCTATTTTTGTGCCGTCGTAGGGCCTAAACGGCTGGGCCGATTTAGATAAACGATACGTCGTTAGATTCGTCATGACCGTGAGAGTGACATAGGGTACATTAAAATAATAAATAAATAAAAATAATGATGTAAAACGCTATTAACCAAGATTTGTAAAGACCATAAAAAACAGAGAAAACGCGTAACATTGTTCACTCAAACGATATGTTTTATTCTTTCGTAAATTTACATTTGAAAAGTATTGCTTGTAAAGTTTTACAATTAAATTTTAAAATAATTAATTATAAAATTATCGGAAGTCGTTTAAGTAGGTTGTCTTCATTAATATGTCACTTGCCTTCGGCTCGGTTGTCTTGTCTTTAATGACGTTTATATATTCTTTTTACTTACTTCAATTTATGGCTTAGCACTACCTCTGGATTTCAATATTCACATGCGAAAACAATCCGCGTGTGAATAATGTATTCTAATAGTAATTAATTCTAATGGTTAACTTCGAAAGTTATGTTGCTACTACATGACATTATGATTACGCAGGTAATTTTCGCAAGAACAACGGAACGTTAATTAAAAACTTTTCGATTTGACTCGTATAAATATTTATCTCATCAATGGATTTGACTTTGACGCCGAGTTTGAAGGAATTGGCAAAAATGACATGACATAAAATACTTAAGCAAAGAGAATATAAGCACTACGTTTTATACTTAAGTATCTTCTTACTAGTTTGTGGACTTAAATAACCACTTTATTTTTTTCAAAGAAAACAATACCTACGTAATAATCTAAAAGAAGTTGTCAGCAACAACAACCCAAGGCATTGCGCCCAAGATGCTGGCGGCGTTCCCGCGCTGTATAGGAAACCGCCAGCTCTTGTACTTATCACCCTGAGTAAGCAAAAACAAGCAATGCACGTCCTGCTACTGGAGTATATACATCTAGAATAAATAAATTTCTTCTGGTGTAATAAATCTGATCTCTAAAAACTAAAAAGCGATAAATAAAAAAATATTAAAAAAAATAATAAAACCCGACTGCTGTTTTAACAGAAAAGTGAAAAACAAGATGCTTCTAGTTGCTTTAGGAATGGTGGATGCAGTCGGGTGGGACTCCAAATAAAAGGTGAATAAGTTTAATAACACCAAATACTTAGTGTTATATAATTAGGTATACTATCTTTATGTTATTTGGAGTCCCACTCGACTGCATCCACCATTCCTAAAGCAACTAGAAGCATCTTGTTTTTCACTTTTCTGTTAAAACAGCAGTCGGGTTTTATTATTTTTTTATAATTGTCCAAATCACGAAAAAAATGGTAGTCCGTTGGAGCAAAGTCTGGTGAATACGGAGGATGACGAATGGTTTCTAAGTGCAGTTCCTGAAGGGTCAAAATGGTTTCTCGTGCTGTGTGAGGTCTCGCGTTGTCGTGGAGCAATAATGGTAAAGATCGATTCATGAGTCGGGGCTGTTTTACTGCTAGTTTTGTCAACATGGTTCGGAGTTCGGCACAATAGACATCTGCCGTAATTGCTTGACCAGATCGAAGAAAACTATAGTGAATAACACCATGCTGAGACCACCAAACAGTTACCATTACCTTTTTATTGATAAGTTTTGCTTTAGGACACTGTTGTGGCATTTGACCTGGGGTCAGCCATTGCATTTTTCTTTTCCGGTTATCATAAAGAATCCACTTTTCATCACATGTTACAATTCGATCCAATATTCCTTCATTTCTGTACCGGTTCAACAAGGCAACACAAGTTTCAACATGCGTTTCTTTCTGCAGATCAGTCAAATCATGAGGCACCCATTTTTCGTATTTTTTTATTTTATTGATTTGACGCAAGTGAGTCAATAAAGTGGTTAAGGTAACGTTAAACCATGCCGCTAATTCCTGGGTAGTTTGACTAGGATCGGCTTCCACTATCTCTCTTAATTCATCGTTATTCACCTGTGTGGGCGGTCTTCCTCGTGACTCGTTCTTTAAGTCGAAATTTCCATCACGAAAGCGTTTAAGCCAAAATCGCACGGTGCGTTCATTAGTAGACCCCTCTCCAAACGCAGCATTGATATTGCGGGCTGTTTCTGCCGCGTTAGTTCCGCGTCGGAACTCGTATTCAAAAATCACTCGAATTTTCGCAGTATCCATCTTTCTTGTCTAAATTGAATAACAAAAACAATTGAAAGTCGATATTCAAATGTTTCACATTTTTTAAAAAAAGAACATCACAGAAACCATTTGAAAAAAGTTTCATTCGAAAACCTCAAACCATGAAGATTCTATGTCAATTCAAAAACCTATTGCAATAAAACGGCAATTTCATACTTTAACCCCTATTATTTCGTCCACAATTTTCGCAGCTGTAATTTCAGACATACAATTATGAACAAAAGTGTTACGGCCCAAGTTTTACCAACTTTGCAATCACGAAGTTGCTAAATGTTTTCGAACGATACATTGTAGAACTTAAGCTATAAATTAAATGGAATAAGATTGCGATCTTAAACGTTTTTAATGAAAATTATGGACCGATTCTGTAAAAGTGAAAATGGCTTTTGTTTTGAACTTCTTTTGTAGGTAGGTACCTATATAGGAGGCGTAAAAGATACAGAAAAAAACATGGTGTATATTTACAAGTGCCAAATCGCTGAGGCAAATAGTACTGCCAATTGCCACAATTATCGTTTTACTCGCTTATTTACCACCGTTCACCTCCTTGAACCACCCGGGTGAACAATAGGAAGTTTTTTTTTACAGCGGCTCACCTATATTCACCTTTTTTTTTTTTGAGGTGGAGAAATGCGCCTTATGCACTGCCTCACCGTTCCGGGGGGAACGGTGAGGGTGTGTGGGGCTCCCTGTAGCGGTTTACCCACTAAAACTCCACCGGTTCCTCGCACGCCTTGGTGTCGGAGTCGAACGCGGGGACACGTTCGTACTCGTCCGCGCCCCGACGGCGTAGATCCGTGAACGGACCTTCTCCCACAGAGGCTATAACCCTCAATCCGCTTGAGCGGCACACGGGAACTACATGCGCCTACGGGACCCATTTATGGCGGCATGAGGTCGTCGCGACGACCTCGACGTCCTCCGCGACGTCTCCCTCCCGAACGGCGTGCCCGCGTGGGATCGGAAGTGGTTACTTCCCTTTCCCGCTCCGATATTTCTTTGGCCATCATAACAGCCTCAGAAAATCGGATCATGGCCTGCCAAGCCGCCTCGTCAGTCACCATCGCAGATACTATTGTGGGGAGCGACAGATCACGCCCCACCACCTCTCGCAGCTCGTCCCGCTGCTCACGCCATGCCCCACACAGTTCGAGTGTGTGAACAGCGGTGTCCACGGTGGTCGAGCAGTGGTGGCAACTCTCATCGGGCTCTCTACGAGCTATTTGACACAGATACTTTCCGAAGCAACCATGCCCGGAAAGTATCTGCGTCAGCCTGAACGTAAGCACCCCGTGCTGTCGCTCTACCACCTATATTCACCTGGGTGTTCGGTGGGATATATAAAATGTCCACCGTCCACCTTTGGAATTGGTGACTAAAATACTGACTGTTATATCTTGTATAGACAGCGATGTTTCCAGTTACAACACCAGGAGATATGATGTCTCCTATAGGATTGACATAAGTATAAGTTGCATTCAAATTAATTAATGTTTCTTCGAAAATTTCTTCACGAACAATGGGTTACACATAGAGGATTGTAACTAACACATAAGCAATTAGGCAGAGGCGTGGCGTCATCGAGTGTAGCCTAAGCAAGTTGCGGGGTGCATGCATTTCTACAGATAGGTAATGACTTTGTCCTGTTGGCATTTAGTGGTTGCATTACGAAACTTCTGCTCCGTTTTAGTAGGTACCTAATAGTCAATTTTATGGCATACATTAAATTTCAGAATAGGCTGTTCTAGTGATTATAATTTAACTTCGATAGATAGATACTTCTTATTTTGTAGCGGACGAACTGTACAATAAAACCAGACTCTGTGTAATATAAAAATTAAAAAACCGACTTCAAAAAGAAACAAAAAATAATTTAAAAAGAAACCAAAAAAAAAAAAGAATTGATAAAAATGACCAAAATAACCTCTACATAGGTACAGTGCCACCGACTAATTAATCTGTTTTATCATCTGAAGTCGGGCAGCCAAACTAAGTACAATATGGAACCAACCAGTAAAACTGCCCGACTTCAGATGATAAAACAGATTAATTAGTCGGTGGCACTGTACCTATGTAGAGGTTATTTTGGTCATTTTTATCAATTCTTTTTTTTGGTTTCTTTTTAAATTATTTTTTGTTTCTTTTTGAAGTCGGTTTTTTAATTTTTAAATTATTTTTTTATTTTACCCTTTTTAGTATACCTACCTACCTAAAAATGAACAATATTGTTACCGTGATTTTAATTATTGAGGAGTTTGCTGATGAGAAGGTGGTTTCAGGTGCCCCATCAATCTGTATTTAGTTCTTTAGGGGGTCTATTCTTTTTAATTGAAGTCCAAAAATGAGTATTTTATTGAATTCTGGAATGCTAACCTCCCAGCCAACACATAAGCCAGATAGTAGCGAAAATATACCACAATAAGCAGTGTCAAGCTTTATTACTTTTGTATTACAGCTGATGTTATGGCTTTATTTTGAATAAGAGAGTTCTTAAATGAAAATAATGTTGTAAGCTTACTAAATTCTGTATAAAGTTCGCGGTATTTTTTTAAGCTGAATAGTAATCAAGAGTAGAATCTGCTAAACAAGCGATATTCAAATAAAAGTAATTGAAACAGCTATTATCTGCACAGTAGCTGAAGTTTTTGCATTGTCCTGTATAACATATTTAAGCAAAGCAGTTAAACAGCAAAACGCTGAATATTAGATGAAATATTTTCTTTAAGCTGCATAGTGTACGAAATGGTACTAATTTATTCAGATGCTGAATATTTTAGATTTTTTCTTCTTTACACAGCTGACTTCTGCATAATTGAAAATAAACTCCTTGTTTTACCTAACTTATAGCGCTATAAGCGTACAATTGTCTTTATGTTCAGCTTAAACAATATCAGTTACAAATGTGGGTATCTTAAGCAGCAAATAAGCTGAATAGCTGAATAAGAGTATACTGCATTATGTAATTTAAGACCTTTCTCTGAGAAATGTATAATTATTGTACTTTAAACCAAATAATTTCTGGATATGTAGTCGTATGTGAACTATTATGCAGAAATAAGCAAAATAATCACTGAAATAGACACTTTTATTCAAATTGGCCGTCCGCCATTAACTACCGATCGACATACCCTCTTTTTATAAAAATCGTCAACATTTATCTTATGAAACACTTTGTTTAGTGAGTAGAGGAACATTAGCAGATATACAAAATTTGATTCTCTTTATTTACTGGGACTTAAATTTGATAAAAAGTAAAGATAATTTAATTAAATAATATTTCACATTTGTTTACCTTTTAAATTCTAACTTTATCATAAGGCGCTCAAAAAATGTACAATAATCATATTGATAATTCACAGTAAAGTGCCATGCGTTTATATAATTCACCTCAAACTTGCTTAAAATGTATGAAACAATTTACTTACCAAACTTTTGAAGACGTACAATTTTTTGAAGTATAAGTAACACAATATAATTTCGTCACAATGAAAAATACATTTATACTTTTTTTACTTACATAATTTCTGTGTAAGACTACTCCTGAGATCGGAATTATGAATATCATTTGAAAATCTGAACTCACAAATTAACATCTGCATAAAATATGTATAATTTCTGGACTAAAGAAAAATCAGAATTTATGCAGAAGATATTCAGTGTGTTGTACATTTAATCATCTGCTATGTGGCTGTTAATCAAATGTTATCCAAATTGAAGCAAGATATTTTGTGCCCAAATTGCTTGAATATCATCTGTATAAGCGCTTACACAGAAGTTATGCAAATACTTATCCAGCTTAAAGTCAAAAGAATTGCTTTTACGCAAAATTTATTCAGCTAATCTGTGTTGGCTGGGCTGTCCATCATTCCGAAGATACTCATCAGATCCTTACCAAACTTTCATGGGACCACTTCGCAGCTTTCACCTTTCCATTAAAAAAAGAACTATATCAATCGGTCAAGCCATCTTCGTGTAATCGATGAACAATTGAATTGAATACAGCGTTTTGAGGAGCATTCTTGGTCCTCACTCCGAAGATCCTCATCAGATCTTCATCAAATCAGATCCTCATCAAAATCTTTTTATGAGACCATCTTGGAGCTCCCACCTATCCATTAAAAAAAGAATCACCTTCATCGGTCAAGCCGTCATCGAGTAATCGGTGAACATACAAAAAAAAAAAAATTATACATACAGACGAATTGATAACCTCCTCCTTTTTTTTGAAGTCGGTTAAAAACGGGTTTTTATCAATTTAGTACTATTATACCCAATTATTATAATATCAGAAACGTATGAAAACATATATACTTACCTTTAAAAGACATTCCGTCATTTATAATACTAGCTGCGTACCGCAGTTTCACCCACGTAATTGCCGTTCCCGCGGGAATATCGGGATAAAAAGTAGCTTATGTGTTATTCGAGGTCTCCAGCTAACTATATTCTAAGTTTCATCGTAATCGGTTTAGTAGCTTTTGGGTAATTAAGTAACAAACTTACAGATATACATACAAGATGTAATGGGTAAGCCCTTTTAAGGCGAAAGGCGGTTGTTCTAGACGTCTAGGCGAACCACTTTTGTTCTACAACTTTTCAAAACTCGAACTCTTTTTTTGAATATTATGAGGTTATGTTTCACAGAAAAAATAGCTGTTTTTTTAAATAAAGGTAATTGAAGGTTTGATTGTAGTAGACCAAACTAAATGAAAGGACAACATAAGGTAAATGACCTCGAACTCTAAGAAACAGCTGATCTACAAGTAAACTTTACACTTAAAATTTTCGAAAAGTACTTCGAATTTCCAAAAGTCGTAAAACAAAAGTTGTTCGCCTAGACTTCTAGAACAACCCCCTTTCGGCTTAAAAGGGTTTGCCCGTTACATCTTGTATATGCAAACCTTCACGTTTGGAAAATTAGTAAGAAGATTAGCTGAAAGTAAGAAAATTATTAGAAAACGAAGTATTAACCATGTTTTTTTATATTAGGATATTAAGATATTATAATTATAATATACAAGGAGCTCAAAATTTCGCCAGTAACTTCGAAATAAGCAAGTAAATAAAAATAAACATGGTAAATACGTCGTTATCTAATAATATTCACAGTGAAAATAACCATGTAAGTTTAAAATCGTAAAATAATATATCTTACATTTTACACAGACTAACTTAGTTCGTAGGTAGGTCTTATTAAAATAACAGCTGATTTGCATTGATATCGACGTAGCTTAATTAAACAAAACCAGTAGGTTCAAGTTATTTAATAATGCTGGCGATACCGATGCAAATTAGCTTACAGCGCTCGCTGTTTGTTTTGAAATTTTATTGCAAACAGTACTATCGGATCAATGTGCAACTACTGACATGAGCTTATTTGCCAATTCTATTAGTTATATACCTACCTACCTACTCTATTTTTTGGGACATTTTCGATCGCCCAATCGAAAATGTCCAGCTAAAATTAAAACCTATTACTATTAGGGTTTCGTAGTGCGTAAATAATTATCTTTAAGGTGCTAGTTTTTACAGTCATCTGTACCCCCCCCCCTCTCTAAAAACCAAGTGGTTGGACACATCATAGGTAGTACATATAATTAAGTTTAAAGTAAAAATATAACAGCTAAGCTATATTTTCAAATTTACGTTTCATTGAAAGAAATAAACAGTGAAATTTCGTATAAATTCCGTTGGATATTGCATACTCGTACTACGTAGTTGTTACAACTTTTTCAGATTGCAATCCATGTTATTTTTGGACTCTACGAAACCCGACACTGCGCGCGTGGCCCGACAAGGCACGCATTTGGCCAATTTTTTAGACATGCCGCAGATCACTTACTGGACTTATATTGAATAAATTGTAATTTTTCCTCGTTTTTTGTTTTTCTATAATTTTACCTTATACAGATAATATTATTATAAAGAAACGTCGAGGTAAGAGAATTTAAAAGTAACAATACGCGAGTAAGATCCGGTTAAAATATTACTACAATAGGTATAAAGAAGTTTACTGATAGGTAACCATAATATTAATGTAGCTGATAAATGTCTTATCTTTCTCTACTAGGTATTGTACTAATATTAATCGTATAAATGTTTGTTTTATGTTGCACGCTTTCCCTTTTTCGTGACAAGAAGTTAGTTAGACAGTTTTAATAAACACGTTTGTTAACTGTAACATAATTTAAATAATTAAAACGCCCCTGTCGACGCCCGACGTTACATTAAAATACATTCAAGTTTTAATTCAAATTACAAATTGTGATACCTATTAGTTGATAGTCCTACTCGTGGTTCTACGTGTCTTTGCACACAGAATATCACTTACTACCATTCGCGATATTTACCTCAACCAAATTATAAAAGCGAAATTCTTAAAAATGAATTCAACATTTAACATTTTGGAAGGAGTCTGTTCGATTGAAATTTTCCATTTGGTGGCTTTGGCTAGAAAAGACGAACACCCGAAGAAAGTTGATACCTGTCCATTTAGTTTGTATAATTATATTTGTTTTGTGTTTGCGCAATCAGGTCACCGACCCGACTGCAATGCAGAAGCTGCGGATTCGATTCCCGCCGGGTGTAAATATTTATGCTAAAAATAAATATTTGTATAAAAAAATAATTAAACTGCACGATAGATCAAGGGGCTAGATTGCGTTGTGTAATGTCGTGCAATAGTTAATTAATTATTTATTTATTACTAGCTGTGCCCCGCGGTTTCACCCGCGTAAGTCCCGTTTCCGCAGAAATATCGAGATAAAAAGTAGCCTAAGTGTTATTCCCGGTATCTAGCTACCTATATTCCAAGTTTCATCGCAAACGGTTCAGTGGTTGTTGCGTCATTGAGTAACAAACACTCATGCAAACATACTCACAAACTTTTAGCTTTATAATATTGTAGGATAGGATAGGATGTTGTTAAAATCTAACAATATGCAATAGATCATATAAGCAATATATCAAAATCGTTTTATCATTTTGTTTAAATAATGTATTATGAACACATGGACATACACCTTTACAACCTTTATAATTACATACCTACTTATACAATTGGAATAATTTGAACACCTAAGCAAATATAATCGCAGTATTAAAGAAAATTTGTTTAATAGAGACATTTAGGGCGACTTGCATAACACTATTTAAAAACATATTTAACTAAATCAATTTTAAAATAATTTATGGGAAATCGAACATTGGACTCTATTTCATTAAGTGGACGATTGATAATATGTTGCCACACATTGACAGTTTGACAGATTTTAAATACGATTAACAGCTTAACCATGTTTAGGAACCGTTATGCAAGCAATGACACAAAAAGACATTTAATGTCTGTTAGTTGGAAACGATTCTCTTAAAAAGACATCGAATTGGTCTATTATCTAGTCCACTTCACTGATAAGATAAGCGATAATTTGATAATCCTGTTATCAATACTTTAGACAACAAACATAAATAAGCCATCAATACTAAATTTTGTCAGTATTTGTACAACAATTTCCCGTATCTCATACTTAAAACTTTATATTAAAAATAATAAATTAAAAAAAATAATAAAAAAAATAAAAATGAGTTCCGAATTTGAAGTTGTAGAACTAAGTTCAAAGACAATAGAAGGTTTTCATTTACTTAAGTTATACCATGAAGATGATCATCCAAAAAGAGTCAACACGAGTATTGGTGGTGCGTATAATTAAATAAGAAACCCTGAAATGGTAAAAAAGTTATTTAAACAAATTTTGTGTACCAAACCAAAAGACTGGTTTCGAATCAGAATTTGCACAGACATCTCACATCGAATGAAAATGTTTAAGAGTAAATGAATTTTTGTCAATATGTGTTGTAACTTTCTACCATTAAAATTGCATTTCCGTAGGTATTTATCGGTTTTCCTTCATCCGTCTGTGGGGGTTAACAGCTTTTTGCATTTTTCAGCGTAACTACACTTGTTATTTGTTTTTTTTTTGTCGATATCATTTGCCATTTCTTATTATTTAAATAAAAAAACTCTCTTGCAATATTTACAAACCAAGTACGTCCCGATCCTGTGAGAATATTGAAATTCCCTTTCTTATCAGATGCCTACATACCCCCTTACTTATTAACGCTAATTAATTCGCTGCATTCTGACAGACAGAGACAAACGTTACATAACTTAGTCATGTGTAAATAATATTTTATAAGTAAGGAAGATAATTTAAAGAACTCTCCAAATTGAATGTATGTAGATCCATCAATCAATCACAAAGATCAAATCAATTAGTGGATTAGAAACCTACTAATATCATTCTTTTTTCTACCAAAGCCTGAACCAGTCTAAAACTCATACAGACTTTTGATAAATAGTCTTTTGGGTCTACGGACCTTAGATTTAATAATGTAACTGTTACAACGTCAAGTTGGTCATGGTGCTACCATAGCCTATGTGACATATTTTAGCTAATAATTCTAAATTAAAAATGAAAAACCTTAAGATTCTTTCTGCTGGTATTTCAATGACAAATGTGCTTGAAAATGATCACAGTTAAGTATTAAGAATATTGCGAGTAACAGTGTAAGCCACACCCATTTCAATTCTTCATCTCCGTGTAAAAGTAGGTTAATTGTCCTGGTTTAGTCCTTGCCAATTTTCAAGACTATGTTGACTGATCACTACATGAATACTGCTTGATCAAATATTGTACCTGCCTACTTTATTTATTTATTCAATTTCTTTATATAACGTTTTATTTGTATGTATCTTGTTTAGTTTTATTTGTTGTATCTTATTTAGTAAATCGAATATTGTTGTAAATATAACGTATGTATAATATATTTACTTATAAATTATATTCTTATATGTATTTATACTTGTTATTTTAGTGTATATTATTAATCTATTTAAGTAACTATTTCACCTATTTATGCTATGTTAATATTCTGTATCTGTCTGCCTACCACACAAACTTTATTAACCTTCTCCATCCAAAGGTTGCCTGGAAGAAATCGCTTTTAGCGATAAGGTCGCCCATTTGTACAACTTATACTTTTAAGCTTTCTGTGTATTTGTCTTACTTTAAATGTAAACTGATTGTATTGTTGTTGGTTGTGCAAATAAAGTATTAATCTATCTATCTAATTTTATTTTCAACGCTAATCTATAGCACCAGAGGAAGCTGAAAGTATTGTTATTTTTTCTATCTTGGTGTTGAGGTTTTAACTACCGCCTCCGAATCTTAATTAATGCACAGGATTGCCAGCCTTTGCCGCAATACTAAGAGGTAATGCGGCCAGCTTTCTTGACGTCTTTGTACCGGAGCCGATCAGTTCGGGAGTACATGTTATTTATTTTTCGATTTTGATCGCGTTCTCTTTATCTACTTGTATATAGGTACGTAATTCATAGATTTTGATCTAAATGATTTATGATTAATATTTTTTTTCTTTTATATTCACAGCATATCGAGATGAGTACGGTAAACCATGGGTGCTCCCAGCAATACGTCAAGCTGAAAAAGAGTTGATTTCAGACGTTAATCATAATCATGAATATTTACCTGTACTTGGTGAGTTTTTCAACTACTAAATGGTTGTGAGGTACTTAATGGGAGTAGATAAATCTTCTCAAACATATATTCTTCTTTTAATCTTTCTTTTTGCAGGTATCGAAACTTTTCGCTCGGCTGCAGTGTCAATGCTTCTTGGTGCTGATAATCCCGTTATTAAGGAAGGACGTGTAAGAATTAGTTTACTATCTACCTCATGATAATAAAGTTCCTGAGTACAAAATTACAGTAAGAAAAATGTATCTAATGACAATGTAATGATCTGAATATAAGGTTTTTGGCGGTGACAATGATAGTAACGTGACCCAAATTAAAATATTTTCATAATTGGTCAATATTTTTACTTTTCAGGCTATCGGCTTTCAAGCAGTGGCTGGTACAGGCAGCCTGCGTCTTGCAGCTGAACTGCTGAGTAAACATCTCAAGTTCAAGACATTCTACTACTCAGATCCAAGTTGGCGTAAGTTGATTACGATTTAGTATTTCACTAGCTGTATCCCGTGGTTTCTCCCACATATTTAATGATCCCATGGCATTATTAAAAATTATTTCTTATTCTACATGGCTATCACATAAACAGTATACCTACAAAATTTCAGCCTTCTACTATTAGCGGTTTAGACTGTGCATTGATCAGTCAGTCAGGACAACAGCTTTTATAGATATAGATATTACAGTCATCAAACCATCTCAGTTATTCCTGACTTTGCCTTTATAGGTCCTACTCAGGAGTTACGTCAACCCTTTGATTTCAAAGTTATTCCAAAAATTGTGATTGTGATCTCATCTATGAGTATTTTAGAATTTGCTTGAAAACCAATACCTTATATTGTTCGTAACATACCTACATTCTTTACCAGCAAACTACGACCTTGTCTTCACAAATTCCGGTTTCACTGACTCTCGAACGTATCGCTACTGGAACGAGAAGGCACGAGAAGTCGACTTCGATAATTTCATTGAAGATCTAAGAGCTGCTCCTGAAAGATCCGTCATCATACTTCAGGGATGTGCACATAATCCGACTGGAATGGATCCTACTAAAGAACAGTGGAAGATTATAGCTGATGTTATGAAGGTATGAATTTCGAAAACCCTTGTTAAAGTTGCAAAAGGTAAACGAGGAATTTAAACCATAGGATATCGCTTTATAATATGATTAAGCAAATAATCGTTGTATGTTAGTTTCTTTATTTTGGAACATACCTCCCACAAACGTTTCTCTGCTGAACGATTCGCCGACAGAATTTTGCGTTTATAACAAACAACTCCGTTCAACGACCGAACCTTTTTCTTAATGCTCAATGCTTTTGTGGTTCACAGAACACGGCTAAGGATCAGGATAGACCAAACTATACCAAGTTAAGGACTAACCTTAACCAGCTGTAAACATCAAACTTTAGGCTTGATGGTTCCGCTTCGCTTAAGTTGGGCTAGCAACTGCCAAATTTTTTGGTGAAATGCGTTGTTTTTTTAGAGTTTTTGGGGCTGAATTTCATGAAATTTCATAGCTAGACAGATGTAATTTTCAAAGGTGATGTAATTTAGCACTTTTCAGCGCCCTTTGAATAGATTGACTTTCTCATTTTCAGAAAGGCAAGCTGTTTCCAGTCTTCGATGTAGCATACCAAGGCTTTGCATCTGGTGATCTCGACGTGGATGCGTGGTCGGTCCGTTATTTCGCAGAACGAGGCTTCGAACTTGTTGTCGCCCAGTCCTTCTCGAAAAATATGGGACTTTACAGTAAGTAACTGATTTTCTGGAAAATTGTAATAATTACACTGTCATTTCATTATGAGAAATCCAAATATGGGTCCTTTGTATATTACATTTACATAAAAAGATAGCTATATTGCATCTTTGGATAGAAATACCTATATGTTGGCTGAAAACCCCAATGAGTATATTGTGTTTTTTTTTTCTCATTGGAGGGTGCGTTCCAAAATCACATTAAAATCATTGTTATAAGCTAACGTATCAAAGCGATCATGTATTTGTATATGTTTCAAATGACATAAACTGCTTGACTATTTCCTGTTAAAGTAGCACTCAGCTCTTTAGTCATCAGAAGCTCACACTTACTAGCATACTTGCTAATAAACTGCAAGTCAGTTTGGCAAAATGAGTCTACATAAATTAATGAAAAGAAACAACACTAATGGTTCAGATCACACAATGAAATACTACCAGATTTCATCAAGTAACGTGGTGTTAGACCACTTTATTACGTAATCAAAACTATTTCCCTAAAATCGTTTATCTACAATTTTTGGTCTCTTTTTAGATGAACGTGTCGGTAACGTGACTGTAGTAGTGAATAACCCAGCAGTTATACCAGCCATACAGTCACAAATGACATGGATTGTTCGTGCATTGTACACTAGTCCCACTGGCCATGGAAGCAAACTTGCCAATATGCTGCTGTTGAATCCAGATCTTAATGAAGAATGGTGATTAACTATCAAATTCATTTTTATACACGTTAAAGCAAATCAAATCCTAGGATGAAGTTCAGATCGATATGTTGTCTCAGGATTTGTCAATGACAAGTCAAGGACAATTGAACTTTTATTTGTGCACAGTTTTGCAGATCCAGAATAAGCATAAATAAAATATTTAAAAATAGAGTGTGTGCTTCAAACCGCACGTCAGAAGTGAAAACTTCATTGGCAATCATAAACTGAATGTACGATACATTATGTTCGGCGGACATTCGGTACATTCGGCGATTCCGGTTTGACCTGACCGAGCCTTTTACCTCAGAACGCATCGGCTTACTTAAAGCCCACAACCTACGAAAAACTCTATGTGGTGCGACAAAAAAGTTCTTACTTCTAAAACATTATCTAGCACCCATGATCATTTTTAAGAGAAGTGGTCCAATTTTAATGACGCTGTCATAGACCTGTAAAATATAATTTTCAATATTCTTAATCCCCAGGAAAAGAAACTTGAAAACAATGTCATCGAGGCTCATTGAGATGCGCAAAAAACTCAGAGAGGAACTCATAAAGTAAGCATTAATGAAACATAAAATGTAGGTGTTATCCAAGAAACATTAGGTAACCAATGGGATATTAAGTTAGGAATAAAATCTAAGATTTTTAAAAATATGAAAAGCAAGACAGTTTAATCGATATTTGTAACATCTAAACGTAAAATTATTGAACTGATAGCGTAAATTTCAGAAACTTAAGACTCAGAGGCATAATTTTAGTCCAATATTCTAACAAAATCATTCGATTCAAACCGTGGGGCCCAGCGTTTTATATTATAAATGCTTTTTAACCGACTTCAAAAACAGGAGAAGGTTCTTAATTAGTCGCATAGATTTTTGTTTGTTCACCGATTACTCGAAGGTGGCTTGACCGATTGAGATGGTTCTTTTTTAATGTAAAGGTGGGAGCTCCAAAATGGTTCCACAAAAAATTAATGAGGATCTGATGAAGATCTTCGAAGTTACGCATTTGCGTTTTGAAGAGTATTCCCGCCCGAAACGCAGTAATCAATTCAATTGTTCTCTGATTACCCGATGATGGCCTGACTATTGAGATGGTTCTTTTTTAAAAGAAAAGGTGGGAGCTTCGAGATGCTCCTATAAAAAAATTGAGAGGATCTAAGTAGTATCTTCGGACTTATAGATAGCCTGGCATCCCAAAATGAAGTAAATTACTGATTTTTTGACTTCTACCAAAAATAATCGGCCCCTAAAGGACTATGTACAGATTGATAGACCTAAAGGACTAGGTCACTTGAAGCCACCTTCTCCTTCTTCACAAAATCCTCAATTATTAAAATTATTTATAGCTGAAGTTTGGAGAGTGTACTTTTTAAGTAATTTGGACATTCGATAGTACAGAATTATGGATTACAACTAAAACGTATCTGTAATTTTTTCCAGACTAGGCACACCTGGAACCTGGGATCACATAACCAAACAAATCGGCATGTTCTCCTACCTCGGCATAAACGCCCAACAAGCAGAGTCCCTTCGGGTTGACCACCACGTCTACTTAATGAAGTCTGGTCGCATTTCACTGTGTGGTCTGAACCATTCTAATATAGAGTATGTGGCGAAAGCCATACATGATGTTGTGACCAGGATTCCTAGTAAACAGTAAAATATTTTTTTACCTGAGAAAGACTAGCGTTTCATCTCATTTTTACCCTGTTGGGAAGCGACGACGAGGTCGAGGATGTAACATCGCTTAGAAAAATCTATTCACTCTAGACTTGAAGACTCCAAGGTTGTAGTTATTTATAAGATTATTTTTAAGTTAACATAAACTTAGGAAGTAAGTACCTACTTAAAAAAATATATTCAAAAGTTCTACTATTGGCAGAACTTAAACATATCAATAATTGTATTATTTCATTCCACCGCGTCAACCACTTTGCCGACGCAGGAGTGAACTGAAGATGAATTTTAAATAAATAAATATATCACCACATTATAGCGCAATCTAGCACCAACCGAAACCAGAAAATGAGCTGCTTTATTAATCGAAATCTAAAGACAATTATATAAATTAATTATTTCACTAAAATAGACATGTAAGTACCTGACGCACGCATTACTAATTTGGAACAGCAACGTTATTACCTCTAAATTAATTCAAACGCGTTGTCCTAACGAACATAATTGATTGCAATTTAGTTAGGTTTATTGGATAATTTCAGTGACAATGTAATTTATTTCATTGATGAAAGTTTCAGCGTTAGAGAAACACGAAGAGTAAAAGCACTTTAAATTTTAGTATTGAAAACCATGTTGATAATGACTGCAGAATTCGAGGTTTTAGACAATTCTTTCGACTTTCAGATTTGCAAAATACTGATTCATACAAACTAGAACTTAGTTGAATCAAGTTTCAAGGTATTACTAGTTAAAAGTCTGTAACTTAGGTCTTTTTATTACATTCACTTTTACCTTCAGCTCCGCCTGAACGAAGCCAATCTAATTTGCCGGATCGGATTGACTGAACTGTTTTAACTGTTTTAACAGTTCACTTTAACCTTTTCGTAAACAGGGCCCTTACCACCGCAGTAATATAACTTTTATTTTCCAAAAGCCCTGAAAAACGTTTTATAAAACAAGTTACGCGGAAAGATTTCGTCTTTATTGCGACAAGTGGTAAATTATAAGGGCCTTTTCATACTAACTGTTAAATTATTAGGGCCCCTTTACGATTACTGTTCCTTATATCAATTCAATGGGCTGTGTGTAAGGAGGTTTATGGTTTTATAAGTGCCGCAAATATACTTAATAGAATGGTTAAAGAGACTTCAATATGCTTTGAAAGTATGTTTTTTGTATTGTTTGCAGAGAAGGCAAAGGCATGTATGGCTACAACGTTTAAGTTCAAAATTCTTTTGTTTTCTTTTCTAATTATGTATGTGTAGGTTAGCGATTGGCTACCATCACACCTGATGGTAAGGATGAAATTACTATGAAGATTATGCTGTCGTTTAGAGAAGATTTCATGCACTTTTCAATTAAACCGAAGAGAGAAAATTCATTTTATAATATTCTGTTTTGACCCCCCTAAGCAACGTTATAGAACAAAACCACAGCCTTATCATTACAATATTAAATATTAAATCGCCGGTCGCAGCTACGCTAATGAGCTTATAGTTGTTTATAATAGGGACCAATAACCTAGAAATGTTTTAAAGGAAATGACTGCAATTATGATTGACTAGCTATGCCCTGCGGTTTTACCCGCGTGAGTCCCGTTCTCGCAAGAATATCGGAATAAAAAGTAGTATATGTGTTAGTCCCGGTATCCAGCTACCTATATTCCAAGTTACATCGCAATTGGTTTAGTTGTTTTTGCGTCATTGAGTAACAAACACTCATACTCACAAACTTTCAGTTTTATAATATTCTAGCTGCGCCCCGCGGTTTTAACCGCGTAAGTCCCGTTCTTGCGAGAATATCGAAATAAAAAGTAGCCTATATGTTATTTTCGGTATCCAGCTACCTATATATTTCAAGTTTCATCACAAATGGTTCAGCAGTTTTTGCGTGAAAGAGTAAGAAACTCATATACATACATACAAACTTTCGCGTTTATAATATTTAGTAAAAAGTAAGATTATTCAAAAAAAAAAGAATTCATAATACCATAGTATCATGTGAACATATACACGCATACATGCAAACAAACAATATACGGACGAATTGAGAACCTCCTCCTTTTTTAAATCGGTTAAATAGGTAAAATCTCATAATGACAACTAACAGTCAAAATACAGAACAAAACGATGCTATTATATCCCAATTCACTAGAATAGAATACATTATTAAAACAGTTTCCGGGGTCTCAAAATCTTTTATGCTTACACAAACGTTATTTTGGCATTCACAGCCCTTTTATAGTCCTTTAGAATAGCAGGTGATTCTGTAACTCTTTCGGTGGTTATAATAGGACGATCTTGATGGACCATAATAAATAAATATGAAGAACGAAGAGTTTTTATAAACTAATTAAAATGTTTATTTTATAAAGAGATTCTTATAAAATTAAGTAAGTAGTTTTATTTTAGTTTTAATATTAATAATATTATATTATGAAATAAATACCTAAACTTAATGTGTTAATTTTATAAACTCTTCGTTGGGAATGACAATAGACAAAATAAAAATGTAACGTTATAACTAAACCGCGAAGTTTTTATGTGAAAATCCCGCGACCTCAAACTGGTTTTTATTTCTCCGACTGATTTAGTAAGTACGCCACAAGGGGTTATGCGGTTCGGCAAGTTACCCTTTTCAATGTTGATTTCATAAATTCAATAAGTTTAATAGAAATTTGGTATATACACAATTTTGTTGCTTTATGTCGAGTTTCTACATCGACATTACACAATTTTTAACCTTTCTGTGCAACATAACCTTAAGCTAGGAGTCTAAATCGCGTTGTCATGGTTTTTAATTACCTTTACGTTTCGGCAAACGATTTAATCCGTCTGTGGTCACGAGAAAACAGGAACGGCAAGCTACGTTTCCCGTCGAGCAGGTATATAATTTTACGTTTTCACTTGATGCTTACAGCAGTCACATTATTGACCAATGATTAAAGAAAACTGCTGTTAAGTAAAAGTTACAGAATAACCAAACAGGGTAAAGTTTGCTTTAATTTTGGCGGCGTATTCTCGTAATAACAATGGTGATTGTAATGAGAACTACCTTTTAATTTGATGGTCGGTTAAGAGACAAGTTATTGGAGTATTACGGCGTAGGTAACGTTACAATTTTGTAATAATATTTAGTGTTAATGTTTATTACAAATTATAATATAATTTTAAACAAAATAATAAAAATTATAATAAAACACTTTATTTACCGGGTTTAATCGCGTTTTATACATGATTTTAAACGAGCCGACTTTCGCCAACTTTTCAGTTGGCTTGTTTAAAGTTGACTGAGATGTAATTTGTCTATTTACCATTCTAAAAAGTTACTGTAAACTACCACCTCATAATTATTTGTAACAAAACGTTCCAGTGTAAGCAGACTATAGAGTTATTGTAATAGTTTTGAATTTAAATTATAATTATTATTATCCTTAGCTAGCTTAAAAAACTACCATAGCTTCGGAACGCTTACATGAGAAGAAGTCACGCAGAAACTCATGGAGTTCTCACTTCATGGGTTTTATTACAAGTCCGCCGAATTCCTAAAAACCATAAATAACGCTGTCAAAAATATAAATAAAATAAATGATTATTTTTGAAAAAAATATTTTGCCTTAATAGTATAGTTATAAGTCATATCATAATAAAATATGTAAACCATAATAACTCTTGCATAACAAACTAGAAGACTGACTCAAAGTTTTGCTGAAAACTGTACTGACATCCATTCTCCATTAGTAGTTCTACAAAGTTTTCAAGTCAAATTTTCTTTTGAAATTGTAACGGAGGCGTTGTATTTCACTGAAGTTTTAGGAGGCTGCTATGGAATATCGCCTTTATTGATATTTTTTCTTTTCCCATTTATATTTATTGACATACTTAGATCCTAAGCTCAACTAATATTAGTGCGTGCATGTATAAAATTGGTATCTTTTCCGGAGAAAATCAAGGGATTCAAGTTTGGATATTGGAATTAATAAGTGCTGCCCAGATATTGCTTCAATCGCATCTAGTAATATTTTTTTCTCATTACAGAATTAAAGAAAATGTGGTCGAGTCCTGACTACAATTGAGAAGAGAGTTTTATTTAAAGTAATAAATGTATGGATACAAGTACGTTTGTAACTCCTTCACACAAAAACTACCAAACCAACTGTTATAAAACTTAGTATGCAAATAGCTGGAAACTTGGATTTACACATAGACAGTCTTTTAATCCGATATTTCCACGGGATTGCGACTTACGGGAGTCAAACCTTGTGGGCAGCTAGTCATAATATAAAGCGCAAAGTTTTAGTATTTTTTTTTTAATTAGATTAATTGCAAATGCGATAGATTATTTGCCAATACATTATCAAAAGCCCAGTAATTAAGATCAAACTGATAAAAGAATTCTCACGGGTTCACAACTTATTTGGGCGTAACCGCGGGCAGTGTTGAGTTAAAACTTAAGTGGGTAGGTAAGTATAGTTGTGTCCTACTAAGAAATAGCTTCAGACGTCCCTTTCAGACAAGCATAATATTAAACTTAGTAAGCGGATTATGGTAAACGTGAAGGCATTGTTTTAGAAGGTCGGGTGAGCCAGTTATCTTGTTTTGAAGTCGGATTTCAACTACTAAAAACTTACTTTGAAGACTAAGGATGTTTTAGTGTAAAGGGTTGTCCAAATAGTACCTACTTAGTGTGGCAAGATTCGAATACTGTTGTTTGTGTATGTATTGTAAGTGACATTGTTTCCACATTTTAGTACAGGTTCCAGACAAACATGTTAAGGGATGTTGAATCCTACCAACATTTTACCCAAAATAGTATTTTGTCAAATATAAATATAAATCCTGTGACGAACACACAGCGCCATCTAGCCCCGTGGTAAGCTGCTAAGCTTGTGTTACGGTGGGTAGACAACGGATATACTACTTATATTTATTTTTCTTTTGTAAATACATACATATTATAACATAGAAATACGCCCAGACCAGATACAAATATTTATTTTTAAGCATAAATAATTGCACCCAGCGGGAATCGAACCCGCAACCTTCTGTATTGCAGCCAAGCGTTCGCCCGACGCGCCACAAATGTGGATAGACTTTGAAACAATATGAAGTTAATAATTACATTGTAGGTATGTCCGAATGGACAAACTGTTGGTACTTTTGCATTTTTAAGTTATTCAATTTTCTTGATTCTTGAAGTTACTGAAATTGCATCAAAATGTAGGGAACAATCCACAATTTCAGATGATGGATGGATTTTAGACCTTATATACAAGATGTTCTAACGACGACTAAATTTATAATTTCAACTTTAATTACGATTTGTACATTCCGAGTTTCATCAATAATTGAATTCAATTCACCCATCTCTCTAACACTTATCAGCTGAATGTACTTTGAAGTTCACGCTACACATTATAAATCAAAGAGCATTCAGTGACACGTAGATATGAATTGAAATGGGTAGAGTTGCATAATTTGTGGGATACCCAAAATGATTTACGTTAAGCACGTATGTAAATTATGGGGTTAAATGACATGTGAGAAGTTCTTGTGATGTGTGTGATTTTAATTGGGTCAGCAAGTCCGTTCAAAGAAATAACCAAAATAATTTAACACCACCTTTTAATTTGTGACCCCCACCATTATTTATAAAAGACTGATAGTCAGATACGTGTGCAGCATTTTTTTTCTGTCTTCTTTAAGAGCCGGTGGCAGTCAATTAAAATTTTAATAGTTTAACTAAAACTTTAACATTTACCCCCTTACTTGCAAAACGCTAATTAATGCGCTGCATAACATCGCATCTGCATCGTTTGTCTTTTACTGTCACATGAAGTTTCAAAGTTGACAGACAGAGGCAAACGTCACATGACTTAGTCATGTGTAAATAATATTTTATAAGTAAGGGAGTTCGTTTACAATTAAACTCTGAGTCCCCTATTAATAAAGTGGAGTAAGGTCGGAGTAGTGAGGACATGCTTTGTCTTTTCTGTGATAAGAACTTTCAAAGCAGAATAACTACTCGCACCTTATTACCCTTTCATTATTAAGGCGACCAGTTTGTAGACAGTCGAATCTGTCGTTTTATTCGTGTCGAGTTATTTGTGTCGTCTGAGTCGTTTTATTTTATTTTAAGTATGTCACGGTTTACGAAATACAACCTAATGGCAAACAGACAGACAGACAAACGGACTATAGAGTCTTAATATAAAATAGCCAAATGTCCAAATAGTCCAAAAGCCAAATGATCATGTGCATTTATTGTTGTACAATAATCTAAGTGAAATAAACTATTTTGATTTTGTTTTTTTTTATTTAATAAAAAGGTTCCATTTATCCCTTTGAATACGGAACCCTAAAAACGTCAAAAGTAACTTTATTGAAACGTCATTCGGTCGAACATTGTACATCACTGCCCCCCGGAAAATTGATTCGATCGAAACAACACAGCAACTGAATTTACATATTTTATGAAACACTCGTGTTAATTCACATGAAACTCTTCAATATTTTAAAAGCAAATTTTATGTTTATGAAATTTTAGTTAAGTATTTTTTTCGGGTTTAACTGGCGTTTTTTTATAAACAGCATTGTTGCAATGCTGTATCGACGTTTCACCGTTTCTTTAGGGTAGACTAAGATGGAATTTAAAAAATGCTGTTAATAAATAAAACGCGAGTTCAACCCGAAGGAAATACTTAACGAAAATTCAATAAACATAAAATTTGCATTTAAAATATTGAAGAGTTTCATGTGACATGTGTGTAAAATAAATAATAAATAATAAATAAATAAATCCTGTGACGAACACACAGCGCCATCTAGCCCCGTGGTAAGCTGCTAAGCTTGTGTTACGGTGGCTAGACAACGGATATACTACTTATTTTTTTTTTTTTTTTTGTAAATACATACATATTATACATAGAAATACGCCCAGACCAGATACAAATATTTATTTTTAAGCATAAATATTTGCACCCAGCGGGAATCGAACCCGCAACCTTCTGTATTGCAGCCAAGCGTACGCCCGACGCGCCACAGAGGTCGGTCAAAAGTTATTGTATGCTATTAAGGACGCGACTGATGTGAAATCCCTTCCGATTGAATAGTTTTCTTCATAACCGGTATCAAATAGATCTTTAAACAATGTATTATGTTATTGTACACGATACAAGAAGTGTCCCCTTCATTTCAAAAACAATAAAAAATAACTTTAAATACCACCATTATACAGGCAAAGTTACCCCTGTTTTACAAAGTAAATCAAATTTTCTTCTAAATCCTTAACCGCTATATTTTCTTATAGGCATTATAATATTAGAAAATACAATACCTAGAACCTCTTCATCGCATTTTATAAAAATATTATTTTAATCTTCGTTAATGATTGATTTTACGAGAAATTGTAGATTTTTTCATGCAATTCCATCTCGCCCATTTATATGCAATCGGACAAGGACCGATAATTATCATCTATCGCCGCCTTAAAAACTGCAAAATATTGTGTAAATTTATTACTGGGCAATGTTTTCACAATCTGCATTTTATCTTATCTAACTAATAGTTAGTATTAGTAGCGAAAGTTTGTTATATGACTTTGTTACTCTTTCAAAAACTACTGAACCGAATGCAATGAAACTTGGAATATAAATATAGACTACTTTTGCTGTGGAAACCGCAGGGCACAGCTAGTATTTCAATATACGTCTACTTCAAACCGGTCAGTTATGAGGTATCTGCCGAAAATTTAGCCGTCGACCTGTAACAGAATTCGACGTAAAAAATTAATTAAAATACTTAACTGGTGCGTGTGCCACACATAATACGTACCGGTGTTTAATTTTTAATCAAACGAGCTTCTCAAAGGGAATATAATTTCAACTTTGCGGCAAAATTAGATATAATAAGGGTAATGAAAATCCTTTGTGAAGAAACCGGTTAAAGGTTCACTAATTACGTTTGGAAAAAAGGTAGAGTAAATTCGGGGTATTTTCAACAGTAGGATAGATTTTGTATTAATATTATAATCATTAAAAAATTGCTTATTTTTTTATCAAAGAGTTCAAATTTCAAAAAATCGTAAACAGAAGTTGTTTGCCTAAAGAAACATCTTGAACAACATATTTTGAATTAACTTACAGTCGCATCCGCAAATTGTATTAGATGTATTTTATTATTTGCGTAGATAAAGTGCGATTTCAAACGAGGTTTTTCCACAAAAAAGTTAATTCCCTCCTCTCTATACCATTAAACAGAAAAAAATCTAAAATAAACACTGTTATTGTTTTCTTCCATCAACACCTAATCTAACAGTTCTCATTAGAAAAACAAGAAAAAACATTAAAACAAAAATGTTCATAGCTAATTAACTAAAATATAACAAACTTAGTAGCGGAACAGTAATAATGCTCAAATTTTAAGTGATACATAAAACTAATGGAGTCGTTAAAGTCGTAAAATGCATCTTGGGAGCCATGAAACAGGACAGAGGTACGCAAAGAGGATCCTGTAGATTATAAGCTGAACGATTCACTAATTTTTACTTGAATTACTAAAATCGTTTGATTACAAATTGTTTTTTTTAGTTACACAATTTGAATTCATATTTACATTTACCCATGTCTTATACGTTTACGTAATTTTTTAATTTCTCCTACTTCGATGTTTTGACCACATATCAATAGTTTATAGTCTTGAATGTTGACTATCGTAATATAAGCGTATCCTCGCGACCAAGGCTATAACGAAATTATTACCACAACTTGTTTGTTTTGGCATTTTATGACCATATCGAGAAATGAACACTTCTTCTACAAAGGGCGACAGTAGGTAGTTATTGTTCGTTTTGGACCAATAGATAACTCTGAAAAAACTCTATTCTTTCAAATTTTGGTCAGCCCCCGCGCCCTCGCTGCCCAAAATTTGAAAGAATAGAGTTTTTTCAGAGTTACCTATTGGTCCAAAAAGAACAATAACTAAAAATGTGAAACAAAACTACAAGTTTCCAACGAGTGCCAGGACACTCTTCGCATCGGGGGTTCTAACCCAAAGATCAAAGAATATATTTTGGATTATTGGTCTACAACGTACAATACCTAGAATGTGAAACAAAACTTCATTTAATATTTTAGTGCTAACCATTAGGGTTTATTAATTACAGTTATTATAGATCTTTAGTCATTTCGTTAGGTGCACTGTTAGAATGAAGTTCGTTAAGCAACCAGTATCTTTACAATTTGAAAATATCAACTTTTCGTCTGATCAACAAAATTTTCGTCATGGAAAACTATTACCAAATACAGTTCGCGGTATAATATGCGGTCCATCGAACTGTGGAAAAACGAATTTGGTTATAGGTCTACTTTTGCATGAAAATGGTTTAGAATATCGTAACGTTTATGTATATTCAAAAACTCTTTATCAACCGAAGTACAAGTACTTAGAGCAGGTATTACAAAGGGTTCCTGGTGTTACTTTCTCAAAGTTTTATGAAAATCAAAAAGTAATCACTCCAGAAGTAGCAAAATGTAATTCAGTAATTATTTTTGATGATGTCTCTTGTGAAAATCAAAACAGTATGCGTAATTTTTTTGCAATGGGCAGACACAAATACATGGACTGTTTTTATTTAAACCAGACATATAGCAAAATACCAAAACAGTTAATAAGAGACAATGCAAATTTAATAGTATTGTTCAAGCAAGATGATATAAACATGAGACACATTTATGATGAACACGTTAATACTGATATGACATGGCAAGAATTCAGAGAAATGTGTGCTCAGATATGGAAAGAACCTTATAGTTATGTTGTAATAAACAAGGACTGTGAAAAAAACAAAGGTTGTTATCGAAAGAAATTTGATACGTTTGTTTTATTTCATTAGCGGACTTATGAAACTGAATAGCATAGCTATTATTTAAATCATTGTTCGTCGATCCGTGGTTCAAAATACATGTTTTGTCAGTGTTTTTAATAATGTCCTACATTCCCTTTTTTCGTCGGTTCGCTGATGAAGAGGAACGTTTACGCAGTTTTGAAACTTGGCCGATAGGTTTGAAACAGAAACCAAAAGAAATGGCTGAAGCAGGATTTTTTTATACCGAAAGAGGTGACAGAGTCATCTGTTTTTACTGCGGCGGAAGAATGAAAGATTGGGGCCCCCACGATATACCATGGGAAGAGCATGCACGCTGGTTTGACAAATGTCCGTATGTATTGGTAATGAAAGGAGAAGACTATGTAAAAAATGTACAAAATGGAGGATATGAAGAATTCGAAGAAGAATGCAGTCAAATTGAACCTGAAACTCTGCAAATAAAAGTCGACGCAATACCATCGTCAATTATATGTAAAATTTGTGTGCAAGAAGAATTAAATACATGTTTCATACCTTGTGGTCATGCTGTGGCGTGTGCAAAGTGTTCTCTATCTGTCGGAGTTAAATGCCCGATTTGTAGAAAAGTATTCGAAAAAATTATTAGATTGTTTTTATAAATAAAGAAAAAAGTAATTTTTTTAATAAGTCTATCTTTTTTATACCTTATAAATAGCGGAGAATATTACTCGTACTATCATTTTGTGAGGTTACTTACAACCAGCAAAGTCCAATATGATGAAACAAAAATTAAAAAAACGATTTATAAACGCTGTTAAAGGAAAGGGTGAATGCATAATTCATTGCTTATGGTCATGCTGTGGCTCTCTAGGCGATTTTTATTCGATTGTATTTCTATGTAAATAATATTTTGTTATTAAAATTAGAAATTGACTATAAATAGCTAAATACATAAACTACGCTATCATTTCACATGAATACTGTTAATAGTTCAATCGACTCTGATGCAATGGAAAAAAATCTAAAAAAACAAATTGTTGAAGCTGCGGAAGCTGTTAAAAAGAAGGTTCGAAAAATGCGAAATATTGAAATGGAAAGAAGTAATATTTTGGAATCGGTTTTTAAACCAATCACAGAACCGCTTAATAAAATGGTAGACAGTTCTTTATTAATAGAATCTCCGGTCAAAAGAAAATCATTTAATTTTTCCAAAGCCTTAAAAAATGATGTTAAATTCAATACTTCAAGTCCATTAGGTAGCGATAAAACTCTAAAGAGACAATCTAACGTTGGATTAAATAGTATTGCGTCTATAAGCCCAAAAGAATATAGTGAGTCACAGGATAGTGACAATGACGATTACGATGGTGATACAATCAAAATGGATAAAGAAGAAGACGAATCTTTTAAAACAGTGTCTTCGGGTTCAACCGATGCAAATTTAGATATTTCTTCGTGGTCCCTTACTCCGGATGCTTCAGATAGTTTAGATAGTGTTCCGTTTGGTGTTAGAAATGATCGCGGAAATAAACTCATGATGGGATCTTCGCGTGTGGTGTTGACCGATGGTTATATTCAAGTTGGCACAAAGAAGTACAAATTTACGAATGGAATAAAAGAATTACTTTTTAAAAAAGTCCCTAACTTAGACGTAATAAATAATGAAGATTTGACTCATTATAAGTTAATGTTACAAGAAACAAATGCTCATCGAAGAAATTTTAGTCCAAATCAACCGATCAAGAGTAATAAAGGTCGGAAATACTTGACTATTATAAAACCACTTTTCAAATTACGTAAAGTTTCAGTAAGCACTGATAGTAGTCAACCTGATACAACACATCAAGGAAAAGGTTTACCACTTATGAAAACTTGGAAGAAAAATGCTGACTACGTTTACTGGGACGATCCTAATGAATTAGTAGATAGATTAAAGCTTTTGATTGCTTCAAAAGATGCTGGTAACACTGGGTTGGATAATGAAATAATTTCTATTATAGAAGAATTGCGTGAAAGCGGGATTATACCATAATAAATAGCATGACTTTAAAAAGTTATTTCATTTCAACTTTATCGATGACACCTGTCAGTTCACCATGATGGACAAGTTTGGACATCACATTCATAAACGATTGCGTTTACCAGATTTTATAGAAAGTTTTGATAAAATCTTAATGAAAGCCGAAAGCGGAGAATTTGATTTACATAATACAAGATTAACCGGTATTATAATTCCACTGAAAAATTCTGATGCTGTCAACAAGGAGTACGTAGATACACAAAATGAATTGTATATAAAGAAGGAAGAGATCACAACAATAGTAAATAATTTAAAAACAGTTGTAAAAGAACATTTCGATAATATTATTGCAGATTATTGTACAAAAGCTGATTTACTTAGAACTAAAAAATGAGTAAACTTCAAATTGTGAATGAAATTCATAAAGCTGTTCGCAAGAATTTTAATCGACGATCAGTATTATTAAAGGGCATCGATGACTTATGGCAAGCAGATCTAATTGATTTTCAAAGTTTAAAAAGATATAACCGTGACTATAGATATATTTTGGTGATAATAGATTGTTTTTCTAAGTTTTCTTGGGCTATCCCCGTTAAAACTAAAACAAAAACTGAAATCGCAAATGCGTTTCAAAGTGTATTAGATAAAAACCACCGAAAACCCATTAATTTACAAACTGATATGGGCACCGAATTTTACAACGATGAATTTAAAAAAGTAACAGCAAAGTACAACATTAATCATTACTCTACATATTCTGTTAAAAAAGCTTCTATAGTTGAAAGACTAATACGGACATTGAAAAATAAGTTATTTAAAGTTTTTAGTTTTAATGGTAACTATAAATGGATTGGAGAGTCATTGACAAGTGTCATATCAAAATATAACAACACAATACATCGAACAATAAATTATAAACCTAAAGATGTTAACCATTCAAATCAAAATGCTGTAATGAAAAATATTATGAAATTCCAGAACTCTAATAATAAGCATACAAAATCCAATAAACTAAAAATCGGAGATCATGTTCGTATAAGTAAATATAAAAGCTGCTTCGAAAAAGGATATACCCCTAACTGGTCTACAGAATTGTTTTTAGTTAAAAATGTTTATCTTTCTGTACCAGTTACGTATTCTATAGAAGATCTGTACCACCATCCAATATTAGGACGTTTTTATGAACAAGAACTGCTGAAAACCAACTGTCCGAACGTATACCTTATTGAAAAAGTTTTAAGAAAAAAGAATAATAAACTCTTTGTCAAGTGGTTGGGTCTTTCTAAAAGTGAAAACAGTTGGATTGATAAACAAGCTATATTATAATTCTGTTTTATTAGATTTATAAAAATATAAAATTGCGAATGACAATAGAAATTACTTCATTTATAATTCAGCTATGCGCGGTAGAGGTCTCGTAAATAGTATTATAAATAAATTACCATTTGAATTGCATTTACCTGGTTATAATTATTGTGGACCCGGTACACGATTAAAGAAACGATTACTAAGAGGGGATAAAGGAGTTAATGAGCTTGATAACGCATGTATGAGACACGATATTGCTTATAATAATTCAAACAGTTTGAAAGATCGACACAAAGCAGATTTAGATCTCATAAATATTGCAAAACAGAGAATGAAATCAAAAAACGCTGGAACAGGTGAGAAATTGGCTTCGTGGCTTGTGAACAAAACGATGAAAACTAAGGTCAAGTACGGTGCAGGCGGGAGATCATTCAAGTCGTTGGTTTCAAAAATACATAAAAAATTGAAAAGGTCAAAACCGAAAAGTGATGCTGCAGCAATAAAGGAAGCTTATTCTGCAGCTAAAAAACTCATTAAAAATAAGAAAAAAGTTCATGTGCCTCGTGTTATACCGTTACCGAAAATAGGAGGTATTTTACCGCTCATTCCAATATTCGCTGGACTATCCGCATTGGGCGCAATGGCTGGAGGCGCAGCAGGAATAACGAAAGCTGTAAACGATCATAAATCAGCTAAAAAGAACTTGGAAGAAGCTCAACGTCATAATAGAATGATAGAATCAATTGCTCTTGGGAAAGGCCTCTATATAAAACCCTATAAGACAGGAAATGGTATTTTTATAAATAAATCAAAAAACTAGTTAAAAGGTTACCCAGACGCGCACTTACTGATCTTGACATTTTAGATTATGCTAATCAACATGTTCCATACTTTAGGGGTGTTTTTATGAGAAATAAACTTCCGTCAAAATCGAAGGATATTGAGTGTGGGATTGTTAATTTAGATAGTTCAGAAAATGATGGAACTCATTGGGTAGCCTATGTAAAACTATTCGAAAATTGTGCATATTTTGATAGCTTTGGTGATTTAAAGCCACCGTTAGAGTTGGCTAAATATTTGAAATATCGCATCACATATAATTATTGTAGATATCAAGACTTTAATACATCTAATTGCGGTCATTTATGTTTAAAGTTTCTACAAACGTTTTGGAAAGAAGAGTTAGGTGATAAGTACGCTATTGTAAATCTAACAAACAAGAATTTTATATGTTAAGTGTGTGGTTCTTTAACTTACGAGTGTTTTTTTTTTTTTTTTTTTTTTTTTTTTTTTTTTTTTTTTTTTTTTGTTTTAGTGATAGATTATTAATCATTATATTGACTATATAATTATAAAATTGTTTTAATTACGTTCATTTGTAAAATGTCTTTCACGTTGTCTATAACTGGTAATACCTCGATTTTATCTTCTACTTTTTATCCACCATTGCAATTTGACGGTGAATTCGAGTGTGCCCTTCTGTATTTGTCAACATTCAATTCGATCCCTAACATTGATAAACGAAATAATAAATTTTATTATGACAACAATGAAGTCTTAGAAATACCCGAAGGTGCTTATGAACTCCAAGATATTTCGGACTATTTAAAATCAAACGTAAAAAATGGTACAAACATAAATTTATTTTGTAACAATAACACGTTGAAAACTTTTCTTTTTTGTTCTAAAAACATACGATTCGACAAAAATGATTCTCTTGGAAAATTATTAGGGTTTGATAAACAAACTCTTAAAGCCAATATAATACACGAGTCGCAGCTTCCAGTTAACATTTTATCTACAACAGTGGTAAGAATCGAATGTGACATAGTGAGCGGATCATATATTAATGGAAAATCAAGCCATATAATTCATGAATTTGCTCCAAACGTTCCACCAGGGTATCGAATAATAGAAGTACCAAAAAATATAATTTATTTTCCTATTAATCAAAATAACATAAGTACTATAAATATCAGATTGTTAGACATAAATAATAATTTGATAAATCTACGAGGTGAAGAAGTTCAATTGTATATGCACATCAGAAAAAATGATAGACTTTAATAAATACGGTAATAAGAAAATAAAACACATCAGTACTCATCGATCAATCCGTAAAGGAACAACTAAGAAAAATAATAATAATATTACAAAAGAAAATAAACAGTTCTTAAAATTAATCGGACTACTAAAATGAACATCTTAGATATAACGAGTTCACCGGCATACGATAATACCATAGATGGTATAGAATATCATTCATATAAGCCCTACATAACAAGTTTCAACAGAAATGACGAAATTCGCATCCCTATTAACCAACAGGATTTATACATATTACCATCAGCAAGTACTCTCTATATCGAAGGAACGGTAAACATTGTAAAAGGTGTTGGAAAAGAAAAAGTTAATACTATCGAGTTCACGAATAATCCAATTCTTTTTATGTTCCAAGATGTTCGTTATGAACTCAATGGAGTAGAAATCGATAGAATAAAAAATGCAGGAATGACAACAACAATGAAAAATTTGCTATCTTTAAATGAAAATGAGGCTAAAATGGCTAAAGCTTGGGGTTGGGATGTAAACGGGACAAAGACAACTCATGGTGAACACTTTTCTTGTTCAATACCCTTGAAAAACATTTTAGGCTTTGCTGAAGATTATAAGAAAATTATTATGAACTGCAAACATGAACTAATATTATTACGCAGCAATACAGATTTAAATTCTTTGAAAATTCCAACCGGCGAATCACTCGAAGACATTACAACTCAAAAATTAGTTTGGCGCGTCCCACACATTAAAGTGTCTGACAAAGAAAAAGTATATTTATTAAAAATATTAGAAAAAGATCGTCCCCTCCATTTAGCTTTTAGGAATTGGGATTTATATGAGTATCCATTAGTACCAAAAACAACTAAGCATACTTGGGCAATCAAAACATCGTCGCAGATTGAAAAACCGAGATATGTAGTATTAGGCTTACAAACAAATAGAAAAAACTCGTCAGATAAAGATATATCACGATTCGATCATTGTAATTTGAGAGATGTAAAAGTGTATCTTAATTCTGTCTATTTTCCATATGAAAATTTAAATATAAGTTTTAAAGATCAGAAATTTGCGTTATTATATGAACAATATATCAAATTCCAAGAATCCTATTACGGACGTAGAAGTGAACCACTGCTAAGTCCAAAAGAATTTAATGAAAAAACTCCACTGTTTGTCATCGATTGCTCTAGACAATGTGAAAACCTAAAGTCCGGTCCAGTAGTCAGTGTACGTATTGAGCTTGAATGCGATTCAGAGATACCTGATCACACCGCTGCATATTGTCTCATTTTAAACGATTCCATCATTGAATACAGACCGTTGAGTAACATAGTGAAAAAGATAACATAAATATGAATTCCAACACAAGTGAATTTGTGATTGTGGACTTACAAGGATTTAAGGATAAAGATAATAAATTTATTATAAAAGAATTTGCCGTTATAAGAAACGAATGTACGCAAACTTTTCTTGTGAAACCTCCTTTCCATTTTAAACACTTATCGGTGGAAGAAAAGAAACAGGTACGATGGATAGAAGCTAATCGTGGAATTTATTGGAGTGAAGGTTTTATCGACTACAGTGAATTCAAACGTAATGTTAAACCGTATCTGAATTGTCAAAATGTTTTAATTAAAGGAACTGAAAAGATCAAATGGATTAAAGATCTTTGTGAGAACTGTGAAGTAATTGACATTGGAGAAAAGCTAGGCTGTCCTAATCTTTTAAAATTATATAGTCAATATGAGGAGTCTAATGTAAATTTAAATTGTGTTCATCATAAGAAAATGTGTGCTCTAAAAAATGTTATGTGTATAAAAAAATGGTATATTGATAACCATACTAAATTTAATTTATGTAAATATTTTAACTCTGTATCTTGTACTTAATATTTTTACTGAAATATATTTCTATCAATCATTACTTTTGTATTATTATTATTTCGTCTATGCAAATAAGGTACCTATTTCATAAATAAAATACATTATTTGAACAAATCAGATAAGCAAGGATTTATTTCAAAATAATCTATGACTAATACATTTTTAAATAAAATTAACTAAAAACAGATTATCTTTATTAATTTAAACAATACTTACTAACTAAAATATACATTAATTAATTATCGATTATAGTTTCTGATATATTTTTGATCACTCTCTCCGTTTGGTCTAATATATTGTCCACAAAATCTTTTACTACATATTGAGCCGAAACAACAACGTCGCTTTCATTTTCACAGTTTTCATCACTAATGTCAATTATTTTAATCTGTATTAACCGCCTCCCTTTACAGGGCTCGCGGTTCAAAACAAATGAAGACTTTCGTTGGATGCTACTGTAATTATTCTTAGTCGTCTTCTTTAATTTTCGTTTTAGCTGCTTTGGTGGTGTTTTCTTTAAACTTTTTACAGGCAAGTTTTCCTCATAATCCGAATCTGGAAATTTTTGCGCACATTGAAAGAATAGATCTTGGGTGTCGAGTCCTAAGAGTCCCTCTTGTATTTCCACATCATTTCTTAGTACCATGTCCGACATTATCTGAAACAATAAAAATAACACATTAAGATACGTAAATAGGTAGTATTTCGAATTGAAAACAGAAAAGTCAAAATTTGAAACTTACCAACGTGCAATATTTATTTATTTAATTAGCTCAAAAGGTCTTGCCTCTGTAACGTACAAGTAAAGAATAATCCACTAACATTATAAACACTTAATGGAAGTTAGTGTTTACTCGACAAAATCATGCATTGATGCAATGATACTTGATATTGCTATTTTTACAAAGAAACAGCGCAGGTGTCTGTTCTCGAGTTTCATTCCTTTAAAGCAAACAAACGTGTTGCAACATGCTGGTCGGTATCATCAAACTGCTTTGTTTATAATATTAGTGGATAGGTACCTAAATAATTATTTCATTTCGAAAGAGATAAATAAAATGCAGCTTTTATAATATAATAATATAATTCTTATTTAACTTAAACTATAATTACTTATAGCTATAACATCGTGTATTGTTCTAAAAGCTGGCTCTCTAGCAAAAAAGTAGTTACCATTTGATTTTTACAAAAATAACTTATAGGTTTAACATCGCGTTTAGTTTACCGCAGGTAGTTTATGCGTGGTATAGGTATACCTTGTATTTTTATTTTCACAAAATAGTAGGTATTTTTACAAAATAGTATTCTTAATTTTGAATTTATGACGTTGATTTGGAAAGGGTTCAGAATGAATACTTAAGAGCCACTCATAACTCATGGCATTGTTTTGCCTACATTATTATAACTAGAGTACAATAATAATTATGTCAACTCGATAATAAGCTACAAAATAATGTTTTACACTCCTAGAAAAGCAACATGACCCAGTGCTTTTGTAGATATCTTATCTGATGATATTAGACGTTTATCATCTTTACTGGATAAAGCGACTTTGTCAACGCATTGAGTGAAAACTTGATGTTTTATTGATTTAAACAATTTATTTTTTTTCCTTAAAATTGATTGAGAAAATAAAGTTTTTCTATAGTCAGACACTTCTAAATCGCGAACGACACATGATTTGACACCTTTAGCTTTTTTTATTTCAGTTTCGACAGTTTTTAAACAATAAAGTTTTGACCGTAATCCTATAAATTCCAAAATAATTTTACCACCCATTTCATCCTTAAATAACCCTGGTACTTTTTTATTAATCAAAGATAAACCATACCCGTTGTCTATTGGAAAGTTACTAGTGTCAAAATAATTAACAAAATGTTCTTTTAAATCTTTATAGAAGTCATTTGTTTTAATATGATAGATAAAACTATCTGTATCGGTATAACACATTTGCAATCGATCACCATAATGTGGTTTCATTACTGAATAATGAAAATCATACATGTGAGCTTTAGAAAGTTCAAGTACCGAAAACCCAATGTAAATTGGTTTATCTAATGCTATTTGTGTTGGCTTCAGTTGAATAGCTGCTAGGTTTTCGCTAAAAATAATGCTACTGTGGTAATAAGGACTGGATATTAATTTCCTTGCAGAATTTTTCTTTTTAGTTAAATTTAGACTATCGTCCCATGTATTAACCAACTTCACATCCACTTTCTTTGCGTTGTTTTCTAATGTTTTACCAAATATACTGTTATTAAGTAATTTAAAAAAATCTTGTTCAAACGTCGATTTAGCTTGTTGTCTCAAACGCGTATTTAATTCAATATACTGTTTTAAATAATCATTTTGACGGAATGTAATGACTCTATGAACTTTTTTTAATATTAAACCATGTTTCAAACATGTTTTTAAATGAACGTAATGAATAACGTAATAGAATTTATCATATAGATTTGGGATTAGTTTAACAGTTTTTGAACCTGGTGCAATGAATCGCTGTGAAGCTAGAGGGTAATCTGAATGGGTTAAATGCAATGATTTTGGATAGCTTAAGTCAACCTCAAGAATAAAACCATATTCTGCGTTATCCGGTACACTATTTACGTCTAAACTAGTGATTTCTTCTTTAGATAGAAATTTAAATTCAGATAACGGCAAAGTTAAACTTAAACTATGACCATACAGGTTATTGCAATCTATATATATGAGGTAAGATTGTGGAATCGAATGATCATAATCCAACATATATTTATTATTCGCTCTGGCATATCTATGTGAAACTAAACAAATACCGCCTCTAATTCCTGATTGTATCATATTATAAATAGATTCATCATTTATCAATTCTAACTCGACTTGTGTTTTGTATAACATCGCATCGAAAGATAAACTCGGAGCGGTAATATAAAACGCTGGGTCCAATTGATAAAAGCTTTTACATGTGATACGGAACTGTTCGAAGACGTCAGTTAACAATAAAACGTCCGTTTTTAAATATAAGTCTGTATATTGACCCATATTATTTAATCTAAATTGTCTCCAAATTAATTGCGCATGAGCATAATCTTTTTTAGATATATGCACATTCGTAAGAGAATTATAAAAATCTTTTTTATTTGGGAGTGATGTTTCATTGTAACGATGTAAATTATTCATATAATCGTAAGGATACACTCCTTTTCGAGTAAGAAGGTGAAACTGTGCATCATTCGAAAAATGTTTTTTTAAGTGCACAAATTTTTCATTATGCATTGTTTTCGCCAATTTATCAATACTCGTATTTAGAAATTTGAAGGAATCAACGAAACGCAACAATATTAATTTTCCATCAGGAAAAGACATGTACTTAGTAAATGATACATAATTATCTTTAGTTTTTGGGATAATTTTTATAGACCCTGGAGCTTCACCTAATTTTGTGATAAATAAATGACAGTCGTAACCAGATAAATTATGGAAAAAAATTGGTACAAAATTTGGAATTTTGTATTGTAGATTGCAATAATTATGGGCAGCTCCCCTAAATTTTCCAGTTATATGACAATGGTCTCTAACTTTATCACCATATAAAAAATTGTTACATATGTGACACCTCGATGCGTTTTTAAAATTATGCTCATCAAGATCAGTAAAAATTATAGGCACATTTCGACACAATATATCATGAATTTCGCGAACGTCGTTAAATATGTTAGATACGAATATGTCTACACAGTCCATGCCTCGATATGTTACAAATTTATTGTACTCTGAATTCTCCGAACAAACAATGTAATAAGCAAATGCAATAGGTACATGTCGATGGGTTGTAGAAGTATGTAAACCTCTAATTTCTTCATTACAACTCGCTTCAAGCAAGCTCTCAAAGTCCGCATAGATAACAAACGGAACGTTTTGTTTTCTGTCATAATGTCTAAACTTTATTTTGGAACCCTTTTCGGGCAAAACAGTAGCTAAGCCGCTGCAAGTGTGCAAGTCTACTAGTTCGGCACTTTTAAAAAACACTAAACAAGTATCACATAGAAACAGTTTTTTATGATTTGCAGTAATTTGATTTCGTAATAAACGCGACAAGTTTTTAATTAAACAATAATGGGACTTTTTATCATTTTCTAAATAAAGTAAATGAATAATTCGTCGATTAACAGTGTTATCAGATTTATATAGAGGACCAATAACAGTGTTCTTTTTACTCAATCCGTAAATTATAAAACCTAAACCAGGATTATTATTTTCAAATATAGATATATCAGAAAAAGTCGCTGGAAATGACATGTTTTGTAAGTTCAACACATCACGAAAATTCGGATAGGATGAAACTCTATCAACATGTTTTTTTGTAGGATATAAATATGCTAAAATACTATACAAAAAGCAATACTTATCGGTATTACGAACGTTTATACAAGCCTTTTTGCTTTTTATTTGATTAGGTAATTCAATGTACGTTGAACCACCGATCGGTTCGTATTTATTTACGTTAATCTCCAGGTGAATACAATTTAAAAATGACCAGCCGCTGTCATGACCTTCAAATTCCTCCACTTGGTTTTTCAAAGTTTGAAGCAGTGAAGAAAATAACATATCGAATTTATAATTACTGTAAATAGGTGTATTTTTCGTACAAAATGATTTAATATCTATGTGATCATCCTTAAACGTTATAAAACCTGCGTAAAGTTCAAAATTAACTTTTATGCAAATATGTAACTTTATGCAATCATTTAAAAGACGTTGTAATTTACCACGAATCGATTTTAAAAATAATTCAATACTAGATTGATTCGTCTCCTGAGCCAAAATTCTATAAGATATAATTCTACATTTAAATGCAGATTCAATGGTTTCAATCCCCTCGCTAACCAAAAGACTTGAAATTTTTTGTTTGTGAACCCTGCTTCTTAAATGACCTACCCAGGATTGATTATTAATTACTAAGTCACACGTCTTACAGAAAGGCATGGTAATAGAGTAAATGATCAAGGACGTAAAATAATTATTTATTTATTATCTTATGTAAATCTTATAAATTTTACAAGATGAAAAAGATAAGTGATTAAAATCTGGAAAATTGCATAGAGAGCCTAGCTAGCTTACAGTGTTACAATATTAAACTTATAATCTTATATATATATATAACATCGCTCTTACGGTGAAGGCAAACATCGTGAGGAAACCGACATGTCCTACGCCCTTGCCCTGCAGTGGGACAAATTAACGGGCTGGTGATGATAAATCTTTAAAATTTAAAAGATAAGTCATAAAGATGTTATAAAAAAGCCTCAAGTGTTACAAAATTATAATAATTATTTTTAAATCTTTAAAAAGAATCTAATTTAATTAGAATCTTTAAAAAATTTTGCCTCTGATGCTTTAAAAACATCAAAAGATGTGACTAAAAGTTTTTGGAGTGGACCCCAACTCGGGTGCCCCTCATCCAAAATCAGTTTTAAAGACGATAAAGCTTTTTTATACCGTATCTCAGGTTTTTCGTTAATAATGTCGGCCTTATTATAAAGCCTGAGCTCTAGATAATAATCACCGCTGGAGTCAGCAGTACGATACACTTGACCATTTGCGACTCGTGTCGCAAAAGCAGAGATCAGGGGTTTAGCTCCGCCGGCCTTTGTTTTTCCTTTTTCACTGAAGGTTGCTTTATCTCCATCAATTATAGAAAATATATTGGATTTTCTGTAAACAAAAATAAAAATAATTAGTTAGATGAAATTGGACTTCGCAAAGCTATCTGGAACCGTATAAAACGATTGGTATCGACTGACTACCTGAGGGGATACATCTGGACGTTTTAAGTTGTACAACAATGAAATTACGTTACGATACGTTCAGTTTCAATGATAAAACAGAAACTAAGCAGGAACTTACTTCGAACAAACGGCTTCAGAAGTTTCTTTGCTGGCTTTCCTCTTAGTCGCCTTTTTGACGCTGGCCTGCTTCTTATTTTTCTCAGGTACTGCAGCGATCCAACTGTCTGTGACCTCAGAACTGCTTTCGTAATCAGACCTAAAAAAACAAAAAACAAAAATTACATTATATCACATATCAAATAAAACTTTTTGAATCGTGAAAAATAAAGAAAGATCGTATGTACTCACTTACATGATTGTTTTTAGCTTTGAAAAAAAAATGTGATCTTCAAAGTAGACAAGTGGCTGGATTCAGCTGCTTTGTTCCTTGCTTAGAGGTCAGCTTCAGCTTGAAGAGTAAGAAGTACTTCTTATCGACCGTAACTAGGGTAAATAACGGTAAGTAAGCTGCAGGCTCTCGGCGCAATTTTCCAGATTTTAATGACTATTTCATGACATAAAAGCGTATTTATATCGTAAAAAAACAAATTGTCAGCAAATAATTATTTTACAACCAAAAACTTTTAGTCGACCGACAAAATCATGTAATAAAATCAATAATAATAAATTACGTTAAACGTGGAATGTTGATCGATTTATTAGTTTTCCGTCGGTATAAACAAAGAAAATTATTTAAAATACTATTACTTACTTTATTTTAAAGCCATTAAGAATCATTTTCTAAAAGACAAAAGAATACAAAAACGAAAACGTTGCGAAAATTTTATTTTATAAATATCGTAGAGATAGAGGTAAAAGATTGTTTGGATTCCTACCAAATCCGTTTGATGTAATGTCTACTCTATTAGTTAAAAAATGAATATCTTTTTTTAGTCGATGGCTTAAATGGTATAGTGGTAGATATAGCAATTTCCATTCCGAAGCCGTGGGTTCAATTATTTTATAGGTAATATTATAAAGTTAGTATGCCTGTTTGTTACTCTTAACTTAACTTAAAACTACATAACCAATTGAGATTAAACTTACTTATTTTATTCTTTTGTTTTATTTTTACAATGATTAAAATGTATTTCTATTCGATAGAATGTAAATGTTTTACGGGATAACCTAAGAGAAAAGGTATCAAATTAATTTTGGATCGAGACTTATGCGAGTGAAACCGCTTGATGCAGTTAGTATAGAATAAAAAACAATATGAATTTAACATTCGATAAAACGCCTAATAAAATTTTCAGAGAATCAAAAACTAAGTTTATAAAATTTTTTGTTTCTCTTTATAACAGAACATCAAATTAAGATGTGTAGTCAATTTACGTACTATTAATTTTACGATAGTTAAAATAACTGGGGCAATTAGTTGATACGTTTCGTATTTTTATGAAATTAAAGAAATTTATGTTTAAGCCTAAAAGAAAAATGATAGCAACGCCCAGAGAATGACGTGCTAATATTAATATTTGCTTAAATGTTTAAAATATTTCCGCGGAATCTGGACTTACACAGTTGTCCTGCGGGACACAGCAAGTACTTCGATTAGCAGTTCTATGTTTACATTTTTTGGTCTAAAAACGCCGAAGGCTGTGAATATTTATGCGCAAAAACTAAATATTTGTACCTATCTGGTCTAAGTTTCTTTCTATGCATAATATTATAAGTAGTATACCCGTGGTCTAGTACCCATAGTACAAGTCTAGAGCTTAGTTTGAGGCTAGATTGTGCTGTGTGTAATGTCATGCAATATTTTGTTTATTTATCTAGATATTGGTATGAGTTCGGGATTTCTAAAAAGCAAATACCTACTTCTTTTTTCTAAATCGGTTAAGAATATTATTCGATTTCGTAATAAAGTTCCCAAGATAATATGATACAGGTAGGTAAGTTTTCATAACAACAAGAATGAACTTGTTTTATAAATGATGAGTCGACATTGAGTGCTTACTTAATGCTAAAAGTGCCGTATTTTATCCACCGTATTTTATCGTAGGATTATTAATTTATAATTTTGCATGTGTCAAGTACCGTAGTGTTCCTTGTCTAAACACCCTAACTTTCATATCACTTTAAGCGATAAGGTCACCCATTGTGTTACCTACATTTTAGTTATTTTGTATGTATTCAATTGTGGTGTGTTGCAATAAATAAATTAATCTATCTATCTATCTCTTCCTTGGAATAGCATGACTTCATTACCAGAACAAATATTTTTTGGAAATTGAAAACCTCCTAAGTCGGTTAAAAGTGTTTCTGGACATTTGCTCATGACTTTACAACTGGTAAGTTTTCAGTTCGCTTAGGTGTACAAAATTATACACAGCCTGATTCCTCGTGGGAAATAACACCCAGTTTTCATTATGTTTTTGTGCAATACTGTTTTAGTGGTGGTTTTTTAAGTTTTAGTGTTTATATTCTTCTAGGAAAAAATAAAAAAATGTAAGTACGAAATTTAGATAGATATTGATTTTGTATCGTACTTATCAATTTCTATTTAAATATTAGTTCAATGCTGAAAGTACAACCAACAGTTGTATATAGTCAGATATAATTTATTTCTGTTTTATTAATTTCAAGTTAACAAGAAAAGTACGCGGTGGATTTGTGTTATTTAAGAATATAAGTAATTAATTCTTCCGACTGATTGTTTTAAAACGAAATGTGGTTTACACACATAGGCAGTGTTTACCAACAGAATATTATATGAAATATATTTTTTAATCGGTACTCATTATTATAAATTCATAATATTGGCTAAAACGATCTTACCATGGGCGAAAAGTATTCATATGGACGGAATACATTTGGTCGAATATTATATGAATTTTATTTTTAATCGGTGCTCGATTGTTCCGATTGATTGTTTTAAAACGAAATGTACTTCTTAATATCGGTTTAAAGCGGTCTTACACCCATAGGAGGTGTTTACCGACCGAATATTATATGGAATATATTTTTTAATCGGTACTGGAATCTTTCGGCTGATTGTTATAATTCATGAATATCGGTTAAAACGATCTTACCATGGGCGAAAATAACACATACAGACGGTGTTTATTTGACTGAAATATCATGAATTATATTTTTAATCGGTTCTCGATTGTTCCGACTGATTGTTTTAAAACGAAATGTGGTTCATAATATCGGTTTAAAGCGGTCTTACAAACACACATTGGCGGTGCTTAAAAGCGGTCTTTACCAACCGAATATTATATGAAATATATTTTTTTTAATCTTCTGACTGATTGTTCGATTTAATTCATAATATTGGCTAAAACGATCTTACCATGGGCGAAAAGTATTCATATGGACGGAATACATTTGGTCGAATATTACGTGAATTATATTGTTAATCGGTCCTCGTTTGTTTTAAAACTATTGAAATCTGTAAAAAGTTGCACGTATAAAATTGAAATACTTAATTAAATAACAGAAATACTGCAATGGAAGTTGACATGACTATAAACAACAGGAGGTTAAAAATTTAAAATAAACCTATGATAACAATACATGATCATACAAAAGCGTGGTTTTAGCCTGGAACAAGCAATGAAGTTTTGTTTTACATTCTAGGTAGTGTATACCAATAATCCGAAAAATATATTCTTCGATCTTTGGGTTAGAACCCCCGATGCGAAGAGTGCCCTGGCACTCGTTGGAAACTTGTAGTTTTGTTTCACATTTTTAGTTATAGTTCGTTCTAGACCGATAGGTCTGTAATTAATAAACCCTAATGGTTAGCACTAAAATATTAAATGAAGTTTTGTTTCACATTCTAGGTATTGTACGTTGTAGACCAATAATCCAAAATATATTCTTTGATCTTTGGGTTAGAACCCCCGATGCGAAGAGTGTCCTGGCACTCGTTGGAAACTTGTAGTTTTGTTTCACATTTTTAGTTATTGTTCTTTTTGGACCAATAGGTAACTCTGAAAAAACTCTATTCTTTCAAATTTTGGGCAGCGAGGGCGCGGGGGCTGACCAAAATTTGAAAGAATAGAGTTTTTTCAGAGTTATCTATTGGTCCAAAACGAACAATAACTACCTACTGGCGACTTCTACAAATAAGCACTTCCATATGACCACTTCTACTGTATTGAATCATCCTATTCATAATGTTTTTTTTAAAGGAACAAAGGATTCGTGTAGAAAAAAAACCCGATCGAAACCAAACAACATAAGGGCATAAAGCATTAGGTTACAGAATCTCTCTTGAAAATGGTATCCAGTTTCGAGTAGACTATCAAAATAAATAAAGCCATTACAAGGGACTCCTATTAGTTAAATGATGGCTATAATCTGTGTTTTGTTGTGTGGAACCATGTTGAATTCGTTGGATTACGTTAATTATTGTTTTGTAAACATTGTAAGAAACTAAACTCAGTCTAAACCCTAGACTTCACTATAAGAATATACTACAACAGTCCGGTATCTATGGGTACGAATATGACAGCACTGTTGTCAAGAGCTACACTGTCAGTGCACGCACCGGAGCGGTGAAGATCCAGTGTCTGAGGTAAGCTATTATCGAGCGCATGAACTTGACCTTAAAAGTGGTCTTCAATTTGTGTGATGTCAATCTGGTTAAGTTCAAAACATCTAAGACCGAGGCGTGTCTGTTCTCCGCTAAAAGAAGTCAATTCCACATTCCGAGATTTGTCCGTGCCGATGACTGATCACCTGGAGCTTATAAGGGTCTCTCTGTCACCATCTGACCAAATCAATTCAAAGACCAACTATCCTCAAAAGAGCTGGGTGTTGTTGCCAAGGTGAGACAGTACTTCACGTCGGGACAATTGCTTGACTTGCACCAAGGGCAAGACCAAAAGGTTTCAAAACCTTGAACTACGTCGTAGAGTTGCTAGCTTGTCGGTCTTTATCGGATACATTTCGGGGAGTATGCCACGGAACTGCACCATCTGTTTTCACCATCTCCTTTCTACTGTTTGAAATCCAAACGAACTGATAAGCGGCACCAGTTCATGGTAGAAATACCACCCGCCACCCGAATTTTAACATTAATTATTCATACTGCGAGGGAACGCAATCAGTTCCCTGAGTATATCTTTTCCGAATGTCTACAACTTGGGGGTCTTCAAGTCACGAGTGAAAAGGTATAAATTTATAATTCTCCTAGGTAATTGTGCAATATCTTAGACCACTTCGTCGCTTTCCAAAAAATTAAGGAATAATAATTACATCTACATAATCGAAAGTACAGTATTGTGTTTTATAATTTTATTGAATTTCCTCATTTTTATGTCGGTCAAAATATCATTGAGACATCACCTCTTGGTTATTATTGTCGATAAATCTTAGATAGCTTAACTGAACTAAAGACACCTAACTACATATATTTAGACTATTAAGCGTGATCTCTGGTTCATGGAATTCATGATTTAATTAACATTCTATAATTGCATGAGCATGGCGCGGTTCAATATAGATTTGTGAGAGTATATTGCTATAGACATGCGTTGGTTTATAGCAAATTTCATGCTAGTAAACTGGGTTCTGAGAACAGCCTCGCGAGCCTAAAATTATCGAAGTATCGAGTAATCGAAGTATAAATTAACATAAGTATTAAGACTTAAGTAAGAGCAGTGTTTGTCTAGCGGTAGATACCCCGATTTTGATTTCGAGAGTCGGGGGTTCGAATCTAGGCCGACCTACACCAATGTCTTTTTCTTTAAGAAAAAGTCATATTCGCTAATAACACCGCTCTTACGGTGAAGGAAAACATCGTGAGGAAACCGACATCTCCTACGACTCACCACGGTCCGAAAACATGGGACATTCGCCAATCACAGGGACCGTCAAATGATTAACCATTTACAAAAAAATACTTTAAATCTTTGATTTTGAAGTATACTAACTCAAGATTTAAATGAGTAAATAGATTAAAATAAAACAGTTCAAAGTGCAATTAAAACCACTCGGAGTCCAGACCAGTTAATTAGTTGAAAATAAACAATATCTAAGTAAGGGCGGCTCAATTAGCCCCGTAATGTAGACCAAAATCACGAAGGGTTTATGTACGAGCGACCAATTCATTTGGGTTGGCAATAAAATTAATAATAACAAATATTATTAAAGTTTAATAACGAGATACATCTTTAAAGAAATGCTGTCCAAACACCACAGCATTTGCACCCAACAGGACTTGAACCTGCATCTTTGGGGAGTCCGGCCTCAACGCCTGGCCCAAAGTTGAGCCAAAACTGACAAAGGCCACAAACCTGTGATCAAAACGGACAAAAGCATTTCTTTAAAGATGTAGAAAACACTTTAAAATAAATCAAAAAGATAATGACGGGATATCCACCATTTTATAGTTTACTAGCTGCGCCCCGCGGTTTCACCCGCGCAAGTCGCGAACCCGCGTTGTTCGAACACCTACCTACCGCAATGCAATAATCCACACTTGAACGGTCACCCATTGAAGTACTGTTGAAGCCAGGCGCTACCGCGCCTGGCATCATCAGTACTTCCCTGGTCGTCCGCTTAAGTGTAGATTTTTGCACTGCGGTTGGTAGGTGAAGTAAGGTAAAGTTTGTATTTCATCAGGAAGTGACGATGACGATGACGATGGATGACGATGGATGACGATGACGATGATGATGATGCCACTTACCCTACCCCTGTGTCGATTTTCATTCATTGAATAGTTATCACCCGCGTAAGTCCCGATCCTGCGGGATTTTCGGGATCTTAAGTATCCTATGTTACTCTCCATCATTTAAACTATCCCTATGCAAATTTTCATCCAGTAAATAGTTATCACCCGCGTAAGTCTCGATCCCGCGGTATTTTCGGGATCAAAAGTATCCTATGTTACTCTCCATCATTTAAACTATCCCTGTGCAAACTTTCATCTAATAAATAGTTATCACCCGCGTAAGTCCCGATCCCGCTAGATTTTCGGGATCAAAAGTAGCCTATGTTACTCTCCATCATTTAAACTATCCTTATGCAAATTTTCATCCAAATCGGTCGAGCCGTTTGACCGTGAAGAGGGAACAAACAAACAAACAAATAAACAAACAAACAAACAGACTTTCGGATTTATAATATTAGTAGGAATAGTTTATTTATTTTAACGGAAGTCGGTATGTCGCCATAGTTATTGCAACTGGCCAATTTATCGAGAAAACGCAAACCAGTTGCAAATACTGACGAATTATCGAGCCCCGTAAAACAAATAAATAATTTTATTTAAAGGGGTTTAATCGCAAATTAAGTTTTATTTTCTTACCTTGATGTTTCGATCATGTTTTCATGATAATGAGGAAACCGATTAAGACCCAGGCGAAATACTACTAGCGAAATATTTCGCGACATAAGTATCTACGTAAAAAAACATGGTAAATAGCCCGTTGTTAAATATTATTTTATTACGGAAATTGATTTTAAGCATTTATAATAATATGTTATGGATAATTACGTCAATGTTTTAAACTTACTTCTTACTAATATCACCCGCATAAGTTCCGTTTCCGAGGAAATATCGGGATAAAAAGTAGCCTATATGTTATTCCGGTTATCCAGCTACCTATATTCCAAGTTTCATCGCAATCGGTTCAACGCTTTTACGTGATTGAGTAACAAACACACAAACACACATACTTTCAGCTATATAGTATTAGTAGGATGCGAAATGTTGTATGTATGTGACTTTGTTACTCTTTCACGTGAAAACTACTGAGCCGATTGCGGTGATACTTGGAATTATTCCAAGTTGCCAGGATGCCTTTTTTCACTAGATACTTTTTATTTCGATATTCCCGCGGGAACTAAACTTACGCGGTTGATACCGCGGGGAGCTGCTAGTAGCTACAAGTTTGAGTGCCAAATTGAGTGCTCGTGAGTACATTACTCCTTATTTGCACGGTTTAGTTAATTTAACCAAGCAAATACGTTAGTTGTCACAGTAGACCAAGATTAGTAGCTCTTCTGCTAATAACTACTAACTAACTGGTATTCTACTATATTATAACGAGCTGTGTCCCGCGGTTTTATCCGCGTAAGGCTCAATTCCGTAGAAATATCTGGAAAAGTAGCCTATATCCTTCTCCAAGATCTCATCTATATGTGTCTATAACCAAAATTCATCAAAATCGGTACTGACGAGAACAAGTAAAGAGTTAGTTTCGTATGTTAGTAAGGAGGTGTGTACATAAGTTTGTGTGTAAATAACTAAGTAAATTTACTAACTTTTACAGGATTGGGACTTACGCGGGTGAATCCACTGGGCGCAGCTAGTTACTTATAAGTAATAAAACTTCATTTTCTACTAGAGTCAAGATCTACATAATCCGTTTGGCGAAGTTTGTTAAAGATAATCTAACCAATATCAGTATTTTATCAAGAATCTGTCCTAAATTGGTGTACAAAACCTTGCCTTGCTTGCGTACTTCCATTTATCTCTGTACTAGCTGCGTCCCGCGGTTTCACCCGCGTAATCCCCATTCCTTTAGGAATATCGGGATAAAAAGTAGCCTATGTATTCCAGGTCTCCAGCTACGTGTATCGTTTCATCGCAATCGGTTCCGTGGTTTTTGCGTTATTGAGTAACAAAGTCACAGACATACATACAGACCAACTTTCGCGTTTTTAATATTAGTAAAATTAGGTCATGGTAATCTGTTTTTTTTTTAATAAATATTTGTATCTGGTCTGGGTGTCTTTCTATATATAATATTTACAAAACAAAAGTATAATTATGTAGTGTATTCGTACCCATGTTACAAGCCTAGTGCTTAGTTTGGGGCTAGACTGCGCTGTGTATAATGTCGTGCAATATTTATTTTATTTATTTATTGATATTGGTGACTTGATACCGGTGACTGGATTCAATCGTGCGATCCGTGAATCGCCGTTCCACCGCGTTAACCACTTCGCCACAAGAGTTCATTCAGCCTGGTGCGTAATTAACGTAATGCAAACATTCAACTTTAAAAACCAACAAAGTCTAGATCGAAAGCAAACACTCCAACAAAATTCTCTGTTTAAAGTAGTAAACTGTACTTAAATTTAATTAATTTTCAATCTTATCCAAGAATAAGCTATTTGTAGAACTTTGAGCACTTAAAATTCCACACGAGATCACGTCTCGGGTTTGCTTAGATCCAAATACTAACCTAGAGGTATCTATCTATATCTATACTTATAATAAAGGAAGAGACAAAAAGTCTGTACGTTTAAAGTAAATTAAAAAGTTGTCTAGAGGACTTAGAAAAAGTAGTAGAAAAAAATTATATATTTTGACTATTGTAAATAAAAACATGATCATTAAAAAAATCCCATGAGTTTTTTGTGGCTCCTTTTCATCGGAGGGCGCGTTCCGAAGCCGAATACATCTAATTAACTAAAGAAATTTAGAAATTATTTGAATTAAACAAAAAAGTCGGCTATGCACTATTTCTACGCAGACAAAGTCGCGGGTAATAGCTAGTGTATAGTAGTAGTAGTGTAGAGGAGCTCATTGGCCTAGCTACACCAGCCGATCTTGAATGGTCGTGTGGGTTAAGCAACGTTTGGCGCGGTCCTTACTTGGATGGGTGACCGAAAATTTTGTGACAAAAAATCATATTCTCGAGCTCTTCCGTGCTTCGGAAGGCACGTTAAGCAGTTGGTCCCGGTTGTTATCTCTGATAGCAGTCGTTAGGTCAAGTTAGAGGCCTTAAGGCGACCTGAAAACTCCAACACTAGGTGTGTCACACCACTACACGAAAAGAAGAAGAAGAAGAAGTAGTGTAGTGTAATTATATATATGTAGGTATGTATACAATGTATAGTGTGCTTGTGCAGTGTATGACGGATAGTCGTAAAGAAAAGTGCTAACAAATTTGTGACTTTTAATTGGATGTTTGCCAAACATCTATATCTATTCTATACTTATAATAAAGGAAGAGAGGACAAAAAGTCTGTACTTGGAAGTGAATTAAAAAAAGTCTAGGGGTCTTAGGATAAGTAGTAGAACAAAATTTTATAATTTTTGAAATTCATGTCTGTCTCTCTGTTTGCCGGTTTCTCTGTCTGTTCCTTATACAATTAAAAACCAAAAGACCCGGTTAATATTATGTTTTATTATGTTATGATATGGTCTAAAATCTATCACGCACATTTGGAAGAAGAAATTCGACAGTAACATGCAGAAATTTCACGTTCTGATTTATACACCATCTCCTGGTTTGGGTAGGAATATTGAGAAATACGGGTGAAATAACTAGGGTTATTGTAATGATACCTCTCCGCTGCCCCGCGACCGTTTTACGGGGTCGCGCCAAAACTCACGTCTACTCAGCCCCCGTAATATGGTCGCGCAGGTAGGCATTCCTTTTATTTACAGTAGCGTAATAACAAATATATCTAACTTGTTCTAACGTATGTTGATGTGTAGAAGTTCAAAAGAGCTAGCAAATAAAACCCACAGAACATTTAAAATAGTAGGGTTATAGGACAGTTTCGTCAGTCAAATCAAGACATCGTCAGTCTGCATTTCGCGCGTGTATAGCGATATATATTGTTATGAAGGTAAATAAGAATATTTACAATATATTAGAGTAACTTATTGAAAAGTAAGTCAAATCCACCTACGCAGCGCACCCTAATACACTTTTTATTAAAGTAAAAGTCATCCTAAAAAGGAGTTGGGCAGAACCACTCTGTAAAATTACGCTGCCATCAAAATCACCTTTCAAGAAAATGCGGTAAATAGGTACCTACGTCGTCGTGACTAAGCAGAATGGAATATAATTGAAATTCAACTACTTAACCTCAAAAATCTATCATGTTTCAAAAAAATTGACATCAAAAAAATGAAACGGTAACGCCACTGACATTGTCTGAAATCAGATAGCTTGGCTGCCCGCTTAGAGCTTAGAATAATAATAATAGAATCAGAAAAACCTTTGGCGATAGAACATGCATCAATAATTCTGAGACGATATGGTTGTTAAAAACATTTCAAAGGAAAATTTCATCTTCAAAAATTAAGTCGCGGCGAGGATTGAATTCGCGCTTCCGGGTCAGTCCTGCGGTATTACTAGTAGAAAGGCCTTGAGCAATAAAAAAGAAATTACGAAATATTTGAGGTTCTGAAATTTCAGTTCACTCCATACAAATTTATGGACCGCAAGCTAAACATATGGCACAGATCGCAAGGAAAGCGATATTTGCGAATGACGCTACGAATTAGACCAGTGGCTCTTGGTTCACCAAGGCTGAAACCTCATTATCATCATCATCATTATTTCAGCCGTAGGACGTCCACTGTTAAACTCCTTCATCGATTTCTAGCCAAGGCGGTTGGTACCAGCCTGCATCCACCGCTTGCCCGCTGTCTCAACCAGATCATCCGTCCATCGCGTCGGTGGACGTCCTACGCTTCGTTTTCCGGTCCGTGGTCTCCACTCGAGAACTTTTCGGCCCCATCGGCCATCCGTTCTCCGCGCTATATGACCTGCCCATTGCCACTTCAGCCCAACTTCATGTGCAGTTTCGCACTACACTTCAGGCTGAAACCATTAAATAATTGCTCCTTTACCATCATTCAGAGTTCAAGTAGATATTTGATAGAAATTTTCTTTTATTTATTATTTATTTTTGATGTTCATAGGCTAATAATGTTTTAGAAAACTTATAAAAAACTTTTATAGTTTATTTCGTAGCTTCTTCGTGATTTAAAAGGCTTAAGCAAGTGGTTTCTGTTGTTATATCAGATAGCAGTCGGCGGGTCTAGTTAGAGGCCTTAGGGCGACATGAAAACTTTAACAACAGATGAGCACCACTAGACGAAAAGAAAAAGATGTGCAAAGTGGGAAAATAATATCCCGGTTTGAAGTTACGGTTTTTACACTTCACACAATCCAGTATATTCTATCAACACATTTTTCTTATTTAAATGTAAATACCGCAGCTGAGGCTGGAAGCGCTTTCAGCTAATTTATTATACTGTGGAGAAAGAATTCGATTAGAACACCTATGGAGCGTTCTTTGTTGTGGGTGATTGAAATTATTATTCATTGGTTCAAGCGCTGTAAGATTAGGTACATATACAGCCAGTATTTGATTATTGAATTTGCATTGGAAATTGGAACTGTTTTGGTTTTTCATTTAGGCTTTTAAAATACACTTTTTAAACCTACACGATTTTTGTTTAAAAATTTCAATATCCAAACTGAAATGGTAATGGACAGGGCATTTGGCAAGAACGGAAGACGACCGATTAACCAAGATTACGACCGAATGGGGGCGCTAAGAATCAAACCGACAAACCGGTAGGCAAACCGATGGTTAGTAGTAGATTCGCCTAGCAGAAGACAGAGGCCCGTATTGCACAGACGGCCCTATGCGTGGCTTAATACTATGTCTTACTCTTATGAGTGATGAAAATGTGACAAAAGTTGACGTCAAGCATTACGTTGTTTGTGACTATAGGGAGCAATAGTTCAGTAGAGGAGACCTAAAACCCATTAGTAAGTGAACGAAAGGCTTGAATGAGAATAATGGTTTTAAAACTAAATAAAGAGACCTTGCCAACCTTGAAAAAGCCAACTGTAAGTTGGCAAAAGCTCGGTTCGTTTAAAAATCATGAATAAAACGGGATCAAACCCGGTAAATAAAGTGTTTTATTTTGCAAAATCGCGAAAACCATAGAAGAAATTAAGGAAAGAAACGCAATTAAAAACGATATCTTTTTAAAAACCCAAAACCTACAAAATCAAACTAACATTTAAGGAACACTACTATAAAATGTTACGACCGAACTTAATAAAATAAAACTTATCTTTTACGAGCACAAAAACTCCACTAATGTTCGACACAATTCTTTCTCTTTCGTTCATTTAATTCGCAGCACACAATGCTTTGCGAACACTATGCGTCAAAAGAAATAAAAGTTACGATTTAGATTTCCTCAACCCGATTTCCCACGTCACAGAATAATCAATACACAGAGCGGGGCGGCGTAATCTTATCTTACTAATAATAAAAACGCAAAAATTTGCAAGTTATGTATGTCTGTAAGTGACTTTGTTACTCTTTCACGCAAAAACTTCTTACCGATCCTAAAACATAGGCTACTTTTTATTAACAGAACTTACGCGGGTAAAATCGCGGAGTGTAGCTAGTGTGTTCATACATATATTATGGCGTTGTGTAAAACTCTCTTTAATCACATATAGCAATAATACCTTGTAGATAATTCCATGTCAACTTTCCTAACTTGTTTAAGAAAAAATAACTTTTGATGTAAGTAAAAAACAATACATTATCTATACTTATATTATAAAGCTGAAGAGTTTGTTTGATTGTTTGTTTGTTTGTTTGTTTGAACGCGCTAATCTCAGGAACTGCTGGTCCGATTTGAAAAATTCTTTTTGTGTTTGATAGTCCATTTATCGAGGAAGGTTATAGGCTATATTACATCACGCTACGACTGATAGGAGCGGAGCATCCATGAAATATGTTGCAAAAACGGGAAAAAAATCCCCCTTTTCCGAGATTCTGTCGCGTGCGCTGAGTAAACGGTCAAAGTTACATAAAAACCATTTATGAGAGAATTCTTCCTTTAAATAGGATCTAATAAATAGTCCGCGACAGCATATGTCTAACTCTTAAGGCTGACTCAATATAACATCTTTTAGAGTAATGAAATTTATTGTAGAACAATTCATTGTTTCCGAAGGTAATTTTGTAAATATGATATTAATCCTTATCCAAATAAATACGTTATTCATTAAAAGTATTTAATTTTAAACATAATTGTCCTTAACATCACTTGATTTCAATGAATATCTCACGAGATATTACAGTTTTAAAATAACTCCACAATAAATAATTAATAAGTACCAAGCGTACATATAGATACGTATACGTAGCGGGCGACGATGATGAGGGTGGCCAGCCAGCTCTATGAGGCATCATGCCGCGCGGCTCAATCGGTCGGCTCCATGCGAGACGGTAGTGTCACCAAACTGCAGTGCTTTTTAATAATTATTTTGCAATATCTCATTGTACTTTTGATTCTTAATATTTTGTTTTATGTTGGTAATTAATATTTTAAAGAGGTTACGTTGGTAACATGTATGTATGTATGTATTTTGGGGGTCATCTCAGAAACTTTTAGACCTATTTCAAAAATTCTTTCATTAATAGGAAACTACATTATCCAGATGTGACATAGGCTACTTTTGATCCCGATATTCCCTCGGGATCGGGACTTACGCAAGTGAAACTGCGGGACGGCAGGTCTGAAAAATAAAGTCGTGTATTTCTATTTCTAACTCAACAACCCGTAAACCGATATGAATGAAATTTGGTACAGGGTAGAAATAATATATAGGGTACTTTGAATGATCGCACGGGTTAAGCAACACTTGGTACAACATACGTGATGGGTGAAAAAGAGCGGGTGACCCGATATTCATAAAACTTGGTACAGGGTTGGTTAAGAGGTAGAAATATTAGATAGTACTTTGAATGATCGTTAAGCAACACCTGGTATGACATACGTGAGGGATCATTAACGTTACGGGATAGGAAGTTACGCGGGTGAAACCGCGGGGCGCAGCTAGTTTTTCATAAAATTCGCATCAAATTGGACTTGCCATTATTGCAACCACTAAGCTAAACTAATCAGGACAAACTATTAACCAGATCCCATATTATCTACCTAGTTGATTAAGTTGATTGATTTGATAGGCGCTTTGCAGTACAATGAATCGTAACATGGTAATCATGTTCAGTAATTTAATTACCTCAAAGCTGCAATGAGTATGAAACTGATTAATCCTCTAAATATAGATATTACGGGTGCTGATGAGATAGTGAGCAAACGTTCACCTCTCAAATTTCAATATTCGAATTGTAATGAAATGTATTAATGACGAGATTATCTGATCAGATGTCCAATAAAGCTCCAGTGTGTGCTAGCGGTTAGCAAAGCTGCCAATATGCTAATCCCGATCATTAACTGTATCTGTGCCAAATGGCGCTATTTATCGACTGTCTCATTCGTTTTCCTCGAAGGGTTGAGAATCTTAAGCCTCGTTTATTCGGTTTGGTTTGCTTAATTCTGTATGTTTCGCAATGTTTTGTTTGGGTTCTAGTGGAAGTAGGGTATTCGAAGGGCAGGTTAATGTAAGGGCAAAAAGGCGAATTACCGACTAGCACCTTAAGGCTTATATTTAAGCAATTTTGTTTAGAATACACCTTATCCAATCTCTTTCTTAAATCTTGGTTTAAGAAAGAGATTGATCTTTCTTGTTTGCCTGGAAGAGATCGCCCTTAGGCGATAAGGCCACCCATCGTACTACACTAGTTGTAAGTTTTTGTCTTTGTAATAAAAAATTATAACTTTATTTACATTAATATTCATAGTAAAATAAAATGCTTACTTACAGTAAAGCTTGTATATATACAAACTAGCTTCTGCCCGCGGCTTTGCCCGCATTTAGTAAATAGTACTGTTGTCTTTTTGTGTATCAATAATTATGTCTATCGATTAAGATAATAAGAAGGTTAAAATTGGATGCAAAATCAGCATAGGATCAGGATATGATCGGCATAGGATCAGCATAGGTTCATCTTAGGATCAGCATAGGTTGAGCCTAGGTTCAACATAGGATCAGCCTACGTTCAGCATAGAATCGGCATAGGATCAGCATAGGTTCAACATAGGATTAGCATAGGTTCAACATAGGATCAGCCTAGGTACAGCATTGGATCAGCCTAGGTTCAACATAGGTTCGCCATAGGATCAGCATGGGTTCAGCATAGGATCGACATCGGATCAGCTTTTGTTTTTTTTTTGTTTATTTTTTTATTGTAAATGTTTCTTTTGGTATGTACAATAAAGTTTTATCTTATCTTATGATCAGCATAGGTTCAGCATATGTTCAACATAGGATCGGCATAGAATCAGCATAGGTTCAGCATAGGATCGGCATCGGATCAGCATAATATGATCGATATAGGATCAGCATAAGTTCAGCATAGGTTCAACAAAGGATCAACATAGGTTCAGCAAAGGTTCAACATAGGTTTAACATAGAATCAGCATAGGATCAGCCTAGGTTAAACATAGAATCGGCATAGGATCAGCATAGTTTCTGTCACCATTGTTTATCTGTACCATCTGTATCAGCATAGTATCGGAATAGAATCAGGATAGGTTCAGGGTACTGTATGTACAAAACTGTAGGTAGGTATGTATACCAATTCTCTTGAATAAAAAGTTTAAACCAAAAATTTTCCCCCCTCCCCTTTTCGGGGGGCGGTTAGATTCCTTCTGAACCGGAAAATGAGAGCCAGAACCGCAATTGGAACTCGAAAACAAATTTTAAAAAATATGCCATAGATACTTTCATCCCCAATTGAACACCCTTAAGGGATGACTTTAAAAAAAAACTTTTAAATGTTTCACCTACGACTCCATAGCAACCTCTGTGTTAAATTTCAAGTTTGTAGGTCAAGCGGTGAGCCAATTTTCATAGAGATTTTCTTCCCCAATTTAACACCTTTAGGGGATGAATTTCTAAAAAAACTTATTAGTACTTCACCTACGTCCCTACAGCAATATTCGTATTTAATTTTAAGTTTGTAGGCGAAGCGGTAAACCAATTCCAATACAAACTTTCATCCCCAATTTAACACCCTTAGGGACTGAATTTAAAAAAAAACTTTTTAGTGCTTCATCTACGACCTCACAGTAATCTATGTGTTAAATTTCAAGTTTGTAGATCAAGCGACTTGGAAGTTGCATACAAACGTTTTCCCCCCCTTTCCCCTCTTTAGGGGTGGAGTTTCGGAAATTCCTCTCTTATCTGACGCTTTCATCACATAACGGACACACCCTCCAAATTTCAGCTCTCTACTACCAGCGGTTTAGGCTGTGCGTTGATCCCTCAGTCAGTCACTTAGGACAAAGAGTTTTATTTAAATAGATACACTAGTTATTGTTGTAGTCAAAAATATTAATAAGTTTTGATGTATAACAGTTTTGGTACAATAAAGAATTTATTCATATTTCATTCATTCTGTGTTACGAGTAAGATGTTTTAGATATTGAACAGCCTCTTAGTCGTTCACTCAAGTGAACGTAAATCAAAGTGAAAATGAAAAATATGAAATAGTCGTTGCGTATTATTCTGGCTAACTTATTGCGTGAATCTGTCAATGATATTATATTTTTATTGATTACTATTTTCGCATGATGTCGAGTCATGTCGCTAACCTAGGACAATGGGTTACTCTAGTTTTTATTAAAAATCACAAAATCAATTAGGTACATACAAATAAAAAAAAACTAACAATAAAATCCTACTAATATTATAAATCCGAAAATCTGTTTGTTTGTTTTTTTGTTTGTTTGTTTGTTTGTTTGTTCCCTCTTCACGGTCAAACGGCTCGACCGATTTGGATGAAAATTTGCATAGGGATAGTTTAAATGATGGAGAGTAACATAGGATACTTTTGATCCCGAAAATCCCGCGGGATCGGGACTTACGCGGGTGATAATATTTATTGGATGAAATTTTGCATAGGGATAGTTTAAATGATGGAGAGTAACATAGGATACTTTTGATCCCGAAAATCCCGCGGGATCGGGACTTACGCAGGTGATAACTATTTCTTAGATGAAAATTTGCATAGGGATAGTTTAAGTGATAGAGAGTAACATAGGATACTTTTGATCCCGAAAATCCCGCGGGATCGGGACTTACGCGGGTGATAATATTTATTTGATGAAAATTTGCATAGGGATATTTTAAATGATGGAGAGTAACATAGGATACTTTTGATCCCGAAAATCCCGCGGGATCGGGACTTACGCGGGCGATAACCATTCAATGAATGAAAATCGACACAGGGGTAGGATAAGTGATGTAGAGTGGCATCATCATCATCGTCATCCATCGTCATCGTCATCGTCACTTACTGACGAAATACAAACTTTAACTTACTTCACCTACCTACCGCAGTGCAAAAATCCACACTTAAACGGACGACCAGGGAAGTACTGATGATGCCAGGCGCGGAAGCGCCTGGCTTCAACAGTACTTCAATGGGTTCAATGGGCGACCGCCAAACTGATCCGCTGGAACAAGAGGAACAAGAAGCCGCCAGCCCTGGGATCACCAGACGCCTCGACTAGACAACTACGACTACTCAACGACTATGGGTCACTTGTACACTTGGCAGTGTTTGAGTATTTGGAGTCCAAAGTGATTAAACCCTGCCCGCCGAACTAGTGCAAAATGGCTGTTTTTATCTGCCAGGGCGATAATATCAGGTCCAACCAATGTGTGACTTTCACATTTAGCTTGATATTTGTCGCTGTAACAGTTATATTTAAATAATGTTTATAATATACACAATTACATTAAAAATATTAACTAAAATGTAAATACTTTTGCGAGCAACAGTACCGCTTCGTCACGTGCTCAGTAAGCTCGATCCGTGAGAGTGCCACTGCTTTACAACTACATAAACATAGATGAATAGTCTTGCAGCTGGTAATCCTGACGGTAATCTAACGTATTGTTCTAACGTATGACTGGATTTCTTTAAGAAATACATTTTAATTACGGGCAATAGATAGTAAGTTATTATTATGTGTTATTAATTTATTTTTCACAATATGTATCTCAAAACTTTTTTCAATTAACTCTTGTAAAGTTAACATATACAAGATGTAACGGGCAAGCCCTTTTAAGCCGAAAGGTGGTTGTTCTAGACGTCTAGGCGAATAACTTTTGTTCTTTTACTTTTGAAAATTCGAACTTTTTTTTTGAAAATTATGAGGTTAGGTTTCACTGAAAAAACAGCTGCTTTTGAAAATAAAGGTAATTGAAGGTTTGATTGTAGTACATCAAACTAAATGAAAGGACAACATAAGGTCAATGACCTAGAACTCTAAACAGCTGATCTTCAAGTAAACTTTACACTTAAAATTTTCGAAAAGTACTTCGAATTTTCAAAAGTCGTAGAACAAAAGTTGTTCGCCTAGCCGTATAGAACAACCCCTTTTCGGCTTAAAAGGGCTTGCCCGTTACATCTTGTATATACCATTAGAGCGGTGTTGGTCTAGTGGTTGATACCCCGACTTTCATTCCGTAGGTCGTAATTTTAAATCCAAACCGCGCACCGATGTGTTTTTCTTTAAGAAAAATTGCTCTTACGATAAAAGAAAACATCGTGATAAAACCCACAGCTTAAAATCACGCACAAAGGCCCAATAGTAGGGCTAATTGCGGAAACACACAAGTTAAAATTTTAACTTTAACTTTTAGTTAGTAATTAGCAAACGAATTATTTGTTGTCAGTTTGATCTGCAAAGCTCTTCTATTTTTAGGCCTTTATTTTCAAATTAATTAACTCTTCGTGCACCCATTAATTTCAACGTACTTTTAAAAGTACACTCCGATATACCGCTAACCCTATCGCAACGTAATCCACGTCGTCACAGTTAATCTCTAATACGGGAACACTTTAATCTCGTTGCCTTGTGAAATATTTTCTGTTTCAACGGTTCCCTGCCATTGTCACGTACCGTGTTCAAAGTCTGTAAAATATTATCTGGCTGAGTGTTAAGTGCGCATTCCAGTGGGAGTAAATAAATATTTTAGATTGTTCTAGATTTGTATTTATCGTTGCAGGCAGACTGAGAGATGTGACACGTTTTTATTTAAAAAAAAATAAAAGTGCTGTAATTATAATATTTTTTGTGTAGATACATTCACATATTAGTTTTAAATAATGCTTCTGAACAGCTCATTTTCCTAGCTGCGTCCACTAATTTTCCGTAATTGTAGTAGGTTAAGGAACATCGGGTCCGGTTATAAGTTCGTTGAGTTATAATTTGTGCGGATAAAATCATTTTCATATGGGCTGGTGGGTCTTGCATGATAAGTCGAGGATATCATCAATGAAATTCTTCTTTTGCCATCACCCAAGCAAAAGCTTATCATATGTGGAACAAATAGGGATAAATCCAATAATTATGCGAATTTGGAATATATAGTTAATACTACACTATAGCCGTTCTCTACTATAATTTACTATTTTTCTTTAAAAAAGAACCCAGAAGCAGACCTAAAACAAAGTTGATCATGAAACTAAACTCATTTACTTATCAATACTTAATTAATTATAGCATCTAAATATATCAGTGGTGAACAATCGTAAATACATTACAGGCCCTGTTCCTATAAACCAGCAACTGCCATGATGAAGTAGCGCGTCAGTTAAGTTTTTAATTAGTACCAGAGCATGGATCAGAATTGCTTTTACATTCAGTACAATTATTTCGCTCAGAGCCATTTTGTTGAACATCTGTGAGATTTTAATGAATTTGTTATTTGTGGGGCTTGTTTCAGTGCTTTTTTTTTCGTTTATTTATGAGTTGAATATTAAATTTTTATGCGTACTTTTAAAAGCGCTTTCGGCAATTTGTTAGGTAAAATTTCATGAATATTAGTTTTAATGAAACTGTGTTTCCTAAAGGGTCCAGATAAGTCATGATTAAGTACCCGTTTTTAAACCCGCAAATAATGTGTATGTACACAATAAGTTTCAAGTTCTGACTAATTGGTTGACTGTTTGAACTCTATATCGACAAGCCCAGCCCGCTGGTAATAGACATGAAATTTGGATAGTGTGTTATTTGTGATGTGTCGGCATCTACTAAGAAAAGGTTTTGGAAAATTCTGCTAGATTGCAATTTACACGGATGAAACTGCAGTAGTCTTCTAGTAATATTAAACTAGTATTTATCTTTACCTAGTATTTTTTTATGAAATCACTATTACAGATAAATACTACATCTCAACGTTGAATTTAGTTCTATGAAAATAGAATAGTTCAAGCTGGCAGTCTGCAAAAATTGTCGGTAGATGGCGCTGCGTGCCTTAAAAACGTAAACAATAGGAAATGCAATTCTTAATTTCGACTCGATTAAACATTGAGCATTCGTGGCCAAATTGGAAAATGCCTTGGGACGGATCCCAAGAGATGCAGATTCAAGTACTGTCGGGTGCGAAATTTTTGGAAAGCATTTATTTAAGTATAGATAAATACTAATTGAAATAATCTGTCGAACTAACCCAAATTTTACTTGTGACATCCATAAACAAAATCGTGCTATTAAAAGGACATTGACTCACGAAAATATTAACAATTTTTTCACCAATACCAACCTCAAATCTGCCTACCATTTTACATCAAACATCTGTCTAAATGAAACTGATTCATGCTCTTTTTTTAGCTCTGGACTTATTATTACTTGATCCTATTCATAAAAAAAAACGAGTATTGTGTGCTCAAGGAAAATAATAAAGTTGCTTCGAAATGAATTTTAAAATGAAGCTCGTTTTGGCTCGAATGGTTATTCTTGATAAAAGAGTTAACAAGATTCTCTTGTTAGTAGGATCTGTAGTAGTAAATGAGACATTTTTGCAATGGAATAAATTAACTGTGAGCGAGCGAACTGACTGACTGATTGACTGTACCGTATTTTTTCGTATTCAACTACAGACGAAATATCGAACTTAGAAAAATCAATTAAAAACAACACTATTGTAATGTATAAGAAAAAAACCGGTCAAGTGAGAATTAACTTCGTGCATGAAGAGTTCCGTTCTATAAATTATTTACAATTTGGCACCCAACTCCAAAATAAACACTGAACCAAGCGAAAGCCCTGAATGCAATTTACGATAATTTATCACTAGATTGCACCAGAGGTAAAAATATATCGCGGTGTCGTTGCGTTTATACTTGAAAAATCACGTTTGTTGTATAGGTACCCCTCTTAAATATAAGTCGTTTTTAATTTATGAATTTGTTCATTCGCTCATTCGTTCACCGGTCGCTTGAAGTTGACTTCGATCATTAAAACCCTGAGATTGCAGAATGAATACTGAACAGCTCTAAAATGAATGAAACTGGCCATTCGCAGACAACATCAAGCAACCGGTGAACGAGTGAGCGAATGAAAAAAAATCAGGTTTTTCTTTTTAAAAGACTCTGAATTAGTGTGATGATGCAGTATTTGTGGAACACGGACTATAATACATGAAATTCTCTAAACAAAGTAACCACCCTTTTCACATAAACCGGTACCTTTAGGTACCACTTAGCTAAACGATAAAAGCATAAAATGAGTCAAATGTTAAATGGTTCATACCGAACAAAAGCCGGGAAGTTTCGGCATAAAAACGTAACTTTCACTCAAATAAGTTATTCTCGTGGAGTGGTGGGGAAATTGATAACTGGTTCTTGTATTGAATGTTACTTATGTTTTTTACTTGATCTTGTTAACGGTCGTCGGTCAAATTTGTTTATTGGGGAGGTATTAACTTATTCAAACTTTTTGCTATTTGTACCTTTAAACTTTTTAATAAATAAATAAGAAAAATTTGGTACTAGATTAAGTTACCGCATATTTACTCTGGTCTAAGTAAAAAAATGATATTGTGATTCAAACTTTTCTATTTTTTTTTAGATCGTTTTTTTTATTTTCTATTGTTTAAAACGTGTTATTTTTTCAACATTTTGGGAAATTCTACTTTTTAAGATTCAACATCTTGAGAATTTAACATTTTGGTACTAAAGAAAAAAAATCAGTCATCGAGATCGACTCGACCAAGTATGTAATTCAATTGAATGAATGAATGTCATTTATTTGCTCGAAATATGGTTACAGAGATGTCACATAAATAATATTCCAACATATTTCACCAGCACTAAACTTGGTATGCAAATGTCGTTTTTAAGATTTTTGAATTTAATTACAAAATTATATACCTATTTTGAATCTAATTACAAAATTAAGTACACAGTTATTGAGAATTATTAATATTAATCTAAATAAACATAACGTCAACAATAGGATAATAATAATTAAATTTTAAATTAAAAATGTGAAATTTCAAATGTAATACAATGTCAAATGAAAAATAAGAAAAAATAATAATATAAATACCATGTCAAATTCATATAAGTCATATTCGGAATAATTTAATTAAAATAATGTTGTTCTACGCATAAATTGTTAAAAATATACCTAGAATACATTTTCCAATAGTCTTTCGAATTAGATTATCTATAATTAATATATAGTAATATATAGATATATAGTATAGTTTTGGCGATTTTGTATAATAAAACACAATATTTACCGGGTTTTAGTCGCGTTTTATTTAATAACGGCTTTTATTAAATAACTTTACATTTAGTTTTTTTAAAGTTGGATTATTGGTTGTTGTCAACTTTGGAAAAAGTAAAGTCTAAGTAAAGTTAGTAAAGTAAAGTACTGTAAAGTTAGCGTAAGCTCGTTCTTTAGTAATAATTCCATCATTAAATAAAACGCGACTAAAACCGTGTAAATATTGTGTTTTATTAATTTTCAATATTTTTTAAATAATAAATTATATTGTTTTTTTAATTTATTGTCTTCATTTATACATTTTAAAAGACAAACACAATTCCTCTTAAACGATTTCACCTGAAACTCCGAACTTTGCCAAAATTAATTCCGCCGTACACGAAAGTAAAACCAACCACAAAAGCCTTAACGAAGGCTTTGATCCCACAACATCATATCCTTAACGGTTACCGTGAACCGTGTAACGCCGTATAACGCCGTTGGTAACGTAACGGTAAAAGAGAATGTCTTAATCGACTCCGTTGCGTCTTCCGGTTTTTAATTAAAGTGTAATGAGCATGATGGTTGATGTAGACTATCGATTAATTACTGATTTTTTACCGATAAAAGTTATCTGTCGAATAAGTTCAAACCCAAAAAAAAATAAAAGCCTTCAAATATTGATCTTCTAAATTTAGATTTTTATTCTTTTTAAATATTTCGGTAATTTGTTTTTATTGCTCGAGGCATTTTTACTAGAAATATTTTAAAGGAAAAATTCATCTTCAAAAATTCACTTGCGTGGCCGAGCGGTTTAGGCACTGGAGTATTGATCCGGGGACGCGAGTTCAAATCTCGCCGCAAGTGAAATTTATGAAGATGAATTTTTCCTTTAAAATATTTCCACTTTATAAATATTATAAAAACATTTTTTATTCGGTGGTGTTACATTTTCTTTGTCAGATGTCTCTATCTAGGGATTTGAAAAATCAGCCCTTAGTCGCATTATTACTTCGGTGAATTTGTGTAGTTTTTTTGGAGTTTTGGCGGGAACGCGGTGAGGAGATGTGTTGCAAAATTTTCATTTTTGTGCAACCTAGTTCAAATGCGTGTAAATTGTTAAATTTCGCAATTTAGTTTCGTGCAAGTGTAGTGAAAATGAAAATTGGTGCAAGACATGGACTTTAGCGTTGTTTCCAAAGCTCCGTGAACAATCATTGTAAATGGCCGCCGTTTTACAATGACTCCCTCGACTTGACTTGACTCGACCTAGAAAGCTCGGTTCTTTTGTAATAAGGGCGTATTAAATAAAACGCGAGTTAGACCCATTAAATATTGTGTTTTATTTTGCAAAATCGCGAAAACCTTAGACAAAATTATTATGTTGGATCAGTTTTTTTGCATTGCGTAGCTAAATTTGCAGTAAATTTTTATTTGTGTCAGATTTCAATACTTGTCGTATTGTTTAATCGATTTTGATTAAACAAACAAACTTGTTCATAATTTTTTTTACGAAAAATAAAAAAAACTGAGGGTTTTTACTAGGTGGAGTATTCCCCAAAAGAGAGTCTAATTGATATCTCCGCCTTCAAGATTTAATTCCAATGATTCTTCATCATCATCATCAGCCAGTTGCAGTCCACTGCTGGACATAGGCCTTTCCAATTGCACACCACCTGGATCAACAGCTGGCTTCTCGCATCCAGTTGTCTTACTTAATCCAACGATTATTACACAATTTGAAAAAAAGTAGATCGTAGCAATTAAGTTTGAACTTACTAAGTACTCTTTTTCTCTTTCACTGAGCACTCTTTTAAACTGGATGCGAGAAGCTGAAAATAGATCTAGGTGGCGTGTAATTGAAAAGGCCTATGTCCAGCAGTGGACTGCAACAGGCTGATGATGATGATGATAATGAAGTACTCTTTTCACAGATCTAAAATAATACCTAACTGATTTATAAAAAAAAACCTATCGGCAGACTTTAAATTTCCAGTCCACGTCCGCCCGGAAAGAACCGCGGAACATTTTCGTGGGTTTGTGGTCTCAATCTTAATTTTGTGAAATGACTATGGAATTATAATGTTTGAGTTTTCGTGTTTTACACGTCGTTTGACGATTCCGATTGCTGCGAACTTTTAAATTGAGCTCAAACATTGTGTAATGTGGTGAAAATTGTCTTTGGCCCTTATCTTTTATATAGCTGCACGATTTAGCAAATTTTTTTATTTCTTTTTTGTTTTTATTGCTCAAGGCATTATAAACATAGAAATATTTTTAGCAAGGAAATATATTTCCAAAAAATCCCCATGACAGGATTCGAACCTGCGTCCTTTCGCTAACCAGGCGACTGCTCTAACCACTGAGCTACACAGGAATCATGTGACACGGTATAATTTTTCGGCCATATCTTTCCTCGCTAATTGTTTTTACCAACTAAGGCTTGGTTTCTGCGCCATCTACCGGTCAAGCTTTGCAGCTTTTATTGACTGGTTCAGGTGGTTTACTTTACAGTAAACATACCCAACATGAGATGCGCTTTCTCTCCAATTTAATATTTCTTTTTTGTTTTTATTGCTCAAGGCATTTTAAACATAAAAATATTTTTAGCAAGGAAATATATTTCCAAAAAATCCCCATGACAGGATTCGAACCTGCGTCCTTTCGCTAACCAGGCGACTGCTCTAACCACTGAGCTACACAGGAATCACGTGACACGGTATAATTTTTCGGCCATATCTTTCCTCGCTAGTTGTTTTTACCAACTAAGGCTTGGTTTCTGCGCCATCTACCGGTCAAGCTTTGCTTTATTATTATTATTGTTTTCAACATTTATGTTTCTCCTCATTAAAGAGGGTGAAAAAGTACGGGCCGAAGCCAAGTACATTATAATGTTTGCACGGTTAGGTAATGTCGGAGTTAAGGTATTTACGAGTGAGGCGGCATGTATTGAGGATCACGGCTTTTTGTAACTGCAAGTATGTGGATGGATTAATGTTGAGTAGTTTTAAATTTGCGTGCAGTGTTTTAGGTATGACACCTGTGCTTGACAACACTATTGGGATTGTTCGGACATGACTGATTTGCCATTGTGTTTTGATTTCTATGGAAAGTTCTGTGTATTTTGCAATTTTTTCGATGTGGGTCGTTAATAAATTATGTGTGTTACAGACTGCTATGTAGGTATACTGTTTTATTCTGTTTGTCTAGTAAAGTTATATCCGGTCTATTGTTGTATATGGTTTTGTCTGTTATAATAGTTCTATCCCAATATAGTTTAAAATTAGAGTTTTCAAGAACAGTATCAGGTTTGTATTTGTAGTATGGGACTTTATCTGTAATTAATTTATTTTGATGTGCTAGGTATTGGTGTATGATGGCAGCAACTTGATCATGGCGGTGCTTGTAGTCAGTCTGGGCTATGGATCTACAAGCACCAGTGTTGTTGTAATGAGCTAATGGACTGTAAATAAGTTGTAAGATGGTTATTAAAAGGATCGCTAGGGAAGGAATTGAGAAAGGACTCACGTGAAGCTCCGTTGGTAGGCAATATGATGCAGGAAATCTTCTCGAGGGCCCTCTGTTACAACGTTGATGTGTTGCACCTTTCTAATGATCCTTTGGCAGTACGTATTTCACACAACGAGCACTATTGTAAAACTTTTATGAGTTTTGTCCGGAGTAACGCGAATTTGATGCTTGAGCTAAGAAGCGGAAACGGCAACTGGTTTTCTTGATGATTATAGCGCCCTCTGGACCGGAAGTGGATTGAATGGATAGGAATAGGAACTGACATTGACAGGACTGTTTGTCTTGGGATTGATTGATGAATGGATAATAGGTAAAGGCGGGAACGAGTATTTGGAATTGGATTGTTTATGAATTACAACTTTAACATTAATCTTGCCCCCGCGCTGGCGAAATTTATGAGACTGAGAAAATTCCCAAGTACACATGTCCAATAATCATTGCAGTTTTTTACAATAATGCTAACAAAGATGATGATGATGATGATTGCTATTGATTAAGTTCAAAATATAATAATGATGTTAGAAACAAGATACTAAACAAAATGATTTGATGATGATGATGATGATGAGTGATAATGATAGTGACCCTAATCATCTATGTTTGGTAAGGGACACAATTTCACAAGTGGTCTTTTTAAGACACCTTGTGCAGTCCTGATTGATGCCGAGCGACAAATGCCGTCACGGCCTGGATACAATTCTGTGATTCTACCCATACGCCATCGTAATGGATGTGTAGTCTCGTCCTTGATGATGACGAGTTGATCAATTTTCGCAGGAGATGAACCATCTGTCCACTTCAAGCGTTGTGATAAATTGACAAGATATTCGGTATGCCACCGAGACCAAAAATCTTGGTGCATCCTCTGTATCAGCTGCCATCGATTGAGTCTATTCAACTTTATGTCCGAATAGTTAGGTGCAGGCACCGTAGTTAATGGAGCCAGGGTCAAAAAATGTCCTGGTGTTAGTGCCGATAAGTCTGATGGATCAGAACTCATGGCTGATAGTGGTCGTGAATTCAAAACCGACTCTATTTGCGTCAAAAGTGTGTTTAACTCCTCATATGTTAGGATTTGTGTGCCTACAACGCGATATAAATGTGTTTTGACCGACTTTACGCCGGCTTCCCATAAACCACCCATGTGTGGAGAACCAGGAATGTTGAATTTGAAATCAATGCGCTCTGTCTCACATGCTGAACGCATGAACTCTACAAGTTGTGAATGAGCACCCTTGAAATTGGTACCACAATCACTGTGAATGGTGTTGCAGCGACCACGTCTTGCTATGAATCTGCGGAGAGCAGCTATAAATGTTTCACTACTTAGGCTAGAACAAAGTTCAAGGTGAAGTGCTTTGGTTGCAAAACAAACGAATAAACACAACCATGCTTTTGTTGTGCGTACCCCACGATGTCGAAGGAGTGTTATGTTAAAGGGTCCTGCAAAATCACAACCCACTGATTGAAATGCTTTGATTTGTGTTATACGAGAACGGGGAAGATCTGACATCTTTGGCTGAAAAGGAATTGGTTTAGTACGAAAACAACGATGACAATTTGAAATTACCTGACTGATTGCTCGTCTAGGTGATAAAATCCAAAAATTTTGAAGTAATAAATAGTGTAATGCTTGTAAGCCAGGATGTAGATGCTCATTGTGAGTACATTGAATGATGAGTTGTGTTAAACGATGTTTGCGAGGAAGTAAGGCTGGGTGTTTTGCTTCAAATGAAAGATCTGATTGAGAGAGCCTACCCCCCACACGAAAAATGTTGTTTTCATCTAGAAAAACATTGAGTTTACGAAATGGTTTTGATAGTGTTTTGTTTGATTTTAAAAGTTTGAGCTCTTCACTAAAGTTTGTTGATTGAGAATGCCTAACTAATGTCATGAGACTATGATGAAGCTCAACTTCCGTTAAATGGCCTGCAACTTGCTTGTTTTGCAAGGCCCTAATGAAACGATTACAATATGCTAGAATACGTTGAATTTTTCTCAATGATGAAAATTTGTTTAATAAATACTCAACAGGATGAATATCTACTATGTTTGTGACAGTTAACACACAAGCGCGTTTTTCAAAATCAAGATCTGAATAGTTAATTGTTGAATGTTGTGGCTCTTTGGGCCAATGATTTTGATCTGAGGATAGCCACTGTGGGCCTGTCCACCAGTATTCATGATTGATAAGCTCATCGGGTAGCAGACCACGACTCGCTGCGTCCGCAGGATTGTGTTTTCCTGGAACGTGTTTCCAGGCAGCTTCTGGTAGCTTACGCTGGATGTTTGATATGCGATTGCCAACAAAGGCCTTAAAATTTGATGAATTTGATCGGATCCATGACAACACTATCATAGAATCCGTCCATGCATGAACGCTCTCTATGTTGAGCAACTTGTTGTACAAATTGATGATATGTCGGAGAAGATTTGCGAGCAGTGAAGCACCGCACAACTCCAACCTAGGCAGGGTCCTACGCTTGGTGGGAGAAACCCGTGACCTAGCACTAACTAAAATAACATGATGCTGATTATGATGATCAGTTGTACGAAGGTATACTGCTGCAGCAAAACCTGCCTCGCTTGCATCTGAAAATCCATGGAGCTGATATGATACCGCATCATTGCTTGTGATACGCCGTGGAATTCGAAGCTGAGCCAAATGAGGCAGCTGCTGGGTATACCTCGACCAAATTTGATTGATGTCGTCTGGTACAGGCTGGTCCCATCCCGAATCCAATAACCATAGACGTTGTATGAGATGCTTTGCTAAAAATGATAATGGTGTTAAAAGACCAACAGGGTCATAAATACGAGCCAGCTCTGAGAGCATGGTACGTTTGGTACACTCACGATTGATTTGATTTACTTGGTAATTGAATATGTCCTCTTGTGAATTCCATGCTAAACCGAGGACCTTCACAAAATGGCCATCACTATCAAATGTTTGGTTTGCATTCGGCACTGCTTGATGTTCTTGTGGAATATTGTGGAGTACAGCTGCATGATTGCTGGACCACTTTCTGAGTTCGAATCCACCGGCCGCCATAATATTAATCAGCTGTTGCTGAAGACAGACCGCCTCTTCGATGCTGGAACAACCTGTCACAGCGTCTTCGACATAAATATCCTCTAACAACACCCGAGCTGCAGCTGGAAAAGACTCTCCCTCATCACTAGCAAGTTGATGTAAAACTCGGATAGCGAGGAATGGTGCCGAAGACACCCCAAACGTTACACGATTGAGTTTATACTCTTGAATTGGTTGATTTGTGGAACACCTGAAAAGGATCCGTTGATAATCCTGGTGATGCTCTGCTATACGGATTTGACGATACATTTGTTTAATATCCGCACAAAAAACAAAGGCATGGAGCCTGAAACGAAGAAGTATGTTTGTTATGTCAGCCTGGAGTTTAGCACCTGTCAAGAGAGTGTCGTTTAAGGATACTCCATGTTTATCCTTCATTGAAGCATCATAGACCACACGTAGGCTACGATCCGACTTGGCTACTGCATGATGAGCTAAATAAAAAGCTGTTGGTGATTGACACTCCTCCTCAGGTACCTTTTCCATCTGACCACTGGATAAATAATCCATAACATGTTGATTGTATTGTTTATGAAACGCTGGCTTGGCCATGAGACGTTTCTCCAAATGAATAAAACGACGAAGAGCTATGTCATAAGCTCCCTCAAATGAGGGTGATGATTGATTACGAAATGGTAAGTGAACGATGTATCGTCCCTCACTGTCACGTTGATGGGTTGATTGAAAGATGTCTTCACACTGATCATCTTCCACTGAGTGAGATTGCATGTTATCTCCACATGGTATGTTATCCAACTCCCAAAATTTTTGAACAGCAATATCCAAGTTACTGTCCATTGATACATGATTGATTGATAATGGAGTGGATGTTGACAAATTTGATAATGTTTTACCCATCAAAATGAACCCAAAAATAGTGTTTATGGCGGTTGCTGCATGTGGACCACCATCAAGTTTGCCTGGTAAAAGAATTTCAGGGAAAATTTCTCCTCCAATGAGGATATCTACAGGTCGTTGTTTATGATATGTTGGGTCTGCTAATACTAGATTTGAAATATGTTTGAACCCAGATGTGTCCACCGGATGGGTGGGCATGTCCCCACAAATCCTATCCAATGTAACTGCTTCTGATGTGAATAAAGGCTCTGCCTTACCAATTGGTCTAAATTCCAAAAATACTTTACTTGTTGAACAGGCCGGCACTTGCCCAATACCTGTCATTGGTGTTGACACCTTATGCTGGGTTAAACCTAAACGTTGAACACAATTTTTTGTTATAATGTTGCTTTGACTACCAGGGTCTAGTAAAATCCTAACCTTGTCAAAGCAACCCCTACCATTTTTTACTTCCACTTCTGCTGTAGCTAATAAAACAAAATGTGTACCCGATGAACGGTTTGCTGAAATGTTAGCCAATGTAGTAATAGGAGTGACTGCATGGTCACTTGAAACTGATGTTTTAAGTATGTTAGTTGTTGGTTGTGGAAGTTGTGATTTGTTAGTGCTAAAATGAATAAGACTATTATGTCGCTGGTTGCAAGTCTTACAAGAGTAACTACTCTTACAAGCTGCTGTGTTGTGGTTAGAACGCAAACAATTAAAGCATAGTTTATGTTGACGCACTAACTGAAATCTGTCATAAGGAGATTTCGCTAAAAATTTGTTGCATAAATAAAGAGGATGTTCCTCCTTACATATGACACATGAGGGGTTAGACACCTGAGCCAAAAGCATGGTTGGTCTAATTTGATTGTGTGAGTTGACCCGTTTGTTGTTGTTATTGTGTGTTTGACTAGGTTGACTTAAAGTGTTGTTTGAATTGATAGATGAACGCTCCAGAGCTTTGCATCTTTCTACTAAAAATGTTTGTAATTGTTGAAAAGTTGGGAAATCACTTGTGTAATTTAATTCAAATGCTTCACGAGAAGCCCTATCCAATTTGGTTAATAATGAATGAAATAGTACAAAGTCCCACTGTGCAGTGGGTAACCCTATTGAATTGAGCATTGCTAGATTTTCACTGATAGTATTTAAAATAGTTCTAAGCTGTTGCACAGAACCGGATTGCATTGATTTCAAATTGTTGATTTGTTCCCAACACATAAAAGCTAAATATCGCTTGTTGCTGTAACGATCAATTAATGCTTGATATGCACATGGGTAATTGACATCAGAGACGGGATAAGCCCGTATTAGGTTTATTGGTTCACCCGACAGGGTGGAAATTAAATATTGAAACTTTTCTACATTAGATATATCTGTACGATTATGAACAAGAGAGTTAAAAAGGTCAATAAAGCCTGGGAAGTCCCTAATTTGGCCACAAAAAGTAGGTAGCTTCATAGGGGGAAGTTTAGGTCTGCTTACCTCATGAGAAGGGACAGACACTTTTGAGGAACCAGACGGTGAATCTGTTTTTATGATTGGAAGATATTTACGTTGTGCTTCCAAAATTTCACTATACATGTCATCTGCTTTTTCTGATATTTCAGTTTGTTTTACATTAATTTCTTTCATATCGCGACCAGCGCTTTGATACTCACAGACGAGTTTGATGTGAGATTCATTGAAAACCTCCATCTCTAAAGGGATGCGGGAACACCATGTTTCTAAACGTATGATTTTGCGGGAATCGTTTTCGCACGAACGCGCACATAAGACGGCATCCTGAAGCCGTTTGAAAGCCAAATCACGTTTGGTTTCGAGATGTTTAATTATTGTTTCCGACATTATGATTAATTTACTATTTACGACAAAAAACACTTGTTATAATTACGAAAATACTGCACTGTTTATGTTTTGTTTACAAAATTTACAAAATGTCAAAGTCAAACACACCTTTTTTTTTGTTTGAATGTTACTAGTTTTGATAATTTTGATGGACGTCACACTGACAACTTGACGAAACGAAATTGAATGATTGATTTCCGATTGATTGACTGAACCGGAAACTGAGTATAATGCACCAAAATGAATAATCGAATGTTGAACGATTGAGTGAATGCTTGATAAACGAACAAAATGAATGATAAATTGCGAACAAATGAGTTCCGTTTCCTGTTAAAAATGATATTATTACTCCAGACACAAAATAAATGGATGTATGAATGTATAGATATGTAGGTATACAATGTTTGATACAAAAATGATATGATAGGTAAATCCCACTGGATTTTACACAATGATGATGTTCCTACGTTCTATGGTACGTGAGGAAATGTTCCGGCGTTATATGTTACACTCAGAAACAACAAAATATGATGAAAATATGTTCGCGCGTCGTATGTTACACGAGAACCAAAATATACCTAACTCAATGATATGTTGATTAATCCGAATGTTATATGTTACATTGGATTTTGGACAATATGCTATGATAATGTTTCTGCGTTCTATGTTACGCTAGAAACCCACAATGAATAAATGGACAAAAGTTTTTAAAGTTTCACAAAATGGCGAATTGCTCGAAATTAGAACTGCAATGATGATAGGACGCTATGTTCTTTTTTTGAAAATCCGGTCGTCAAGGACCATTAAATGTTGTTGTAATGAGCTAATGGACTGTAAATAAGTTGTAAGATGGTTATTAAAAGGATCGCTAGGGAAGGAATTGAGAAAGGACTCACGTGAAGCTCCGTTGGTAGGCAATATGATGCAGGAAATCTTCTCGAGGGCCCTCTGTTACAACGTTGATGTGTTGCACCTTTCTAATGATCCTTTGGCAGTACGTATTTCACACAACGAGCACTATTGTAAAACTTTTATGAGTTTTGTCCGGAGTAACGCGAATTTGATGCTTGAGCTAAGAAGCGGAAACGGCAACTGGTTTTCTTGATGATTATAGCGCCCTCTGGACCGGAAGTGGATTGAATGGATAGGAATAGGAACTGACATTGACAGGACTGTTTGTCTTGGGATTGATTGATGAATGGATAATAGGTAAAGGCGGGAACGAGTATTTGGAATTGGATTGTTTATGAATTACAACTTTAACAACCAGTTATGTGTTGTATCGTCTCGGAGGCGCTGTGGCATCGTCTACAAGAGTCCTGAAAATTTGGTCTTCGGATAATAAACTTGTTGTAGTTCCTAGTGTCGATAACCTGGTCTTGTATCGCGACCATGAATGCTTCCGTTTCGGGAAACAGTTCACCCCGTTGCAGCCAGGCGTTCGACGCTTTGATGTCGACATATGGTTGCTGCAAATCAAGGCGGTGTCTCCCGTGCAAGGACTTTTGTTCCCAGGCTGCAATTTTCTCTGCATTAGTTGTAATAATTTCGTTAGGTTGTTTATTAGTTAATGATAGGTTTAATGGAGTGTAACGTTTGTCTGTATGTGAAATAATATTGTGCAAAGCTGAATTACTAGATTTATTAAAGAAAAATTGTCTTAAGTTCGTTATTTGTCTATTGTGCATGTTTTCTACGTCTATAATTCCTAGTCCTCCCTCTTCTCGTGGTAAGGTCATTCTTTGCACACAAGATCTTGGGTGGTGTTTTCGGTGTTTTGTCAGAGTTGTGTTTATTATCTGCTGCATTTTTCGCAAGTCAGTTTTTGACCATTTTATTATACCAAAAGAATAAGTCAGAATAGGGATGGCAAAAGTGTTGATTGCTTTAGTTAAATTTCGAGATGTAAGTTGAGACTTCATGATCGCGTTGAGCCTATGTTTAAATTTTGTGATAAGCTGTGCCTTTGTGTGTTTTTCTTTAATCTGATAAGTCTGTTGAAATCCTAAATACTTGTAAGTACTTCCTGATTCTAATGCTTCTACTGTCTCCCCTGATGTTAAAGTATAATCGTTGGAACATATGTATCTACCTTGTGTTAGGGTGTATGTTTTGCACTTGTCAATTCCGAAAGCCATATTAATGTAATTTGAAAATGTTTGGGTTATATCAGCTAGTTTATGAAGAGATGGAGTATCTTTACTGTATAATTTAATGTCGTCCATATACATGAGATGAGTGAGTTTTTTGTCGTTAGTATCATATGAGTTTATTGAGAGGCCTTTGTCAGTTCTATTTAGTAAATTTGAAAGGGGGTTTAATGCAAGACAGAACCATAGTGGGCTTAAGGCATCACCCTGGAAAATACCACGTCTTATTCTTACGGTACCAGTCTCTATCGTTTTACCTAATTTTAGTTTAGTTTCCCAGTGTTGCATTGCTTCTTTAAGAAAGTTTGTAATAGTTGGATGAATGTTGTAATGTTCTAATATATAGATAAGCCAACTGTGAGGAATGGAATCGAATGCTTTCTGATAATCTACATACATTGTACATACATCTTTTTTAAATTTTGTGTTGTTTTTCATGGCAATGGAGTCTATTATGAGTTGTTCTTTACAGCCTTGACTAAATCTACGGCAACCTTTTTGTTCTTCCGCTAAAATATTATTTTCGGTGATATGCTTATAAATGACTTGGGATATACAAGAAGTTATAATTTTGTAAATATTTTGTAGACATGTTATTGCTCTGTTTGCGGGGTTTGTTAGGTCAGATGTTTTAGGAATCATGTAGGTTATACCCTGTGTAATAAAATTTGGCATTAAATTGGGAGATCTAATAAAGTCGTTAATGTGATGGAACAGTGCTGGGTGTAATGACGTTAATTTTTTGTAATAGTAATTATGAATGTGGTCTGTACCTGGGGATTTCCAATTATGAGTATTCTTCATTACATTTATAAAAACATCTAACGGGATGTGTTCAAATTCCATTATCAAGGTGTTGTCTACTGTTTGTTTGTCAGTTTGAATCCATTCGGCGTTATAATTATGATGAATTGGATTTGACCAAATATTAGACCAGAAATTGTGAAGTTGTTCTTGTGTTGGAGTGGGTTCATTAGTTGAATGCGAGTTGTTTTGTAGGTTGGTTGAGTTTGATGTAAGATTGCGATAAAATTGTTTTTCATTACATATAAACTGGGTATTTTGCTGCTTTCTTTGTGTGCAATTGAGATATCTTCGGCGTCTGCTACATTGAGTGTTAAGTTTCTGTTTTAAAGTGTCTAAATATTGTGCATCTGTTGTATTGGGCTCTTCGTAACTTGAATGTGTTTTATTATTATTATTCGAACCTGCGTCCTTTCACTAACCAGGCGACTGCTCTAACCACTGAGCTACACAGGAATCACGTGACACGGTATAATTTTTCGGCCATATCTTTCCTCGCTAATTGTTTTTACCAACTAAGGCTTGGTTTCTCTTGTATAACTTTCTTAATTCTGATTGGCTGAGGGACAAGGGGAGCTATTTTAATAATTAAGTAGCCCTCAAATTTGAAGGCTACTTAATTAATTAAGTAGTAATTAAGTAAAATTACACTAACAGAATACGAATTAACGTCCATCTCATGCACGTCGCATGCATTCCGCCGGCATTTCGCATGCTATGTTCTTACGAATCGAGCCCCAGTACTTTTAAAGTCTATTTATTATAAACAAACAAATCTATCCTCAAAAAAGAAGAAAAAAGAAGAAGAAGGGAGGGGGGTTTTTTTAATATATTTTTTTATATTTAGAGTAGATACACCTTTGATCTATCTCTTTATATTATTAGTATTGACTAGCAGCACTCCGGGATTACACCCGCGAAAGCCCAGACCTCGTGGGAATTTCGGGCTAAAAAGTAACCTATGGGTTAATCCAGATTCCTGGTTATATAAATACCGAGTTTTATAGAAATCGGCTCCTCATTGTTTAGATATTCCAGGTTGTATCGCTTTCGGAAGTCCGTGGTACGCTTAAACACAGTACGTATCCAATAAATTTAATAAATAAATTCTGTAACCAACACATAGCGCCATCTAGCCCCATGGTAAGCTGCTAAGCTTCTGTTACGGTGACTAGATAATAAGTAGTACTCATAGGTCTTGGAAATAAATAATAAATAAAGTTTATTTGATTGTATTATAATAAACTAGCTGCGCCCCGCGGTTTCACCCGCGTAAGTCCCGTTCCCGCGGGAACATCGGGATAAAAAGTAGCCTATGTTTTAATCCAGGTCCCCAGCTACCTATATTCCAAGTTTCATCGCAATCGGTTCAGTAGTTTTTGTATGAAAGAGTAACAACCTCACATACATACATACATACATACATGCATACTTACATACAAACTTTCGCGTTTATAATATTAGTAAGATAATAGAACAAACATTGTTTAACAGCTCGCAAACTAAATATATAATTAATATAGATTTGTACAATAAATAATAACCTACAGTTTGTTATTTGTTTCTGTGGGTAAGTTCACAATTTTAAACAGAATCGAGCTAAAAAGATATTATTTGAATGATTTCTACCCTCCGCACTAGTTAAAACTGTGTTGCGGTAGGAATGGATTTGCCAACATTTTTACATTTTTTCGCCTGCCTGATGTCCTTCTTGGGATCAAGCAGCTTACCCACCACACGGGGAGAACTTCAAATACACTAGTCCCCCCAGAATGCTGTAGTGGCATTTACTAACTAAAATATCAGGTAGCCCTATTCTATACCGGAGCAATACGACCAAACCCAATTCACTCCGTCATTTTCATGCTTTAATAAAAAGAATAATTCCTCGCCTCCTATTTCGTCAAAAGAAATAATATTCCTCGTATATAGTCTATTATTTTTTCATTTTGTTTTATAAAGCAATTATAATATTCTTGGAGCGTGAGTTATTCTCAGAAATTCTCGCAATTTAAGGGTTGCGTATACTAAGGTATTCTGTTTACTTCCTGTCTTTGCCGTTTTATTAAGTAGATATTAAACTTTTTTACTGGTTATTTGCGTATTTAAATGTAGGTAATTGGAACTTTTTTGTAGATCCGTTTATCCACCTGGATAGCAGGACTTAAATTTCCTTTATTCTCAATGAAGAATCTTATATGTAATATATATATATATATATATATTACATATAACATGCTCCACGCATGCCTTCCAAAGGTCCGGGGCTCCATAGCCCCATGATACTAGACGTATAACAGACATCATATTTAATAGATCCTATGAAAAACACACATCGCCATCTAGCCCCATGTAAACTGCTAAGCTTGTGTTACGGTGACTAGACAACGGATATACTACTTATATTTTATTTTTCTTTTGTAAATACATACATATTATACATAGAAATACACCCAGACCAGATACAATTATTTATTTTAAGCATAAATATTTGCACCCAGCGGGAATCGAACTCGCAACCTTCTGCAATGCAGTCAAGCGTTCGCCCGACGCGCCACAGAGGTCGTTATTCAAATGTAAGTAGGAACTTCCTTTGTAGATCCGTTTATACACCTGAATAGCAGGACTTAAATTTCCTTTACACACCTACTGCTCTACAAAGTTACATTATTTGACCAAAAAGGTCAACGTAAAGCGAGTCTTTATTCCCTAGGTGCATAAAGTGCTCATTATACATCTAGGGCTTAAAGTAATTTAAATTTGGAACTAAGGTTCTGGTATCATAAACAACTATTATTCTCCTTGAAGAATCTTCAGTAAAATCTGTAAACATTTTAACAAAACGTTAAAAATTATACCCTGGACAACAAATTAATCTTCTACAATATTTAGAAATAAGATTTTCAGATCTATTTCATAGTTCAGAAGGTTGCCTGGAAAAAATCGCTTTCAGCGACAAGGCCGCCCATATTTTGTGTAACTTAAATTGTAAGCCTTATATTTACTTTATATGATGTAAACTAGCAGCGCCCGCGGTTTCGCTCGCAATCTCGTTCCCCGTCGCCGCGCACGCGTAGTACAACGAGAAATAATCACTAAGTTTGCGTCGTACTTCAGTGCACGCGACAGAAGCTCTGTAAAGAGGCAATTATTCCCGTTTTTGCAAATTTTTTATTGGATGCTCAGCTCCTATTGGTCGTAGTGTAATGTCATAAAATATAGCCTATAACCTTCCTCGATGAATGGACCACACGTCGCAATCTACTCCCTTACTTATAAAATATTATTTACACACGACTTAGTTATATGACGTTTGTCTCTGTCTGTCAACTTTGAAACTTCATGTGACAGTAAAAGACAAACTATGCATAGTTATGCAGCGCCTTAATTAGCGTTTATAAGTAAGGGGGCTAGTCCTAAACGAAGCAGGCTTGTAGTGTTATCATTACATAGTATACAAAGTCGTTTTCTGCTGTCTTTGCGTTTTAATGCTTAGATCTTTATTGATCTAGATCTTTTATAGTGTTTATAGTACGAGTAGATTGAGTAATTAAATCTAAAAGTTTATTTATGTATTGATCCTGATATTCCCGCGGAATTGGGGCTTACGCACGTGTACCCGCGGGGCGCAGCTAGTACTTTAAAATATTATACTGTTTTTTTTGTTGTAAATACATAACGTAAGATACATAACAGAAACAAATAATTATTTTGAAGCATAAATATTTGTGCCCGGCGGGAATCGAACCCACAACCTTTTGCTTGCAATTGGGCCTTCGCTCGTCGTCGCGCCATAGAAGCCGTCAAAGTATGAAAGCGGCTCAAGTTCAAAGAAACGATCTCGAGACTTTGTTGCGTATATCAAGCAATTTACTCGTCTCAAGTGGGATGGCAAGACGAATTGTATGCAACATGTCAAAAGAGGTCAAATTTCTAATATATTTCTTGTTTATAACGTACTTTATATTTTTTATTGGTAGGCAGTTAAAGCGATGCTCGGTTTTGTTGTTGGTTAGGTGTTTTGATGTAAAACATCTTTAGGCTTGGGTAAATCTGATATTTGGCGTGGCGAGGCCGTGGCAAGTCCTATATTCTATTACTTATCGGTTGTGAAACGATTATGGCCATTAGGAAATTAGCCAGTGTCAAGTATTGTTAATATATTATGCAAGTTATTTGCATCGAAACAGTCAAGTCGTCATAGTTAAAGTCAAGTCTAGGGAATCATTTGTAAACACAGCGGCCATTTATTTACAAAGATTTTTCACGGAGCTTTGGAGACAACACTAAGTCCATGTTTTGCACTGATTTTCACTTTCATTCCACTTGTACACCTTCACGATACTAAATTGATTGATATGCCCCAGAAATTAACAATTTGCATGCATTTGAACTAGGTTTCACAAAAATGAAAATTTAGCACCACACGTCCTCAACGAGTTACCGCCAAAAACTCCGAGTCCTGTATGAAAACATATCTGTCAATATAATTTCTTCTATGGTTTTCGCGATTTTGCATAATAAAACACATTATTTATCCGGTTTTATCGCGTTTTTACATTGACTTTGACAGATATAATAAAACAATTTATTTATCCGGTTTTATCGCGTTTTTATTCATTATTTGACCCGAGCTTTCGCCAACTTTATAGTTGGCTTTTTCAAGGTTAACTGAGATGTAATTTAATTACACAGTTGGCGAAAGCTCGGGTCAAATAATGAATAAAAACGCGATAAAACCGGATAAATAAAGTGTTTTATTATATCTGTCGATGTCAAATGTTTCACATCTGTCATCCGTTCCGTGATTGATTACGTTTTTTTTAATACTAGAATATACTAAGTGCATCATAATTATGATATTTAAGTTTTATATTTGTGTTGTGTTGGTAAGTCTGTAAATCCCTTTCAGTTTCATAATATCCCTACTCATATTATGAATGCGAAAAAACTTTGTCTGTCTGTTACGCTTTTACGTTAAAACCGTTGAACATATTTTTAAGAATTTTGGTATAGACATAGATGGAACCTTGGAGATCGAATAACATAGGCTACTATTTATCCTGATATTCCAGCAGGAACTGGACTTCAGCGGGTTAAACTGCGGGGCACAGCTAGTTTAAAATAATTAAAAGTATTGTCCATTTGTGCCGCCTGGCAGAAATCCGCCGTAACTAATGAAATGTTAGATTTAAGGCCAAAGTCAAAGTCAAAAAATTGTTTATTGGATGTATTGATCACTTTAAATACGTCGAGTTTTCTCTTGCAGTACCGAATAACGTTTCTTTGCCTTTGACGACGATTTGCCTTACACAGCGAAATGCGAGAATATTTGATAGGAATAAGCTTAAAAGTATATTTTTCAAATTGTTAAACATATTTAATATTTTAAAATTGTTAACCATACACATATTTTTTAAATGTTGTAATACCTACGATTTTACTTTTTGTTATAAATTAATGTCCAATATTCTCTGAATACAGACGAAAAAATACTAATAATTTGACAGTTATCTAAGAATTTTTCTGTCGAGCGAAGTTGCTTATGTCGTGTTTTGAACAGAATGTTTCCTCATTCGGTTTTTTTTAACTAAGACATATATTTTTATCCGTCCAAAAAAATGAGTTTAAGATTACTTACCATTTAATCAAAGAAAGGTCGAAAACCTTGCCTTAAACAATGTTATTTTAACCCAAATTACTATTTGGTACAGTACTTTACCCACCGAACGACCGACGAACAAAATAGGGGTGTTATAAGTTACATGTTTCTGTCTATCTGCCTGTGAGTATGTGGCTTCGTTGCATGTCGGATTGTGATTTTGAAATTATACTTTTATTTAGATATATCATATTTTCGATACTATAAAGAGTTTACTTACTTGCCTAATTAAAACAAAAGTAAAACAAACATACTGAAACACCTACAAAAACCATTAACCATTTACTTTGGACAACTAAATGTACCAAATTGCACCGAAACTACGGGCACCTACAAACCACATCAAAATAAACTGCAAAACTTGTGATTCCATTAGCCAACGTTACGTCTCACGAACTAACAGACAGGAAACTTTTACTGCTGGTCTATTCTATCAATCTGGATCTGGTTACCTTTGTCTTCACTCACACTTCACTTTAGTTTTAAAACGACCTTGGATTATCTCTCTCACTCTTTCTCTCTCAGTACTGCAGCGGGTCAATTCTATAAATTTTGAACAGCACTTTGCTTGTACTTTTGTTTTCACTTACACTTCAATCAAGACTGCGCAACTTCTGATTCCTTAAGCTACACGTCAAGGCATACGTAATAATTCAGGAATACAGAAAGGTATACAAATGTTTATAAAATATGCACAGTTTACCTATCTAGTAGTTGCTTATCTTTATACAAATTTATTTCTCGAGTCGTACGAGTATAAGATGTAAGAAAGGTTGGTTTAGTTAAACTGAAAAATTAATGACTTAATCCGCTCGCAGAACCCTACTGCCTATACAAAAGTAGCTGTAGTAGTCGATTGGTCGACCAATTGTTGCTCGTCTGATGTCAAGAATAAACTACCGGAAAACCGAAACATTCCCTTTTCGGTCGAAGCCTCCAAATGCCACAACAAACAACAAATCCTCATTTACTTGTATCACATAACAGTTCTGTGAAAGCCTTTTTTTTCTGTGAAATCTTTTCTTTCATATTTACGACTGAAATTTTACGAGGCGACCTATTCTTTTCATTCTTGTAGTTTCGCGGGAACACTTAAGAGGTGCGCTTTAGCGGATTATTATAAATGCTAAAGTTTATTGCTTCCCTTTTCTTCTTCTTCCTTGCATTGTTTTAGTTTATCCAGGTTTCAGTTTCCCCGTATTTTTACGCAAGGCGTGTTTACATTTTCTAATTAAAAAATGTATCCATCGTTATTTTTTTTCTCAAAAATATATAGGAAATGTTTACTTAGTTCCAATTTTGACGGAGTAAATTAGACACAAAGTAAACAACGAAGTTGAGAGCGGAGGTGGAAATACCTCAGTAAATATTTCAATTGAAAAGACCATAAAATCAAATTCCTTTGAAATAAACAAATATATTATACGACGTAACATACATTGCAATCGGATGCAATGCAATTTTAATCAGGTATTTTTCCCAAAAATCAAAATTATAACAATATTTTGTGATTGCAGTTTTTTTCGTTACCGATAAATGATCATTTGACAACTCTCTTATAAATTAAGTGATAATATAATGATCATAGAATGTAGCACGCTTATCTAGAAGACCTTAAGCGGACCCCAAGCTGCAAGAAATGCAGCCAAAAACATCGTTCGGATGATGATAATGACTTCCTTAATTTTTTAATTTCAAAACTTACATGTCCCTAATCTCTCTTAGACACGTGATATCTCACCAAAAGCACCAAATCACGTCCCCCAGTGCTAATTGATCCCTCATCCCTTAACTTGCGCCTCAGTTTTACGTCACGTAAGTCATAAGGAACGGGGTCCCGCATAAAATGTGCATTAGTCTGAACAAATAAATGCTCTTAACCCCACAATTCTACATCGCGATGGCTTTGCGTCGCGTCGCTTTGGGTCGGCGTCCTCGTAAAGTACAAAGTCGGATTTACAATCGAATGCTTTTGAGTGAGTGTATGTAAAAATTGATTTTTAATAGCCCTAATAATAAAAGGAATAAGTTACGAGTTCTGAGAACATGCTTTGTCTTTTTCCGTGACAAAAACTTTGAAAGTTGACAGACAGAAACAAAAAGCAGAATAACTACTCCGACTTCATTCCCCTTTTTTTAATTTATTTATTTATTTATTTGTATATTGTATAAAGTGGCAGTTTAAGGCTGCTTTTCCACCAGAGATGTGCTATGCAGCTATGCTGCGAAGATGTGAAATCTACGCTACGAAAATACGCTAAGCTATGTGCACCAATGAATATGATGGGTGGATATTAAACGCATCCATAGCATCGTAGCATGGCACATCTCTGTTGGAAAAGCAGTCTTATTGTTACCCACAATAAGATTGGAGAGGCATATGCTCCACAGTGGCCAAATAAATGCTGCTGAAGAAGAAAAAAGGAGAAGAAGATAAAAATACGTAAAACTAATTCCAAAAAATAAAATCCCAGTAAAATTACAGTTACAATTTGGAACTTAAAGTTCTAGTGTAAATGCATATTTGCTAGTATCTTTTACTGAATTGACTCAGAACCTTGATTTTTACTTACACTTAAAAGTGCGTTGTTAAGTGTAAAATTCTCGCACCGTCGTTGGCCGATTATAAAATGCTAAACATAATAAACACTTTAAGGAACAATTACTAGATAATTAAAACTTATTTTTTCCAGTAGTGATGTGGTTTTCTAGTATTAGAGTTCAGGTGGCCCTAATAAACCACTGAACCGATTGCGATAAAACTTGGTATGCAGATGGCTAAAGACCGCGGTTTTTTTTTTAATACGTAATAGGCCAGCATTTGACCTCATCTCACCTGATGGGAAGCGAGGATGAGGTCGACGATGAAGCATGCTTACCTAGAAGGTACCTATTCACTCTGGATTTGAAGACCCCAAGGTTATAGGTTTGGGGAAACAGTGAAGCTGGCAGAGAATTCCACTTATTGGCAGTGCGTACAAGAAAGGTGAAGGCGTGACGCTTTGTACGCGAAATTGGAACGTTTACCAGATGAGGATGGCGACCAACCGTACCCCTCATGGTCTTATAATAAAAAGGGTTCTTCTAGTTAATCCCACGGGATAGGGACATAATGAAACTGCGGGGCGCAGCCAGTTAAAACATAACACTAACATTATTTCAAAAAGCATAGTAATGCTACACAAAATATCTAATATTAAAAATGAGCTGTATTTGTTCCAAACTTTTACGTACTTTTCAAACATTTGTTCGAAAATATAAAACGTACGATTGGTGTGTGTGTGATCGTTTTATTTTTACGACAAAACTTCACAACTCGAATGAGTTTAAAGTTATCGTAGGCTATAAAGTTCTAAAAGTTAAAACATGAGGTAAGTATAGCAGAACGTGCGCTACGCATCTTAAATATCGCCTTTTAAAGGGATAAATTATTATAACTTACTTGAACTCGTAAGGGCTGCTAATTTGCAAGTCAAAAGTTAATTTAGGTATTTATTTTAGAAATATTGAATTGAAATATAATTGTATCATCGAAAATACTCTAGTGTCAGGATTCGAACCAGTGCAGTGCCCTGGCTTGCTTGGTAAGTGTGCGGTGGTTGTCCACAGCACCTACTAGATGGCGTTACTAGTATGAAATCCTGGATCGCGATATCAACTTTCTTTCCGAGATAAGCTCATATACAACTACCGACGCGACGTAATCGGGACGCGGCCTACCGGGCAAAACCACCTGCCCCGTGGAAGATCTTCCCTTTGGAGGTATACACCACCTCACCTCCAACCATTTCACTGGACGGAAAACCACGTAATACGGTAAATCGGTGGGTATTACTTATCCAAACTCTTCCTGTCGTAAGTGGCAAATAAGGGATCTGTGGGAGACTCGCAAACCCTGAAGTTTTCTCCCTGCGCTGTGAAGTGCAAACTGTCCCAAGGAGGGTTCTTGGGGTTAGGGGTGAAGTCGTCCTCCTTGAAACTAGGACTAGGGACCACTTGTACCCTTTCAAATTTAATAGTAGTAAAATGGGCCCAAAGATAGTTTAGTTTAGACATTGAGACGAGTTGACTCCATATTAATATACTCTAGGGGTGAAGTGGTCCCACTAAGAAGATACTCGAGTTAAAAAAATGTAAATTTGTGAATCGGTAAATTTTGAAGTAAAGAAAAGTTTTTGATATATTTTAAAGTATTTCCTACACTTGGATGACTATACTTAAAGAAATGCTTTCAAAAAACTTCGTATCCGACAGCACATGAACCTGCATCTCTGGGCATCCGGCCCAACGCCTTTCCAATTAAAAAAAAGTTAATAGAAGACATTGGTGGAAAACAAAAGACGGTCGCACCTCATATCCTTAAATCCATCGAACCGTTCAGGTTACATAGAGTAACAAATGACAGTTAGATAAATAAGCTTGAGAAACATAACCCTCCATCACAAGTTGGGTAAAGAGACGCTACATAGTCTGAAAGTGGCCTTACAAGAGAAACTACAAAAACCTTTCCTTTTAACTACTCCGATCAATCTTTGAACAAAAACAAATGTGTCCCGATAATTGACTGCTGTATCAGTCTCGATTGATCGGAGTATTATCGGAAGCCTCTAAGACTTGTCTCTGGGGATACCATAGAAACTAGGCAATATAGAATAACAATTGCCTTTAAAATGCTTAATTTACATCATCAATGGCATATCCAACAAAAAAATGTAGGTCGATACAAAAACATAGGTTACATATAAGACTCATGAAATTCATCTCGATTTTAAAATCGATAGCTAATTGGGAAATCAATCACACAAGAGAAATCCCAGACTACTAGTTTCTTTGCAGAAGTGATAAAGCCCTAGAGCTCTTTATTTCAGATTTAGTTGTTAATAATGTGAGCCAATCGATAATGTCCTAATGTAAAGGTAATGCTTCCCTTTCAATATTCGTGATTATGTGCAAAAAATTGTCAGTCTATCAGAAACTTATTCATCCAGCAGATTTAGCTGTCAAACTGAAAAAAAAACAAAAGAAGATCATAAAAACTACTACTCGCGGGCGGAATGACGACAGACTTCATCTTTACAACTGTTCTATCTGTGTTTAGTTCCACGATCGAAACAAATGACTGCAGCGGAACATCAGGCAGGATATTGGCTCGATATAAAATTACTTCAACGCGCGTGCTTCGAATTTCAAGGTAGGTATCGCTTTTGCGAATTTTATAATCGGAAGGTGTCGTAGCGAAGTGAGAGAATCTTTAAGGTTCCTATAGACTGAGCCGGTGGCTTTCCTAGACCACCTACTCGGTACACCGACGACATTGTAGCGGTCGCGGGGAGTCGTTTGATAGGAGTAGCTTGCGATCGCTATTTATGGCGTCGTATAGGAGAGTCCTATGTTCAGTAGTGGACGCATAAGGGCTGAGATGATGATGATGATAGTCAATCACAAATACCGCAAGTTTTATCGAAATTGATTGGATCGTTGACAATGGTATTTGGTATTTGACAATGGTGTAGACGTAATAAATGCTTGATACAATAGACCCATGTGCAAAGCGCAAAATAAACACTAGTGTAAGTCGCTGGATATGCGGATTTTATAATGTGCAAGTCACTATCTTCTTCACTCACGCTATCCGCTCTCAATCTACATCGTACTTGGATTCGCCTTCTCGCTCTAACTTTAGTTTAACTTAAGAAATGATCCAAGATATCTTAAAGGTAGATGACGGTAGTGGAACATGATCTAATCCGATTTCCTTAGTAGCAGCATCGGTCTACGTATCCGACTATGGATGATTCCGCTTGGCATTACGACTTAGGCCAGCGGTACCACCAAGCCACGGTCGAAGCCTCCCAATAAGCAACCTCTTTTGTTCGTAATGTCATTTTCGTCTTAAAGGAAAAGGCGTTACCTTATGTAAGCAATGAGTTGCTCTTTCAGGATACAATATCAAACCCGCAATCAGAACTTGTAGCTTAGCTTGTTTTTGTTGATATCCTTTACTTTGAGAGACTGGAGCAAAAAGGGGATTGGACATTGTTGGAGGAACTTTGGGGTCAATATAGTTTATGTTTTATTATAGCAGTAGCAGCGCCCTGCGTTTTTACTAGAGTTCCCGATCCCGTGGGAATACCAGGATGAGTATTAACCTATATATTATTTCAGATATTTTTCCTAATATGTAGACTATTCCGGAATATGTGTTTGTTTGGTCGACTGCCCCTGTGGCGCGTCGGGCAAACGCCTGACTGCAATGCTGCTGAAAGAAGGCTGCGAAGAAGAAGGCTGCGGGTTCGATTCTCGTCGGGTGCAAATGTTTATGATTAAAAATAAATATTTGTATCTGGTCTGGGTGTCTCTCTTTGTATAATATGTATTTACAAAATAAAAGTAAATGTATACCGTGTGTGTGTAATGTATATCCGTTGTCTAGTACCCATGATAGTACAAGCTTAGTGCATAATTTTGGGCTAGATTGCGCTGTGTGCAATGTCGTGCAATATTTATTTATTTTATTTAATATTCAGCCAAAATGCCAGTTTACATAGTTAATATAACTTCCCTTCATCAGGCAAACGACTACTTGGATAATCTATAATGTACTTAAACTCGGATAATCTATAAAATATGTACCTACTTATACATAATAGTAACGTTTATTTACAACAAATGTTAAGCAATTTTTGTTAAGTTTCAACTACTAAATAGAATACATACCTACTAACAAAATAAAGTGTAAAATGGAAAATATAAATCGGAAACTATTAAAAGTTTTGCTTTCGCCCCGTTGCAGTGAGATGTTGCCAATTTAAAAGTTTTATGTTATAAGTACTATGATATGGTATACTTAGATTATTTACGTATGTTACATATGTTATATAAATTTAAAAAAAAAACTATTTTTGTTATATTTTAAAGTGTTTCCTACACTTGGATAACTATACTTAAAGAAATGCTTTCCAAAAATTTTTTGGTCCTGTCGGGTGTGAAAATTTTTGGAAAGCATTTCTTTAAGTATAAAAAAATAACTGTCAAACGAAGATAATATTTTTCATATTATAAGTAAATCTTACAGCATCAAATTCTTCGTCTTTCGTATAAATGGCTCACCTAGTGTTAGAGTTATCAGGTCGCCTTAAGGCCTCTATCTTGACTTAGCGTCTGCTATCAGAGATAAAAATGCTAACAACCGCATAAGAATCCACCGTCCACTGTCACCTTAGAAGACATTTACATGTTGTGGTCGATTTTATGCGACAGATATTTTTTATCTGTAAAAAAACAGCCCTGAATCTATCTGATAGAATAAATGTGTCGGCTAAAATATCCAAACTTTGTAAAGGTATATGTATCACATTGTAATTCTCGAATACTTGTCGATGTGACACAAGTTCCATTCATCCACATTAAAATAGAGAAAAACAATGGACCGTGCTCACTGTGTTTACTTTGGATCGGAATCCGTGCGGACATAGTTCGGGAATGCTCGATGTCATTCGAGAGGTATGCTATGCACCCTTTGTCAATTGGAGTACGATACTTGAATGTAAAGTAGATTGTAACTGTGTATCTTTACTGTATTTTATATTATAGAATAAGTAAAATTAAACCACTGCCAATTGGACTGATGATCTCTCATATTGTAGGTAACTGGAGGGTTACCGCAGAACTAGCGTCGATATTGTCATCGAAATCCGCACCGCGCAAAAGAAAGATTTGCGCGCGAGTTTTTTTTTACAATCAACAGCATTAAATTGACCTATCATTCAAATCGAGGCAGCTCAAGAGACCTCGTTAACAATGACAGTTCAAATTGACGGCGTCGGCTTAAAATGCATGCATATCCGCTGTGGTTTGCACCACGTAGGTTATTCTTTTGGGCGGTGCGGATATCGACGCTAGATCCGCGGCATCCCTCCTGGTGCATCAAAGAGAAAATAGTTGGTACAAGCCAACTAAAGTAATGCTAACTCAAGTTCAATGATACTTTTGACTGTTTAAACGTCATACATCGACTTAGCACCCTGCAATTGTCATATCATTTTTACGAAAGACGTAACTAAATTGTCAAGAACTTAGGCTAAAAAAACCGACTTATAAAGGAATAAAAATAACTTCTACATACAGTGACACAGACCTATCTGTTTTGTCATCTGAAGTCAGCCAGCCAAACTACAATATGGACCCAGCCAGTAAAACTGCCCGACTTCATATACAGGTAACAATTTATTGTTCAGTATACTTTAAAGAGGAGATGGAAGGTTTCACGCAAACGTAAGCGATTTTTTTTATTAATTTGGTTCAGCCTCAACTGTCTGCATAGCAAGTTACATCGCAATCGGTTTACTAATTTTTGCGTGATTGAAATACAAAAAAACAAACTAACATCTAAACTGTCGCATATTGGTCACATATATTAGGGGTTAAAGTATGAAATTGCCGATTTGTACTGAAAATCTTAATTGTTTATTTTTTAAATTTTTAACGAATTTATTTAATCAAAATAGTTGCCATTATTATCTATACATTGCTGCCATCTAATGGGAAGGTTATTAATGCCTTTGCGATAGAACTCCGACGATCTAGACTGCACAAACTGTGTGAAAGCATTTTGTACTGCCTCCTGGGAAGAAAACTTCTTGTCACGTAGATAATTGTCCAAAACACGAAAAAAATGGTAGTCCGTTGAAGCAAGGTCTGGTGAATACGGAGGATGACGAATGGTTTCTAAGTGCAGTTCCTGAAAGGTCAAAATGGTTTCTCGTGCTGTGTGAGGTCTCGCGTTGTCGTGGAGCAATAATGGTGAAAATCGATTCATGAGTCGGGGCTGTTTTACTGCTAGTTTTGTCAACATGGTTCGGAGTTCGGCACAATAGACATCTGCCGTAATTGCTTGACCAGATCGAAGAAAACTATAGTGAATAACACCATGCTGAGACCACCAAACAGTTACCATTACCTTTTTATTGGTAAGTTTTGCTTTAGGACACTGTTGTGGCATTTGACCTGGGGTCAGCCATTGCATTTTTCTTTTCCGGTTATCATAAAGAATCCACTTTTCATCACATGTTACAATTCGATCCAATATTCCTTCATTTCTGTACCGGTTCAACAAGGCAACACAAGTTTCAACACGCGTTTCTTTCTGCAGATCAGTCAAATCATGAGGCACCCATTTTTCGTATTTTTTTATTTTATTGATTTGACGCAAGTGAGTCAATAAATTGGGTAAGGTAACGTTAAACCATGCCGCTAATTCCTGGGTAGTTTGACTAGGATCGGCTTCCACTATCTCTCTTAATTCATCGTTATTCACCTGTGTGGGCGGTCTTCCTCGTGGCTCGTTCTTTAAGTCGAAATTTCCATCACGAAAGCGTTTAAACCAAAATCGCACGGTGCGCTCATTAGTAGACCCCTCTCCAAACGCAGCATTGATATTGCGGGCTGTTTCTGCCGCGTTAGTTCCGCGTCGGAACTCGTATTCAAAAATCACTCGAATTTTCGCAGTATCCATCTTTCTTGTCTAAATTGAATATCAAAAACAATTGAAAGTCGATATTCAAATGTTTCACATTTTTTAAAAAAAGAACATCACAGAAACCATTTGAAAAAAGTTTTATTTGAAAACCTCAAACCATGAAGATTCTATGTCAATTCAAAGAACCTATTGCAATAAAACGGCAATTTTATACTTTAACCCCTATTATTTAACTCATACATTCTATTGATATTATAAATGCGAAAGTTTGGTTTGTAAATAAATGTATGTGACTTTGTCACTCTTTCAAGGGAAAACTATTAAATCGATTGCGATGAAACTTGGCAAATAGGCAACTAGAGGACTGGAATAGAACATAGTTACTTTTTATCTCAATATTTCCGAAGGAACGGGACTTACGCAGGTAAAACCGCAAAGCGCTGCTAGTAATACATAATTTAGATCGTGTATGCCTGTGCTCGGTTATTAAGTCACACTTAATTTTAGAAATATTTTGATAGGAAATCAAACTATTTCTAAAGTATAATTTAATTTTTAAATTAGCGCTGGAGCGCTGAAAGCGCGTGGAGAATTATTTTACGGTGAACTTCGCATTTTCTAATCATACCTACATGTTTTCTCCTTAGCAAAATTATTTCACCCGCTGCGCCCCGCAGTTCCACCCGCGTCCCGATCCACGGAAATATCCGGATAAAAAGTAGCTTATATTTTAATCTGCTATCTGCATACCAAGTTTTATTGCAATCGGTTCAGTAGTTCTTGCGTAATGGAAAGCCAAACATCTAAACTGTTGCATTTATGATATTAGTGGAATGTAATTGTGGTGTGTACTTACAAGAATAAAGAGAAATTCCTTTAGAAAAATATTTTACTATTACAATTTTCCAAAATAACCTACCATTTTATTGCTAAAACTCATTTGCCAACACTGTTTTTGCCCTAGGGGTACTAAAATGGAACAATCCACTAACTACCTAATTCAGCAGTTCCGTATTTCCCTCCAAAAATTTGTCGAAATTGAGTTCGCGTAAAGTTCGTTCATTTAAAGTCCAAGGAAACATAGTAAAATTAACAAAACTAGTAAAACGAGTTGAGGACCGATGCAAACCGAACTGTGCGGACTGGCAACTTTTTATTTGTTCCGACCAATCGACTGATTCTAATCGTAGGCCTGTACTTTATTTCTACGATATAATTAATGACCATGTTCTCTCCCTGTTTATTGTTAAATCAACTGAAGCATGATTAAACAATAAGCAGGACGAACATGTTCATTAATTACACCATGCCCCTTGATTCACGTGTAGCGAAGTGCTTAGCGCGTTCGCCTGGATAGTGAGATGTACAAGTTCGAATCCTGTCATGGAACATTTTTGAACATGTAGGTATATCCTTCCGAAAATATTTCTATGATTAAATATGCATTGAGTAAAAAAAACATAACAAATATTAACTTGAAGTTGTCATCATTCAAACCAATTATGACGTTATGAGGGCACAATTAATAATTAATTAAACCATTTATTAATATACAAGATGTAACGGGTAAGCCCTTTTAAGCCAAATGGGGATTGTTCTAGACGTCTAGGCGAACAACTTTTGTTCTACGACTTTTGGAAATTCGAAGTACTTTTCGAAATTTTTAAGTGTAAAGTTTACTTGAAGATCAGCTGTTTCTTGGAGTTCGAGGTCATTGGACCTTAATATGTTGTTCTTTCATTTAGTTTGGTCTACTACAAGCAAACCTTCAATTACCTTTATTTTCAAAAACAGCTGTTTTTTCAGTGAAACATAATCTCAAAATTTAAAAAAAAAAGTTCGTATTTTCAAAAGTCGTAGAACAAAAGGTGTTCGCCTAGACGTCTAGAACAACCCCCTTTCGGATTAAAAGGACTTACCCGTTACATCTTGTATAATTTTAAAAAAAAACAAAAGCTTCTGGGTACGTTCAAGTCAACGTATAAACATAACCCTCTTTTTGCCGTAGTAGGGTAAAATAAGTTTAATTTCAAATTGTCAGTCTGCAGTCACCTAAGTACCAACATCGAGTTCGGCACCTAGAATATTGCAATTTGCTTTCATTGGAATTCACGAGCGACGAAGTGACAAGCAAAAAGGTTTGGGCATCTGATTTAGGATGCTTTTTAAAGGATTTCTAACTTGATACTGTCTGTGCTGGCATTAAATTTTTATACTGTACTCTACGAGGAACAAATGTACTAAGATGTAAAGCTTAACAGAATTAGAACAAATTTATAATGTGCGGCTGTCTTGGCCCTACAGAGATTGGGTTCTAGGCCAAGATTCTGTTGGGCAGACTGTTTTATAAATAAATGTACAAGAAAATGATGTAATAAGGTTTTGTCTTAGATTTATAATGAAGCACAATGTTTACAGGGTTTTACTCGCGTTTTACTTATTAATAGCACTGTTACAATTCACCGAGCTGTTGCTAACTGTAAAGTTGGGCGTTCGGGTGACGAGTGATTCTACCATGAACCGATGCCGCTTATCAGTTCGCCTGGATGTCAGATGTAGAAGAAAGATGGTAAAACCAAATGGTGCAATTCCGTGGCACACTCCCCAAAATGAAACTTTCCTCATACGACTCGATGCACGTGAAACCGCTGAACACGGCATGTAATCTTTATCCTTATACTAATATTATAAATCCGAAAGTCTGTTTGTTTGTTTATTCCCTCTTCACGGTCAAACGGCTCGACCGATTTAGATAAAAATTTGCAATGGGATAGTTTAAATGACAGAGAGTAACAAAGGATACTTTTAATTCCGAAAATCCCGCGGGATAGGGGTGCGCGGGTGATATCTATTTGTGAATAAAAATTGACACAGGGGTAGGGTATGTGGTGTAGAGTGGCATCATCATCATTGTCATCGTCATTATTTACTTTACCTTACTTCAGCAGTGCAAAAGCTGCATCAAAATCATCAGTATACTTACCTTTTCGTCCGTTTAAGTGTGGATTGTTGCATTGCGCTAGTTATAATAGGTGTTCGAACAACGCGGGATCGCGACTTGCGCGGGAGAAACCGCGGGGCGCACCTAGTTAATAAAAAAGCAGAAATAAATTTACAACACTATATTTAATCTCAATTTTATGTGTTCATTTTCTTTCGTCGTTCAATAATGTACCATATTAGCCACAGTAAGCTTTTTAGAAGCTTCTTACTGGCTTTCTGATAATAATGCTCTCAATATTAATAACTGCCTACTTACCAATTTTGAAGTAAAACTCGTATTTTATTCGAAACTAGACACATCCCGCGGTTCGACCCGCGCAAGTCCCTATTTTGTAGGGATATCGAGATCACAAGTAGCTGACGTCAGTCTCAGATATTGTAGCTTTTTATGGTGGGAGCCTTTTCGTTACAAACTAAAAAAGAAATCTTTTTTCTTTTAAATATTAGTTACTCTCGAGCTTCGTTCTCGATATTAGCATAGATATACAGATGTAGTCTCACATAAGGTTCGCCGTTCTGCACTGTATTTTGGAGGTAAGGTAGACTAAAAAAATGAAATATGTCGGTTGGTCTCCCTACGCCATTCACAGTTTAGTGCTTCGCTGCTTTGCACGTTGTTCGAAATTCAAATTTTCAATTCGTTATTGTTTTTTTATTATCAGCCAGTTTTTATCGTCTAAACATGCCTAAACTTAAAAGAAAACATAATGATAGTGAATATAATTATATTGTACAAAAATTACTTAAATTAGAATGTAAAATTAAACGCGGACGTAAATGCCATAGCGATTATAGTGATGATTCATCATCGGAATGCAATAACCTATCACCTCGTAACCTGGAGGGTAAGTTTTTAATAATCTTAAACCCTTTTACTAGGAATCGTATAGGTATTAGATCGACAGAATAATAATTAAGTATTTTAAAAATTATATAATGGATAATCGGACTGCCCGTTGGGGGCTTTCTACATCCAAGAACTAAATACATACCGTTCGGATTTACCAATGGGGTACTTCCATGGTTTATGTATAAATATGTATACCTACCCACCAATAGCTACTCATTTACGACCTCGGATTTACCAATGGGGTACTTCCACTGTGATGTTTAGCTAAATACATTATTTTTTCGACAACCATAATGCAAAATATTCATTTTGCACACAGAGGGTGAACCAATCGCGGATGGTGATGTAAACATAATACATGGATATTCCTATTGGAATGAAGCTCAATCACCGTCAGGGTATCGTGATGCGGTACAGGGATCGAGCACCGACTGCAACGCGCTGCGGTCGGTCGCCGGGGTACCCGCCGCGATACCTACGCCTACCGCGGCCGCCGAGCCCGCGCCTTGTCAGGGTGCAGCCGCACCCGCACCGCTTTCCGTGGCTACCCGTGTCGAGACCCCTACCGCCACGGCCGCACCCATGCCAGTTTCTGTCGCCGCCACCACCAACGCCGCCGTCGACGCGGCCACCATCGACGCGGCCCCCATCGCCACCTCCGTCGTTCCAACGGATGGCGTCGCCGGCCCGTCGACGGTTTGCGCCGAAGGATCGATCGATATAATCCCAGAATTGGACCCCGATCTGCTAAAAATATTAGGAGATGACCCTACTAATGCTATAGAATACGGAAACAATATCCAGAAGGATCTTGCCGTCAGATTAAATCATATTTCTGTTTCTGGACTCTCTAAGGAGAATAGAAAAGAACTAAAAGAAAAATACCTGATTCCAGCTAACTGCAAATTGATCAAAGCGCCAACTCTTAATCCTGAGATTCGAGCCGCATTATTGGAACCACATGCTAAGCGCGACAAAGGTATCGAAAACAAACAAGTACTTACCTCATGTGCATTAACGTCGCTCAGCGCTGCGATCACGATGCTTCTGGGTTCTGATTATAAAAACCCGGAGCTACTCCAGCTATTAATGGACACTGCTCGTACTCTAGGAGACATACAACACGGAGACTCGGTCTTGCGTAGATTTTTTATTCTATCATCTATCAAAAAAGAACTCAAGGAACAGCTTGAAAAAACCAAGATAGACGAAATGCTATTCGGTTATAACCTCTCTGAAACGCTAAAATCGGCTAAAACTATCAACAAATCAGGAGCAGATCTTAGATTTGTTCCTTCGACAAAAAATACCGCCGATAAATTCTCAAAGGCATCCAACCGGCCTTTAAACTACCGGGCTCCCCCAGCGAACCGCCGACCGCCTGCGACGGGGAGCGCGCGCAACACGAGGTCGGCGCATCCAGCTCCGACCCTGAAACAGACGACGACGTCGACGCAGCACAGCGGCTCGAGGACATCGCCGAGGCCGCAGCAATCCCGTCAGCGTCGTTACATACGGTAAGGCCAGCTGGCTGACTTTCAAAATTTTATACACAGTGGTCGATGCGAAATTAAATTTTCAAGACCCGTGATCCAAACAAATGTTCCTTCAGAACCTAGGTACTCTATGACAGAATATGAGGCTTCTAAAGAATCGATTGACGATCTTTTATCAATGGGAGCCATATCCTTATGTAAGCCGTGTAACGGGCAATACATATCGCCTTTTTTTCTTATACCTAAACCAAATGATAAAAACAAGCATATTGACATCATAGGATTTTTGTCAACTTTTTATTTGGACGATTTATTCTTAGTCGGTCAAACACATAATGACTGTTTACAAAACATGCACGATACAACGCATTTATTAGAGTCTCTGGGATTTAATATTAATCCAAAAAAAAAAAAAAAAAAAACAAAAAAAAAAAAAAAAAAATTGCAAATTTTTACCCAATATTATAGATTCTAATAAAATGGAACTTAGATTACCTGATGATAAAAAGTTAAAAATTAAAAAACTGATATAAAAATTTTGTAAATTAAAACGTTGTAAAGTTACAGAGTTTTCACGTTTTTTTTTTAGGAATACTTAAGTCTGCTTGCCAAGCCGTTGATTACGGTTGGCTATATACAAAACATTTCGAAATATCTTATTACCTGAATTTAATGGATGACGATAACTATGATAATTATATGACAATCCCAGAATCTTTATCCGCTAATTTTGATTGGTGGTTAAATAATATCGATAACGTCGTAAGCAAAATAAAAAGTGACGAATATACCTCCAAAAACGGGTTATGGGGCTGCGTGTGGTAACGATACTGCCAATGGTCCCTGGGACGAGCACGAGCGCTCTTTACACATTAACTATAAAAATCTTAGCAGCCTTTCTTGGCCTAAAAATCTTTGCCAAAGATTTTTCTGATTGTAAGATTATTTTAAAAATCGAAAACACCACGGCAATAATATTAATAGAATGGGTGGAATTCTGTTTCCCCATTTAACTAGTATTACCCAACAACTATGGCAATGGTGAGAATCGCGAAAAATAATGGTACATGCTGATTATATTACTTTTAAAGATAACTTCATAGCAGATGCCGAATCGAGAAGAACACACCCTGATATTAAATGGGATATTTCCCATGATGCTTATTGTAAGATAACTAATTACTTCGGTACACCTTCTATCGACTTATTTGCAAGTAGAATTAATCAGAAATGTCAAATTTTTATATCTTGGCTTCGGGATCCTGATGCCTACGCCATTATCGCATTCACATTGCCATGGACCCAATTAGTTTTTTATGCTTTTCTCCCGGTAACAATTATTTTAAAAAACTTTACGTAAAATCATCAATGATAAAGCAACTGGTCTGGTCGTGGTACCTCGATGGCTTACTCAGCCCTGATATCCACTAAAGTCTTCTTATATCAAAACCTTTAATTCTTCGATCTCATAATAATTTAATTGTTTCTGGTTGTAGCAGTCGCACATTATACCGGCGGATTACGCTGGTTGTCGGGAGGTTGTCCGGACGTCACTACTCCGAAGAGGCGTCTCGCAAACTTGCATACCTGTGATGCTAGCCTCCCGTTCTGAAAATACAGCCAAACAATACGACACATGTCTTAGAAAATGGTGCCAATATTGTCACTAAAACAACATCGATCCGTACTGCGCCTCCACATCTGACATCCTATGTTTTCTAACGCACGTCTTTAACACAGGTGTTCGATATGGTACCCTGAATAGCTGTCGCTCTGCTTTATCACTATTACTAGGACAGGAAATAGTAAATAACGATTTAGTTAAAAGATACCTAAAAGGAGTATTTCGTTTGCGGCCCTCTTTACCTAAATATAACCTTACTGACACTGATCATGTATATAATTACTTAGCTAATTTTTATCCCAATGAAAACTTAATCTTAGAAATGATCAGTAAAAAACTAATTACATTGCTTGCATTGGTGACAGCACACCGAATTCAAACTTTATCTAAAATCAATTTTAACGACATTACCTTGTCTACTACTGGATATAAAATTAAAATTACAGAATTAATCAAAACATCAAGAGGAGGTTTTTACAACCATTATTTTATTTACCATATTATTTAGAGAAGCCGCAAATTTGTCCTGCTACCACTTTAAGTATATATTTACAAAAAACCCAAAACATCCGGCGAGATGCACAACTACTGTTTATCTCTTTTAGGAAACCACATGCTCAAGTATCATCACAAACTTTGAGTAAATGTGTTAAGAGTGCGTTGGAAAACAGTGGTATTGATATAACGATCTTCTCTGCGCACAGCACTAGACACGCCGCCACTTCTAAGGCATATAAGTCGGGCGTAAATCTTGACAAAATTCGCAAAACTGCGGGATGGACCGCACCCTCTGTTGTTTTTGGTAAATATTATAATAGAGCAATATCTAATGATATTTCTAATGATGGTGAATTCGCTAGAAATATATTAAATTCACATACATAATCATAATTATAATTTATTCCTTAAGTTTAAGTTGGATGTAATCAAAGATTACAGTTTTGGTTAACCGGTTTGAAAGATATATTACAAATTATTTTCAGTGCTCATTAAACGTGATTAAAATATTATAATTATAAATACTTCGAAAAGTAATAAATCTCTTTAAATTAATTAACTCCATCTCTTTATTTCACAACTTTATCATATCTATCTCTCAACATCTACATCTGTATATCTATGCTAATATCGAGAACGAAGCTCGAGAGTAATTAATGATTAAACGAACTTACCTGTACGTGAAGTTCAATCATAATTACTCGAGGAGCTTCGTTCGAAGATATTAGCATCCCTCCCTCCCTTACAGAGTAAACCCCTTAGTCGTGAAATACTAACAGCTCAGCACCTTTCCCCAAACTAATGACGTAACTGGCGTAGGGAGACCAACCGACATATTTCATTTTTTTAGTCTACCTTACCTCCAAAATACAGTGCAGAACGGCGAACCTTATGTGAGACTACATCTGTATATCTATGCTAATATCTTCGAACGAAGCTCCTCGAGTAATTATGATTGAACTTCACGTACAGGTAAGTTCGTTTAATCATTAATTATAAATAAGGACAAAAATACATGTTTTCGTCCTATTCATTATTTGAAGTTCTATTTACTGTACCTACCTACTGATGTTTAATGTTTAGTTAAACAGCATAGCGATAGATGTAATATGAGAATATTATCGTTTCATTCAATTGCTTAAGGGGCCGTAGTAGGCCAGAACTGATGTTTCTAGGGTGAATTACTACAAAAGTTATTGTATGGTAGTAATTGATGACTAGTTTTACTTGCTTAATATTACTTTAGAAATGTAAATTTTGACAATATTTCCCTTTACTTGACATATCTATAGTACCAATTTAATAAGTTTTAATTTGTTTCCAATTATAAGTGATAATTTTAGTTTCTACTGTTAGCCATTTTAGTCTGAGAAACAAGATATTCCTAGTTCAGGCATATATATGTGTTACCTACTTAGATTTAAATCGAAATTTAGACTTTAAGCAATTTGACAATATTTGGTTTTTTTATTTTTTATTTAAAATAAAAGTTTTTTAAACCATGTTTATTAAAGTCGAGGATATTTACTAACACGTGAATGTCGTGAAAATACGATTCCGGAAATTATCACCATAGAAAAAATTCACAAACTTCCCTCTAAATTGTACAAATTAATAAGTAATATTACTCAGTCAATATTGTACGAAAACTAATAAAACTTTGTATAAGAACTGAACTTAGCTCAATACAGGCAGTGAATGTTTTGAATTTCAAGTCTATATCCCTATCAAATAATCACCTTAAACAATCGCTAAGCCTCGTCTGAACTATAAATTCATAACAATTACGCGTTTATAATGAGTATAAGATAAACGCTAAAATTATTGTCCCAAACCTAATTGATATTCAACTTTCGTAACAATCACAAAACGCTTACCAAGCTAGCTTCTTTAGAAGCTACTAACAAACAAATAATTTCATTATAATAACCTATAACTAGTAACCTTACCCTACATCAACCAAATGAATCACACATAAACCACGTCCCAAAGGTCATAGTATAGAAAACCAAGATAACTTTACAATCCACAACGGCGCTACTGTCAATGCAAAGTTGGTAAAGCTTCAAAGAGCTCAGCTCTTACGAATAGAATAGAACGAATAGTTTTCTCTAAATCTACAAGCAAAGTTATGTTTGCATAAGTCTATGTCCCGAACGATGGTTGAATATCAATTATACGATTGGACTCGCGGAGAAATATCCCATATAACGCAGGCATAAATTTTATGTAGGTTCGACCCATAAAAATGGGAAATTATCAAACTGTGACGAAATTGCTTCAATAAATTATGAAGTTCTACGAGTGCGGATAGAATGGGGACAAAGGTGTACCGATGAGAGAGTTTTAATGGATTTAATGGTAATATTTGCTTTGGAAATTTTGGTTGTGAAAAAAAAACTAGTCGTGGCAAAGTTTGTTCGTTCAATCAATCAAATTATTAACCGACTGCGCGATGTAAAACTGGTTATGTTTTTATTAGTCTATGTATGTATGTAAGTCGGTATGTAGAGCTCCAGAAGACTAATAGATGGAGTGGCATTGTTGATTCTTACGTCTTAGCCCTGAGAGAATCACTAAAGAAAGACTCTTATTAAAATTTAAAATGTGCGTCGTTAGGCATGTTAAGCATCTAGCTTAACATATTCCACGTTTTCAACTCTGATAGGTTAGGTCAAATTAGAGGCGTTTGAGCAACTTAAAAACTCTAGCGGTTGTTAGGTCAAATTAGAGGCCTTTGGGCAACTTGAAAACTCTAATAATATGACATGTATAAGCCACATCATGTGGCTTATACATATTATTAGAGTTAACTAAAAAAACTCTAATAATATGTATAAGCCACATCATGTGGCTTATACATATTATAAGAGTTAACTAAAAAAACTCTAATAATATGTATAAGCCACATCATGTGGCTTATACATATTATTAGAGTTTTCAAGTTGCCCAAAGGCCTCTAATTTGACCTAACAACCGCTAGTTACAAGAAATGAATGAAAAGAAGAAGTCTTATTGACCACAGTTCCTGAAACAGGACAATGTTTTTATCACTGATCACCTGCGGACCAAAACGTTTACCCACTGCCACGCGCGCGGTCAGAACAGTGGCCTGATTCTGTAAAAACATAGCATGCGACAAGCAGGTGGGATGCAGGAGCATTGCAGAAGTCGATTTGTTGCATTAGTAAAAATTAAAGCTATTCTATAACTTTCTTAATATTGATTGGCTGAGAGACAAAGGAAGCTATTTAAATAATTAAGTAGCCCTTAAGTTTGAAGGCTACTTAAGTAATTAAGTAGTAATTAAGTAAAATAACACTTACAGAATACCAAATAACGTCCATCTCCAGCACGTCGCCTGCATTCCGCCGGCATTTCGTATGTTATGTCCTTACCGAATCAGGGCCCAGGTCTTTTTTTGTCTCTTCAGGCTCTCTCTATTCCTTCCTGCCTTACCTAAACTGAAATTCCATCAATCTAAATGTTTGATTAAGACGAATGACTAACAGAAAATTACGTCCACCCTTTCATTTCCATGATTAAGTGGGTGGACCCTTCAATTAGTCACACACCCAAATCCTTTCCCAATGATGTAATGTAAACATACACTTTGACAGGACAACTCAATATAAGTATAGTAGACCAATATTATTAGTTTTTTTTTGAAAAACCTAGGAGTTGACGGTTATTTTGTAGAACCAAAATCTATATTAGGAATAAATTATTGATTGATTTAAAAAAAAACAACACTTTGAGCCGGGTTCAGTTATTTGATAATATTTGATCCTTTACCTACGTCTTCTTCTTCTTCTTGTAGTGGAGTGGCTCACCTAATGTTAAAGTTTCAGGTCGCCCTAAGCTTAACGTGCCTTCTGAAGCACGGAGGAGCTGGAGATATTTTTCTGCCATACATATTTTCATATGACCGCGCCAGGCTTTGCTTAACCCATACGATTATACAAGATCGGCATTTGCAACAAGGCCAATGAGCTTCACCTTTAAATATTACATTTGATTACATTACTAAACTGAGCGGGGAACGTTGGTAACTAAGCTCATATAAATACCAAGCTGACTCGAGGCTGACCGAATTTTTAAAGCATAACTTTTACTTCTCTTTCCATTAGTGTCAACTTGACATTAGTGTCAACTTGACATTAGCGTCAACTTGGCACTAGACGAGCTTAGTTACCAATGGTCCCCGCTCAGTCTATACTCGTTATTTTAGCAAAACCTAATGCTATAGTTATAGGTTGACAACCCCACAATAGGCCGGGATGTCCACAAAAGGATACTTTATCAATAGGTACCGTTATGAACGCTTTGTTAGTTCAACACCTGTTTATTGGATTTCATATTTCACTTGGTCGGAAACAGTCCGGCAGTCCGGTTAACTAGCAGTACCCAATCCACTATCTTCACATCACTATAGCCCAAATAGTTTTGGACTTGATGTCCAGTATTTGGCACGTAGCGCGAAGAACCGATGGCCGTTGGGGCGGAAAGGTTCTTGAGTGACAACCACGTACTGGCAAGCGCTGTGTAGGATGTCCATCTTCGAGATGGACGAAAGACCTGGTAAAGGCCGTGGGAACACGCTGGATGCAGGCCGCTTTCAATCGTCTGCTTTAGAAATCCATGAAGGAGGGCCTATGCTCAGCAATGGACTTCGCGCGGCTAATAATGATGTATTTGAAGCTGTATACTACTTATAGAGATAATATTATCAAACGGTGTAAATAAATACCTATTCTCCACCATTGCCCCACAATGTACTCAAGAATAAGCAGAACGAATGCGGCATCTGTATTGAAAATATTTATTAGAAAAACCCCTCGAGTAGATAAAGTGGACGATGAATTGCTAGTGGTTGTATGATTTCCTTTGTTGCGATTGATATAGGATTCATTGTGTGAGTTTTCAAGGCTTTGCCCATTTGTTGGTACCCAATATAAAATGAATGGTCAGTTTATATCACTAGTCTTTATAGCGGTTGTACACTCTTGAACGATTGCTCTCGTCAAGTCTCGCCCGAGAGGTCGAGAGGCGAGTGCTTATAATGTACACTCTCGCACTCGGCATGAAATCCTGTTATAAAATGTAAGGCCAAGTCAGTTATTGAGTTAGCGTATATGAAATCAAAACACCTATTTACCAATAAATAATTGATGTCTAATCCTAATGGACTAGAAACATGATTTAAACATTTATAGTTACCGTATTTCTATAATAGTAAACATGAATTTTCAAAGTTACGTAGAAAATAACACGTGAAAAACACAATATTTTCTTGGCAGTCGGACAATGAAAGGCCGATTGAGTTTGTTCTAACACAAAAACGAAGAACGCAATCATCAAATTTTTAACCCTCCCAATAAAAGCTTGTATCCACGCAATTTTCGTAGGTGCCTACTTTCACATATCTGTACATATAAAGGGACAAATTCAATAACCGAAAACAGTTACACAATATTGGATGAGGGTGAGGGATGGATGACCTGCAGTGGTGAAGGTAGTTCTTCCTAGGTAGGTAAATAATAGATAGGGTTTCCTCTTCTCTTCACTACAGTTTATTTCCACACACAAATTATTTGAAGGCACAATAGGAAATTACGGACGTAAACAACATACAAGTACTAAATATTTCGTAGTTAGTAATAAATAAGAATGAGCGAACGCGTATCGTATCACTAGGTGATCGTGACTGTCGAGCGGTAGTAGGTAGGTCAACCGCCGATACTGCCCGGTGGTACCGAGCGGCTCCGAGCGCTTCCGACCGCGCGCGATGACGCGCAGTGACGTAGCGCGCTAGTAGTGCGTGCGCGCGTGTGCATTGTACTTTCCTCGACCGGTAGGCACTCGAATATTATTTGTGAGTTGTTTATGTTGTGTTTGATAATTTAAATAGATAAGTATAGTTATAAGTAAATAAATAATGTGGAATAAATATTGTAAATAGATAGGATGTAATATATTGTAAATCAGGTATGATGTGTATAGTGAACTTGTGTAGGTATAATATAGTAAATAAATACTATGATATACTTAGTTTAAATACAAGTACATTCAATACATAGATACAATATATTTATATGTAGGTTGCCCACATCACTCCCCTCCAGAGACCGGGTTACGGGCGATAATAATCTGGGAATCTTACTCGACGCCCGGAACGGGTCGTTGTCAAAGGCTTAACATTTGATGATGGAATTCGGGATGATGTAGGTGGCGATGGAGGTGATGAATCGGGTGTCAGGGGGGGTGAACAAGGCTTATAAGGGGGGTCGTCCGGTGTGGGTGACAGTATGTAGGCCGGTTTTAATCGGTCTACCGATACTGTTACGACTCGTCCCTTGACCATTATTTTGAAAACTTTGTCTCCCCTTTCTGTCACCTCGTGGGGACCAGTGTATGCTGGTTGTAGCGCTCCTCTTAATGCATCCTCGCGTAAAAAGACATGGGTACAGTACTTCAGGTCTTTGTATAAGAAAATATTTTTCTTTGAATGGTGAGAGGTTGGCACTGGTTGAAGAGTGTTAGCGAAAGTTCTCATGCGCTCTTTGTATTCTGTGTAGTCGGGAATGCAATTGTCCACTTTCTTTTCAAAGAACTCGCCTGGTAAGCGTAAGGGTTCACCGTAGACGAGTTCGGCAGGTGAAGTTTGGAGATCGTCCTTAAACGAATTTCGAATGCCGAGTAGAACAAATGGTAATGCCTCTGACCAACTGCAATCGGGATGGCACATGATAGCCGCTTTGAGCTGTCGATGAAAACGTTCGATAAGCCCGTTACATTGGGGGTGATACGCAGTAGTTTTACGGTGCCTGAATCCTAAAGTTTTTGACAGTTGTGCGAACAGTGCCGAGTCAAATTGCCTACCGCGGTCTGTGACTACGTCAGTAGGGCAACCAAATCGAGCAACCCAGCCTAGCAGGAAAGCCTTGGCCACAGATTCCGCTGTGATATCGGCAATAGGGACAGCTTCAGTCCATCGCGTGAAGCGATCGATGGCTGTCAAGCAATACCGATATCCACAAGACGGAGGTAGTGGTCCGATGAGGTCTAAGTGCACATGTTTGAATCGCGCCAAAGGTAAATCGAAAGTGCCAAGAGGCGTCGATACGTGTCGGTTTACCTTTGTGCGCTGGCAGCTCAAACATGCCCTAGACCATTCGCGGCAGTCTTTCCTCATCTGTGGCCAGACGAAACGTTCCGCTACGAGCTTTGCTGTCGTGTTCGCACCTGGGTGACTAAGTGAATGCAAACTGTCAAAAACTTTCTTGCGCATGGGTTTAGGGACAAGCGGTCTAGCAGCCGTTGTACTGACGTCGCAGTACAGCTCAGAGCGACTACCAGGTATGCTTAACCGTTTTATGTTCAAGGAGGTTTCGGCTTTAACTAATTGTTCCAATTCGGGATCACATTTTTGAGCTTCGGCTAACACATCGAGGTCCACTGGAGCGTGTACTTCGTCGACTCGTGAAAGCGTGTCAGCAACGACGTTATCTCGCCCGGCGATATGTTGGATATCGGTGGAAAATTGGGCGATGAAATCTAGATGTCGAAATTGCCGTGGAGAACATTTAATTTTGCGCTCGTGGAACGCGTAACACAACGGCTTGTGATCCGTGTAGATCGTAAAAATAGTCGCTTCCAACCAATGTCGAAAGTATTTAACACTCTCGTATACGGCCAGGAGCTCCCTATCATACGGCGAGTACTTTTGCTGCGTGGGGTTCAACTTGCGAGAGAAAAAGGCTAGCGGTTGCCAGTGACCATCTTGCAATTGCTGAACGACACCACCTATCGCTAAGTCGGACGCATCCGTGACTAAGCCCAGCTTTGCGCTTGAGTCAGGATGAGCCAACATGGCAGCTGTGCACAAACTCTGCTTGCACTCCTCAAAGGCTCTTAGTGAGTTTCCACTTATGTCAACTGGGTGTGATGCCTTGATGGAACCGGTCAGTAAGGCGTTCAAAGGGGCTTGTATTTTTGCCGCGTTTGGTATGAATCTGCGGTAAAAGTTAATCATACCCAAAAATCTGCGGAGTCCTCTTGCAGTTTTAGGTACGGGGAACTCTTTAATGGCTTCCACTTTTGTTTCCAAAGGTTTGGTGCCGTGACGATTGATGCGATAGCCTAGAAACGATACTTCAGAAGCTCCGAAAACGCATTTGGCTGTGTTAATAAGAATGCCGTAATCTTTCATCCGGGTGAATATCTGACGGAGATGCTGTTCGTGCTCGGCTTCAGATGCTGAAAAGACCAAAAAATCGTCCAGATAACAGTAACAGAAGTCTAGGCCACGCGTCATCTCGTCAACAAGCCTTTGGAAAGTCTGACCAGCATTTCGTAAACCAAATGTCATAAATGGGAACTCAAAAAGTCCGAAGGGGGTTGTGATCGCAGTTTTTGGCACATCCTGCTCAAAAACAGGGATCTGATTGTAGGCCTTAACGAGGTCAATAGTTGAGAAGACTGTACAACCAGACAGGCTATGGGCGAAGTCATGGATGTGTCTGATTGGGTACTTGTCTGGGATGGTTCTGGCATTTAACTGGCGATAATCTCCGCAGGGTCGCCAACCGTTGTCCTTTTTCGGAGCCAGGTGCAGTGGTGACGACCAGGAGCTTTCGGAGGGACGTGCAGTTCCATTGGCCAACATCGCTTCAAACTCTGATCGGGCAATCTTGAGTTTGTCAGGTGCGAGGCGCCTAAAAGAACTAGAAACTGGGGGGCCTGATGTGGTACGAATGTGGTGTAGTGTGTTGTGTTTAGGTGTGAGCCGAGTACCTGCTGGCCGAGTTAGTTCTGGAAATTCCGCGAGTATTTTGTGATATTTGGAATCGCCAGTCACGACTACCTTTACACTTAATATGTTAGATACAGATTTATGTATAGAAGCTGTGGTGAAGATATTCGTAGTGCCGTCTATTAGGCGTTTATTACGAACATCGACAGTTAAATTAAAAAACGATAAAAAATCTACACCTATAATGCCTTTCGTAACGTCGGCTACAATAAAACGCCATACAAAGTCGCGACGCAAACCCAAATTTAAATTTAGCTCGATGTAACCGTATGTCGTTATCGGTGTTCCGTTGGCCGCGCATAGTTGATAGTTCGTCTCCTCACGTCGTTGCCGCAGCGCAGATCGGGGGAAGACGCACAAGTCGCTTCCGGTGTCGACCAGAAACTGGAACTTCGACCTGCGGTCTGTGACGAACAGGCGACCGTTGGAGGCGGATGCGGGGCAGTCTTCAGTCGCCATTAACGACTGCCCTGGTCGTTTCCCTGCTGGTAATCGCAGGGCTTCATGCAGTGAGCCGCCTTGTTGCCAAACTTGAAGTGGTACCAACACAGTGGGAACTTCCTATAGCTGGACTGGGACCTACTCCTGTTCCTAGCAGAAGGCGAACGACTACGTTGGCGGGAATCCTGTCGTCCACGATGCCTAGACCTTGAAGGTCCATTGACAACCGCCGTGAGTGCGCTAACCTGTTTGGTCAGCTCGCTGATTTGCCGGGCCATGATGTCCAGCGGGGATGACGACGGTCCTGGCGCCGGTGGAGAATACGTTGTCGCGGCTATCTGAGGCGATTGCGGAGCAATGTCGTGTACCTTGTCAGCCAGGTCCGCGAGATCATCCAGTGAGAGGGTAGGCTGTGACGCGACGATTGTTTGCAAGTTAGATGGCAAACGGCTGGTCCACACGGTGCGAATAAAGCCGTCCGACAAATCGGAGCGGAGGCTACGTAGATGTCGCAAAAACTGGGACGGTTTCCTGTCGCCGAGCTGCTCCCGTTCCAAAAATTGTTTGGTCTTGGATTCCTCGGAAACTGAGAGACGCTTAATCAGCTCAGATTTAAGCTTCTCGTACTTCCCCGTAGCTGGTGGGTCCGTTATTATGTCCTCCACCTCAACTGCATACTCCCGGTCGAGGTGATGGAGCACGTAATGAAACTTGGTAGTGTCATCGGTAATGCGGGACATTAAAAATTGTCCCTCGATTTGGGCAAACCATATTTTTGGTTTTTGGGGCCAAAATGGTGGCATACGTACGCCCACTCTGCAAACTTCCAATGTCGAGTCATCTGCGTCAATGGAAACGCGCTTCGATTTTTTTAGTCTAGGCTTTCTGGTATCACCTGTTGATTCCTTGGCCGTTTCAGCACCGCTGCTATCACTGCCTGCGCCGCTCATCTTCGTCCTGGTGAAGGTTTTCCTCTATGTTCGAAACGGGGTCACCAATGAGGGATGGATGACCTGCAGTGGTGAAGGTAGTTCTTCCTAGGTAGGTAAATAATAGATAGGGTTTCCTCTTCTCTTCACTACAGTTTATTTCCACACACAAATTATTTGAAGGCACAATAGGAAATTACGGACGTAAACAACATACAAGTACTAAATATTTCGTAGTTAGTAATAAATAAGAATGAGCGAACGCGTATCGTATCACTAGGTGATCGTGACTGTCGAGCGGTAGTAGGTAGGTCAACCGCCGATACTGCCCGGTGGTACCGAGCGGCTCCGAGCGCTTCCGACCGCGCGCGATGACGCGCAGTGACGTAGCGCGCTAGTAGTGCGTGCGCGCGTGTGCATTGTACTTTCCTCGACCGGTAGGCACTCGAATATTATTTGTGAGTTGTTTATGTTGTGTTTGATAATTTAAATAGATAAGTATAGTTATAAGTAAATAAATAATGTGGAATAAATATTGTAAATAGATAGGATGTAATATATTGTAAATCAGGTATGATGTGTATAGTGAACTTGTGTAGGTATAATATAGTAAATAAATACTATGATATACTTAGTTTAAATACAAGTACATTCAATACATAGATACAATATATTTATATGTAGGTTGCCCACAAGGGTACGTGGAATCGAGAATTTTAAAATTCATGTATTATAGACCGAGAGTTAGCAGTAAAAAAATTGTCACCAATTGGAAACGAAGCCGATTGATTTCATTTTTAAGTTACACGTAATAGATAGACTAATTAGTATTCTTTATTGCCACAAACCACAATTGAATAATTACAATTAAAAACAAAAAAAAAATTAAAAACTGGTTTTACTGGCTGGTTCCATATTGTACTTAGTTTGGCTGCCCGACTTTAGATGATAAAACAGTTTAATTAGACGGTGGCACTGTAGGTAGAGGTTATTTTGGTCTTTTTATTTTTGTTCCTTTTTTGAAGTCGGTTTTTTTAATTTTTAAATTATTTTTTTTATTTCACCCTATTTAGTATATCTCTCTATCTAAAAATCAACAATATTGTTAAGTACCGTAATTTAAATTATTGAGGAGTTTGCTGATGAGAAGGACCACCTCGTAGCCTCCACCTTTCCATTAAAAAAAGAACTATATCAATCGGTTAAGCCATCTTCGTGTAATCGATGAACAATTGAATTAAATACAGCGTTTTGAGAAGCATTCCCGGTCCTCACTTCGAAGATCCTCATCAAATTTGATAAAAAAATACATAGAAATACTAACAAACAACACATTCATATACTTACATAAAATATATATATACACATTTATCATATAAAATACACATACCCACATACAATAAAGGCGAAAATAGGGAAATAAACCGCAGCTTGTCTCCCTAATTTCTTTATGTCCTTCATTTCTACGTACCTACGTAATATGCAAGTAAGAACGCCCGTTAGAATGGGTAATGAAATTGGTAGATATTTCTTTTTCATACTACGTGGGCCTTAACTTATTTTTTATAGTAAAACTTTGCCGTACTGCCCACAGTACGGCAACATATGTACCTAGATCAGTACGCTACCTAAACTGGGTCCGCCTCGACTACGTCACACAAATACGTCTACCTTCTTCAAGCACCCATTGCAAGACGACCCCTGCCCCATCGATCGGGATGCATTCGAAACACATGGCCTGTATCAGTTTATACGACGTTTAATAAAAAAAAGTTCTTATTTCAATAAGTACGGAAGGTACATTTAAAATTTTATACAATCTGCAGAAGGAAATAAGCAAAGGCTTTCAGTGACCATTTTGAAAAGTAAATGCACAAACTTTGCAAGAATTTTATCGGTGTATTAGTGCAATTTCTGATATTCTATAAACTTTCAGCAAGTCTTTAAAAAATCTGTTTCCGAGAAAAGTTTGTTGGCGAACGAAAGCTTTCTTGAACTGACCAAAAGCGAACACTAAACTTTTAAAGATTTTACCGTCGGTACAGAAAATAATGTCATCGCAACCTTATATTACTTTTTGTCATTACATATTAAAAACTGATATTTATTATTATGATTAAAACCACAGTTAACCTAGTAGTTGGCGCATCGGCGCTTAATAAAAACTGATAATCGCCTTTAAAAATATTATTCTTCTGTTTTCAAGTACGGTGTGGCTTACGTGGTAAGTAAGGTAAGAGTCCTCAAAACCTTTTACTTGAACCAATGACTGCTATCAGAGACAACAACCGGGATCAACTGCTTTACGAGTCTTCCGTAGTACTAAGCATAGGAAATTGTTTTTTTCACATTATAGGTCACCCATTCAAGTGAAGACCATGCCAGGCGTTGCTTGACCCGCGCGTCTCTACAAAATCGGTAGGTAAAGCTTGGCTATCAAGATTCTCCGCATTAGATCGATAAAAACCCTACAGTGACCGCTTGTACTATTCTTACTTCATTTTGCGGAGGTGAGAGAAACCGCGCCAACTTGTATACATGCAAATGCTTAAATGCTTAGCACATTTGTTACATTTTGCATACTGTTTGTCGACAACTTCGCGATTGTTTAATTTTCGTATTCCGTATGAAACTTTGGTTTCGAAATATATGAAAAATTGTCAAATGATAAAAATGAAACTTATCTATAAATAATCATCAAGTTCAAAAAGTTCAAGTAAATGTTCTAAACTAACACTAAAATATACACAGTGAACCATTTTAATGGGCTTCTAGGGGGATATTATATCAACTAGAAATATTTTGGAGGAAAAATACATCAACAATAACAACAAATACACTTGCGGCGAGGTTTGAACTCGCGTTTCTTGGTTAGTACACAAGCCACGGGAACGGTGGGAACTTCCCACCTCGAGCGGTGTGTTTGTGATTTACCCGTCATACTTATTAACAATTTAGTCTGGCTTCGGAGCACGATGGTCTATTAAATCAACCCTTAGGCAGCAAATGTCATGGTCACAAGAACCATTTTTTTTTAACAATAGCTATGCCGTTGATCACTATGTCTTAAAGATGTGTGAGAAATCCACCAATAGCTACAAGGTATCACAACACAAATAGTTCTCTAGCAGATTTTATAAATCCAACTGAAATTTTGCCTCACCCAAACCAGCCTAAAAGGACTGATTTAAAATTCTTTCTGTCGAAGCGCCGATAAATTTATTTTAATCTGAAAGACTCGATTTTATAAGACTTTATTTGAATATTTAAATGTGAAATTACCTATCTTTGTGTCCTTTTTCTGATTAATTCTTTGTGAATTATATTTTCTTCTTCTCGTATAATAAGCAATTTTATTATGCCTCTTTGTAAGATTTTTTTTAGTACTGATTGGATTAAAAACTTTTTTGTTATAGAACGAAGAGTTTCGATTACACTTATCGAATTTGAAATGAAATGAAAAAATCGGATGTTTTTGTAGTTAGCAAGGTAGGTCCGTTACTTAACTATAATTTTTAAATTTTTAACTAAGTTCGGCAATAGGCGACGACTTTTCAATTTCTGCCGGAAATAAGTATTTATGCTGACAATATGGATATTTTTGTTTTTTTCCGAGTGTTTCTGCATGAATGTATAATATCTTATTGATTTATTGATTAACTCGTTATTGTACACACACATACATAACAAAAAGAATACAGCAAATATTTAAAAATATGGTTGCACTATGGGCGGCCTTATCGCCTAAAAGCTATCTCTTTTAGGCAACCAGTGAATAGACAAGACAAGTTTATCTTATACTTTTACTCTACTTCTTCTACTTCTTCAAGTGTATGTATTTGCCAAATATGCCTCTCCTTCCACGCCAGCTCTGTCACCTGGTTTCCCGATGCTAAATCACCCCAGCATGTTATTATAAAAACTAGCTGCGCTCCGCGGTTTCACCAGCCAAAGTTCCGTTTCCGGGGGATTATCAGGATAAAAAGTAGCCTATGTGTTAATCTATATCTCTAGCTACCGATATTCCAACTCTCATCGCCATCGGTTCAGCGGTTTTCACGTGATTAAGTAACAAACACACATACACACATACTCACAAACTTTTAACTTTAATATTAGGGGTTAAAGTATGAAATTGCCGATTTGTACTGATAATCTTAATTGTTTATTTTTTAAATTTTTAACAAATTTATTTAATCAAAATAGTTGCCATTATTATCTATACATTGCTGCCATCTAATGGGAAGGTTATTAATGCCTTTGCGATAGAACTCCGACGATCTAGACTGCACAAACTGTGTGAAAGCATTTTGTACTGCCTCCTGGGAAGAAAACTTCTTGTCACGTAGATAATTGTCCAAATCACGAAAAAAATGGTAGTCCGTTGGAGCAAGGTCTGGTGAATACGGAGGATGACGAATGGTTTCTAAGTGCAGTTCCTGCAGGGTCAAAATGGTTTCTCGTGCTGTGTGAGGTCTCGCGTTGTCGTGGAGCAATAATGGTGAAGATCGATTCATGAGTCGGGGCTGTTTTACTGCTAGTTTTGTCAACATGGTTCGGAGTTCGGCACAATAGACATCTGCCGTAATTGCTTGACCAGATCGAAGAAAACTATAGTGAATAACACCATGCTGAGACCACCAAACAGTTACCATTACCTTTTTGTTGGTAAGTTTTGCTTTAGGACACTGTTGTGGCATTTGACCTGGGGTCAGCCATTGCATTTTTCTTTTCCGGTTATCATAAAAAACCCACTTTTCATCACATGTTACAATTCGATCCAATATTCCTTCATTTCTGTACCGGTTCAACAAGGCAACACAAGTTTTAACACGCGTTTCTTTCTGCAGATCAGTCAAATCATGAGGCACCCATTGTTCGTATTTTTTTATTTTATTGATTTGACGCAAGTGAGTCAATAAAGTGGGTAAGGTAATCGGACCCACTATCTCTCTTAATTCATCGTTATTCACCTGTGTGGGCGGTCTTTCTCGTGGCTCGTTCTTTAAGTCGAAATTTCCATCACGAAAGCGTTTAAACCAAAATCGCACGGTGCGTTCATTAGTAGACCCCTCTCCAAACGCAGCATTGATATTGCGGGCTGTTTCTGCCGCGTTAGTTCCGCGTCGGAACTCGTATTCAAAAATCACTCGAATTTTCGCAGTATCCATCTTTCTTGTCTAAATTGAATAACAAAAACAATTGAAAGTCGATATTCAAATGTTTCACATTTTTTAAAAAAAGAACATCACAGAAACCATTTGAAAAAAGTTTCATTCGAAAACCTCAAACCATGAAGATTCTATGTCAATTCAAAGAACCTATTGCAATAAAACGGCAATTTCATACTTTAACCCCTATTATTAGTAGGATTGTATTTAAAACAAGATACATAATAGGTATGTAGTATGTCAATTGTCCAATACCCATATTGCAAACGTCCTGCAAACTGTTTTTTATTTTAAAATCAGTTAGGTAGATACCCACGCGTTCTATAAATAGCTGTGTTGCCCCCATTGTTATAATAAAAACTAATTTTCCCAAACAAAACAAGGGTAAAATGAATATTCGGTGCCCTCGGTACCAGCATACAATAGATCAGGAAGTCGCCCTTGGGGGCAGTCTGCAGGCTAGATTTATGTGGACGAGCGTCGAGCGAGTGCGAGTGTTTATATCATTTCTTCTATACTACTTATAATAAAGGAAGAGAGGACAAAAAGTCTGTACTTGGAAGTAAATTAAAAAACGAGGAAAAGTAGTAGAATTTTTTTATATAATTTTTTTTCTTTGTTTGTTCCTTATACAATTGAAAACTACTGATTCGATTGAAATTTGGTTTTCAATATTTCAATAGTTTTATTTTCGAAGAACCTCTTGGTATACTTTACATCGAAATCCAATTGGTAGCTGAACTTGAGTAATTAACGAAAAAGTCGACTATTTTTACGTAGACAAAGTCGCTGGTAACAGCTAGTTTTTCTCAATAAACTTAGTTTTTTTTGGAATTATATTGGTATAACGCTGTTGTTATGTTTTCAAGGAATTCTTTTTTTTTCGTGGAGCGGCTCACCTAGGTAGACAAGTTTTCAGGTCGCCCTGAAACGGCCCTAACTTGACCTAACGACTGCTGCTATATAGTATTGTCCGCTGATTGTTATATGCTGATATAACAATGAGCGGACCAACTTCTTATCGTGCCAAAATGTTGAATTTACAAAATATTCCCAACCTGTTTAATTTACCTAAATAATGTTTTTCTCAAAATGTTGAATTCTCTATAAATTGTGTAGGTACGTTTTTGTGCATATTCCAAAACTATTTTGCTTATTATTTTTTTCTTTTGTTTCCTTATAGTGGGTCGCCCTAAGGCCTCTAATTGGACCTGACGACTGCTATCAGAGAAAAAAATCAGGACCAACTGTTTAACGTGCCTTCCAAAGCACGGAGGAACTCGAAAAAAATTTTTTTATGGGTCACTCATCCAAGTAACGACCGCGTGAAATGTTGCTTAACCATTCAATTACCATTCAAGATAGGATGTGCAGCTAGGATGTGTTTAAATTAGGCCCGTTATTGTGCACATCCAAGTTAATTTAATTCTAATTTGTGGAGCATATTTTCATTGATTTAAATTGCTAAAACACAAGTTCATTCAAACAAAAAGTAATTTAAAAGCGTACAAAATAAAACTTCCTAAAGTTTATGAAAGCTTAAGACCGAAAACAGACTTTCAGTGTCAGGAAAATAGTAAAATTAAGTACCTAGACGTAGTACGTCTAGAATGGTCAAGTGTTTACAACTTTCTTGGTCTATTGTTGAGCCGGAGTCGCAAGTTTTCTTCGTTTTGTACGTTTTGATAGAGATTCTCAAAGTTTTTTTACAATTAGCTATCTTGGAAATACATGAGGGATTTGAAACTCTTACTTTTCAGTGGGTCAACTAGAGTTTATTAAACTAAATAACGTATTGACATTTCTTGTATGTTCTAAGCCAAAAAAGTACTTATTATTGAAATACGTAATAGTATTATTAAAATGCAAGAATAATAGCTTAGTTTGGGATAGATTGCACTGTGTGCAACATTGTACATTTTTTGTTTCATAACAGTACAGAATATTTCTTTTAATGGTCAGATTTTTCCAGGTGTCGGAAACTACTAGTACTTTAAAAGATTTTTCGAAACTTTAGAAAATTAATTACAATATTTTTTTTCAGAGTAGATGTGAACCTGGACCAGTCTACTCTAGAAAAATCATCTGTAAAGAAGGTGAAATGTCGATACAACGTTGCAACAATGGCGTTAAAAATAAAATGTGAGATAAACCAGGAAAATACTGTGTTTTATTACAATGCAAAATTGCGAAAACAGAAGAATAACTCTAACTGTGCCTTTTGATACTAACCTCTTTTAGAATAAAAAAATAACAATGCTGAGACGTTGTTAGTTATAGTAATTTTAATGTAATTTATATAATTAATGTACTAATATGGAATTAATCTGAAATAAATGAATTATATATATATATAGAATACGACGTGTATGGTACGTGTTTTAATAGAAGACGAAATTTGTGCATAGTCAAAATGGGAAAGTTTGAGAACCTCTGCTTTGAATGTAAGAGGCTTTCATTATAAAGTTTCCCGAACAATGTTCTTGTAAACTTAAGAGCTTAAGGGAGATTTTTATGAAGCTTCGATGTTAATCACGATGAAACTTACAATACATGCCATGTTGATGTTATTGAAAAATAGGTGGAAAATTAACTTATTAAACTAACACGATTGAATCTCATATTTACACATTTTCCCGGGTCTTAATCGCGTGATTTTAATTTTTTTAATTTTCCGTACCTCGACGTTTTGATCATGTTACAATGATCTTGGTCTCGGGAGAACTGATTACGCGATTAAGACCTGGGAAAATGTGTAAAATTAGGTTTAAATGTTCCATTTCATAATCAGCCCATTAGTCCCACTGCAGGGCACTATAATGTTCTATTTCATAACCAGCCCGTTAATTTGTCCCACTGCAGGGCAAGGGCCTTCTCTTAGATGGGTTAGGCAGTAAGACGCCACGGGAGCCTACCCCGGATTGGCGAATGTACCATGTCTTCGGACCGTGGTGAGTCCTGGAATATGTCGGTTTCCTCACTATTTTTCTCCTTCACCGTAAGAGCGAGTTATTATTACTCACTTACTTTAATACTTTTGTTTATTTCAGTCTGTATCGTGTCACTGTAAGGCATAGGCCTTCTTTCTTTCCACTGGCCTTTATATAGTGTCAGCTGAGTCTAGGGTCTGAACTCTAATTCTACAAACAAACAAAAATTCTATCAAAAAATTAAAGATTTTCTTTATGGAAGACAGTTTTGTTTTCGTTCGTTCGAAGAATTAAAGTAGATGGTCTGGCTTTACTTTTTAACCAACGAAACAAGTGAGGAAGGTTTTTAAAGTATATATACGTATATATATATTTTATGTATATTTTTTATGTATGGCCACGCAACTTTTGACACAGTTATTCGATTTTAATAATTATTTTTTTATCCCGATTTTAAAACGGGATCGGGTGAAACTGCAGGGCGCTGAGAACAAAATAACATCCAAATTATAACGGTTATAATGGAGCAGTACTTATTTTCTATGCTTTAAACTAGACAGCTTGTTAGTGCAGACCACGCATTAAGTTTAGTTAGAGTAAGCTTTTAACGAATTGCATAAAGGTTTTAGCCGGGGCTTTGTTATTAAATTTAAAGCGCTCAAAGTAAAAACCATATAAACTTTAAATTCTTTTTTTTTCTTTACTTTTCTTCTAGGTAAGCGTGCTACATCTTAGATCACTTTGTCGCTTTCCATCAGGTGAGATAGTGGTCAAGCGTTTACCTATCAACCAATAAAATAAAAAAAAAATTAAGATATATATTTTTCTTTCTTATTATTGTATACTAGCTGCGCCCCGCGTGGTCACCCGCGTTAGTCTCGTTCCCGCGGGAATATCGGGAAAAAATGTAGCCTATATGTTATTCCCGGTATCTAACTACTTATATTCCAAGTTTCATTACAATCGGTTAAGTAGATTGAGTTACAAACACACATACACACATACTCACAAACTTTCAGCATTATAATATTAGTATGACTAACTGCGCCCCATGCTTTCACCCGCGTAAGTCCCGTTCCCGCGGGAATATCACGATAAAAAGTATCCAGTTTGTTATTCCCGGTATCCAGCTACCTATATTTCAAGTTTCATCGCAATCGGTGTAGCGGTTTTTACGTGATTGAGTTACAAACACACATACACACTTACTCACAAACTCGAGTTTGTGAGTAAGTGCTTTAAAAACTGATAAGCTATAAAATATTAGTAGGATTAATTTCGGTTCGTCCACGGATACGTCAAGCTGTATTTATTTATTATTATTATCGAGTAATATCGAAAACAAGGTAGGTTACAATTTATTTTCTACACCTTCTTTTAATCTAAATATTAGTAGAAATACTTCTTTTAAGAAGGGGTGTATATGGGGGTTGTAATATGATAATACTAGCTGCGCTCCGCGGTTTCACCCGCGTAAGTCCCATTCCCGCGGGAATAACGGGATAAAAAGTAGCCTATGTGTTAATCCAGGTCCCTAGCTACCTATATTACAAGTTTCATAGCAAACGATTTAGTAGTTTTTGCGTGAAAGAGTAACAACCTCACATACATACATACAAACTTTCGCGTTTATAATATTAGTAAGATAAGATGTACCTAGGAGTTGAATGCCAGTAGTATTAGAAGAGACGCGAGGCAGTCGCTCGCTCAGCATGTAAGCGGTACATTACCTATAGACAATTTGTGAAATTAGGTATTATGTGACAATATACTCTAGTTAATTATTCTGGTTATGTGTAGTGTTTCCTTTTATATTATTACAACATTCCTTCTGTAGAACATGCCTTTTGAATAGTAATAGATCTACAACAACGTGATCACTAAAGCAACCTCTAGTACTTACGTTACATTTTCCTAATTGGTTTCGTAACCCCATTGATTAGGGTAAACCCAAACTAAATACTGTAAATAGTTAATTTTCGAATGGATTTGTATTTTATTTATTTATTTAATAATAAAATTTGACATTCGTTTTTAGTTAATTTTGCAAACCATTCACTGTGAAATAAATAAGTCTGTCTTTTCTGTAAATAGTTGAATGGTGTTCTCAGTATGATACGAGTACTACATTTAAAAGTTAACTTTTTAATTTCTTCACTTATTTTGGTCTCGGTTTTTGCACGACAGTTTTATAAGCTTTCGATGTCGCATAAACAGTCCACATGTTAACATTTCTATTTAACTAAGAACGATCGACATTATAGCTTTTCGACGTAAGCTTTTGACGTAATGAACGATCGATTTCATAAGCTATCGATGTAATAAACGATCGATTTCGTAATCTGTCGATGTAACGGGATCGATGTGGCATGTTATTGGCATTATAACATGGTTATAACGTAAAAGTCACAGTAAGAAAATAAATGATAAAACGCTATTAAGACCCGGTAGGTAAAATGTAATTGCATTAAAAAAGTTGTTAAAATAAGTTGTTCTAAAAAAAAAAAGTTAAAAAGTTGTTCTGTTATTATTTATGTTTTCTTTTAAATTTTGTCGATGTTATTTTTGGATATAAATGTGGAAGGTTGTGGGTTCCATTCCCGTTTAACGACCTCTGTGGCGCGTCAGGCGAACTCTTGGCTGCAATACAGAAGGTTGCGGGTTCGATTCCCGCTGGGTGCAAATATTTATGCTTAAAAATAAATATTTGTATCTGGTCTAGGCGTATTTCTTTGTATAATATGTATGTATTTACAAAAGAAAAATAAAAAGTAATAGTATATCCGTTGTCTAGCCACCGTAACACAAGCTTAGCAGCTTACCACGGGGCTAGATGGCGCTGTGTGTTCGTCACAGGATTTATTTATTTATTTATTATATTATGTTTCTAATCGTTACCTAAAAAGCTTTTCCTTAATAAACTTAAGTCCTGCTATCAAAATAAAAACCTAGTTTCTGTAACCTAACTAGTTTCCAAAACTACATTCTAATAATTTTGTATTACTTGGTTTAGCTTGTATTTAAACCACACGTAGGTAATCTAGAATCTAAAGCCATATAATGCAAACTAATCCAACTTCACTCTATGAAAGAGTTCGTTTGCAGACAAGCGATATTTTGATCGATCGATGATTTTTGGAGTTACCTCTTTCGATACGTCTTGTAAAATAACCGGCTTTAAAAAGGCTTTAGGACCAAATAGTAACCTCAGAAACTGTTAAATTTCCTAGCATTTAAATCTGAAAATGGTGACTTTCCCCGAAATGTTTATTCTCAGAATGTAGAATTTCCAAAATGTTTAATTTAAAAAAAGAGCTAGGTTCTCTATCGATAAGAGTTCGTATGATCGTTTTAAATGATCAGCAAATTAGTGTCTTCGGAACGCGACGCTAATGAGAAGAATACACAAGAAACTCATGGGTTTGCTGTATGTTACATGCTTTATTTTATGCTGCCATGTCACATTCTTTTGCTGCATGTCATTCATATTGTCACAGCAAATAATAACTATATGGAACTAAGTCTAGTGCGACCGGTAACAGTTTGGGTTAGAATTTAGTACCTAAACGATTTGTTTGGTGGAGTGTAATTTTTGTTACCTATCTCTGTGCTCGGAAAGCCGATCGGCCGATCAAAAAATTTGCTGTCTGTCTGTACCTATCCATCTCCGAATAGTCTACAAATACACCGACTATTAAGGCTAAGTACATAAATATTATATTTACATTACTTCAGTTAATATCTTCAATGTTTGCATGTGGGATTGGTGTAAATCTTCGACTTCGATTAAACGTAGGGTTACCGCAGACTGGAGATTATTAGTTGAGCTATTCGTTTAATGTGTTTAGGCTGTTTTGACACATTGTTTGAATTATAGATTATATCTGCATTATGAAGGTTATAATTTAACAAAACATCTTAAAAAAACGTGAGTTTCTAGTAGCATTTTCTCATCGGAGGGCGCGTTCCGAAGCCACACATAAATCACGTGTGCATTTATTGTTGTACAAGAATCTAAAGGAAAAAAACTATTTTGACTTTTGACAAGTTTTCTAAACACAATGTATATTTCGCTTTCTCAATCTTGCTTTATTTAATCTTATTCTAAATGCCAAAATTTGTGTGTGTGTATGTCTGTATGTACGTGACTTTCATACTTAATCACGCAAAAACTACTGAACCGATCGCGATGATACTTAAAAAATAGGAAGCTGGGACCTGGAATAATAAATAGGCTACTTTTTATCCCGATATTCCCGCGGAATCAGGACCTACGCGGGTGTCGCAGCTAGTTCTAAATAATTTGGGCTTCTAGCGAAGGCGGACCTTCAGGGGGAGGCAACTGATATCATCGCTCAGACACAGATATGTATAATAGAATAGAATACGTACATAATAATGTGTATAAATAATGAAATCCCATATTTACGATATCTATGTTAAAATTTAAAAGCATCAAACTTTTATAACGAGGTTAAGCCATCTAATTAGACAACTTCGCAGATTTCCTTATACATAATACCATCGTAATAAGAAAAGTTTTGGTTAAATCAAATGACATGCTGTTGGATTCATTTTACCCACGTTAGTCCGGACGAGTTGTAGTACTGAATGCTGACTTTCGTCACCATACCATCTTTTCCAAATCACCAAACAATAATTCCTGTAATAGATCCGGTGGAAAACTCAGGAGTTTCCGCAGGCGGGCTTAGTATACCAGAAACTTAATTTCGAAATCATCTCAAAATATTTTTATCAGTAAGATCACATTATCGTTGTGAAACGTCAATAAACTACCGTGTATATTTTTATAAATATATAAGGCGTCTATCTATTTTACTATTCCTATATTATCTATATTACTATATCTACTAGCTGCGCACCGCGGTTTGAAAGTGAAAAACGCGTTAACACGGGCACGGGCGGCTGGGCGGTTACACTTTTTCGTTAATTACTCGGGTTCTACCAATTGGATTTCCATGCAAAGTATACCACGACGTTCCTAGGAAATAGAACTATCTAATATTGAAATCCAGATTTCAATCGGATTAGTAGTTTTTAATTGTATGAGGAATAGACAGAGAAACAGACAGACACACATGAATTTTAAACTTCTACTTTTCCTAAATCCTCTAAGACAATTTTTTTTAATTTACTTCCATGTATAGACTTTTTTGTCCTCTCTTTCTTTATTATAAGATTATAAGCATAGATAGATATTGACACCTCGGTTACTGCGATACAAGCTTGTGCCTATAAATCGATGTCTGATAATATAAAAATATGTAATTTGAGAAATGAAATAAGTCTCATAGTAATAATAAATAAATATTTTATTTGATTTCGTGTTTTTAGAACGCAACCTACAATGAAAAGAAGACATTAGAAATTCATAAGTTTTTTTGGAAGTGAGCCGCAGTCTTTCGTTGATTCAATTACTCGTGTTGCTACATTGCAGATTAGAGCTACAGCACTATATTGACTACCCGGCTCTTTAGATTCATTAAATGATTATCAGCCCTTATTCAAAATCGACGAAGGTTTAATGGCCGCTCATTTATCAAGCTGTGATAGAAGACCATCGCTCTTCGTAAGACCTTACGTAGATACCAAAGACGATAAAACCAGTTGAATGCTCACTACTATTCTCCTTTATTGAAAACTACTACCAGCGGTTTAGGCTGTGCGTTGATCCCTCAGTCAGTCACTCAGGACAAAGAGTTTTATATATATAGATAGAAGGTACGTCTTTTTAGTAGCACTATCGTGCAAGAAGTGCCAATTATAAAGAGTCTTATAGGTAGGTAACGTATCGGCCAATCAGAAAGAGTATAAGTATAGATAGGTAACGCAATGGCCAATCAGAAAGCTTGATTGTTACCTCACCCCCTGCCCGCAACGGTGATTTGTATTTTGTAGGAAAATTCGCGGTATGAGCAGTCCATTGGCTTAATTGTCTTTGGTAGATAGATACCGATCAGAAAGACTTTTAGAAAACGGCTCATTGATTTTGTTTACTAGATCCGATTGACAGTATGATGCTTTACGGATAAGATAGATAAGCAATTGTTTATAGAGGAGAATAGTGTAGAAATTTTGTCCGCTTAAGTGAAATAATAATATCTTAATGAGTCATTTTGAAAACCATTTTATATGAGCTTAACTAGCAGTCAGACAAAGATTAGTGATCTGCTGATAGATAAAGAAGAAATGTATGCAACATAGTTGAAAATACCAGGTAAGGAAATAAATATTCTTCTTCTTCTTCTTTTTGTATAGTGGTGTGGCTCACCTGGTGTTAGAGTTTTCAGGTCGTCCTAAGGCCTCTAACTTGACCTAACGACTGCTAACAGAGATAACAACCGGGCCTAACTGCTTACCTAACAGGCCTAACAACACATAGGCTACTTTTTATCCCGATATTCCAGCGGGAACGAGATTTACGCGGATGAAACCGCAGGGCGCTGCTAGTTCTACACATTTAGGAAACCAGTGTCATGCATTATAATAGTCATTTTCACGAAAGCAGTCTCGCAGCAGTTATTGGAAGCAATTTTATCGAATAGATAAAGTCCCGCTGTGTCTAGGCATTTTTGTGAAAATTATTATAAAATGCTTCCCACTAGTTTCCCTTGCCTTGCAAAACGGAACTCTGTTAACAAATTGCGTGCATTTAAAATTGTTAAACCGATACGGGCCGAAAGTAGCCAATAAAGATGTTTATCAAACACAGCCTCTATTTCTCCGTTAATTCCCATAATAGACAAACCGATAAAAAGGTCCACAAATTATCAATAAATCGTCCAAAAGACCCAGCTTATGCTCATACAGATCTATTTTTATTATTCCCATTTATCCATTGATAATCTAGTGGGTTCCCTTCCATCTTGCAAGAAAATAGATTTAAAATGTCCACTGACCCATTTTATGTTGGGTTCCACTGACAATACAGTTATCTTGCGTATCTTTTGCCACTTTTGCTCGTTTCTCGCATTATGGAGGTATTTCTTTCTATATGCTATTCTTTTGATGATTTTTCTTTATGATTATTTTTTCGGTTATTCTTTTCGCACACACTATTGCATGTTTTGTATAATATACTTATTTAGAAATTTTAAGATGTGATAATGAATTGAAATGATGATAGCAATATTAATCGTATTTCCACAAACTGACCTACACTCACATTCCTACCTACTCTATTATTATACAAGGTGTAACGGGTATGCCCTTTTAAGCCGAAATACTGTTGTTCTAGACGTCTAGGCGAACAACTTTTGTTATACGACTGTAGGAAATTCGAAGTACTTTACGAAAATGTTGAGTGTAAAGTGTATTTGAAAATCAGCTCTTTCTTAGAGTTCGAGGTTATTCACCTTATGTTGTCCTTTCATTTAGTTTGGTCCATTACAATCATAACTTTAGTAACCTTTATTCAAAAACACAGCTGTATTTTCAGTAAAACATAACCTCAAGGTATTCAAAAAACTAGTTTCGAATTTTCTAAAGTCGTAGAACAAAATTTGTTCGCCTAGACGTCTAGAACTAGCCTCTTTCGGCTTAAAAGGGCATACCCGTTGCACCATGTATAGGCAGGCGGCATTTTTGGAATCCGTGTGAGTGTGGTTTTAGATGATTAAACAGAAAAATATGTGGAAGTTATTTACTAGACAGTATGACACAAATCTAAGTATAAATATTGAATTCAAAGTACTGACTGACTAAATATCAATGCACAGCCTTAACCGCTGGTCCCAGAAACATGAAGCTTGGAGAGTTACTTGTGATATGTAGCCACTTGACCAAGAAACGGTTTTTTGAAATTCTCACAGGATCGCGACTTATGCAAGCAAAACCGCGGGTTGCTGCTAGTACATAATAAAACTACAAACTAAAAGAGGCATATATGTACCTATAGTTTAATAACAAGTATCTATTGAATATGGTTGCTTCTTTAAACACTATTACTTACCTGCTTTTCCCAATCTACGATATCAGGTATTCAAATTTTACTCGCATCAAATCTACATACACCGTGTACCTAATCTAAAAACAGACGGTCCTCAAGTAAGAATACATGAATAAACTTACATAATAATCATATATTACCAGTGTTAGCACCATGGTTTGGTCACCAAATGGAGTAGTCCATTCTAGCAAAAAACATGTTACAAAGATGTTTTGATTACTAGAAAAAATGAAAGAACTAATTTCGTATTTACTACGTTTATTGATCATGATCATTTTTCTAGTGTTATTATTACAAAGCGAAACGCTTCATCGAAATATTTCTTCGTAACACGATTCGAACTTGTGCCTCTCGTTTGTTTTTGCGAGCTCGCTAACCACTGCGCCAACGTTTTCTTTTTGATGATGCATTTTTCCCAGTAAAATATTTGAAGAACTTAGAGTAAGTAGAGTAATTATTACTCTAAGTTAAAGAACTACTGTATTTACAAAGTAGTATGATAATTTTTGTTATAAAACTCTTGTCGTAAAGTCTTGAAATGGTGTTTGTAGAGGGACTGTAAAAGAATCAATACAAAGTTTTTTACAATTTGACACAACTTCTACCTAGGTATATTTTATGTGGACATTAAAAACGTTACAATCACTTGGTTGACACTTAGAGAGAGGTTTGGACATTCTTCACTCCTCATTGAATGGTGAGTGGTTTTCCTTAAGGAAAACTATCTTTATAACCGCCTTAAAAAAGAGGTATTTCGTCGTCGCCTATATTTTTTTAGGCATTATCACAGATTACTCGATAAGACGGCTTCATTAATTGATTCATTATTTTTATTCAACCACTAAATCGGTTTTCTTTTTTTTTTAGACTTACATAACTACTCCGGGGTCACAGAGACCTGAGGGCTAAATCCGCAGACGAAAAAACCAATTAACGACCGAAACCGTCAATTTCCCTTCAGCACACAAGTCTCCGTTTCAGTTAGGGGGCAAAGTTATCAAGTTTTTTGATTGGCAGATAAGTTACCGTACTGTACCACAGTTTACATGGTAGTTTCTATAAGGCGCTTTCTACTACTTCTGTACAAGACGATTGAGGGATGATTTATATTAGACCGTCATAAGCACGAGCTTCGTTGTCCATCGCTAGGCGAGCAGTCGATCGGTCTGTTTCAACCGAGGGGCGGCCGAGCAATGTACAACGAAACTATGACCCGGCCGGGCGGCGGCGCTCGTGACGGTTTAATATAAATAATTCCTAACTAACACAGTAATCGCTCGACCGCGCGGGTGGGCGGTGGAAGCGGGACGGTACCGCGTGTTCTACAGATTTAATAGAGGCCAATGCGACATGAGATCAGCTTAGTGGCCCATCCGCGCGATCGAGTAGTCACTTAAGAGCTTATATGGAAACAAAAATATATATTTATATATACATGCGACGCATTAAGAACTTCCTCAATTTTTGAAGTCGGGTAAAAAAGGTAGATACGTTACTTATAGTCACGACAAATGATACGATAAAACTATATCAGAGACAGAGATAGTGAGACGTTCCAGACTGAAGCAGGAACGAGATAGCAATCACTGTAGACATAGTTTTATCGTCTCATTTGTTGTGACTAAGTTAGGTACGAGTCTACCCTTTTTTGTTTTAATCTAAACTTAAGAGCATGAAATTAACTTTTTGTATAATCAGAAAAATTTGCACTAGAGTCTTTTAAAAAAAGAAGGCATTAGCCTTCTTTTTTTAAAAGACACTAGTGCAAATTGACACAATTGAATAAATTGAATTTGTATATTGAATAAATTGACACAATTGAATGAATTAATAAATTCTTCATTACACTCATCAAATATACGAAGGAAACAAACAGAACATAAAAATAAATGGCACAATGAGCGACCTTAACGCTTAAAGCGATCTCTTCCAGGCAACCTTGGGATGGATATAAAATAAAGATAGATGAAAGGTAGGATGTTTACACAGGAAATAGGTAAGTGAGGTACATATAACTAAATAAAATTTAAACTATAAATTATACATAAGTACTTATTCCTGCAATATAAATAAATAAAATATATATTATATGCAGTTACAAATGAACATGTACATTAAATACATTTATTGAACTACTAAAATAACCACTACTAACATTGTTATGTCAGAGGAAATATATCATGATATATTATTATGGTAAGTCTGTTGGGTTTTCTAGTCAGTGACACGGACGTGACCAAAATAAACCCCAGAAAAATAGCTTGTCGTCAAAATTTCTTTTCGTCACAAAATTATAATTCAAACTAAAATATCATCCGAGCTGAGCGTAGCACTCGGTGTGAGTTGCCAAGTTTTTGCAAGACATTGTAAATTAGATGTCGACCCTCATCACTGTTATTCGTCCGATAGTCATGGGAATGTCTCTAGAATTATTTATTCAGATATTGACTATTCGTGTGGAAAACATTTTATATAGAACTAGCTGCGCCCTGCGGTTTCAAACCCGTAAAACCTAAAATTACGACGACCTCTTTGGCGCGTCGGGCAAACGCTTGGCTGCAATGCAGAAGGTTGCGGGTTGGAATCTCGCTGGGTGCAAATATTTATGCTTAAAATAAATATTTGTATTTGGTCTGGGTGTATTTCTATGTTTAATATGTATGTATTTACAAAAGAAAAATAAATATAAGTAGCATATCCGTTATCTAGTCACCGTAACACAAGCTTAGCAGCTTACCATGGGGCTAGATGGCGCTATGTGTATTGGTCACAGGATTTTATTATTATTTATTACCTGTTTCAAGATCTTAATCTCTATTCCAATTCCAATATTCCAAAATTTCATCATCACGTCTTAATCATTGAATCGATTTTGATGAATTTTAGTATACAGATAGATGGAACCTTGGAGAAAACATAGGCTAATTTTAGCCCTGAAAATAACGCAAGAACGGCTACCTTATTGAATATAATCATATGCCATGCCATATTATTACGTCACATATGCAGATTTATAAAAATATGTTTCATTATTTAAAGTATCTAATATCTTATTTTTCAATATATTATATGCCTATGGCATATGATTATATGCCATGCCACACGATCAAAATCGTCATGTCTTTCCTGAAACATCAGTCTCTTCCAGCTTTTATCTATCAATGTATCTCAGGCGTCTACCACTATATGTATGCAAATCTGTTCGTCATATCGACTTATACTATACAGGGTATTTCGACAAGGACCATTTAAGCCGAAAGGGGGTTGTTCTAGATGTCTAGGCGAACAATTTTTTTATTGTTTTTTAGAAATTGATACTAATTTTTTCGGACATTTTAGATTTTGTCTAAGATTTTCGCGATTTTTCATTAACAGTCAACCTTGAAAAAGCTACTGTAAAGTTGGCGAAAGCTACTTCTTTAGAAATAAAGAATAAAAAAGCGAATTTTTTTCCGTTATTGAATAAAAAACGCGAGTAAAACCCGATAAATATTGTGTTTTATTATTTTAAATTTTGTTTTACTAAATCAGCTGTTGCTGAAAACAAAGGATATTAAAGTTTTGATAGTAGTGAATCAAACTAAACCCTTGGAGTATCAGTAAATTATAGGTAAAATTATAGCATACGTCATGTGATTGATAAGATATGAAATGGTAATAGATAATTACGACGTACTTTACATAAATACGTATAAAAACTAAACTAGACCACCTACCTTCTTTTTGTAAAAAATATTGTAATTATGAATGTTTTTTCTATTACTTGGTAATATATTTGAGATTTAGTAAGCAGTAAATAATTATTTATTTACTTTGAAGTAAATACTTTCTCCCAACTTTCTTCCGACTTTCTCTACGAAGCTTGTTTCACAATGACTGTAATCTAAAAAAAATAAAAAAAAATACTTTTAAAATACTAAAAAAAGTGTTCATTACAGTCTAAAGATCACCATAAAATATTATTTACATATAGCTATCATAGGAAAATAATAAATAATTCAAGTTGAAATAAAAGTACCGGAAGTATACTTCCGGTATTCCATTCCATTGTGACCCTTACGTTCATGACGCTAGAGCTCAACCAAACACGAATTTTACGTATTTTATCGAGCGGTTTTCTAACTCGTAAAAGAGTGTTTCTACAAAGAAAATCGATATTTTGATACAATACATACCAAAAGACTGAACCAAATAAACGAAATAACAATAGTTTTTCACTAAATTCACCCACTTATCACTATTTGAAACAATTATTTATCACTTTCACCCGCACGGCAAAAAAAAATGGCGAAACTGAAAAAATCTGACAGTAAAAATTTGCAAATCATATTATTTTTTTTTTTTCAACTGACGGTTATTTTACTGTCAATGCCAAATGACGTAAAATATATCAGAGTTGCCAATGAACAAAACTTGTTCTAACAAAAATCCACTCTATTTCGATGTATTAGAGTTTCAAGTGGTCTGGGTAGGACTACAGTCCGGCGTGTAGTCGAGGCCGAGAGCCTTTTTATGTTTTTTATAGCGTTACACGCCGGCGTGTAGTCGCGGCCAGACGAGTGACAACTTAAGGTCGATGACCTCTTACTCTGAGAAACAGCTGATTTTCAAGTAAACTTTAAACTTAAATTTTTCAAAAACTACCTACTTAGAATTCACAAAAGATGTAGAACAAAAGTGGTTCACCTAGACATCTATAACAACTCATTTTCGGAGTACCATGTATTGTTGTACGTTATAAATTATTCTCCTTACATTTTTCATGTTTCTCTTGTTTTACAGTAGTTTCTTTTAAGGGAAATGTTTTTAAAAGTTTTGGTTCTGTTGACCACTGGTTGTTTGTTTGTTATAGTAAATTCATTATTAAATAGGGATAGTTTTTCTCGTTAAATCTTACTAATATTAGAAACGCAAAAGATTGCATGTATATACATGTCTGTGATTTTGTTACTCAAACACGCAAAAACTACAGAACCGATTGCGATGAAACTTGGAATAGTGGCTGGAGACCTGGAACAACACATTAAATACTTTTTATTCAAAAATTCACTCGTCGTGAGTTAATTTTTAACCGACTTCAAAAAAGGAGGAGGTTCTCAATTCGTCGCGTATATTTTTTTTTGAAGAAGCATTTTTCCTTTAAAATATTTCTGGTAGAAATCGCGTGAGCAATAAAAAAACTATTATCTTATACAGAATTGTAAAAAAACAGTCAATAAATTACTAAACTAAACAAGCATGAAATTAACAAACAACGAACCTAATACAATATATATGAATTATTAAAATTATTATTCAACAATACACAGGCTGCCAGAATCAGAATATTTTACAACAAAACATAATTACTGCGATGTTCTGAAAACGTGTCGTCACCTTCGAGTAATTAATTATTTCATTATGAATTTCCTCTAAATGATTAAAAATTCCCTGCAGGAACTGTCGTCTAATTACTGGAGCCGGGATGGTGGTCCACCGATAGATTTAAAGATACTAGCTGCGCCCACGGTTTCACCCGCTTAAGCCCCGTTTCCACGAGAATATTAGGATTAAAAGTAGCTTATGTGTTATTTTAGGTCTCCAGCTATCTATATTCCAAGTTTCATCGCAATTGGTTGAGTTGTTTTTGCGTGAAAAAGTAACAAAATCGCAAACATAGATACTTAGAGAGAGAGGTGTTGGTGTAGGTAGATACCCCGACTTTCATTCCGAAGGTCGGGGTTTCAAATCCCGGCTGACCACGCACCAATGTTTTTTTTCAACATAAAATTATGTGCGCTCTTAACAACGCTAATAATATGGTAAAAAGAAAAAAAACAGCGTGAAGAAACCCACGGCTTAAAGTCACCCAAAATGGCCCAGCTGTAGGGCTAATTGCGGAAACCATACCAAACCAAACAGGTGTAAGCCAAACAGCTTTAGAGTACCAATTAAATTCCCAATCTACCAAATCAAATAAATAGTGCACTTGATTTTTTCTTAAAGAATGACATTGGTGCGCGGTCAGCTGAGATTCAAACACGACCTTCGGTACGAAAGTCTAACTCTAGACCAACACCGCTCCTGAGTACATTGTATACATAATATGTAGGAACTAATGAAATATTACCTAGACAAAGATCAAAGCAAATCTTATGCGAATAACTGAATAGGACCACAAACTCTTGTTCCCAGTAAGTAAAAGGAATAGGAGATGTAATTATCGCATCCTATTGGACGACATACTTAACTCCGTGCTCGTAATTGTTGTGTTATCATCGTAGATCCCATTAATCTTCTTACACGTCTCAGTAGATTTTATTAAAACCTATTTTTACATCGAACTTCGTACCTATTATAAATTTACGCCCCGAAGTTTTACTCGCGTAAGTCCCGTTTGCGTAAAAGTAACGGGATAAAACGTAGCTGTTATACTACCACAGATGAAATCTTCTTCTTCTTTATGTGACAGCGTTCAGCTATATACTATCCGCCCATAACTGTGCCACAGCGCCTCGTTAAGATCGTCCACCGTACAGGTGTTGGGGAACACACCACTCTCTACTTGACTATTTATAATGTTATAGTGTCCCCACCGACAGCCAAATGCAGGCATTCCGTGTGGGGTCCGCTATAATACCCGAGCGAACACCCCGAAGGGCGGCGTCAAGGATCAAGTTAAAGACTGATCTAGTCCCCAATGCTAGACTGGTTCTCATAAAGGAGATTAGCCTCGTGCCTTGCATTTCCAGACAGGTACCGGAGCAATCCTCACCTGCACCTCAATGAGGAGCTAACGACAACCTCGCTGGGGCCGGCAGAGAAGCCACCACCCTCATCTCCAGTGTGGTACCGGAGTTATTAAAGGCACGCTCACTTCCCAGCACACATCCGTGTGCCGTGCCGGCATCCGTGTACCTGCCGTGTGTGCAGGTGTTGGGGAACAGTGGGCACTGAAGAACATGTTCCATTGACTGTATTGGGGCCCTAAAATCAGATTTCTCCTCCGAGGCGTGTTTTGACTGCAGCGGTCTACTAGAGTCCAGAGCCGAATAAGCGACTTCATCCGCGGCTGGTTAAAAATGCAACGTATTTGCATGTGAAATTTTCAGCTAAATCTGTCTAATAGTTTTAGTATTAGAACATACATGTTGTCAACATTACGACGTTATATGATAACTAGCTGCGCCCCTAGTAATTAGTAATTCTTTCTATGATTTTCGCGATTTTGCATTATAAAACATTTTATTGACGAGTTTAATCGCGTTTTATTCATGATTTTTAAACGACCGAGCTTTCGCCAACTTCACAGTTGGCTTTTTCAAGGTCAACCTTGAAAACTATTAAAACACCGAATTAAAAGTTGCGTAGATTTAAAGATCGAGGCATACATAAACATCCAGACGGAAGCGACTTTGTTTTAAACTATGTAGTGATATTTGTAGAGAAAACAACCATGTTAGTTTAAAATCGTATAGTTTAAACTAGCTTTTGCATTCAAGTCAGAGCTTTCGTCAGTTCAGTGTCATCCGTTTGACCTGACTTCACCTGTCTGACCGTAATTAGATGAGCTAGCATAATCTCCGTCGGGGTACGGTACGTTTGTAATGCAGTTATTATAAAAGCCCTACTAAGGTTCATAGTTTTAAAGTGAAATAGGATTGAGGAGCTCATTAGCCTTACTGCACCTGCTGATCTTGAATGGTAGTGTGGGTTAAGCAACACTTGGCGCGGTCATTCTTGGATGGGTGACCGAAAATTTGTGTGACGAAAAATCATTTTCTCGAGCTCCTCCGTGCTTCGGAAGGCACGTTAAGCAATTGGTCCCGGTTGTTATCTCTGATAGCAGTCGTTACGTCAAGTTAGAGGCCTATTATGGCGACCTTAAAACTCTAACACTAGGTGAGTCACACCGAAACACGAAAAAAAAGAAGAAGAAGTAAAATAAAAATATAAATTGACCGATAGGCAGAAAAGTTGATTTCACACCAATGAAATTTCGTAATTTGTTTTTATAGCTAAAAGCATTTCTAATAGGAATATTTTAAAGGAAAAATACATCTTCTAAAATTCCCTCTCGGCGAGATTTGAACTCACGCCTCAGGATCAGTACTCCGGTACAAAGGGTACGCGAGCTCCCCGCGAATGAACCTCGCCGCGAGTGTATTTTTGAAGGCACATGTTACTCGGTTAGGAATATCAGGATGTGTTATACATAAAAACTTTTCTAATGAATTACTCTATCTATAAAAAAATACTATGTAATAAAAAAGAAATATACATAAAGACTTTCTTTTCAACAAAATTGCAAACACCACTAGACCAAAGAGAAAATGTAGGTAAATACTTAAATGTAGTAAACTTTAGCCTTTTGCCTTAGTAGGGGTCGAAGCTCTAATCTACTTAGTTCAAAGTGCAGCGCCCTGGATCTTTCCTCCGAAGGTACCCTATTATAATTTACTCGAATCTTGTTAACACGTTAATCTAGGTAAAATTTTCTTAAGAAAATTGGTCCGGGAATTTTCACGTTTCGTTTTACGTACGTACGAAGTAATTTTCTACTTTCTACTTTCAAATAGAGTTTTAATCAAATAACTTTAGTTAGTCTGTGGCTTTGCTTATTTGATTAAACTGCACTTGCGTTTTAAGTTAGGTTTTAGTTATGGTATAAATTTAGTATTGGTCCAATTTGGTTATTATTCTGCAGTTGGATTTGGTTTTTACAGCTTAATATGTTTTTAAAAAGCTAATTACACTACACTAAGATGGAAACGTAAATATTTAAAGGAAAATGATACAGGCCTACTTCTTCTCCATATTTTTTTTTATGAAGATAATGTCATAATAAAACGCTTTATTTACCGGGTTTAATCGCGTTTCGAGGCCATGGTAGTTTTTTGAGCTAGCTAGGGATAATAATAATTATAATTTAAATTCAAAACTATTACAATAACTCTATAGTCAGCGTACACTGGAACGTTTTGTTACAAAAAATTATGAAGCGGTAGTTAACAGTAACTTTTTAGAATGTTAAAATGGACAAATTACATCTCAGTCAACCTTGAAAAAGCCAACTGTAAAGTTGGAGAAAGCTCGGTTCGTTTAAATCATGAATAAAAACGCGATTAAACCCGGTAAATAAAGTGTTTTATTGTGCAAAATTGCAAAAACCATAGAAGAAATTAATATATTTTATTATGATTTTAAATGGTATGTAAATTATTTTCGGACCTCCGAATAGGAGTTGAAAAGTTTTGTAAGACAAAAGGCACCCGGCTCAAATCCATTGTTAGCTCATTCCTCATTGGCAGTTGGAACCCGACATAACAAAGTCAGTCAACGAAAACTTTGCCCCAGTTTCTCAACTATATCCAACTATATCACTGTTATAGTGTAACTGATTTTGATACGTGTCAATACGACGATAGTGTGAAACTTTTCAAATGAATGACATGTCTTGTCAGTACGCGCAGACACGCAAAACTTCGGTCTTCGTTAATTAATCTTCTAAACAATAATCATTTAGGTTCGAGTCAACATTCCCGAGTAAAGGGCACTTGAAACGCAATATCCGAAAGCAGTTTTCTTGTAACTACTAATACACGGACTTTACTACACAGTCTTTTAATACCAAACCATTTGGTGATTTTTGTTTCTATATTTTTACAGAATATACAAGGTGTCACGAGTAAGTCCTTTTAATCCAAAAGGGGGTTGTTCTAGACGCCTATGGCAAAGAACTTTCGTTCTACAACTTTTGGAAATTCAAAGTACTTTTCTAAAAATGTAGGTGTAAAGTTTACTTGAAAATCAGCTGTTTCTGAGAGTTCGAGGTCATTGACCTTATGATCAACTTTTATTTAGTTTGATGGTTTACAATCAAAACTTCAATAACCTTTATTTTCAAAAGCAGCTGTTTTTTCAGTGAAACATAACCTCAAAATTTTCATAAAAAAAAGTATGAATTTTCAAAAGTCTTAGAACAAAAGTTGTTCGCCTAGACGTCTGAAACAACCCCCTTTCGGCTTAAAAAGGCTTACCCGTTACACTTTGTATAAATTAAAAATAAAAGAAAACAGCCCCTACGTATGGTACTCAAAAGGCTGCATTGCCTTTTTTGTAATCTACAATTCTAGACCCTGGCCCATATCTATCCATACCCATAGTTGATAATTATAATGGTAATTTTGTCTAAGGTTTTTTGCATAATAAAACACAATATTTACCCTTAATAAATAAAACGTAAGTATAACCCAGTAAATATTGTGTTTAATTATAATGCTTCTGTCCATTATAATTCCGTATAAGTTTAAAAAATGTGTTTGTTATAAAACCCGTTTTGTTTTTCTGTCTTCTTCTTCTTCTTTAAAATGGCTTTTCCTTTCGGACATTTGCCAGTGTCAAATATTATCAGTATTTGCATGTTATTTCCATCGAACGAAACAGTCAAGCCGTCATAGTTAAAGTCAAGTCGAGGGAATCATTGTAAAAAGGGGACCATTTTTACAATGTTTGTTCACGGAGCTTTGGAGAGAACACTAAGCTAAAGACCATGTTTTGCACCGATTCTCACTTTTATTTTCACTTGTACACCTTCACGAAACTAAATTGAATAATATGCCCCCGAAATTAAACAATTTACACGCATTTGAAGTAAGTTTTACAAAAATGAAAATTTTGCAACACTCTCCTCAACACATTCCCGCCAAAACTCCATGTTTTTCTGTCGCCCATTTTTTTGCGCTTTCCTTTTTTGCATACAAAACACGCCAATGTCAAATAACACTGTCACATCTGTCAGACGTCTCAGACGGCTCACATTTTTTTATTTTATGAGTTATTCCCGAAAAAAAAAAAAAAAAAAATTATTATACAACAGTAAACAATTGTTTATAAGCTTAGATTCTTTAATTTTTCACATCATCACGTATCTCGAAACAAAGTAAATCGTACATACATAGAAGACCGCCCGTCCGTGTAAACGCAACAACTAAGTATCCAAGGGAACTTTCCAAATTAATTCTGTACCGCGGCTTGGTCTATCAATCGTCGTTAGTCAAGTAACATCAAGTGTTTACTTGATACTTCGCTGAAAGCTAATGAAAAAAGGGTCCTAAAATATTCAGGGTACAAGATAAAGTGGTTTCGAACACACCCAGTTTACTTTTATAAAGTTGTTTGATTTGAAAAACTAGAGAGTTTAGGGAGTAGTTTAGTAGCGATTTTATTTACTAACATAGCACCCGTGGTTTCACCTGGGTAAGTCCAGGTCCCGGAACCATCGGGATAAAAACTACTATATGCGATAATGTAGATCTTCAGCTACAGGCATACTCGGTTTCATCGCAATCAGTTCTATATTTGCGTGGAGGAGTACTTAACAACTGAACCATTAGCGATGAAAGTTAGTAGACAGATAACTATGGAGACCAGGATTAAGAGATAGGCTACTTTTTATCGGAATTGCGTGGTTGACAGGTGCAGCTAGTATAAAACTAAAAGGTTATTTATATTGAAAAAAATATCCTCTATTGGTAACTTAAATAAATATAAATAAAATCCTGTGACCAACACACAGCGCCATCTAGCCCCATGGTAAGCTACTAAGCTTGTGTTACGGTGACTAGACAACGAATATACTACATATATTTATTTTTCTTTTTTAAATACACACATATTATACATAGAAATACACCCAGAGCAGATACTAATATTTATTTTTAAGCAGAAATATTTGCACCCAGCTGGAATCGAACCCGCAACCTTCAGCATTGCAGCTAATACAATAATTAATTGGTATTTGATTTAAAAATTGTTCGTTTTTTGCATAAACATTTTAAAGCCTCACCAGACCGCTTTATCTGCCTAATTTCTCATGAAATTACAGTAAATGTATAGTGCATTTTGAACACATCTATCTCTACTCATTATTCGGGTATTTTAGTTCGCAGATTGTTGTCCATTCATTAATTAGATCGCTCATTAGATTATTGTATACTTGTATACATAAGCGTCATTAATATTTTTCTATAATATGAAAAAAAAAAGTATTAATTTGCTTCACTGCAGGACAAAGGCCTCGTAGTATCTTTACTAATATTATAAAGCTAAAGAGTTTGATTATTTGTTTGAACGCGCTAATCTGCGGATAATCGGAACTGCTGGTCCGATTTGTAATTTTTTTGTGTTTGATAGTCCAGTCCATTCATCGAGGATGTTTAAGGCTACTTTTAATTTTTTTTTGGTTTCGATTTGAATGAAATTTGGTACAGGGATAGTTTAGTGGTTAAAATAAGATATAGGGTACTTTGAATAATCATACGGGTTAAGCAACGCTTGCTTGGTATGGCATACGTGATGCGTCACATACGTTACCGGATAGGAATTTATGCGAGTAAAACCGCGGGGCACAGCTAGTTTAATTAATAAAAAATATTATCTTCTTTAAAAATGACAACATACTCCATCGACAAACCACTGAGCCCATTTCTCCTTACTACCTTTAGCCCTTTAGGAAAAGGGTCGGGTACATCATGACGTTTTCCTCCACTCAAATCACACCTAGCGAGAAATGGACAAGGAACAGATTTTACCTGTTTCCTAAAATCCTCCTTAAACCAATCCTCCACCTCTTTTTTGGTCTTCTCGTGTTAGGAACACGAGAAGACCAAAAAAAAGGTGACTGACTGAATGACTAAGCTATTGACTGATTGACTGACTGAATGACTAAGCTATAAATTGACATGAGTCAACCTTGAAAAAGCCAACTGTAAAGTTGGTGAAAGCTCGGTTCGTTTAAGACCATGAATAAAAATGCGATTCAACCGGATAAATAAAGTGTTTTATTAGGCAAAATCGCGAAAACTATAGAAGAAATTAAACTATAAATATCAACGCAGAGCCCAAACCGCGATCCTAGGAACATGAAATTTGGATAGTGTGTTCTTTGCTTTGTATCTGCTCCGTAGATCTTCAAGTCATTTGTAAGAATTCTACAAGATAGGGGTTTCAAAATTTCTACGGAACTAAAGGTGAAATAGTAGGATGCTACTAGTCTATCTATATCAATCTATATTTTACTAATATTATAAACGCTAAAGTTTGTATGTATGTATGTGAGGTTGTTACTCTTTCACGCAAAAACTTCTGAACCGATTGCAATGAAACTTGGAATATAGGTAGCTGGGGACCTGGATTAACACATAGGCTTTTTACCCCGATATTCCCGCGGGAACGGGACTTACGCGGGTGAAACCGCGGAGCGCAGCTAGTTTATAATAAAGGAAGAGAGGACAAAAACTCTGTACTTAGAAGTAAATTAAAAAATAAAGTTGTCTATAGGACTTAGGAAAAGTAGCAGAACAATATTATACAATTTTTAAAAATCATGTCTGGCTGTTTGTTCCTTATACAATTAAAAACTACTAATCTGATTGAAATCTGATTAATGACCCGAGTAATGAACGAAAAAGTGCAACCGCTCGAGAACCGCTCGGCCGCACGTGCCCGTGATAACGCGTTTTTCACTTCCTCGGGTGAAACCGGAGCTAGTTTAATAATGAGATTATCGTAATAGGCTATGAATGCGATTGTACAACTATGACATGAATCATCACATTTAGATAGGTAATTGATATTGGCGGTCGTTATCTCCCACTCGTATATTGTGGTGCCCATAAATCGATCTGCTGTGGTATCATCTAATTAGCATCCACCGCTACCAGTTGCTATTTACTGTCAAACAACATATTTCGTATTCTACATTGCCGCTTTGAAGTAATCACCGATAACAGCCACGTTAAGTCAAAGCAGCAATGTACTGCAACTTAGCGACTATTAGCGGTGGATGCTAATTAGATAATAGCAAAACTGAAATACATAATGTTCTGTCATTATTATTACTCTAGGAAGTTTTGTGTCAAACTAATCATACGCTTTGTTAAACCACAAAATATTCAAGTATTTACTCGTATAATAGGTGTGAGCTGTAAATCCTGTAATTTAAATGTTAAATAATACTGAACACTGCCAGTGTTAGTTAAAAGTCCGATGCTTTGACGAAAAATAGTTCTTCTTTTTCTTTTTTCCACATTATGTGAAAAAAAAGTATCTCGTAATTAGTTTTTATTGCTCAAGGCACATCTACTAGAAATATTTTAAAGGAAAATATCATCTTCGAATATTCACTTGCAACGAGTTTGAACTCGCAATCTGTCTCTGCGTGACGCGTGCAGAGACGCGATTTGAAATCTCGTCGCGAATGAATTCTTCAAAAAGCGAGCTTCAAAAAGCTGAATTTTTTCTTCATAATATTTTTTAAATGATATCTCCATGTCGCTCAGCGCGATTCAGTAAGACATAATATAATATGCTTAATAATAAGAATCGCGTATTATTATTTATTTTAGAAGGGGGATAAGATCGCGACCCTAGCGACCAAGATCATTGTACCATGATCGGAAAGTCGAAGAAAGAAAATAAATAATGATACACGATTAAGACCTGGTAAAATGTAACTATTTTAATTTAACAAATCGTGTGAATTTAAAAGGTTTATTAGTAACAGGCATGTCAAGTCGATCTTCGGTTTTGGACCGAACCTCTCTAAATACACCTACTGTTTGTTTACTTTGATGCACCTAGCTTGTTGGTTAGCTAGTCGCTTGGCGTGCATCGAAGTAACAAACAGGTTGGTTTCAGGCCCTAAGCAAGCCTCCTGGCAATGCGACTTAAGAAATTACTAAGTGGGGTATCATCATCATCATCGTCAGCCTGTTGCAGTCCACTGCTGGACATAGGCCTCTCCAAGCCACCTAGATCTATTTTCGGCTTCTCGCATCCAGTTTGTGCCAGCCGTTTTGCGCAAATCGTCGCTCTAACGTGCCTGAGGACGTTCTAGAAAGTGAAATGAAGTAAAGTGAGGAAATGGAGTATAGAAACCTGTTTTAAATTCTTATGTTATTTACACAAGATTACCATACATTCTAGCAAAAATTTTAGGTTAACAACTACTAAGTAAATAAATAAATCACTATAAACAGCGCAGCTTGGAAACGGTTGTTAAGGCGGGCACCAGCTGGGCCCGCACCGCAACGCGACGCATATCACCAGCTTTATTCACCTTTCGTGGTTCGTACTTACTTTATTACCCATTGCTTGGGTGCTTGCACAAAGGACGCAACAATCAGAACAGATTAAGTAGGTATTTTATGTAGGTATGTTATGTCGTAACATAATTATTACCTATAAAATTTTACTTAACTTTATTTCAACGCAGAACCCAAACTGCTGGTCCTGGAGACATGGAATTCGAAAAGTGTGTTCTTTGTGGTGTTAATGTCTAATTAAGGTTACCAATCTGTGTAGGTAGAAAATCTCGCAGAATCGGTACAGACTTACGCGGGCGAAACCGCGGGAATTGCTAGTTATACAAAAGGCACAGACCCAAACAGACAGACATGTTTTTTTTTTTTATAATTTTTCCTAGACAACTTTTTTTTTAATTTACTTCCAAGAACAGAATTTTGTCCATTCTTCCTTAGAAGTATTAGAGTAGAGAAGAAAATAGATATAGATTTTATATCACATTTATAAAATAAGTAGGATTAGCACTTGAAAGAAATGAAAACTTGACACTTTAAAACTAATTAAAAAACTTATTTCATCCCATCGACTTTATTTCATTTTTAAGAATTCCACCAACTACGACATCCAACATCGTTCATTCATTTCATTCACGAATGTTTTTCTTCTATTCAACATCTTTATCGCTACAAAAGCGTCCATGTTTATATTTTTACAACATTTTCATACAATTTCATTCGTAATATAAAGCGGGGACTGAATCGAGGAAGTTTATTAGGGCCATTTAAACATTCAAGAGAATCCTTTAAATTATTTTGGTTTACTTTTTTCATACATTCACGCAGAAAAAACCTTCTAAATAAGATTATAAATGTTGGGGATATAAGCCTTAAGGTATAAAAATGTAATTATGAGAACGCATGACAAAAACATGGTAAAAAATTTAGTTCCCTATTTTTTTTACTAAAGGGCCAGTTATACTGAACATATTTCTTTCAATATTCGAATTTCGAAAATTAAATTTAGATTAAGATTTAATTAAAATTAAATTAAATTTTCGAATTAAATTTTCGAAATCATTTAGATTTTTCCAATGATTACCCTAGTAATTACAAGAAATGTGAAAGTGTTTGTAATTAGGTAATCGACTACGTTTGTTACCCCTTCAGTCAAAAACTACTGAACCGATGACGTTTAAACTTAGTTATCAGATAGCTACGAACAATAACACTGTCATCCAGAAAGGTTATATTTCAGAATGTCAGTTTTTTTTCTCGTTCGCCTTGGCCTCTACTTTAATTCTACGAACGAGCCCAGCAACGAAAGAAACGTACGTTTTTAGAGGGTAGACCACAGGTAGGAGCCCTGAAATAACACATAGGTTACTTTTTATCTCGATTCTTCATCGAAATCGGTTCAATAGTTTTTGCGTGATGGAGTACCAAACATCACTCACAAACCTTTACCTATAGATATTACTAGCTGCGCCCCGCGGTTTCACCCGCGTAAGTCCCGATCCTATTAGAATATCGGGGTTAAAGTAACCTATGTTACTTTTAGATAATGTAGCTTTCAACAGGTGAAAGATTTTTGAAATGTATTTCTTTAAAAATGTAGGTGAAAGTTAAAAAAAAAAAGGTTTGGTAGTTTCGGGGCCTATTTATTACAGACAAACGAATAAATAAACAATTTCTCTTTATAATATTGTATGAGACTAACTGCACCCCGCCGTTTCACACAAAGTCAAGTCGAATCGGGAAAGGGAATCATTGTAAAACGGCGGCCATTTACAATGATTGTTCACGGAGTTTCGAAGACAGCGCAAAGCATGGACTTTAGTCCATGCTTTGCACTGATTTTCACTTTCACTACACTTGTACACTTTCGAGAAACTAAATTGATTAATATGCCTCCGAAATTAAACAATTTACACGCATTTGAACTAGGTTTCACAAAAATGAAAATTTTGCAACACATCTCCTAACCGCGTTCCCGCCAACACTCGTTATGAAATTTATTTAGTAGGACTGTTAGTTAAAATCCGGCTATTCATGTTCAACATGGTATTGTAAGGCTGTCTAATCAATAATCGTGCGTGCCATAGCTTGCCAAACAAGCCTCTAGGGCTTGTGCGGTTTGTAAACGATTTCATTATGAGCTGTACCAGTAAATAGCACGATGTATGTAGCGTTACTGTGAAATGAATGTACTGACGTTGAGCGTTTAACGTTGTTTTAGAGTTGAAATGTTTCAGGGAATATGTTGGTTTAGAAGGTTTTTTTTCTGTTGTGGGATGGGTTAGCATTTAACCTCATCTCACCTGATGGGAAGCAACGATGAGGTCGACGGTGTAGCATACTCGCCTGATCTTACAAATATTTTAATGCAAAGTTTATACATAGGTATGCATGTAACTTTGTTACTCTTCCACACTCACAAAAACTACTAAAATAAATCATAAACGAAAAATTCTGTCGGGAAATCGTTCGGAAGAGATACATTTGTTGGAGGTACGTTTCAGAATTTAAATATAGATACCTGGAATAATAAATTGACTGAAATATCGGGATATTTTTTATCCCGATATTCCAGCAGGAATGGGACTTACGCCGGTAAAAACACAGGACGCACCTAGTCTTATCTTATTATTAGCATTAACGCAAAAGTCTGTATGTCTGTAAGTATGTGACTTTGTTACTCAGTAACTCCCTTAAAACAACCTTAATAGAGGGCACCCAAAACTTAATGGTTACAAAACCTTACTTTGTAAATAGCTGTTTACATTTATATGGATTTAATTAACTTACGCCACAACGAGGTAAACAAGCTGCATAACATGAAACACGTGCTCAAGAATTTCCTTGCACATGCCAGTTACGAAGTTCCACTGAAGCGTACATCCATAGAAGCGTACAATTGTTGGATACGATCGGAAAGTTCAATATCCGTACAATTATACCGAGAGCTGACAAATAAGGCCGATTACAGTTAAGCGTACAAGCGTACATCGTTAGTACGCTCATCGTTAGCGTATCGTACGCTTGTGTTCTTGTGGTTGTCGTATGGGGCTGAAACTTATTTCTACGACAACGCTTCCTTTGGCTTTGTTAATTAGGTTTGTGTGTTTTCTGTTTTGCTTTTCCTGTTAAGTTTTATTAAAATTTTACGTTTTGTTTTTGTGATGTTGGAATGAAATTAAACTTATTTTTCAGGTCATCTGTGCTTCGGAAGGCACGTTGAGTGGTTGGCTTCGGTTGTTATCTCTGATAGAAGTCGTTAAGTCAAGTTACAAGCCTTAGGTGATCTGGAAACTCTAACTCTGAGAGCCAATGTGAGCCACTCCATTACGACGGTCTTTGTGGCGCGGCGGGCGAAGCTCGGACTGCGGCGCAGAATGTTGCTGGTTCTATTCCCGCCGGGGACAAATATTTCTGCTAACCATAAATGTTTCTTTCTGGATCTGGCTGTTTTCTATGTATCATATGGATGTATTTACAAATAAAAGTATAATATTATGTAGTATACCCCATTGTCTATTACCCTAGTGCTTAGTTTGGGGCTTGATAGCGCTGTGTATAATGTCGTGCAATATTTATTTATTTATTACAAGAAAAGAAGAATAAAGTTTTATTTAATTTCATTGTTTCATTATTTTAAGCATTTTATCAAAGCCTCTTCTCAGTGTTAGGCTGAGATGCTTAGTTTAATAAAAAGAACGCGATTAAACCCTAAAAAATTGGTGTAGTTTCTAAGAAATAAATTGAAATATTTCGTACTGTTAATAGGTTAAAAAGGATTTTTGCTTTGTGTTTTGATGCAAGTACATTTTTTTAAATTAAAACTGATGTTCTCTGGTAACTATTCGAAACCACGTCCTTCGGAATGAAAATTGAGGATCTACCACTAGACCAAGGCGGCTCTCCTAGTAGGATATTTTCTAGGATCCTAGTAGGATATCTCCTAGGAAGATTTTACACTTACAAATACATGTACATGATCACATTGAAATTTTAACGTTTTATAGATATGATTTTAGTGTGGCTTCGGAACGCGCCCACCGATGAAATATGTCTAATATAATATTAACGCGATAAAACCGAAACATAAGTTTTTCTAGTTCGTGTCCAAAATGAGACAAGGTATCCATCTAAAATCTACTATTTATACCACTATTCATTCCAACATTCCTTTCTCCACTCCACATTGAATGCCTCGCCACAGATAATTCATTTATTCCCACACCTCCGTCCGTCATAACTTCAACACATTATCCTATACAAATTACTAAAACCATTTATGGTTTCCCTGAAACTTCCCTTAAAATATATCATGGCAACAATGAGATATTATCTCGGGAGAGGAAACGGTCGATTGTTCTCTTCACTTTTTCCTCATAAACAAAATGGTTGCCATTTATCTGAGACGTTATAACAACAAATGCAAAGTTCATGAAAGCGAAGGTATTTATTGTTGGCTCGTTTAAATTTGGATTTAGCGTAAGTAAATCTGCTCTACACTAGCAACAAGCTTGTATTGCAGGAATCGAGATCCTAAAATAATAATTTATAAAACATTTGATAATACGTAATTCAAATTGTAAATATACACCTTAGAAACTAACATACATTATACAATATGTATATCTAAAATTAGGTTTTACTGTTGATAGAGTGGTCGTAGCTGTTGATGGCCAGGATTGCGTCTCGCCGTCATCACCGGCTCCCCGGGCTGCTGCACGTCATCTCTCCTTTTCTGGCGATTACGATTTTCAAGGATATTCTAATGATATTTTGAACAATAATTCAATTAAAATTTTACTAATGAGTTTTAAGTAATTGGTTGTCTTTAATTATACTCTTTATTTACATTATTTAAAAGTAAAGTAATATAAATATTGGACAATAATTCTAATTAAGTTTTTATAACCAAGGTTTTTGTGATCGGTTGTCTTTAATTTTATTATACTAATTAGTTTGCAATCGTTAAAGTTAAAGTTTAAATAAATAAATGATATCTATTTTTAACTCATCAACAATACCAATTACCACAAAGCCAACATAATCATGAGTAATATTTATAATTAACGTTTGTTCATTATCTGACCTCTAGATAATGAACAATGAACATGTGAAATTGTTAATTAATGGATGATATTAATTAACACAATTCATTGGAAATCGCTTTGGTTTCGTATTGTAAATACATTTAGTCCTTATTTGTTTTAAAGTTTATACCGCCCGCAAGTATAAACGAACATGGCATTATGAATATAGTAGCTGTGCCTCGCGGTTTTTCCCGCGTAAGTGACCCGTTCGGGATAAAAAGTAGCCTAAGTGTTATTTCAGGTCGCCAGCTACGTATGTTCCAAGTTTCATCGCAATCAGTTCAGAAGTTTTTGCGTGAAAGAGTAAGAAAGTCACATACATAAAAACATTTGTGGTAATATTTTGGATCACATTGTCAGTTGAACTGTAAAGTTCTTATAGTTTTACCAACGATTTAACTGAATAGTCAAAACAGCACAGTTAAAATTAAGGTATGTAGCCCGCCGTAACTCTAACAATCTACCACTGTTGCATCAGCTTTATTGTCATAATAAATCGTACACCGAATCTAAGCACTGTAGATAGACCTCTATCCACCAACCAACAAATTCCCGCCTGCAAAAAGTTCTCATTAGAGACCACAGTGTGAAATAAGCGAGTAATACATCTCGTAGTTGTACTACGGCTACTGCACACTACGCCTGGTAAATCTGATTTGAATGCGGCACTCGTGGTGTGAACTGCCCTTGGGATTCGCGACGGTTATGCTCGTTTGCCACAGTGGAGGTAGTCTGGTCAGAAGGTTAGTTTAAAATCCCGTTGTGAAGTTGGCAACCAAAGTTAGCACCCTATAACCTTAATAAATTACGATGTTATTTTTGTAAGGTTAGCACAAATTCTATTTTCATTTTAAGTACTTAAGCCCACATGGACGGTCATAAAACTAGTTTAAAGGAAAAATACATTCACAAAAAAGGATTATATAGTTTGTGATACAGTTAAATTCATCTTAAACAATTGTCCAGCTCTACCGTGCAATGTCTAAAACTGTTCAGTGTTAATTAAGCCGCTTCTTTTGGATTCCAGCTATTCACTGAATATAAAATTTTATCGACACTTACTAATTATGAGATTTTTTATTTATATTATATTTTATTGACACGCACGCTTAAAAATCTTTAAAATTCAGATACAGGTTAAATAAATTAAGATAAGTACTTAGATTTTTCTTAGAAAAAACAAAACTAAACTAATTTTTTGACCGTATTTATAAAACACTTTATTTTCCGATTGAATCGCGTTTTTATTCATTGTTTTAAACGAACCGAGCTTATTTATTATTATTAGCGTATTTATTTATTTTATTTTAATTTAACGGGAAAAGAAACAGCTTTAACAATTATAAAGGCTAACAGCAATTGAAAATACATTCTTTTGCTGGATTTAGACCAAAATAAGAGTAGTTCAATTGAATCGTGACCGAGGGTTTGCCCATCGGTTCCTTCTTGGTGCAAACCATCGCTATTCAGCGAGGTAATGCAGCCAGCATCTTGGCCAGTTTTGCACCGGGACCTGGTAGGTGATGGATTATTTGATTATTTTTAAGTTTATTTATTTGTACGTTAATTTTAATTTATTTGTATTTTAGTATTAATTCTTTTTGTATGTAATTATTAAATATTTAATTGAACTAATAATCGCAACAAATGGCATGTGTGATTTGCATGTGTAAATTACTTATTTGGAGACTATTTTAAGAAAATTCCACTGCATACTCTCCACTGTACAACTTGTAAGTACACGGACTAGAAACGTGGGAACAATTTCTGTGAAATTGTGGAAACATAATATTCACCCGCACTCGCTTAAGGCAGCGGCGGCGGGCTCTGTTTGTATTTTTATATAGATTCTCTTCTGGATATTGGATCACTGTGGTTTGATTAAAGAGGAAAAGATTTGTTTTGATTGCGTTACCATGGAAACTGCGGTTCATAATAATTGGGTTTTGTAGAGGTTGGTTACACAGTTTACCTAATAGTTAGTATAAGCCTCTAGGTTTTATAAGTAGCTAGCTGCGCCCTGCGGTTTCACGCGAGTAAGACCAGATCAAATAAGAATATTGGTGTCAAAAGTAGGTTACTCCTCGATATTCTATTGGTGAAAGAATTTTTGAAAACGGTCTAGTAGTTTTGGACCTATTTATTACAAATAAACAAAGGAATACTTTTTTATGTATATTACTAGCTGTGCCCCGCGGTTTTATCCGCGTAAGTTCCGATCCCGCGGAAAATCGATGTTTTTCTTTCATAAGAACCTTCTCTTGACAATAATAAAAAAATAATCAGCGAATTCAACCATAGACATTCGAATTTATTTTTCAAAATTTTGAACTGAAAAAAAATAACTGCTTTTCAAAATTGAAAATAAAATATCTATAACATCAAAGCCCTGACATACGAGTATAAACTGTGATTATATTGTACCGTGGTTGTAAGGGGTGATAATATGTGCAAATGTACTCACTACAAGGAAGAATCAGGAAAGCGAATCACGGGCTTATGCACGACTATGTATAATGTAATGTATTCTTATTTATTTATTATTATTTTCTTTATTAACATGGAATCAACATCTCTTACAAAACATTAGAAGCAACAAATAAATATAACTTATAGCCAATAACAGATTCCTAATATTAATTTAATACAGTTAATATTCTTAACGTACCTACGTTCTTAACGTATGTTCTTACGTTTGTTCGTAGGTATTCTTCTTGATTATGTTTTTAGGATTCCTTAACCAAGACAAAAGAACGGGACCCTAAAACACAATATTAAAGAACTTTGATACTTGATAAGACACGATATCAAGTGCTAAAGTCCTTCAATATTTTACACGTACACATATTAGTACATTATACACGCTAAGTTAACTGAAGAATATTTTAATTAAACTTCAAGGTTCGTAAAAAGTTTACCAAGTTGTGACCCAGTTAAGTACCAACACAGTCCTTTATGATATTTTGTTGTGTATTATGAGTAAGTACATAGTGAATTACAGTCTATAATCATTAAATACATTTCGAAAAAAGAACTGCTAAATTTCTCTACTCTTGATTGCTTTTTACGTCCTCTTCGTGGGAATTGAACACTTATACGTCTGCGTAAACGCCAAATTTGTTGGTAAAGTCGAAAAGTAAGTGCAATATAATGTCACTAAAATATTAATTTGCAAACTTGTGCAGAAGTAAACAAGTGTGTAAATATGCAAACGAGTCTCTTTTTTAGTCCTTTACGCAAAAACCCACTGAATCGCTTCCCATCAAACTTTTCAGACACATAGCTGGAGATCCGGATTAAGACTTACTTATCCGATATTTCTACGGTATTGGGACGCAGATAAAACTACGGAAAACAGCTACGCTCTATAATTTTCTACCTAAATATAGAAAACTTTTACGCCAGATCTGCATAAACTTCGACTACGACTACAGAAAGATTCGCGAACGGTCCGTACCATGGATCATAATATACAAAGAGGACATGTCTTTATCAGGTAGGCCTCGTGACACTTTTAGAAGTAAGTACTTACTTACTAAACTAGAGTTTGAGGTAGTTAAACTACGGAATCTGACTACGTTTTTGATTTTACTACGTAGTAAAGTCACATAGTACCAAGCAAGCAGTTTTTCTATAGACCTGTAGATGAAAAATAAAAAAGGAGGCGTGTTTTAAATCTCACACTCAACACTATTTGTCACGCGTTGTTGCATAGAGAAAGTTAAAGTTTTAACTGTGTGTTTTCGCAATTAGCCCTATTATTGGGCCTTTGTGTATGATTTTAAGCCGTGTATTTCCTTACGATGTTTTCCTTCACCGTAAGAGCGATGTTTTAGTAGCGCACATACATTTTTCTTAAAGAAAAAGCCATTGGTGCGCGGCTGGCATTCGAAACCACGACCTTCGGAACGAAAGTCGGGGTATCTACCACTAGACCAACACCGCTCATATATTTTATATTTATTTATTTATCATTTTCATAGAGAAATCTGAATACAACATCTCTACTCTATATCTGCTCTGTGGTCCGTACCTACTGAAAAATAATGTTGGAAACACTCTCAAGATACTGGCTTCCTGAAGTTTGATGTGTGTATTATTAGAAACAGTCAATACCCACGTCAAGCCTCCATCAACAGCTCCAAGAATTTGTTTTCGACACCCTTCAAACTAAAAGGTTTTAACTTTGAAATTGCTAGGTAAACTTTCGGTCGTGGAGTATGTGTTTTTCCTGTTAAGGGTCGCCAACTTGTAACAATGTGTTTATGATGTCCCTGTCCTGGCCTCTCTCAGTTGAATGCCAATGAAAATTGAGGATGATCACGCGATCGTAATATTCACCAATCAGAATTCAAAAAAGGGTTTTGGAGTTTCACATATAGCTGAACTTTTTGGCATGACGAATTTGATTCAATTTTAATCTATTGCCTTAAATTGGTAAAAACCGACACGTAAGAAAATAAATTAACTTCAAAAAAATTATTAATACAACCTTACCTACACACGGTGCCACAGACTTATCTGATAATATGTGTACCTAATCTGAATAACGAAATTTAACAAGTATAAGTCGACTAATTAACAAAATTTTGATCTTGCAACCGGCTGTAGAAAGTGAAAATTTGAGGTTCTTTTTTTTCGTTCTTTGGTTCTTTTTAAATTCTCAATCGCATAAGTTCGCATAGAACTAGCCTAGTTCGCCTAGTTAGAAGATGCTCTAATAATAAAAGTTCTCTGATAATAACTCACAACTTTGCGCCTATAAGGAACATAATAGAACTAATTGCGTACAACTTCCCTTAACAGCTGGATAAGCCCATTCTTTTCTTTACACTTGTACAGTCGTCAAACAAAATGTTCCGAATTAGTAACTCTTATTCCAATGGAATAGAGTACATAATTATGTGTTTTTCCTTAGTCGAGGGTGTACCTTTTAATGGGTATTGATGGATAAAGATAAACTCTTCGTAATGAAAACGCATGGTTTCTGGTTGACTTGTAATTTGAAGGAAAATTACTGAAGGGAAAGAAACTGAAGGCTTTTGGTTTAAATGGAGATTATTTTATGACGTTTTTATTCGATGATTTTTAGCCACGAAACACAACTACTTTAAATGGCCCCGAGCAGGCGGTTTTTTTTAAACTTTTATACCCGTAAGTGAGGGTTGTCTGACCCTAACATTTTTTATTTTATTTTTCAGATGAAAATTTGAATAAGGTTTAGGTTAGTTTAAGTGACGGAGAGTAGCATAATAGGATACTTTTGAATAATCCTGCGTGATCGAGACTTGCCCAAGTGACACCGCGGGCCGCAGCTAGTTTTATAACGGTTCCTTAGTTGTCAAAATCATAGCTGAAGACCTCCACACATCCAATTTCCTAATCATTATTCTACGACACAAAACAAATTGTAATCCCCAAACAAACCTCACTAAAACTATGAAATAAACACCCCATGTACGAGGTGCATTTCATCCCTTAATAAATGTCAAGATAAACACAAACTAAGAGTGATATCACGTCGGGATTAACACGTAAAAAATGACGCGAACAGACGAGTTGCAATGTATCAGGATCAGGTGTGGAATGTACGGGGAGGTAGCCTGTTTAGGTAATTTATATGTAATTGCATGGCCTTTTTATTTTATTTTTACCCCACCCCGCGACGCAAAGAAGGGTTATTATGTGTTTACCAGTGAAGGAAAACATTGCGAAGAAACATACTGCTTATTTAGCTCCAGACGTATTGATCAGTTAGGGTTAGTTAGGGTATAGGTGCTGGGTAAGCCTACTTCTCCTAACAATGTCTAGGGCAGTTGCAGCGCTATAAACTGCATGCATTAAAAGTTTGCTTGCGCTGTATACCTAAATCAACTAAAGTTAGATGAAAAGGCCAATGATCATCATATGTTTGTTTCTATATGGCGCTCCAGTGACGGTAGCTATTTTGGCGAAAATGCCCACATCACCATCCCAGCTTAGTCAGCCTTGCTCAGAGATTTCCTTCACCGTAATAGCGTTCACATTTTTTTGCGATCCAGGAAGTTACTAGAGGCATAGTGACCGCCGAGGCAGGGTTATGTTTATTGGACCGTTTAAAGAAGTTCTGATTGGTTGAATACCTTGTGGTTCCGATTTTTTTAGGATGCATTTCTAGCATGTGAATTAGGGGGGAAAATCAACCTCCTGATTCACTCGCTTAAAACTCTCTAAATTAGACTACCCGTATTGCTACCTATACTTAGAACAATGATGTTAAATTTATCTGTATGTTTTCAAGACAAAAATAAATTAATAAAACAAAGAATTTTAACAAAGTACCTACCTATCAAATTTATGTAAATTTTATTTCTGATTCTGCTGTTAGGGTTTGTTGAACTTACGTGAAACCCGTAAATCTCGTTTCAAAACAATTTTATTTTAACTTTCTCTTATTTTACTTTTGCTATTGTTCTTTTTAAGGGTAAACATTGACTATGAATTTTAGTTGTTATGCCTAAGACTACGTCCACATAGGCAGGAGGCGTGCGAGTTGCCTGTAGGCTTGCGAGTCGCCTGTAGGCTAGCGAGTTGCCTAGAGGCTAGCAAGTCGCCTAGAGGCTAGCGAGTCGCCAAGCAAGTCACTTGACAGAAAATCAACCTATTTGTTTACATCGATGTATGCCAGGCGACTATCTAGCTAGGCGCCAAGCGATCGGTGCGAGACCATTCGTTTTAGTTAGGCGACTCGCTACTCGCTATCTTATGAAACTATATAGGGTTTCGTAGGCAACAAGAAACCCGTTAACCGATTGTCTGTCCGCAGACAAGCTCAGAGACGATGACGTGGTGCTAAGAAGCTGTAACCTCAGAATTTATAATAATTTCCAGACACCGCGCCCCTAACTGCATATTGAAGCCAATTTCAGTAATACTTAATGCATGAGTAATACGTTAACGCTCTTAGTAAACAACCAGCTGTTATTCGTATGCTACTACTTAGTTTTATACTATGTGGCAGCATAGAGACGTATGACACGAGTAAGAGCTGGTTGTATACTGAGCGCGGAAACGTAAAATTACATGCATTTAGTATTACTGAACTTGGCTTCAATTTGTTTGTCGGACCGCGGTAACATGATAGTATAAAACAAACATTTTTAGGAGAATTCTCAACATGTCAATAAAAAATAGGGGATTTTTTGCATTTTTGTTACAAACAATTGGTGGAAGGCTGTGGCCAATTTTTGGTTGTCTTGGTTAGGTATATATAGCGAATGTCGACCGACTATCTGTCGGCTAATCTTTTCGACTATAATCTGTTTTAGACTTTATAGTATCAGAGTACAATATTAATTTTTGTTGTTTTCTCATGAAACAATGCTTTATTTGCTTTGCTGTGTATAATACAAAGTTGTATTACATGCCTGCGGCATGGAAAAATGAGAACATCACAAAGTTTTCGTAAAAAGATATTATTGCGATACATATGTACGTGAGCCTATAGGCAGTAAAATTACATTATACATACATACATAATATATGTTTGTTGTATAAATTTACTAGCTGCGCCCTGCAGTTCCATCCGCGTAAGTCACGTTCCCGCGGGAAAATCGGAATAAAAAGTAGCCCATGTGTTATTCCAAGTCTACCTATATTCCAAGTTTCATTATCAGTTCAGTAGTTTTTGCGTGAAAGAGTAACAATGTTACAGACATACATGTAAACTTTTGCGTTTATAATATTAGTCAGATAAGATATTTAAAAACAATCGTTTTAATTTGTCCTTCTGATCGTTTTTTGTTTTTCCAGATTCTATTGTTTTCATAGATGCTATTCTACTCACAATTCTAAAGCAGAACCTTTCGATCTTTACTAACTTTGAAAGGGACCAATAAGCTAATACCTTTCTGATAGATCATCACGATCGAACCTCAGACAGTAGGTAAAAAATATAACATAAATACCTTTAAAAACATCGGAACCTTTATTGGAAGTCGGATTTAAATCAAATCTTATGTCTAGGGATTTTTGTCTTTCCATAATTAGATTCGTACAGTAAAGATAAATCAATTTTTGACGTTAATATAATCCAGATACCTTACGGTAATTCCCTTGGCATCTGTTATCTATCAAATTATTGTATTACTCAGGTTGTAAATCTTGCCAAAAATAATCTAAAATAATTATCTAATAGATATAACAGTATTTTTTGAAGTATAAGTTATTGGATAATGTGGAAAAAACTTTAAAATAAAAACTTAATACTACTTAAAAACTTACTTAAAACTACTTTAAAATTCATTATTAACTACTTACTTATTTCACCTAGGTGATATCACCTGGGTGAAATGATTCTAAGGTGATATGAAGACACTAACGTGTCAAATTTCAGATAAGTAGATAGATGAGGGTGCGATACGTGACTTTGAAAAGTGTTACACCGAATATCACGACAACGAATAAACGCCTCCACGAATATCATGTCAACAAATGAACGCCACCACGAATATCATGTCAACGAATGAACGCCATCACGAATATCACGTCAACAAATGAACACCACCACAAATATCACGACAACGCATAAACGCCACCACGAATATCATTTCAACGAATGAACGCCACCACGAATATCATGTCAACGAATGAACGCCACCAGGAATATCACGTCAACGAATGAACGCCACCACAAACATCACGTCAACGAATAAACGCAACCACGAATATCACGTCAACGAACGAACGCCACTTAGAATTTGCTGCTGGTCCAAATGAAGAAGTTTTTTTTAGTTATGCTCATTTATTGTTTAAAAAACAATGAGATATAATTATCTTGGTCATATTTAGGATTCGAGCCCAGAATACTGGCAGCATTCCCACGTTGAATGAATAGAGCATTCCGGTCTCACGTTGTCTCACACAAACGCTCTGAAATAAATTAAAAAATAGCTACTGCACCAAGGCCCCCCGGTCCCAGAGTTTCCACACCGAACGGTATAAATAATTCCTTTAGTGCATTTTCATAACTTTTTTTCGTAACCAGCTATGAAAGGAGACTTTTTCCTCACTGAATTGTACCTAGTTATTAAAATGGAATATTTAATCCATGTTTATAACTGTATTTCGTAACCAGCTACAAAAACGGAAAAAATAATCTTGTAAACAGTAATGATATATTTATGTGAAATCCGTAATATGTGTTCTTCATATTTTTTTGTTTGTGGTAATAGTTCGAAACCCTTTTATTTCGTACGCTTTTTTTAATCTTTACCCTTTTTATTTGCAACAGAGAACACAACAAGAAAAATTTATTCTAGGTACTTTTCAAACTAATTTCGAGTTTCAAAAGTAATTTTCTATAACGTAATTTTCTTTTTTGCGCATTCGCGCATATGATTTTGATTAATGACCTGAGAAAATAGGATTCAATTTCTGAGTATGAAATTATTTCTTTTAGGTAATATTACACAAATGTTACAATGCTATTTACTAAGTACAATGAAAGCTACTTTTAATGCGTTATACTAATATCACACACACCCGAGGGTAAGAAACAAACAAAGGCAAAAAACTGTTTTGACATTGACCACAATGTTACATCTATCGTAAAAATGATATGCCAATTGCTGTGCAATATCCATTAATATCCAATCTCACTAATAATATAAACGCGAAAGTTTGTATGTATGTAAGTAGTTGAGTCTTCCCGCGACCACCGCAGCGCTGGTGTAACCCATTTGCCGAAACGTCGGGGTGATTATTAATTTTTATTTAAACTAGCTGCGCCCTGCGGTTTCACCCGCGTAAGTCCCGTTTCCGTGGGAATATCGGGATAAAAAGTATGTTAATCCAGGTCCCCAGCTACCTATATTCCAAGATTCATTGCAATCGGTTCAGTAGTTTTTGCGTGAAAGAGTAACAACCTCACATACATACATACTTACATATAAACTTTCGCGTTTATAATATTAGTAAGGTTTATAAAAAGTGCACAAACGCGATCGAGACCCGAGTTTTTATAAAAATAGAAATCGTGTGAGTTTAAAAAGTGTGTATGTAAGTATGTATGTATGTGAGTTTGTTACTGTTTAACGCAAAAACTACTGAACTGATTGCGATGAAACTTGGAATATAGGTAGCTGGATACCGGAAATAACACATAGGCAATTTTTATTCCAGTATTCCCGCGGGAACGGGACTTACGCGGGTGAAACCACGGGGCGTAGTATGCCAATAAATTAGAGGTAGCGTTACTTTAGTAGTTTGTTTTAACTGTCTTCCTTCTGATGCCATGTAATTAACATTACGAAACCTAATGTCAAACAATTAGAGTCCATTTTACAAAAGCAATTCTGCACCAGTTACTGGAAAAATTTGATCAAATAAAAGTGCCGCCGTGTTTCCGCAATCGTTTGGTGAAAAATAACTTTAAATTGCATGTCACTAGTTTCGTAATGTAAATCCCACTCTTATCGTGAATACGGTTCAAATACTGCTCTGTTCAAACATAATTTTGACAAGGTTTCAAAATAAAAATGTAATAAACCTGCCAAAGTATCCGATTTTAATAAAACCCTGTGGGACCCTTTCGAAATTACTTTTTGAATAATGCGTTACTAAGTGCTCGACATACACTTCCGAACAAAATGGCTTTTGAATTTTAGGGTTACCTCACCGAACAGAATAAAACCAGGTAAGTGCCAGTCGGACAGGTGCATGAAGGATTCAGTCTGTACTTACCTTTAACACAAAAAAATCATGTTTTTTTTGCATGGGATCGAGTTCCACTTAAATATTATTTAATTATCTTTTTGTTGTAGAAACAGAAATATGATACGCTGTTCAGTTCTAGTCTAATGTCTAGTTTACAACTAAAGTGCCCAGTTCTGAAGTCGAGTATCTCAAAATAACCAGTCGTAAATGTATAGTTCCTAAAATGTCAAGTCACCCAAATTAACCAGTATAATAAAGTGTAGTTTCTCATCATCATCATCAACCTGTTGCAGTCCACTGCTGGACAAAAGCCTCTCTAGTTTCTCAATTACCTACTATCTCCAGATGGGTATAGTTTCAGAGTAGAAACAAAAGACGATCGAAGTAGAAACAAAACACGATCGAAGTAGAAACAAAAAACAATCGAAGTAGAAGCAAAAGACGATGTATAAACTTCAACTGCTAGCTATCATGGTTCGTGAGATACAGAAGCCCATACTGTTCCACTGTTGAGACAGCACTGATGCTGCCCAACTCTTTCTAAATATTGCGGGTTTGTCCAAACTCTGGCCAATTTGGCTTCAAGCGGTTAAAATATTTTGCGCTTTCGCGGCCGACCATGAACTCCGGGCAAACGCTCGAGGGTCCAGAGTTCAAAATGTGGATCTAATTGTCCATCCAGAAGACATCCTGCAACAAAGTAAGTACTACGTCAATTTATTTAAAACTAGATACTTCCTCTTGTCAAGCGGCGTGAGCGTTTATAAATTCGGTAGACGAAGCGCAAAAATTACCAACTACAATATAAAATTCAGGGGATTTTATTACCCTTATTAAGGATGCCGAAGAAACAGGTTAAATTAAGGTAATTCCTCTAAAATCCAGGTATTATCCTTGTAAAACAATCTTGAAACGCGAATAAACTGTTGAATTTTTGATTAAAATTAAAAGTCGAAGGTTCATGAGTTTCTTGTTGGCGAGAAATGTTAAATTTGTTTATAGTTTCGAGACTGAGAATGCGGTTTAATCAAGACAGACATCCATCTATCTCTACCTTTATTTGTACAAACATAGGAAACACTACAGACACAAATACACAAAGTAAGTACTTAATAAAAAGATAAAAAATAAGTTGTGCAAATAAGCAAATAAGCAAAATATCATCGCTGAAATTAATTTCTTTCAGGTAACCTTTGGATGTAATCAAATTTTAACTAAATCCGATGGGCATTTGGATCAAAAATACTATTGGTTCTTAGAATCAATTGGTTGGAATGATTTTGGATTTATTTTTACGGTGGAAGGAAATGCATCCTTTTAGAGCAATCACACGGTGCTGTGATAGATATTTAATCAATCATAGGTATTTAACTTATATCATTAACGGGAGGAACTAGAAACAATCCAATAACAATGATAGTTCACACACTGTTTACTATTTCTATACTTACCTGAGTGTCAAGTACTCCTACAAACCTCATTAATTATGGTTTACTAGTTGTTCCGTAGTGGAACAGGTTGTTTTAGTTTGAATATTTTTCTCATTAGAATTGAGGGTAGGTACCTTTGGTAAGAAAACACAACTTGTGGGTAGATTTCATACAATCTATCAAGTTTGAATATCGAATGAACCACTAACACATTGACTCGCCGCCTTTGGGCGAGAACACCCGTTTGCGCATCATACATTATCGTCCGCGCCGCGTATCACGCGTGGACCTCATCATCATCCTTTCGACACACCGTCTGCGGTAGAAGACCGAAGACCAGCAGCCTATGGATATTATGCTCAAGGATCGTGGACCAGATGCCAATATCGACTCTATAACGTCGATAGTACAGGTCAGTGGTTTACTCCTAGACACTAGTACTTCTACTTATAATAATGGCAGAGAAGACAAAAAGTCTGTACTTGGAAGTAAATAAAAATAAATTGGTCTAGGGGACTTAGAATAAGTAGTATGTCTGTCTGTTTCTCTGTTTATCTGTCGGTTCCTTATAGAATTAAAAACTACTTATCCGATTGAAATCTGGTTTTCAATATTGGATAGTTATATTTTCTAGGCAGGTCGTGATATACTTTGCATCAAAATCCAATTAGAAGAACCCGAGTAATTAACGAAAAAACCGCTCGAGAACCGCTCGGCCGCCCGCGCCTGTGATAACGCGTTTTTCACTTTCGCTAGTGAAACCGCGGAGCGCAGCTAGTTTTATTAATAAGGTGTTTTTGTAATGTTTTTAATATTGTCCAGTTTACTTCGCGTTTTCGATAATTCTTGCAGTATGAGGTTGAATATTTTGACATTTATCTTCTATCTATCTATATACAAGATTTAACGGGCATGCCCTTTTAAGCCGAAAGGGGGTTGTTTTAGACATCTAGGCGAACAACTTTTGTTCTACGACTTTTGTAAATTCGAACTTTTTTTTTGAAAATTTTGAGGATATGGTTCACTGAAAAAACGGCTGCTTTTGAAAATAAACGTAATTGTAGTTTCGATTGTTGCCGACTAAACTAAATGAAAGGACAAGGTAAGGTCAATGACCTCGAACTCTGAGAAAAAGCTGATTTTCAAGTAAAATTTAAACTTAATTTTTCGAAAACTACTTCGAATTTCCAAAAGTTCTAGAACAAAAGTTGTTCGTCTAGACGTCTAGAACAACTCCCTTTCGGCTTAAAAGGGCTTGCCCGTTACATCTTATATATAAAACTCTTTGTCCTGAGTGCACACAACGCACAGCCTAAACCGCTGGTAGTAGAGAGCTGAAATTTGGAGGGTGTGTCCGTTATGTGATGAAGGCGTCAGATAAGAGAGGATTTTGCGAAATTCCACCCCTAAAGGGGGGAAAGGGGGGAAAGGGGGGAAAGGGGGGAAAAACGTTTGTATGCAACTTGCAAGTCGCTTGACCTACAAACTTGAAATTTAATACATAGATTACTGTTGGGTCGTAGATGAAGCACTTAAAGGTTTTTTTTTAGAAATTCAGTCCCTAAGGGTGTTAAATTGGGGATGAAAGTTTGTATGGGAATTGGTTTACCGCTTTACCTACAATCTTAAAATTTAATACTAATATTGCTGTAGGGACGTAGGGGAAGCACTTATTTTTTATTTGAAATTCATCCCCTAAGGGTGTTAAATTGGGGATGAAAGTATCTATGGCATATTTATTTTTTATTTTTTTCCGAGTACTTATTGATTTGTTTCCCGTGTCGGTTTCAGTTCCGATTGCGGTTTCGGCTCTCATTTTCTGGTTCAGGGGAATCTAACCGCCCCCCGAAAAGGGGCGGGGGACAAATTTAGGTTTAAACTTTATTCAAGAGAATTGGTACATATACCTACCTACAGTCTTAAGGCGCGGGATAATCCTAATTATATCCTACCCTGAACCTACCCCGACCCTATGCTGATACAGATGGTACAGATAAACAATGGTGACGGAACCTATGCTGATCCGATGCCGATCTTACACTGAACCTATGCTGATTCTAAGCCAATTCTATGTTGAACCTATGCTGAACTTATGCTGATCCTATGTCGATCATATGCTTATCCTATGCCGATCCTATGCTGAACCTATGCTGAATCTATGCCGATCCTATGTTGAACATATGCTGATCCTAAGCCGATCATATGCTGATCCTATGCCGAACCTATGCTGATCCTATGCCGATCCGATGTTGAACCTAGGCTGAACCTATGCTAATCCCATGCCGATCCTATGTTGAACCTAGGCTGATCCTATGCTGATTCTATGATGAACCTATGCTGATCCTACGTTAAACCTTTTTATTTTTATCCAATTTTGATATTATATTTCCTAAATTTCCTAAATGCGGGCGAAGCCGCGGGCAGAAGCTAGTAGTATCTATATCTTCTATACTTATAACAAAGGAAGAGAGGACAAAAAGTGTCTACTTTTGACGACGACCTCTGTGGCGCGTCGGGCGAACGCTTGGCTGCAATACAGAAGGTTGCGGGTTCGATTCCCGCTGGGTGCAAATATTTATGCTTAAAAATAAATATTTGTATCTGGTCTGGGCGTATTTCTATGTATAATATGTATGTATTTACAAAAGAAAAATAAAATATAAGTAGTATATCCGTTGTCTAGTCACCGTAACACAAGCTTAGCAGCTTACCACGGGGCTAGATGGCGCTGTGTGTTCGTCACAGGATTTAAAAAAAAAAAAAAAAAAAAAAAAACTTGGAAGTAAATTAAAAAAAAGTGGTCCTAGGGACTTAGAATAGTAAAAAATAGTAGTAGAACAAAATTATATATTTTTTAAAATTCATGTCTGTCTGTTTCTCTTTCTGTTCCTTATACAATTAAAAACTACTTATCCGATTAAAATCTGGTTTTAAATATCGGATAGTTTTATTTTCGAGGAAGGTCGTGGTATACTTTGCATCGAAATCCAATTAGTAGAACCCGAGTAATGAACGAAAAAGTCCAACTAATAGAACCCGAGTAATGAACGAAAAAGTGCAACCGCTCGAGAACCGCTCGGCCGCCCGCGCCCGTGATAACGCGTTTTTCACTTTCGCGAGTGAAACCGCGGGGCGCAGCTAGTTTTATTAATAAGATGTTTTTGTAATGTTTATAATATTATCCGGTTTATGTCGCGTTTTCTTTATTAACTTCTTTATTCTTTTCTTCTCTACCCTGATGAAACCAACTGTACCTAAATCATCTTGTTTTTGGACAGTCTACCAACTGTATAAAATGCCTATTTTCACTAACTCTTGACTCTAAATCCAACTGAGTACTGAATTCGCAGATGATAGTACAGAGTGCATCTAGCAAGTAACTACCTAGTAAGGTACCTACTTTAAATCTTTTAAATCTCTATTATCTCCCCTTCCGAAAACCTCCCAGCTGGCGCCGAATTGCAGTGGCCGGTCTGGAAGTCACTGAACCGTCTTCGTGCCCAGGTTGGTCGCTGCAAGACCAATATGGCAAAGTGGGGTTTCGCGGTGCAGGACAATATGCAATGCATTTGTGGTGAGGCCGAACAGACGATGGAGCACCTTACGATCTGCTCCAAATGCCCTACTACCTGTTCAGCGGAGGACTTGATGATAGCGTCGGACGCTGCTGTGTCCATCGCCAAGTTCTGGGCACATGTAATTTAAGTCTTTGACACGACAGAAGAAGACCTACTTTAAAAATAAACATTAACACACCGTAAACAGAATTATCAATATTTATTATCTAAGTATATCAGATTACTAAGTAATTTCCCTACAGATTAGGAAGAGAGATAATTCTTACAATAAGTAGTAGAACTAAATTATATAATTTTTAAAATTCATGTATATCTATCTGTTTGCCTGTTTCTCTGTCTGTTCCTTATACAATTAAAAACTTCTATTCCGATTAAAATCTGGTTTTCAATTTTGGATAGTTCTATTTTCGAGGAAGGTCGTGGTATACTTTGCATCGAAATCCAATTAGTCAAAACCCGAGTAATGAACGAATAAGCGGAACCGCTCGAGAACCCGCGCCCGTGATAACTGACAAGGTTTTCACTTCCGCGGGTGAAACCGTGGGGCGCAGCTAGTATACAAATAAATTCTGTGACCAATACCAGCGCCATCTAGCTCCATGGTAAGCCGATAAGCTTGTGTTACGGTGACTAGACGATGGATATTATACTTCTTATACCTAATTTATCTTTCTTTTGTAAATACATACACCTATTATACTTAGAAACACACGTAGACCAGATAAAAAAAAATATTTTTAAGCATAAATATTTGCACCCGGCGGGAATTGAACCCGCAACCTTTTACACTGCAGTCGGGCATTGTATAATTATCGAATCAGTGCACCAGTAAGGTCATGAATTTTGTATCTGGGTAAAAATAATCTGGTACTTAAATGTTCCGACGTTTTCGAATGGTACAGGCACAAGAGAGCTTGATAATAGTAAAACGCAATTAAATTAGTATTCGGGGTAGTAACTAACTACTAATATTAGGGGTTAAAGTATGAAATTGCCGATTTGTACTGAAAATCTTGATTGTTTATTTTTTAAATTTTTAACAAATTTATTTAATCAAAATAGTTGCCATTATTATCTATACATTGCTGCCATCTAATGGGAAGGTTATTAATGCCTTTGCGATAGAACTCCGACGATCTAGACTGCACAAACTGTGTGAAAGCATTTTGTACTGCCTCCTGGGAAGAAAACTTCTTGTCACGTAGATAATTGTCCAAATCACGAAAAAAATGGTAGTCCGTTGGAGCAAGGTCTGGTGAATACGGAGGATGACGAATGGTTTCTAAGTGCAGTTCCTGAAGGGTCAAAATGGTTTCTCGTGCTGTGTGAGGTCTCGCGTTGTCGTGGAGCAATAATGGTGAAGATCGATTCATGAGTCGGGGCTGTTTTACTGCTAGTTTTGTCAACATGGTTCGGAGTTCGGCACAATAGACATCTGCCGTAATTGCTTGACCAGATCGAAAAAAACTATAGTGAATAACACCATGCTGAGACCACCAAACAGTTACCATTACCTTTTTATTGGTAAGTTTTGCTTTAGGACACTGTTGTGGCATTTGACCTGGGGTCAGCCATTGCATTTTTCTTTTCCGGTTATCATAAAGAATCCACTTTTCATCACATGTTACAATTCGATCCAATATTCCTTCATTTCTGTACCGGTTCAACAAGGCAACACAAGTTTCAACACGCGTTTCTTTCTGCAGATCAGTCAAATCATGAGGCACCCATTTTTCGTATTTTTTTATTTTATTGATTTGACGCAAGTGAGTCAATAAAGTGGGTAAGGTAACGTTAAACCATGCCGCTAATTCTTGGGTAGTTTGACTAGGATCGGCTTCCACTATCTCTCTTAATTCATCGTTATTCACCTGTCTGGGCGGTCTTCCTCGTGGCTCGTTCTTTAAGTCGAAATTTCCATCACGAAAGCGTTTAAACCAAAATCGCACGGTGCGTTCATTAGTAGACCCCTCTCCAAACGCAGCATTGATATTGCGGGCTGTTGACGACCTCTGTGGCGCGTCGGGCGAACGCTTGGCTGCAATACAGAAGGTTGCGGGTTCGATTCCCGCTGGGTGCAAATATTTATGCTTAAAAATAAATATTTGTATCTGGTCTGGGCGTATTTCTATGTATAATATGTATGTATTTACAAAAGAAAAATAAATATAAGTAGTATATCCGTTGTCTAGCCACCGTAACACAAGCTTAGCAGCTTACCACGGGGCTAGATGGCGCTGTGTGTTCGTCACAGGATTTATTTATTATTTATTATTTATTTCTGCCGCGTTAGTTCCGCGTCGGAACTCGTATTCAAAAATCACTCGAATTTTCGCAGTATCCATCTTTCTTGTCTAAATTGAATAACAAAAACAATTGAAAGTCGATATTCAAATGTTTCACATTTTTAAAAAAAAGAACATCACAGAAACCATTTGAAAAAAGTTTCATTCGAAAACCTCAAACCATGAAGATTCTATGTCAATTCAAAGAACCTATTGCAATAAAACGGCAATTTCATACTTTAACCCCTATTATTATGTTAACAAATCGTGTGACTCAAAAAAGTCTAAATATTTATCTAATTGGTCTGGTCAGACCAGATACAGATAGAAATGGTGGCTGCATTGTCGTTGGCCAAAATAGCAACCAGCCCTTTGGTCACCCAAAGCTAATACACTAGTAAAAATGAAATATCCACGTCTTCATATTCTTTTCCACAGACCCCCAGTCCTGTGTCCTGCATCAGAAATCCTTTTCCACCCGAACGTTAGACCGGTCAATAGAGCCACTTAAGTCTACCAATTTTGAGAGCTATGTCATTATTCTCCTACGGATTTTTATACAAAATAGTTGGGTATCAAAAAAATATAGATAAAAGTTACGATACTGTGTACGATACTTCTTACCTACTTGTGGTAATAGGATTTCGATAATTACTTATCTGTTTTTATTTCTAATTAAAGTGAATCATCTGAATAGATGTTAATAATAACAAGATAATAGTGAATCATCACTTTCGTAAATATCAGAAATAATGAAGTCTGTCTTGGTAACGTTCGTCTTTTTAACTGGTGAGTAATTAATTATTTTATCAAAATTATTAGCTTAATTTATGGTAATTTTAAATAAGCGTGTGATGTGTGAATTTAAACGTGCTCTTCGATGAGAAAAAATCAACCGAAAATTCATTCGGTTTGTATTTTGTCACTATGGTCAAAAATTTACACCTACTTATTTTGTTATGTTAACTAATTTAGCAATAGGAAATTAAGTCTAGTTTCATATTTTTTAGAATTGTGCTCGGCTCCTAAAAATGGACGAATTGTTGGCGGCAGCCCAGCTCAGATCGAACAATTTCCTTTCATAGTTCAGGTAGAAGTGTATGAATGGAAGTACTGGGAGCAGTGGTGTGGCGGCAGTATTATAAACAACTTTTACATATTGAGTGCAGCTCATTGCTTCATGTGGCATAACGTAGCGTAAGTTTATCCAAATTCAAACTAATATTATGAATTCAAAACTTCGTTTGATTCCTTTGAACAGACCGATTTGGATTAAAATTTTCATAAGTCATGGAGAGTAACATGATACAATACTTTGAAATCACAGCTCTTAAAACTAGGAAGATCGAGCTGCGGCGTTCGGTAGTTATCATTACTTACCTATTCTAATTCTTTGTATAATAGGTGTATATTTGTGTGTTTATAATTTCTATGGAAATAAATTATTTTATCCATTATGTAATTTAAATTGTTGTGATAAGTCGACATGTAATGTCCGGTAAAACTCAAGCGAGTTTATTTGGCATTATATTATTCCAAACTATTAAAAAAATGAAAAAGTAGTTAATAAATATATTTAATAATAAACTTATAATACTACTAATAACTACGCTTATTTTTTTTGTTAAGAAATAAATTAGTGAATAATAATAACCGATGGATGTAGTAAAGAGATCAATACATTTTCTAAGGGAAGGGGACTAATTCTATGATAATAATTTTCTACTTAAGATATTGAACTAGCAGATGTCACATTGATTTTATGCTTAGGGAGACGGGTATCAATTTTTTTTCAAATATTAAATTAATTTTTCCCAGACACGGCATCCGTATTCGTGCAGGCTCAGAAGTCAGAGAAGCTGGAGGTGATGTATACGAAGCCAGTTCTATTCTAAACCATCCTGACTTCATCTATGACTACCCTTATGAAACGTCATTGGATGCCGATATATCTCTGGTGCGATTGCGTTCGTCTCTAGTCTACAGCGATAAAGTTCAATTTATTGCAATCGTACTGTTAAACTTTGTAGTTCCTGATAATGCTCCTGTTACTTATGCTGGATGGGGTGCTGTTAAGGTTAGCTGATTTTATGACTTCCATTGTCACATTTCATTCCATTGTCCATTGATATTCAGGTTAGCTGATTTTATTAATTTCTATTGTCAGTTTTTTGAGTGTCGCAATGCAATTTCCGTTAGAATATTCTCTATAAGTATTTGTTTAACAGTGAGTGGTCACTTTCTGAAGTCTTCTGGAGATTAGATTATACAGATGAAGTTAGACGCCAAATCAAAATCTTGACTTCTAATGGCAGATAACATAAAACAAAAGCAATTAATTATCTAAAGTAAGGATTTGTTGTGCTTTACGCCAGGAAAACTAGTATGTCGATTTAGACAGGTATAATCGCCATCTTCCTGTCTGACGTTAAAATGGAACACAAACAAATAATTTAGATTATTGATAAAACCAAAATTACAATGACTTTCCTATTAATTTTCACAGACTGGAGGTAATGCACCGGAGGTCCTTCTGCACGTAAACGTTACAACCGTCAACAGGGATATTTGCGCCAAAGCGTACGCTAACGCTGAATATCCATTATACCCTGCCAATGTAACTGAGAAAATGATTTGCGCTGGTTCACCTGGCGAAGGTGCTTGCCACGGAGATTCCGGTGGTCCTTTGATCTACGGTGGTGTGCTTGTCGGGGTCATCTCATTTGGCAGTAGCGATTGTGCGCATGAAGGATTCCCTGAAGTTAGTGCCAGGGTGGCTTCTTATACCGATTGGATTGTTAATAATGCTATATAATATTTATTAACCAGATACAAGAAGTTGTTCTTTAAACCATAACACTGGATAATAGGTACCTACTATTATTTTAAGGATTCCTTTGCTCTATAGAGTGCGCCGAATATTTGCCTTACAAAAAAAACATATAAAAAGATAGATAAGTACTAATAATGAGGATGTTTGAGGTAAATTTTTTTTCGATTATAGGTAAATCTACTTGTGATAATATTTTTATTTACATGATTACATACCTATCTGTTTTTTATTTCGTAATTTAGATATTAGTAATAATGAAGTCTTTTATGGTAGCGTTCGTCTTTCTGATTGGTAAGTAATTATTTATTTTATAAGAATTATTAACTTAGTTTAAAGTAATTATTTTTTTGAAAATTATAGAATTCACAACAGTGATCCATGAATTTGTCACTGTGCTCGAAGATTTTGACCTACATATATTATATTATTTTATTGAAATTAAACTTAGGAAATACTTAAAAAACAAAAAGCAGACCATAAATCTCGAGGATTTATCTGGCGTGCTGCAAATCGTTTAGGTCATATGACTACACTTGCAAATAAAATAATTCATACCACATTTGCAAAATAACATAATGGACATTGGACAGTTTATCAATAACATTACATTGTAATAGATTTAGGTATTAATAGGTCGGTAGGCACACCAACTAACCAACATCTCATAATGTGTGTGAGTGAGACGACGCCTGTGTGTTAAGTAAGTTTGTTATTTAATATGTGAACAAAAATAATGAATTTTGTGAGTTAAATTAATGCTGGTTCCATATATTTTCAGGGTCATGTTTGGCTGCTCGTAAAAATGGCCGAATCGCTGGCGGTAGTCCAGCCCAGATCGAACAATTTCCTTTCATAGTGCAGGTAGAAATCTATGAATGGACGTACTGGGAGAAGTGGTGTGGCGGCAGTATCATAAGCAATTTTTACATATTGAGTGCGGCTTCTTGCTTTCTATGGGTTGACATTGCACGGTAAGTTTATCCAAATTTAAATTTATAATACTTTACTAGTATACCAGGTGCGCCCCGCGGTTTTATCCGCGTAAGTTCAGATCCCGTAAGAATATCGATGTTTTTCTTTCATAAGAATCTTCACCTGACAATAGCAAACAAAACAAAAAAGAATTTGCAAAATCGGTTCAGCAGTTTAGGCATGAAGCTGTGACCACGTAATATAGGGATTCATTTACACACGAATGCCAAAGAAGGTTTATGCTTTTGGCGTGAGCCCATACAGTGTGTGACCTATTTTTGTGCTGTCAAAAAATATAGTATACAAATTCGACGATACTAATTATCTTTTAAAAAATGAAAATAGGTGATGCCGGATCGATATAATGCTTAGGCAGAGAGGTGTCGACTCTTTTGAAAAAATAAAATTATTTTTTACAGGCATGGCGTCCGTATTCGTGCAGGCTCGGAAATTAGAGAAACTGGAGGCGATGTTTACGAAGCCAGTTCCATTTTGGACCATCCTGACTTCATTTATGACGTGTACCCTCATGATATGGATTCAATGGATAACAATATATCTCTGATACGATTGCGTTCGCCTCTGGTCTTCAGCGATAAAGTTCAAAATATTGCAATCGTACAGTCAAACATTGTAGTTCCTGATAATGCTCCTGTAACTTATGCTGGATGGGGCGCTGTTAAGGTTAGCTGATTTTTTGACTTTCATTGTCACTTATACGAGTGTCACAACGCAATTTCCGTTAAAATATTCTCTATGAAAATTTGTTTAACAGTGAGTGTAGCCTAGTCAAATTACCTAAGTCGAATATTAGCAATAAGGGTAAATAATTCGTGTTGTTTGAAAATTTGGCACAGTTGTAACCTGTGGAGTCCAGATCAACAAACTAAAAGTCCACCAGCGAGAGGGGTATGCTGAGGCTGTGGGGGGGGGGGCGATCAAAGGAATTCCTACTGATTTGATCACATCAGTATTTAATTGACTTCAAAAAAAGAAGGAACTTCTCAATTCGTCTTTTTTATTTGAAGATAAAAAAAATATAAATCACGTCGTGTTTATTTACATCACTTGAGGTCCTCGTCATCGTCTATAGCGACATCCTTATCTTCTATTTCTAGAAGATCTACAATTCTACACGAACACCGTTTGTACATGAACCTCACTATAATCTTGCAAATTTAAGCAACCTGTAGCTCCTAAGGTATTGGTCATTATGCTACTTGAGTTATGAGTAAAAATTTGAAAAAAAAGGGCCTTTTACCCCTACAGTCTCAGCACACCCCCACGCAATTATTTACACATTCACACACTCATACTATAGTGGCCACTTTTTGAAGTCTTCTGGAGATTTAGTTTTACAAATTAAGTAAAACGAACCGAGCTTAAGGTTGAACCTTGAAAAAGCCAACTGTAAAGTTGGCGAAAGCTCGGTTTGTTTAGAACAATGAATAAAAACGCGATTTAACCGGATAAATAAAGTGTTTTATTCTAATAAACAAAGACAGCAATAAATGGTCTAAAGGAAGGATTTGCCTTGCTTTACGTCCGGAAAATACCGGCCAAGTGCGAGTGGGACTTGCGCACGAAGGGTTCCGTACCATTTTTGAAAAAAAAAAACAGCAAAAAAAAAAACACGTTTGTTGTATGGGAGCGACCCTTATATATTTGTTAATTTTTGTTTTTAGTATTTGTTGCTACAGTAGCAAAAGATAAACATCATCTGTGAAAATTTCAACTGTCTAGCTATCACGGTTCTTGAGATATACCCTTATGAAAGACAGATGGACAAACAGCGAAGTCTCAGCAATAAGGTTTTTACCTTTTTGGTCCGGAACCCTAAAAAATTTCGACAAGTCGATCGACAAGTACATCTCCCTCTTCCTACTTGACGTAAAAGAAAAAAACAAACAAACAATTCAGATCATCAGAATTTAGATCATTGATGAAATCAAGATTGCAGTTTTTATTCAATTTTTACAGGATGGACAGCATCAAGAATCAGAACTCCTTCTCCACGTAAACGTTACAACAGTCAACTGGGATATTTGCGCCGAAGCGTACGCTAACGCTGAATTCCCTGAAAATATAACTGAGAATATGATCTGCGCTGGTTCACCTGGCAAAGGAGCTTGTCTCGGAGATTTCGGTGGTCCTTTGATCTACGGTGGCGTGCTTGTCGGAGTCATCTCATTTAACAACGGCTATTGTCCGCTTGATGGATACCCTGAAGTTAGTACCAGGGTGGCGTCATATACCGATTGGATTTTGAAAAATGCTGTTTGAGTTCTGTCTTTGAATGTTTTACTTTAAAGAGTTTAAAAACTTGAAAATTCTCTGATATAAGCGTTACTTTCCTAAAAGAGAGCTTTAACCATAATGACTTGACATTACTTAGTAACTGAAATAAACATTATGTTTTTACATTGCGTATTATTTAAATTGTTTCCTAATAAACTAACCTTAATCAAATCTACTACATATTTCTAAAAAAAAATTATAGATAAGCATCAAAAATAGTTAAATTTGACATTGAATATTGCAATGATGTTGAAATTACATTCTAAATATTTTTATTACATAAATTGCATAAAACTTTGTTAGGCTTTACATGAATTTAGCTTTGGTTTGATAGATATATTTCAATGAAGAGATATTCCGATTTCGCACTATGAATTTACTAACGAGCGACACTAAAGAATGTTGCTACTCAAGAAATAAGCGTAAATAGGATAATCAATTATATAGATTAGTAATTTAAAGATTAAGACACAAAACTGTGATAATGTTCGTGGTAATAGGATATAATTAGTAATAATGAAGACTTACGTGATTGCGTTCATGCTTACAATTGGTGAGTTTTTTTTAATTGATTATACTTTTGAGAATTTTAGTTTTTTAGAGATATATATCCTAGGTTATGAATCTGGTGATAAATAAATATAAATATTGCACGACATTACACACAGCGAAATTTAACCCCAAACTAAGCACTATGCTTGTACGTATGTATGAGTACTAGACAACGAATATACTTTTTTTTTGTAAATACATACAAAATATTATACATGGAAAGACACCCGTTGGACAACCGTGATGGTTACTAAGTCTTACTCTCGTCTGAAATTATTTCAGGGCTATGCTCGGCTGCTGTTAAAAATGGCCGAATCGTTGGCGGTACTCCGACCCTGATCGAATATATTCCATTCATAGTGCAGACTGAAGTTTTCCAATCCACGGGATTCTGGCGACAGTGGTGTGGGGGCAATATTATTAATAACTTCTACATATTGTCTGCTGCTCATTGTTTCATGGGAGATAACCTTGCCGAGTAAGACGTATATTTTTTAATAAACGTGAATAAAGTTAACATTAGTTAAGGGGGAGGAGACTATAATATTCCAACAGCAACCGTATTGCAGTAAGTATAGACAGCTAGCAGTAATCACCATTGATTCCCTCAAAGCAGCAATGTACATATACAGTACACTGTGCAGTACAGACTGCACAGTGCCTATGAAACTGAGTTATCAACCTAATAGATAGTCTCGTCATGCTGGTCTCGAGGGTTTCCCATTAGACTATGTCATCCTAGTGGCTATGGTACGTCTGTCGACTGTTTTTGTATGTGTAAATAATTATCTTCCCTGGAAATGAAGAGTAGGACACAGCAGTTGTACGAAGTAAATCTCAAACCTCATCCTCATCGCTCTCTCGCAGACTTGTAGAATGGTGATTATGGTTGCATATTATTAGTATTTAATAAGAATATTATTTTATGATCATTATTTAATACTTAATAAACAAACAGATAAGGAGATAAGCAATTATTTTTGATGATAATAATAAGCGAAATGATTACGTTTTTTTTTCTGAAACAACCAAATAGTTAAAACAATTAAAATGAAAACGCATTTCTAATAAAGTTCATTGATGGTTCATCAGAACGTAAGCGCTTATACGTTACTATCACTCAATCCATGAGTATACTGATAGGATAAGACGGCGGTAAAGATTTCTAAATATCTTTCTTTTTATTTCCAGAAGAATCAATGACTTCCGTATCCGTGCAGGTTCTGAGATCGCAGGGGCTGGCGGCGATTTATATGAAGTCAGTTCCATTTTGAACCATCCAGACTTCATTTACGCCCCTCCTAATGAAATGTCTTTAGAAGCTGACATCAATCTGATACGATTGCGTACGTCTCTGTGGTTCAGCGCTAAAGTACTACCTATAGCAATCGTGGTGGAGAACTTCGAAGTGCCTGATAATGATCCTGTGACTTATGCTGGATGGGGTGCTATTAGGGTAAGCTCTTGTTACTTCCATTTTAATTCCATTTATAAGTGTCACCATATAGTGTTTATTCGGATTTTATGCCATAAGTAGCTTTCGATAACTACTAGAGAGAAGACTTTAGGGATGATACGGATACGGGATACGGAATGAATAAATCAGATGCAGAATAGGAGTTCAGCCCTTTAGGGCGGATGAGATAATGCTTAGGAAGTAATGAGAAATTTGGGAAAGGGTATTTTATCCTTTTACTGTCACCCCTTATGCATTGAGGATCCTCTGCTGCTCTGATTTATCCTCTGTAAAAACCACAATGCATGGACTATTTCACATGGACTTGTGACCAGGACCTGATTCTAAAAAATCTGGACTTGTACCTGGAAACCTGAAAATTGACCTTGAATCAACTCAAGTCTTGAGGGGTGAGGTAGAGAGCCTAAGAATGTCATCGGTCATGGGCTAGAAATCGGGGACAGAGATAGTTATTGTCTCTTAGACGACTTATGAGAATGAATGAATAAATGAATGAATGAATGTCATTTATTTATGAGACAAACATGAATTTTGTTTTTTTTTTGTTGAAGTCAGTATTACAACGAACTTCTTTCCACAGACAGGGGGTCCTACACCAGAAGTCCTTCTCCACGTAAACGTTACAAGCGTCAACAGGGATATTTGTGCCGAAGCTTACGCCAATGCAGAATACCCCTTGTATCGCAACGTAGTGACTGAGAAAATGATTTGTGCTGGTTTACCAGGCAAAGGTGCTTGTAACGGAGATTCTGGTGGCCCTTTGATTTATGGTGGTATACTTGTCGGGGTCGTCTCTTTTGGCAGTGGTAATTGTGCTCTTGAAGGATACCCTGAAGTTTGTGCCAGAGTGGCGTCTTATACTAAATGGATTGTTGATAATGCTGTTTGAGTTTTAAATTAAAAGAGTATGAGAAAATATCATGTTTTTATTTGAAAAATTATAAAAAATTACTAAGATATCACGATTGCCGACCTTACTTATAAACGATGAATAACAGATGACTAATTTATGTAACGTTTGTTTCTGTCTGTCAACTTTCAAACTTCATGTCGCAATAAAAGACAAACGACATATAGTTTATGAAGCTGTTAATCATCGTTTATAGGTCCTCACCTAAAAGAAAATGTTTGAAATAACATTCATAGTGTCTTCAGACTCTGTCGATGTTGTGTTGTGTTGTATTAGATTTTTACGCATAAACTCAACTAAACCATTCACCGGATTAAAGAATTTGGGTAGGTACAGAGATTATACAAGAAGATAATCCGATCCTAATTTGATCTGGATTCTTAAATAATATTGTAAGTAAAATCATGAGGTGCTGTCAGTAAACGTCAACATAATATCACTTTTTTAATGAACAATACAGAGATGAGATAAAATACCAACATCCCGTAAGTACGTGGGCGGCCGCTCGGAAACAGCTGGAGTTACGCACGATGATCGGTATGAACAATACCTACGGCAAGCGAACTACTGCCTACCTTGTTCCTCGCTTTATAAATAATCTACCCCCAGAATTACGTACCTTTCATATAGTTAGGCCCAACAACATTAAAGTTAAGTAAATTAAAGTCTTATTTTTTAGCTAATATAATAGACGCCGTTAATGAGATACCTATAGCAGTATAACATTAGTTACAAACCTCATTGGTTTTTTTTAATGTTATTTAAAGTTTTTTTCTTTTGTAATCATTTAAATAAATAAATATAAAAAAAAAAACAGATTAAATTCCAATCATATACAGTGAAGTTTACGTCGCTAATGCCACCCATGGTTCAACCTGCGTGCACATACTGTTACATCTAACTACGGTCAACTTTGCGTTTTCAGCTTGAGAGCTGATCCACCATCTCGCACTAAGGACTAAGGACATACGTCCAGAAACCCGTGGCATGCATGACGCTCTCCATCTAAACACAGCTACTTTTACTGTCGGGACCCATTATTAGAATGAAGGTCTAGATTCTAGCCAGGCATTTAATGGTAATAGGAAGACATAAGACGTTTAAGTAATTATATAAATTGTACTTTGATCGCATCATTAGATTGAGGGAGTTATTGAGAATCATTTAGTAGGTTGCGGTCTTTTTATGAACGGCTGTTGACCAACTTTAATCGTCGCTCGTTGGTCCTAAATGGTATCATTAAATGTAATATGATTGAAGAATCATTGTAATCATGATATTTGAATAATTATTCGACATAGTCAAACAAAATGCGACCACCAGGCGCCATTTTGTTTTTATTTTTAATCACCGATTTAAGAACCGTTAGAGAAATGATACGAATCTAACGATTTCTTAATTAAGGGCATCCATCCAGGTGGTTTGGAATATCCGAGCTGAGGGAGAATATTTCAAACATACATACAAGATACGTGCGGAAAACATAACCCTTTTTGTACATAACTATATCCCATTTCCGCGGGAACGGGACTTACGCGGGTGAAACTGCTAGGCGCAGCTAGTACATAATATAGACAACAAGTCATCCACGGACAAGACACAAAGTTCCCTTAAGTAGTTACTTCATAAGCTCTTCCTAAGCTCACGGGAGTGTTTAGTTTTTGCTAAGTTTGACGTGCGTCGACGCGACTTATCCGATCAAAGCCGGCAAAGTATAATCACTGAAGTTAAATCCTATTGATATTTATTGCATTGATATTTACGCGTACCTATGTTTAAAAATAATTTGTAACAAAACGGAAGGGATCTAGAATTTCAGGTAAAGTTATTTCTTCCGCTTCCCACAGTATACCAAATATTGACTGAGAGTTTGGAATCCTATCGGTACAGTACAAGCAGCACAAAAAAAAATGTCAAACCTGTTTTCTCCGAGTTTAAGTGTTTTTTTTTATTCCTACGTTTAATACCTTAATAATAATGTTTTATGTTTAATGCCCTACGTTGCACTGTCTTTATCTGTAAAGGTTAGAGATCTGCTTCTTCCTTAGGGATAGTTTACCCCCGGCGAAGAGGTCGGCCTGTAAAACGGAAAATGAGTTTAATTTCAATCCAAAATCTCAAAAACTAGAAAAAAACGCTAAAGTTTGTATGTATGTATGTCTGCATGTATGTATGTCACTTTGTTCATCTTTCACGCAAAAACTACTGCACCGATTAAGATGAAACTTGGAATGTAGGTCTGGATACCGGGAATAACACGTAGGCTAATTTCTAATCCGGACTGGTGGATGGTGGTGGAGAACGCTAGTGAAACCGCAGGGCGCAGCTAGTGTCTCCATAAACAAAAAAAAACCTGAAAAACGAGTATTATCACACCAATCCTTAATAACCTATAAAAGCAACATTAAATCTTGATTGATAACCATTGATTTCCACCCACAAAACACTCTCAAGTGCTCACCTACTTACCTAATTGCTTAATATTTTAAGAGAGTCTTAAGTGGCCCATTTATTTACGACCGTAAGCTGCTGAAAGTGGTATTGCATATTCATGGAGCTGTCTTTTGTACTGTATGAATAACGGAGGTAAATCTATGCGGAACATTGGGTTATTGATAGTACTTAGAGGTATTTAAATTGTGATCGGATATTTTCTTTCAGAAAAACAGTTATTATAATAAAATAAAAAGTTTACTTACTTTCGAAATTACAAAATTTAGCTCAACTTTAGTCTCCGCATCAGAAAAATCCTGACATGAGATACATAAACACAATAATTATGATATCATAGAATGTGAACGGAGCCAGCTTTTGAGAACATAACTATTTGATAATGTATGGTATGGATTTGAGACAGGTGGATGCACAACAAAGGGTCCTGAGCTGAGCCCATGAGTGGTGTGGCTGTTATGTTATATATAATTTGGTTTATGATTTAATTAGTGTGTAAGTAAAACATATTTATGTTGTACTTCAATAATTGCTGTCTGTTGTAATGGGACCGATATGTTCAATTATTGTCCAAGGTCCCCGAATTCTTAATTGATTAAAAAAAATGTTGTAAAAAAACCAAGCTTGGAGGAAAAGTACGCTTAATTATGATGACAACAAATATTGTAGAAAGAAAACTTTTATGATAGGAACATTCTTTTGATGGGAGACTTCCTCCGAGGCTTGGAACCACCAACCAGCTTGAATCGTAGCACCAAAAACTCGTCCTTGTTTCAATACGTAAACTGGCATAGCTAGTCACTATGAAATTCGTATAGAATCTTGTTATTTTTCAAGACGAGATTATATCTTGTAACACAATATCATCGCTTACCATAACGTAAGGTAGTAGTTAAATGCACTTTTAACGTGTGTATTAATAACTTTCGAAATTGTTATAAACACCTTTATGATATAATTTAAAGTACTTCCGACGCTTGGATGACTATTTTTCAATGAAATGTTTTCCGAAAATTTTAACCCTACAGGACTTGAACCTGCATCTCTGGCGATCCGACCCAGTGCCTTTTCCAATTGAGCACATATAGCCAAATTATTTATTTTTTGGAAAATATTTCTTCGGAATATTGTTATAAATAGACAACGTTAGGTTTAACGTGATGCTATTTAAATCATAATGATTATTATAGGAATCACGAGCGCATATTAAATTATCACGAACAATGGCTTTGGCTTGGGCGCTGGATGCAATTTTCCAATTTATGTTCCCGATCGCGTTATCTGATAACTGTTGGTGAAATCTATTGTGCGGTATTCGTTTAATATTAATAGGGATTTGTAGTTTTACCTACTAGCTTTGGGGATAGGTGCATTTGGAACAAATAAAAATAATATTTATAAATAATAAAAATCTTAAAACACTTTATTTACCGGGTTTAATCGCGTTTTGTTCATGATTATTAAACGACCGAGCTTTCGCCAACTTTACAGTTGGCTTTTTCAAGGTTGACTGAGATGTGATTCGTCTATTTTAACATTCTAAAAAGTAAATAAAGTGTTTTATTATGCAAAATCGCGAAAATCATAGAAGAAATTATTAATAATTAAATAATGGCTATAACAATAAGGCTCTGTTACTGTATCACAGCATTGCAACAATGCTGTGAATAAATAAAAACCCGGAAAATATTGTGTTTAAAATTTATCACCCGGCTGCAAAGAAAGAGGTATGTTTTTAATATTCTCTCGTTTTTATTTAGTACTACTTCTTTGACATTAACATTATTAAGACCACCCCAGTCAACCTTACCATTTATTTAGATAAAAAACACCACCTCTTTGATTACACTAATAACATAAAAACACTCGAAAAACACGATAAAAATGCAAAGGAGGGCAAAAACATGCCCACACGACAATTAATCGAAGTTTTTCTCCTAAATAATGAGATGAAAGGTTTAGGAGGGGACTGAATAATGCCTACCATTAATCAGCCGAAAGACCTTCGGAAGCCGAAACGAACCAAACGAAGTGTTACGTAAAACAATATGAATGTTTGTTTTTACTTTGACATGGAGCTATCGTTTACCTATAGGAGAGATGGAATGTCTGTGTGTATATTTGATAGCCGTTGTTAAGTTAAGTTAGAGGCTTTAAAGCCTGAGCACTTTAACACTAACCCCCTTACTTATAAACGCTAATTAATGCGCTGCATAACTATGCATCATTTGTCTTTTACTGTCACATGAAGTTTCAAAGTTGACAGACAGAGACAAATGTCACATTACTTAGTCATGTTTAAATGATCTTTTATAAGTAAGGAAGTAAGTTAGTAGACATTTCTAAATTCAAAGATATACCTTATTTTTTCGTTCTTCTATTTTTTCTATTGTAAAATTCATAATATATTGGCGGTTATTTCGTAATAAAAGTAATCACCATAGCTCTTCCTAGCCGATCCTTTTTCCCCGGCACTTCACATTACTATACTTACACTAGACCATCTTGTTTTCATCCGTACATTTTTTAATAGTTCCATCTGATCCGGTGGCTGTCTTTGACTGCATTTTATAGTGCAGACAGAGATAATCGCCGACTTGGTATCCACTTCATAGTTTGCAAGTAAAATTGTTATTAAAAAGGGCCTCTACGTTTTGACAATCCATAGCCCCGTTATACTGGATGTTATCATATTATATTAAATGTTCATTTGTTCAGGCAACGCAGCCCACACACATGACCATGAATAAGTATTAATAGGTACCTTCGACTTATGCAAATTTAAGATTTATTCTAGGCTGTTGAAAAACAATTTCAGGTGGCCAATGTCAAAATAGAATAAAGTAATAAATAATAAATAAATATTGCACGACATTACACACAGCGCAATCTAGCCCCAAACTAAGCACTAGGCTTGTACTATGGGTACTAGACAACGGATAGTTATACTATAAATTACTACTTTTTTGTAAATACACACATATTATACATAGAAAGACACCCAGACCAGATACAAATATTTATTTTTAAGCGAATTATATTACGTTTTTCAAAAAGGTAATTTAAAGAAAACCGGTCAAGTGCGAGTCGACCTTCACGTCACTATAACCGTAGCGAAGCGAAGGCGTAGGTTTCCGTACTATTCACAATAAAATCACGTTTGTCGTATGAAACCCTCACCTTAATATTGATTCTGTTATTGCGGCAAGATAACTGCATCAACTGGCAAAACAACTGTTTAGCTATCAATGATCATTAGATACAGCGTGGTGATCAAAGAAGTTAAATTACTTGAACTATAAAGCTCATGTGTTAACTGAATTAAACTGAACTACAAAGTGTTCCGCTACGTTGAGCATGCTTCAATGCAGTGTTCTGTCCCTTTCAAATAGTCTCATTAGAAAGAGACAGCATTTGTAGCAATTTGGCGGAATACTTTTTAGTTTTACTTCTAGTTCTAGTAATATAACTTCATTGTTAGAAACAGCGTGGTGACAGACAGATAATTTTGTAAAAAGCCCTCGTTTTCGAACTAGTAATTCACGGCCTGGAAGTACGTTTTTTTCCCTTTCGAACTGCAATTAATTTCATAGTTTTGTACGAGAGCGCTAATGATTGTGCTCGCTCCTTTATTTACCAAATAAATAGACAATTATTTTAGTTGGTATAGTGTAGTTCTATTTGCAATTGGAACACCAGATTTTGTATTATTTACTGCAGCGCCATAAACAAAGTCGGGCTTAGTACTATGAAAGTCGGTGCGACCCACTTTTATGATGTATTGTGTCTTGCTCGAAAGTTCTGATAGTGATATTATCATTGTGTGTACAATGTACGTATGAGAATTGTATGTTGAATAGCAACGTGCCATGGTTTTATTCGCGTAAGTCCTGATTCTGTGACAATATTTGATAGAATACTATAATAAATATTGCACAACATTACACACAGCTAACTCTAGCCCCAAACTAAGCACTAGGCTTGTACTATGGACAACGGATATACCTATACTACACATTATACGTTTTTTTTGTACAATAATTTATTTTAAAGCACAAATATGCAACCAGCGGAAGTCGAACTCGCAGCCTTCTGCATTGCAATCTGGCGTTGGCCCGCCCGCGCCGCGCCCCAGAGGCCGCCATATTAGATTGACACCTCACGTCACTGATGAGTTGGTCCGCTCACTGGCATACCAGTGATGACTTAAATTCCAGGGAGGTGCCTTCATTCTTCAGTCACTCACGTCCCTGTTGCTCCCTTGCTGTAATTTGCTCAGCTTAGTAGCCCAGTTTATGAGTTGGCAAGTCTCCGCCTACCATTTTTACGTATTTGTTGGACATTGGTAAGGCAGACGTCATAATCACCATAGTTCTCGCAGAAGTCGATCCACTACCATCACATCACTATAGCTCATGTTGTTTCCATCTGAGATTTTCAATAGTTCTATCCAATTCAGTGGTTGTCCTTGGCTGCATTTTATAGCAGACAGGGATAATCGCCAGCTTGGTGTCCACTTAATTGTTTTCGGGAAAAATTGTTAGTGAAAACAGCCTCTAAGTGTTGGTTTCGGCTCCACGCACGCTTTCCAAAGATATACCTATCTTACTTCGTTGAAACGAAATTCTCATTACAAAAACTAAAGGATATTTTCTCGGAAGCCTGATGATTTTCCCAAATAAACTCAATTACAGAGGAATAGCAAAAACTACTGTCATATAAAGATGGCGTTTAACAATATTTATGTTTTTTCATAAGCGACATCTAATAAACGATTTTAGGTCATTCTGTGGTCGTTTGGTCGACAAATGTTGTTAATAATATTTGTTTAATACTATAGCAGCGCCCCGCGGTTTCACTTCAGTCCTGTTCCCGCGAGAATATCGGGATAAAAAGTAGCCTTTGTATTATTCCCGGTATCCAGCTACCTATTTTCCAAGTTTCATCGCAATCGATTCAGTAGTTTTTGCGTGATTGAGTATCAAAAACACACACACACATACTTTCAGCTTTACAATATTAGTAGGTAGATTAGTTAACTTGTTTATTTATTGAATGTTGCAAATGAAGTTTGTAAAAGTGGGTAAAAAGTGGGTACTATTAAGTGAGTAAAAGACGTAGGAACTTTAAGTATGCGGTTTTTAAGATCGCGAATTTCCTCGACACCACGTTGTGACACACGAAAACCTGGGACTCTACCGTGTAACTTCCGTCGAGTTCAACTCGACGTCGTTTCGGGAATGGGTACGATGCTGTCGATAACGAGATTGAAAAAACTATCGCGCAAGTAACGAGCAGAAATTGTCGCCCTTAAGGGCCTACAATTCTAAATATTCTATATATATACATAAATAAATCTAAATATATATAACCCTAATAGCGTGACAGGAATAAAGCTAGCGAATTTTAGATGTGTAAGTGAAGGACGTAAGATGCAACTATGCAAAATTTGATTGCGTAAAATCAAACAATTGCTAGTTTCAAGATAACTAAACGTTAATCTTAAAATTCAAAACATTCCCTGCCTGTATTGAGCTAAGTTCAGTTCTTATACAAAGTTTTATTAGTTTTCGTACAATATTGACTGAGTAATATCACTTATTTGTACAATTTAGGGGGAAGTTTGGAATTTTTTTCTATCGAGAAAATTTTCAGGAATCGTGTTTTCACGACATTCACGTGTTAGTAAATATCCTTGACTTTAATATAATGGTTTCAAAAACTTTTATTTCAAATAACTTTTGTAGTAATTCACCCTAGAAACATCAGTTCTGGTCTACTGCGGCCCCTTAAAGCCATGGCCGACGTCGTCGACGACGACGTCGAGTTGAACTCGACGGGAGTTACACGGTAGGGTCCGAAAAAGGTCGCACTTCATCAACTATATTTAGTTACATAATTTTAGAGTTGCTAGGTAAAAGTTGCTTTAAGCCAAAAGGCTCCACCTCTCATAAATTTTCCCATGTACTTTATACGCCCTTTCTGAAAAAAAAAACAAAGGGTTTCAATTCGCTTCTAGGTATCGATAAGGTCGTCTATGCACAACATTTTACTTTTAGCTTTCTGATTACTTTTTTTTATTGTTTCTGCAAATGAAGCATTTAATTAAAGTATCTATGTACATAGTTCTTTCTCGTGATATCGTCACAAAATACTGACTCGCACGCACTTCCTTGAGGTTCAATATTTAGCTATTATCAATACCGTATTAAATAATTCTTAATGTAAAGTAAATAAAACTTAACAAGTACTCAATTTGAAAATAAATATATTTGTATTTTGTGTGTATTTGTTGTTTCAGTAAGGATCTTGTAAAAACAAAAGCATGTGGTGAAATTATTTTGACTTAGGTACATTACGGGACAAAATTATTTGAACACCTATTTGAAATGAAATAAGTAGGCAGTGATGCAATTATGATAAGAGTCGAAAATCAAAGTCACGGAGACAAATTCAAATTTTGAATTTCGAATACCTACATTATTAAGTTTAGATTTTTCTTTTGTTTTCGCGATGTTGGATTTAAATTAAATTCATTAGTTTTTTAATACTTTCCAAAATTCTGCCCCCTACAAGAATTGAACCCGAAATCCGAATTAATCGTTTTTTAAAAGTTGAAGATTTTAAGAAAGCAGTTTTTTTCTCTAAAAAAAAATTTAAAGTGTGAGAATTTTTCACTTTAAAAAGGTAAAATCAAGATACAAATTTTTTATGTTTTTTTTTTGGTTACATTAATATATTTTTTATATTGCGGATAATAAACAAAACATTGCAAAATAACACGTTTTTTTAGGGTTCCATACTCAAAGGGTAAAAACCTATTATTGAGACTTCGCTGTCTGTCTGTCCGTTTATAAATAATAATATGATAACAAAATGTATTTATTGTGTTCTCCACAATAACAATAACAAGATACGAGTAAGTACTAAAGTACACCAGACCGTACGTATCTCATAAACCGTGATAGCTAGACAATGAACATTTTAACAGATGATGTATTATTATTTCTGTTGATAAAATCAAAAATCTAAATAAATAAATAAATTCTGTGACCAACACACAGCGCCATCTAGCCTCATGATAAGCTGCTAAGCTTGTGTTACGGTGACTAGACAAAATATTTGCACCCAGAGGGAATCGAACCCAACCTTAACGCAACCTAACGCATTGCAGCCAAGCGTTCGCCCGACGCGCCGCAGAGGTCGGTCGATAAAATTAATATTTAATAACCTATCCAACAATGATACATACAAAAATGATACTTAGTTTTTCAATTATAAAAGCAACGATACCGTGACGAATTTTCACCACTGGCGCTATCTAGTGATAACTTGAAAAGAGTGTTAAATTTATTTTTAATTTTTGTTTTAAGACATTTATTATCTCTCAGTTTTATCTATATTGCAATGATTAGTATACACCTTACCCATCCCCTTTCTTAATTCTTGCCCATTCATTGGTTGCCTGGAAGAGATAGCCCTTAGGCGATAAGGTCGCCCATTGTACCATACTAGTTGTAAGTTTTTTGTATTTGTAATATTATTATCTAAATTTTACTTTGTTACATAAAATGATTAATCAACTATGCAAATGTCTATCTAAACACAATAAAAAACTAAAATAAAAAAAAAACCTAAAACACAAATAAACAATACACAAACCATTCTTAAATTTAGCGTAAGTAGCGTTCAAAGGTTTCGTTTGGTCCAGTGTTTATTTTAAAATTCGGTAATAAATGTACCTAATAATACTACGGAACCCTTCGTGCGTGAATTCGAATGGCACTTAACCAATTTTTTCTTTAAAAAATATAACAGTTTACGAATGCAATAAATTGTCTATCGTGTTTATTGTAACCATTTCATATGATATACGGTTTTATTTGTGTGCGATTATTGTGAAATGATTTATTCTATCTAGATCTTGTATTTTTTCGATTCAATTTCATTGAATAAATCGTCAATGTAAATTTTTGGTTGTAAAATTTTACAATAATAATTTTCTAAACAATTTTATTATTACATTTGCAGATATGGATATGGTAATAAATATGATACCTACCAATGGTTTTAGCAATTGTTTTAGATTTTTCGTTTATAAAAAAAATATATTAATTTCAAATATTATTAATCTTACTAATAATATTATAAACGTAAAGGTGTTTGCATGTATGTATTTATATCTGTGACTTTGTTACTCATTATCCAGGAATATCGAGATAAAAATATAGCCTATGTGTTATTCCTGGTATCCAGCTACCTATATTCAAAGTTTCATCACAATTGGTTCAGTAGTTTTTGCGTGAAAGAGTAACAAAGCCACATACAGACATACAAACATACTTTCGCGTTTCGCGCAAATATTTGTAAGATTCATGCAAGTTGCCACGGTTTAGTTACTAAGCGTCTAGGAAACAAGATGCGATTCTATAAGTTATGTACTTATTCAAGTATGATTTATTTTAAAACTATGCTCAAATAAATTACCACCAAGTGTAAACCAAGTCGAATTGTTAAAATAAAACGCGGCGCGGCTTCCGAGAGTGGCTATATTGCTTTCTTTCTTGAGTTGTAATCGCTGGGTTACTTAGTAGTACAAGTGGTGCCGTGAAATGTTGTGCCTACTGTTGCCTACCTACTCACCGCTGACCCTTTGCTTTTAATTTTTCTTTTCTTTTATGCCTTTTGCTTTTAATTTTTCTTTTCTTTTATGGTGAATGAAAAAGTTCTAGTGAAGAGATAGGTACTCGAATGTTTGAGTTTTGTAAATAAAAGTTATAATTTTTTTTTTTTTTTTTTTTTTTTTATTGGTTGATAGGTAAACGTTTGACCACTATCTCACCTGATGGAAAGCGACGATGTGATCTAAGATGTAGCACGCTTACCTAGAAGAAACCTATTCACTCGCGACTTGAAGACCCCCAAGTTGTATACTACCGGGAAGACATACTCAGGCAACCGATTCCATTCCCTTGCAGTCCGAACAAAGAAAGACGAAGCGAATCGTTTCGTTCGGGTGACGGGTATTTCAACCATGAACCGGTGCCGCCTTTCAGTTTGCCTCGATGTAAAACGGTAGAATGGAGAAGGCAAAACCAGATGGTGCAGTTCCGTGGCACACTCCCCGAAATGTATCCGATAAAAGACCGACAAACTTGCAATCCTACGACGATGTTCAAGGCTTTGAAGCCTTTTTGTCACAAGTTCATCGTCGCCGATGAGCCTCTTGGCTCTCCTCTCAATTGACTCCAACGCCTCCAGCTGGTATTTTGCCGAACCGTCCCAAAGGTGGGAGCAGTACTCCATGCACGATCGGACCTGTGCTAGGTACAAGTCAAGCAATTGACCCGAACTAAAGTACCGTCTCACCTTGGCAAGAACACCCAGCTTTTTCGAGGCTAGTTGGGCTTTGGATTCAATGAATGAACCAAAGTTGAGAGATGGTGCTAAAGAGACCCCAAGAAGCTCAAGGTGGCCAGTTATCGGCACGGACACATCCCGAAAAGTAGGAGTCAGAGGGAATTTACTCCTTTTAGCGGAGAACAGACACGCCTGGGTCTTGGACGCGTTGAACCTGACCAGATTGGCTTCACCCCAATCGGAGACCGCCTTTAAGGTCAAGCTCATGCGCTCGACCATCGCCTCCCTAAGACACTGGATCTCACCTGCACTGGTTCGCGCACTGGCAGTGAAGCATTCAACAACTGTGCTGTCATCCGCGTACCCATAGATACCTGGCTTTAGCAGATCATTGATATGCAGCAAGAACAGAGTTGCAGAGAGGACAGACCCCTGGGGGACGCCGGCATTAATAGCCATTTGGTCAGACGAGCAACCACCAATGACTACTCGTAAAGACCTGTCCTGTCCCTCAGGAAATCAGAAATCCAGGCACAGAAACCATTAGGCAGACCGTACGAAGGAAGCTTACCGATAAGGCCGTCGTGCCAAACCCTGTCAAAGGCCTTGGAGATGTCTAGAGCGCTTCGCCGTGTCTCTCCATGGCCTCACCTAAGATGTAAGTGACATACGCTAGAAGATCCCCAGTAGATCGATTACGGCGAAACCCGTATTGTCGATCACTGAGGAGGTCATTCGCTTCTAGGTATGCCAGAAGCCAATAAATTTGCTTTCTCCGCAGCAGAGTGGGCCAATGACCCATCCGGTTTGAGCAATGGAGCAAATGAGGGGCGGCAGAAGTTCGATTCGACCGCCTTAGCCAGGGACCAAAACGCCTTACTACCTGAAGGGTACGAAGAAAGTTTGATCCCTATCCGGCTTATGTGGTCAAACCGAGCTCTCTGAAGAGCCTTCTTGCAAGACTTGGCGGCAGCGTTGTATGCCTTCTTCCTTAAGGTGACATCAACAGATTTGCGGTGTCGAGCATCAACCCAAGCCAGATAAGCATCGTGTTTTAGTGCTTCTGCACGTCTACACTCGGCTCCGAACCAGGGTTGAGCTTTGCTTGAAAGTGCTACCTCAGTGAAAGGAATAAAGTATTCCATTCCCTGACGCAACACATCTGTTACAGCTTCCGCACAACTGGTGGGGTCTTCGGAAGAGAAGCATACTCGACGCCAAGGATAAGATGCAAAAAAAGAACGCATCTCGTCCCAATCAGCCGACTTGTACCGCCATACTCGCCGTGTGCCTCTAAGGCTTTAGTCTAACGGGGAGTAGACAGAAACTGACTTTACCAGACAGTGATCAGAGCTACCTAGAGGTGATGAAACTGAAACTGAATATCGGTCTGGATCAGTCGTCAGAAGAAGGTCCAAGCAATTGGCTGAATGGTCGACAACATCAGGAACCCGAGTCGCCACCTGGACCAGCTGGGTGAGATCTAACGTAAGAGCAAGTTTACGCGTCTCTCTCCCAGCGTGGTCAGTGCGTTCGTGAGGGAAGAGCCAATCTTTGTGAACGGCATTAAAATCCCCCAGAAGCATTAATTGGGCAGACGGGTACTTCAGTTGAGCGACTTCCGCCGCCTCACTTAAATACTCCATAAGACTGGTCGTCTCCTGGTCTCCACTGTGCGACCGGTAGACACCGGCGTAGAGTAGTTTCTCATGGCCGGTGTCCACCAGTAACCACAGAACAGAAAAATGGGGGTCTTCGAGGTTACGGAGACGCCGACAACAAATATCCTACTAATTTATTATTATAAATCCTATTAATTTATAAATCCTACTAATTTATTATTATATGTGAAAGTGTGTGTGTTTGGATATTTGTTACTCAATCACGCAAAAACTACTGAACCGATTGCGATGAAACTTGGCAGTAGTTGGATATCGGGAATAACACATAGGCTACATTTTATTCCGATATAACGTGACCTACGCGGGTAAAACCGCGGGGCGCAGCTAGTAAAAGAATAAAATATGGTTTTTTTTTCGGGCATTCTGACTCACATTCTAACTACTAACCAGAGATATGTTAAAACTTCTAGATACGTAATAGGGCGAATTTCTTGGCGACACAAATCTAAGCTAGCTAGCCAAAGAAGTCTTAGTTCCATCCCAGCTCACGTCACGATGACCCGCTTGTTAACACACAGTACATTTAGTTCACTTTCACAACGTTATTCACAGACAACAAATGCCTTCGTGCGTATTTAGGCGATGCACAAAAACTGGCAAAAATATTTCATTTTATACGTAAGTAAAGCTGTATTTATTTATTTTAGTTTATTTTTTGAAAAAGTTTTTTTCCAAAAACTCAACGAAGTTTTTGACTTTGACGTTTTATCATTCTCTCCTAACCGCTATGAGATGATGTCATAATCATATTATGACATCTCTTTCTTACGTCATGCAAGTAGCATTGAGTCTTATGTTTTAGAAAGAGACAACAATAGTTTCGTCTATTTCTTCTTTAAATTATGTGAATGAATATAAATAATGAGCTTGTATAGCATACTTTGTGCCGCTTTTCAATAATGATTTGTTCTGCAATGGCGTCTCTATAACTTTAATAGACTCATTGCTACTAACACCCTTATTTATCTTACTTCTTATCTTACTTCTTACTAATATTATAAATCCGAAAATCTGTTTGTTTGTTTGTTTGTTTGTTTGTTTGTTTGTTTGTTTGTTCCCTCTTCACGGTCAAACGGCTCGACCGATTTGGATGAAAATTTGCATAGGGATAGTTTAAATTATGGAGAGTAACATAGGATACTTTTGATCCCGAAAATCCCGCGGAATCGGGACTTACGCGGGTGATAATATTTATTAGATGAAAATTTGCATAGGGATAGTTTAAATGATGGAGAGTAACATAGGATACTTTTGATCCCGAAAATCCCGCGGGATCGGGACTTACGCGGGTGATAATATTTATTAGATGAAAATTTGCATAGGGATAGTTTAAATGATGGAGAGTAACATAGGATACTTTTGATCCCGAAAATCCCGCGGGATCGGGACTTACGCAGGTGATTACTATTTCTTAGATGAAAATTTGCATAGGGATAGTTTAAGTGATAGAGAGTAACATAGGATACTTTTGATCCCGAAAATCCCGCGGGATCGGGACTTACGCGGGTGATAATATTAATGGATGAAAATTTGCATAGGGATAGTTTAAATGATGGAGAGTATCATAGGATACTTTTGATCCCGAAAATCCCGCGGGATCGGGACTTACGCAGGTGATAACTATTTAATAGATGAAAATTTGCATAGTGATAGTTTAAGTGATAGAGAGTAACATAGGATACTTTTGATCCCGAAAATCCCGCGGGATCGGGACTTACGCGGGTGATAATATTTATTGGATGAAAATTTGCATAGGGATAGTTTAAATGATGGAGAGTAACATAGGATACTTTTGATCCCGAAAATCCCGCGGGATCGGGACTTACGCGGGTGATAATATTAATGGATGAAAATTTGCATAGGGATAGTTTAAATGATGGAGAGTATCATAGGATACTTTTGATCCCGAAAATCCCGCGGGATCGGGGCTTACGCAGGTGATAACTATTTAATAGATGAAAATTTGCATAGTGATAGTTTAAGTGATAGAGAGTAACATAGGATACTTTTGATCCCGAAAATCCCGCGGGATCGGGACTTACGCGGGTGATAATATTTATTGGATGAAAATTTGCATAGGGCTAGTTTAAATGATGGAGAGTAACATAGGATACTTTTGATCTCGAAAATCCCGCAGGGTCGGGACTTACGCGGGTGATAACCATTCAATGAATGAAAATCGACACAGGGGTAGGATAAGTGATGTAGAGTGGCGTCATCATCATCATCATCGTCATCCATCGTCATCGTCATCCTTCGTCATCGTCATCGTCACTTACTGACGAAATACAAACTTTAACTTACTTCACCTACCTACCGCAGTGCAAAAATCCACACTTAAACGGACGACCAGGGAAGTACTGATGATGCCAGGCGCGTCAGCGCCTGGCTTCAACAGTACTTCAATGGGCGACCGTTTAAGTGTGGATTATTGCATTGCGGTAGGTAGGTGTTCGAACAACGCGGGATCGCGACTTGCGCGGGTGAAACCGCGGGGCGCAGCTAGTAATAAACTATAATTTACACATGACTAAGTTATGTAACGTTTGTCTCTGTCTGTCAACTTTGAAACTTCATGAAATGTGACAGTAAAAGACAAACGATGCATAGTTATGCAGCTCATTAATTAGAGTTTATAAATAAGGGGGTTCATGTTCACCCTAAAGATATTTAAATCTAAAGTTTGAAGTAAATCAAGTCACGTAACCATCACGTAACTCTAAAGTTAGGCAAAATTTGAATTCGAAACTATTTCGTCGAACGCAAATTGGTAATTTACGCGGATATCTTTGAATATTTACGAAGTCACGTATGAGTTAAATGTAGAGAAAGGCAATTTACATTTAGATGTTACTAGCTGCGCTCCGCGGTTTAACCCGCGTAAGTCCCGTTCCCGTGGGATTATCGGGATAAAAAGGAGCCTATGCGTTTTTTCCGGTATGCAACTACTTATATTCCTAGTTTCATCGCAATCGGTTTAGTAGTTATTGCGTGCTTGAGTAACAAACACACATACAGATGTACTCACAAACTTTCAGCTTTATAATAATATATAGTATAGGATAGGATAGGATAGATAGCTACTACTGAATATTCTTCAACTTTTAAAGACAATTCCCATAGACTGTCTACGTTTCAAAAAGCATTGATAAACATATCGACTAACGTAGGGCATTGTAAAAAACCAAACTCAATAAAAGCAACGCGACTAAAACCAACATCCAATATTGCAAAAGGGCGGGTTTTCTCCTTTTATTATAAGTACATGTTTTTGTAATTTTTTTTGTGTTCCTGTTTTTGTTTTACCCCCTTACTTATAAACGATGATTAACAGATGACCAAGTTATGTGACGTTTGTCTCTGTATGTCAACTTTGAAACTTCATGTCACAGTTAAAGACAAACGATTCATAGCTATGCAACTGTTAACCAACGTTAAGGGGGTTAATGAATAAATTTTGGTTTTCTATCGCAAAAATAGAAAAACAATCTAACAAAACACAATATTTACCAGGTTTTACTCGCATTATAATATTGTGTTTTATTATGCAAAATCGCGAAAACCTTAAACAAAATTATAAAAATCTTACATTTTCGCGGTTTCATCCAAGTCCCGATCTCGTGGGAATATTTAAATAAAAAGAGTAGACCACTGTCTCCAGCTATCTGCGTATCAAGTTTAATAGCAATCGGTTTAGTCAATTTTGCATGGTAGGAGAAATAAACATTTTTCTTACTTACACACAAGCTTTAACTTGTAAAATGTAAAACAAAATTGATACAACTATTGTTGAGCAACTTTTTTGTGAAGTTGACTATAACTTTCGCGACACTAGTTTCGTAGTTAATTAATACGGCTTTACCTAGAATACGAAACAAGTGGCACGCAATATATAGGCATTTTTATTAAAAAAAAGCAATGCGTAAGCACAGGCAGCGGTTTTTTTTTAAGATAAAATTGCTTTTAGTAAAAAAAATAAAGGTGCGTCCAGTGTTTTCTTGCGAAACTGCTTTTGCGAAATTGGCTCTATATTGTACAATCAAATACACAATAATAAAATACAGATTCGTGACGCAGCCAAGGAAAATAGCATTTATATTTTAAATTCAATTTTAAAAACGAACGGAAATATTCTTTCGCAATCAGAAGTGAGGAATCCAATAACAAACTTTAATCAAATAACAATCGAATAACCATTACGAAGAGCTGAAAAAATAAGGACGATGCGATGACGAACGATTCTATCCCATTTGAACGAAATCGAATGTCCAGGTCCAGTGAAGTGATTCACTAACTTTTCTAATTTCCGACAGGATCAACAAATTTTAAACAAGACCAGCAGGTACAGGACTTATGATAAGACATAGGAAATTTTTTCACATCTAATTTCTTTGTCCTGACTGACTGGTAGATTAAGATACAGCCTAAATCGCTAATAGCAGAGGGTTGAAATTTAGAAAGTGTGTTCTTCGTAAGTTGTGGGAATTCATTATGTTGTTGTGTTTAAGTTTTCTGATACACACTTGGGACTACAGAGGATGAAAATGCTTGATGTAGCTAGTATCTATATCATTAAATAAAATTACAAGAGAGGAAAGGGTGGGGCAAGTGTGGGGGGGGGCAAGTGGAACAAGGGTAGGGCAAGTAAGAGCAACTGATCCGAAAGTAACTTTGTCTGTCTGCTGATAGGCTTTCACGCATAAACGGCTGGACCGTAAAACATAAACAGATGGAACTTTAGGTATAGCACATAACTTTTAATCAGATATTCCCACGGTATAGGAATTTACGTTGGCAAAACCGCGAGGCACAACCAGTTTGTAATAAATGCATAATATATAAAATGGAATTTTGCAGTGGTTGAATTTTATTACTTTAATTTTAACCATCTGACAAGCCAGACAGACAGATTCAATATTTTAACGGGTAGATTTTTTTCAGCCTAACACACCTATTTCCTAAAATTTTGAATCTTCGAGTTTATTATTTCAATAATTCGTTTTATTATTTATAGATTTAGCTGGGTCTTAATCGCGTGACTTAACTCTTAAATCATATATCCACGTTTGAACTGAATTTTGATAGTGTTAGGTGAGGAGGCGATCTTTATGTTGTTAAAATTACAGAATCAGCAAGCAACAGGACTGCAAGTTGATTGATTACGTTCGAGGCCCTTCCCTGAATCGTCGACATTTGTCACCGTCTTGACGGGTCATGTAATTATGATTACATTGGATTATTTTCATAGGACATCCGGTGGTTTTATTTGCTACTAGAATTGCCCTGCGATTTCGTCCGCGTAAATGCCGATTACGTAAAAATATCGGGATCAAAAAAAACCTATGTGTAATTCAAGGTCTTCTGATGTCTACATATTAAGTTTGATTGCGATAGGTTCAGCATTTATTGCGTAAAGGAGCACTCATATGTATACAAGATGTAACGGGTAAGTCCTTTTAAGTCGAAAGCCGATTTTTCTAGACGTCTAGGCGAACAACTTTTGTTCTACCACTTTTGGAAATTCGAAGTACTTTTCGAAAATGTTTAGTGTAAAGTTTACTTGAAGATCAGCTGTTTCTTAGAGTTCGAGGTCATTGACCTTATGTTATCCTTTCATTTAGTGCGGTCTACTACAATCAAACCTTCAATTACCTTTATTTTCAAAAGCAGCTGTTTTTTCAGTGAAACATACCCTCAAAATTTTCAAAAAAAAGTTCGAAGTTTCAAAAGTTGTAGAACAAAAGTTGTTCGCCTAGACGTCTGAAACAACCGCCTTTCGGCTTAAAAGGGCTTACCCATTACATCTTGTATAGTGATGATTTGATCTAAAATGTAGCCAACTCAGCTTGATGGAAGGAAGGCCGTAGAAAAACAGGATTCGACATAACTTACTGAATGGGATAGACATGTCTAAGTAATTACTTTGGCTAAGTATTCCTTTTCTCGGTCTTATAAAGAACAACGTCAGAGAAAATGTGGCAGACATCTTTTCTAAGTAATTACTAGACACGTCTATAAATACAGCAGTAAGTATCAGAACACAGGTAAGTCCATTTAGCGGTATTCGGTCGGTGGTTGGTAACAAGCTGTGGTCGAAGCCTCTATTTAAGAATCCTTTTACGACAAGCAAAAATACCGCAGCCATATTATATATTAAACCAGGCCTAAGGTACAATAAACTCTTTATTTCTCGCCACGAAACAAACTACGTTGCAAACATTAATTTCAACCTTGGCAGTCTATAGCTAGGATACGACATCAAAAAGAAAAACAGTTGTACACAGCAACTGGAGTAACGCTACCTTCAACTGATAAACTAGTACAATTACTAGTTTATCAGTACAATTACTAGGTAGGACTAGAGATAATAAAACACAATATTTATCGGTAAACTAGGTAAATATTGTGTTTTAAGCGATACTTTATTATTACTATAGATTGTCAGCGCTGCAGCGATTTTTATGTGTATTTCGCTTAAAAGTTACTTGGAATATGTTGAAGACATCACCTTTAGTACTAGTACCTACATAATATCTCAATTTTTGTGACAAATTGCCTTCAACATCGACTAGAATAAACGCCATAATGCAGATAAACAAACATTTTGTACAATTATAATATGAGTCGGGAATGAATCTCAAAATGCTTGCAAGCAACGCCTTCCGTCGTTAACGTCTAACGATGTGAGCACTTCACTTTATTGTTACCATGTTTTGTTGGGAACGTGGAATTTTTGACTAAAAATATTTAATCTTTAAATTAATAATTTCTTTTATGGTTTTCGCAAAAGCCAACTGTAAAGTTGGCGAAAGCTCGGTTTCAAAATCATGAATAAAACGCGATTAAACCCGATAAATAAAGTGTTTTCTTTATATAAATGTTTTTCCAAAAATTCGCATCCAAAAGGACTTAAACATGCATCTTTGGGAAGTCCGGCCCAACGCCTTAACCATTTTGACCATAGCTGCTCGTCTAGACGAGTCGAAATAAAGCCATGTTTTCACTACGAAAGTAGTGTCGCGAAAGTTATAGTCAACTTCACAAAAAAGTTACTCGACACTAGTTTTATCAAAAAATCGCTGGTGGCATGCATTTTTTTGTTGCAAAGATGGCTATAACTTTCGCGACACTAGTTCCGAATGAAAACACGGCTTTAAAGATGGCGTCTCTTTTTGTTTACGCCTAATGCACGCAGCTTGCAGACTGTCAAAAAAAAGTTTTCATTTTAAAATTAAATTTATGAATGACTGTGGTACTTTTAATATTATACTTTGACTGTTGACAATGAAACCGCAAATCATCGCAAATTGCAATATCAAACGCCAAACGAACATAATATATTCAAGATAACAAAGGCGTTACCTGATGTTGACGGAAATTGTGTCGAGCATAATGTGAACGTATTTTTGCCAAAACATGAATAAAGTATTATTAAATTAAGTTGAATGTTGTAGTATTTTTACCTTTTCATTTCCGTAAAGAGCGTCCTACTTAGATATATTATGTTGAAATAGTACTTACCTACAACTATTGATCCATGTTATCATAGTTTCAACCTAAACAGTAGGTAGATAGATTTAAAATCAGTAGGAAGACAAATGAAAACAGCCACTGTAGTTAGACTATCTCAAATCCAATGATACTTGGACGTTTTAAGAGTCATTCATCGACTTCATCTAAGTATTTGCAGCGATTGTCATTTTTTTAATTTATCAGATGTTACTAAATTGTCAGCGCTGCATCGGCTTTTTAACCGAAGTGTATACAAGATGTAACGGGCAAGCCCTTTTAAGCCGAAAGGCGATTGTTCTAGACGTCTAGACGAACAACTTTTGTTCTACGACTTTTGAAAATTCGAACGTTTTTCTGAAAATTTTAAGGTTAAGTATGTTTCACTGAAAAAACAGCTGCTTTTGAAAATAAAGGTAATAGAAGGATTGATTGTAATAGACTAAACTAAATGAAAGGACAAAATAAGGTCAATGACCTCGAACTCTGAGAAACAGCTGATTTAGGTGTTCGAGCCTTTAGGCTTGACCCATTGAGATAACGGTTCAGAACATCAGCGCCATCTAGTAGATTTATTGGTTAAAACAGGAAACTACGTCATCCGACCGTAGTGAAGTGTGTGGCAAGTCGGCGCGTCGGTGCGAAGTTGAGCTCGCTTTGTCAGTACGTTTTTGAATTTCAGCGTCGTCAGTAGTGTTCATCGTCGAAAAAACCGATAACTCAACGAAAAACTTAAAAGAAACAAGAAAACGAAAATTCCATTTTCTTTTCGCTTAACAGGTATGTAAATACATATACGTTTTTACGAAACAGGGAAAGAACGTCCTTAGTTTGATAGGGATAACGTTTTTTCCAAGTTCTGTTCGGTACTTACATGCTGTCTCAACACATGTAAGGGCATAAAACAATGCCGTGTTGTCTCGCAATGAACAACCACTTGTCACAAGACTTTCGAGTCCCGACAAAACAGCACTTTGCTTTGGAGACGTATCGTTTTTGATACGTCAGACGTATCGATTTGATGCGTCGGTCGGTTCGATTTAATGCTTCGGTCGCGTCGATTTCATGCGTCGGTCGCCTCGGATTAATGCGCCGGTCGCATCGATTTGATGCGTCGGTCGTATCGATTGGAACGTCGGACGCGTTACCTCTACGCGACCATCGTACCGACTTGAGACGAGTCATCGTGTCAATCACAATAATATTAGCTAAAATTACCGCATCCACTTATGTGATGTTCTCTCTCTCTTCAGCCCGACCATGGCCCCGATCTTATTGGGAGAACTGTGTGACCAGGAGGTGCCACCTGAAGATAAGGATTTCTTCACACGCGTGGTTGAAATCGTGGAGGAAAACTACCCAAGTGATTGGCGATCCTGGGTGGTAGATAACGTATCTCCCACCGAGCTCTTCGGCGGGACATTAAGCTCTACAACTGAGGCCAAGTTGCGTTTCGCAATCCCTACCGAAGCATTGGCTAGTGCCTACTCACCTAGTGATCCCAACCTTTCGGAGAAAAAATACAGAGCAATGAAAAGGAAACTCGTGCAGTGGCCCTTTGCACGCGCGCTCTTATATTCGCCGCATAAATTAGCGGAGAGAATACATCACGAGTCTTACGAGATATTCATGTGCACTGTCAAGATTCTAAAACCAAGGTTAACATCGAGGAGATGTTCGACCCCAAGACAAGTTTCGAGAAAGCGACCCTCCGAAACTCCGCCATCCCCTCCGGCGTCTAAATCGTCACGAGGCGACGCAGGAACTAGCGACATACAAGTGGCATTTTTTCAACAAATGATGAATTGTCTCACACAGCAGACTCGGGCTATAGAAAGCGTCGCTTCCCAAGTGGCAAACTTGCAAAATCTCAGACAGAGCGAAGACTCTGATATAGAATCGCTATCAGAAACAGAGTTCGAGGACAACCAGCCGGATGTACCATTTCGACCCCCACCCTTTATCGATTCGCCTTTCTCTGGCAACAATGGGACGCCCCCGAAATTCGAAGAAGAGGCATTAGCCGCTCAAATAGCAGAAGCTCAGGCAAAACTAGTCAAGTTGAGAGAGAGATCGCAGACTGATGCGACCCCTGTATCGAGCTGCGACTTCTCCCCTAACACAATGGAGGCAGAACCAAAATTAGCTAGAGCAGATCCACAACTGGTGCAACAAGGCAAGAAGTGTCAGAGACTGGGGGAAGACGGCTGGAAAAATATAAGGTACTCAGAGGTACAAAAAACCTTCCATGTCACCCCCGTTTTCGCGGCATTAAAAGTGAATAGCATTCTGGCTGGCTCAACTCCCCGGACCAACCTCTCTACAAGCTTAGAGAAGACGGACCTAACGCTAGGTGCTATTACCTACGGGCTGTTCCTGCAGCGCAAAGCATTTGAAGGAGCATGGAAGAAGTTAAGCCCCTCCGCTCAGCAAGAAATCAATAAGAACTTCCTTGCCCCAGAGTCTGAGTTTAAGAAAGTCTCAGATGGATTGGCGCAGTACACTTGCGGAAGAAGAGCAGAGGTGATTCAGTCTCGCAGAGAGGTATATAAACCCTCAAACAAAGTACTGAACGATGCTTTGCACGAGATACCGCCATCCGAAACTCACCTCTTTAATGAGGAACAGCTTACAGAAGCTTTCAAGAATCAAGGCGGCATCCATAAGTTTTTTCCGAAAACCAATTTTTCGGAGAGATTTGGCTATAAATCTACAAGGAAAATTACTAAAAAGCCACAAAGACGAGACAATGCAAAAGGCTATAAAAAACCACAACAGCCCTTTCGGAATCATGGAAAGCCAGACCGTGGCAACCAAAGACCGCCCAAAAACCACACAAGCTCGGGATCAAAACAATAAATTAGAGGTATTCCGTGCAGGTTGTTTGAGAGCAAAAGTCAATCTATGGGAGTCGTTAGGTGCCCCAGAGGCAGTCCTAGACGTGCTTAAGGGATACCGTATCCCCTTTTTTCGAAAACCACCCATAACCTCGCTTTCGGAGGAAAACAGAACTAAATTCGAGCCCAAAGGATCAGATGCTATGTCACTACAAATTGCAGAGCTCATAAAGACGGGTGCCGTCTCCGAGAATCACTTCAAAAATTGCTTCTTGTCCCCAATTTTTCTTAGACAAAAGAGTAACGGCTCCTACAGACTGATCTTTAATCTAAAAAACCTGAATAATTACATACATTATTCAAAATTTCGCCTGATAAGCCTGAGAAAGGTGTCTCAAATAATAGAAAAGGATGACTACCTTATAAAGATTGACATTTCTAACGCCTATTACCACGTTCCCATAGCTAAATCACATAGAAGATACCTCTCTCTGGCTTATAAGGGAAAGATTTATAATATGCACTGCCTCCCCTTTGGACTGTCCAGCGCTCCGTCGATTTTCTCCCTTAGCCTCTCTTCTCCGAAATGAGGGTATCAGAACCATTGTCTATCTCGATGATTTTTTGCTAATGAATAAGGATTCGGAAATCCTGAGACAACAGGCCCATCGAGCGCTGCAACTCTTCAAAGAGTTAGGCTGGCATATAAACACTAATAAATCTGACTTGCTCCCTAAACAAAGCATAGAGTATCTTGGACTTATTTGGAACTCAGCGGAAAATACGAAATTGTTGCCAACTGCTAAAATTGACAATATCACCATTTCCATCACTACTTTGCTAAAAGCAGACAAATGGAGCTGGATGGATGCAAAGTACATATTAGGTAAACTAAATTTCGCGGCTAATGCAATCCCCCTGGGTTTCCTTCATTGCAGACTCATACAAATAGCAGCAAAACGTCTGCCAAGCACGGAGCGCAACAAATTTTTTCCACTACCAAATCAAGTCAGAGAAGAATTACAATGGTGGCTGCAAAATTTAACAAAGTCATCAATTCTTCAAATGGCTCCACCATCGGCCTTCGTAACTACCGATGCCTCGGACCTGGGCTGGGGAGCCATATTAAACACCAAAAAACTTTCGGGTGGCTGGAAAAACTCACAACGTCGCTGGCATTGCAATCAAAAGGAATTGTGGACCTTATGGGAAGTATTACAAAGAGAACAGCAACAACTTCGGGACAAAACAATAATTTTTCAATCGGACAATCGCACAGCCACTGCGTATATAAGAAAACAGGGAGGTACAAAGTCCATACGACTCCTAAAGATTGCCGCAAAAATTTTGGAACTCGCTCAACAGCTCAGCATAAACATCGTACCAAAATACCTACCAGGGAAGTACAACGGCCTGTCAGACAGCCTATCCAGAGGGAAACACCAAACGGAATGGCATCTTGGCCCTCAAATGCAGAAAATAATTTTCCACAAGATGGGAACTCCCGAAATAGATCTGTTCGCGACGAAAGCATCAGCAGTAGTCCCTCGTTATGTGAGCGAGGATCACCAAGACAAGACCAGCGAATTTACAGATGCCTTCAGCAGAACGTGGGAATACCGGTTAGCGTGGATTTTTGCTCCCCCAGCACTTATCCCGCAAATACTCCGGCACCTCAACCACTCCCACGGACTATATAATAATGATAGTGCCGAAATGGGAGAAAGCCTTTTGGAGGCCAGAGTTGAAGAAGCGGGCTATTCAACCCCCGCTTCTCATCAAAAACCTCAAAGACCATTTAACAGATCTAACCACGAACTTACCCCCTCGGCACATCCAGCACCTGTCGTTGGAGGCCTGGAAAATACGGGCTGGATACCCGAAGTAGCGAATTGGAGCAGTAGGGAACGTGACGTGTTACAATCGGCTTGGAGGTCTTCTACGTTAAAAACATACAAACCGGCATGGAAGTGCTGGTTGCGGTGGTGTGAGTCGAGTAATATCTCACCTGCAACACCAAACGCAAGCGATATAGCTAGACACTTAATATATCTCCATGATACCCTGAAACTAGCTGCGAGAACCATCTTGGTACATAAATCAGCGATAGTTACCTTTATTAGCCCATCGTCCAGTACCACCCTAAGCGGTCACCCCTTGGTTAAGAAAACCGTAAAAGCCATTTTACAAAAAAATCCCCCAAAGCACAAATCCACTATATGGGAAGTTTCTGACTTTTTGAGTTATTTAGACCAGAAGTCTATAGACCCAACGAACCTTTTCCAAGTCTCCCAACATGTAGCAACACTTTTACTTCTGTCTACGGGAAGACGCGTCCACGATCTTACGCTGTTGCACATAGATCAATCTAATTGTCAAATTCTACCGGACAAGATAACATTTTGGCCAGCTTTCGGATCAAAAACCGATAACTATAGCTACAGACAGTCCGGGTGGTGCCTTCTTAAAAATGCTAATATGAAATTTGATCTTTGCCATTGGATCCCGGTGCTAATCGAACTCTCAAAGCATCGCCGAAGAGCGACACCTACTCTAACGAGTCTTTTTATTTCCACTAGGGGAAAAGTAAGAGCTGCTTCCCGCTCAGTCATAGCAGGTTGGTTAAAGAAAGATCTAAATAATGCTAATATCGCAACCACCCCAGGCAGCTTCAGAGCTGCGGTTGCCACAAACAACTGGAGTCACAGAAATCTAAATATCGATGAAGTGCTAAGCAAAGGGAACTGGCGTAGCGCCAAAACATTTTTCAACCATTATTTCAAAGAAATTACACCTAAATCTAACAATCAAAGATCCTTATCAGATAATTTTGTATCTCTGTAGCCCGATCCTAATTTTCTTTCTTCTCCCTTTCATCGATCATATCGTGTTATATTAATTATTTAAAACTATGATTAATTAAGACAATTGTGTATCAAATAAGACTGATTGTATGTACTATTATATCTGATAATCATTACATCTGTGTTTAGTTATCACAAGATCACCATAATATTAGTCACAGTACAGTCACAGTACGCAAGTCAGCGCCGGCAGATAATAGACATCTCAATGGGTCAAGCCTAAAGGCTCGAACACCTAAATAGGAACGTTTTCCCCCCGAAGGGAAGAAAACGTATATTTAGGTTTCAGCCGAAAGGCTTGACCCACAAGTAACCGCTTGCCGGCTTTCGCCTCCTCGCCGCAATTCGAAAAAAATACTGCCAAAGCGAGCTCAACTTCGCACCGACGCGCCGACTTGCCACACACTTCACTACGGTCGGATGACGTAGTTTCCTGTTTTAACCAATAAATCTACTAGATGGCGCTGATGTTCTGAACCGTTATCTCAATGGGTCAAGCCTTTCGGCTGAAACCTAAATATACGTTTTCTTCCCTTCGGGGGGAAAACGTTCCTATTTTTCAATAAACTTTACACCTAAAATTTTCGAAAAGTACTTCGAATTTTCAAAAGTCGTAGAACAAAAGTTGTTTAGCTAGAAGTCCAAAAGAACCCCCTTTCGGCTTAAATGGGCTTACCTGTTACATCTTGTATATACCTAATATACACTAGAATCTCAATGTCTACAAAATTGGTTTTGAATACCTTTAACCGATTACTTTATAATTCTTTGCCCTTTAACTAAATTATTTATGAAGTCTATAGATCAAAGAATGGAAATTAGAATGCTGCAGGCGATACAGCTCTGAAATTCTATTATCATGACTTCCTCCCTCAGTTAATTATTGTTGTCAAAAACAGATTTCAGTAGACATCATTTGTATTATGTCTACTATAGCTTTTGTCCAGTAATTAAATAAAGGGATGATAGTTTGAGGTTTTAGAAATAAAATTAAATCATATTATAACCGACTAATATCCTACTTATATTTATTATAAACGCGAAAGTTTATTATGTATGAATTAATATGACTTTGTTACTCTTTCACGCAAAAAATACTCAACCGATTGCGATGAAACTTGAAATATAGGTAGCTGGATACGAGAATAACACATAGGCTACTTTTTATCCCGATCTTCCCGCGGGAACGGGAATTACGCGAGTGTATCCACGGGGTGCAACTGTTAGTAATAATATAATGAACCAGAAATCAATAATGAAGTGAGAATAGGAATCTTTTAACAACAACTGTTACTGGTTGTTTTTTTTGTATGTATTTACAAGAATAAAGTATAATATGTAGTGTATCCGTTGTCTAGTACCCATAGTACAAGTCTACTGCTTAGTTTGAGGCTAGATTACGCTTTGTGTAATGTTGTGCAAAATTTATTTATTTGTCTATTTGCCTATAATAGCAATCTAATACTCTTCAGCTTTATTTTTTTTCTCCTGTATAACTTATTATTTTAAAACTATTCGGGTGTGCCAACAGTTCAACTCTATGTATTTGAAAATATCTTTTTTGTAACTAAATTCTCCTAATATTTCTTTTTTGTTTTTATTGCTCAAGGCATTTTAAACATAGAATTTTTTTTTTGGAAATATATTTCCTTGCTAAAAAATATTTCTATGTTTAAATTCTACTAATCATTAAGAACAGTGAAAGAAATCATCGCGAGGAAATAATTGAGGCCTTGAACTCACCAAGGTCTGGAAGGGGCATTCGGAGTGGACTTTTTTATTATAACGGAATTATATTATTCATTGTCATAATTTATATCTTACTAATAACGAACAGCAAGGTCACCCCACATCTCTCGACCTAACAAAAAAAGTGTATACACTGCACTTTTTGCTCGGCTAATGATTCTCAAGCAGGATCTACTTACACCGACGGCAGATCACTTTTCCCCTTGGACTAGCCTCCCATGTCTTAATGCATAATATTTCTAAGTGGAAGCCCTTTTTCAAGCCCTAAAGCCCTTTTTTGGAAGCCCTAAAATTTTTAAAAGCTATATTCTACTAATTATGAAGTGCATGGTGACCCCACACATCTCTCGACCTAGCAACAAACACACTGCACTTTTAACTCGGCTAATGATTCTCAAGCTAACTTTGATAAAACTTTTGAAAATTACGAATTTAAAAAGTTATATCCTACTAATTATGATGAGCGTGGTTACTCCACATCTCTCGACCTAGCAACAAACGTACACACACACTGCACTTTTTGCTCGGCTAATGATTCTCAAGTAGTATCTACTTACACCGACGGAGGAACACTTTTCCACTCCGAGCTTGTAAGCTTGTTTTAATTAAATTTAATCATGTGAATAGGAGCTAGTTAATTAAAGAAAGGCTAATTATAGAAACAGAGTATTCTTTCTTTCTACGGCAGCAGGCAGCCATTTTTTAGGATGCCGTAGCCAAATGGCAAAAAATGAAACATTTATGCATTCGTCATGTCTGTTTGTCGGTCCGTTGTCACTGCCACTTTTTTTCCGTAACTATAAAAACTATACTGTTAAAACTTGGTAAGTCGACGTCGAAGTTATTGTTTTTTTATTTCTGGAGAAATAAAAAAACAATGAATTATGTAACGTAGTTACACTACTTATACCTACTATTTTTCTGAGTGGTTTAAAAAAAAACAAAATCGGCTTGAACTAATTACGATTTAACTAAAATAATTCAATAAAAACAAATCGAATTATAATTTTGTGTAAGGTTTTTGCGATTTTGCATAATGAAACACAATATTTACTGGGTTTTATTTTTATTTTTAAACATTGATGTAAAAAGATTGTTCAAATTACCGAGCACAGTGAGAAGCCCCATGAGTTTCTTCGTGGCTTCTTCTCATGTGAGGGCGTTTCTCATGTGAAGCTATGGTAGTATTTTAATTTAACCAGAAATAATAAATAGTTATAATTCAATTTCAAAACTATTACAATAACTCTAAAGTCACTGGAACGTTTTGATACAAATAATTAAGAGGCGTAATAGGAATAAAGTTAGCGAAAGCTCGGTCTTTAGCCGTTAATGCCATTTTTAATTTTTAAATTAAATAAAACGGGAGTAAAACCCGGTATGTATCGAATTATTTTAGTTTAATAATTCTATAATAATATTATTATTTTAGTTATGGGCATTTTTGGACGCAATGATCATTCACCTTAGTTATAAGGCGTAAAACTTTTTGCAACTTGTTTGTAATTAGTACTAGTATATTATGATATATGTTTAGTCATTAGTTTTGGTTACTAGTCAAATAATTGTATTTAACAGGAATTTACTGTAGACCGTCAAAACCGGAGCTCAAGTAAGTGTAAAAGCATTAACATAACAATAATTTATTGATTTACTACTCCCCTAACCTTGGAACCCATCCAGAATTCCTTAATATCTACCTACGGGTTCACGGTCAGTGTTTTCGGCTTCACCTTCCAAATTCTTCTCATTCTCAGACCTTTGAGGTTACTCTGGCATCCAGAGCAGTAAATATGAATGACCATTCAGCTGTATTGCGTCAAACATTATAGTATTTAATTTAATCATAACTCTACTTATATTTTCTTTTGTTTTCGCGATGTTAGATGTCTACCAGTGAGCATGAGGTTTGGGAAAGACCTCAAGAAGAAAAAATACTAATAAATATTTGTCATATATCTCTATCTAGGGATTTGAAAAATCAGCCCTAAATGTAATAAAAGCAAACATAAATATAATAAAAGCAACTCGATTAAAACTACGAAATGAGTTTAATTTCAACAAAATGTAGTAACCGGACATCCTTACCCTAAAATCTCGCGGGTTGTCGTCGCTGCTGTCATTGTCAGTTGGCAGCACTATCTTTGCGGTCGCCGCGAGAAACACTTACCGCGTAAAACGCGCGTCGCGCTTTTTAGATGGCCGCCGCGTGTGCTCTCGTTAAAACTTTTCTTTTCTTGTTTCACTATCTATTAATCTTTGCCTAACTAACATATTTTGTGAAAGAATAAAACTAAGTATACCCCGAGACTATAAATTTATTCTATATCGTTTACATAAACTTCGTATTTCTTATTTTATAAAACTAGCTAGGTAGCCGGAACAATCTTACTAGAAAAACTGGTTTGTGTTGGGGCGACTTGGCATCGGAAAGGTAGTGACAGAGCTGCGTGGAAACATTGGAGAGGCATTGGAGAGGCCCTGCTGTGGCCAAATACATGCTGTTGAAAAATAAGAAGAAAGATAAATCTGATTTTTGCCGTAGTTGAAGAAGAATTTTATTCTTTAATATTAATTTACTACTCAATATCAAATTATAATAAAATGCAATTTTTACCGATTACACAAAAAAAACGATTGTAATGTAAAAATAACAAAACAGTACTAAGTCCATGAGTTTTTTGTGGTTTCATTTCATAGCACCTGTATCACATACTAAGGCATCATATCGTTGGTTCTACACACGACAGCTTCTTCACGCTCCATGTGTGAAGTAGCAGGGGCGTTGCTTGTGTGTAGCGACCCGTCTTTTAACTGGGACTAATAAGACTTTTCAAAATGATCATGTATTGGTATAAGTATTTGAAAACAATATTTTTGTAATAGAGTAAATCATGATCACAAAAAATACCTACCAAACCCCTATGAATGTCTCATGGTTTTTTCTCTTCAGAGGGCGTATTCCACTATAGTTTGAGATCTCCTTTCAAAGCTAGCCACCAAATACAAATGTAATCGACATAGAAACACTTAATGAAGGCACATCTCCGAAGCGAATTGCTTGCGTTACTTTGATGTCCCCATAAAGAGAAAGATTACATTGGGTCGACGTGTTTTGTGGTATAAACAAATACACTGGCGGTCGGTCCATTTGGGTCACTTACGTAAATAATGGTAAGGGAGGTGGCAATCTAAAGATGCTGTTGCTATCCTGATTCTTATTGGTTTAAGTTTTGAGGAGGACTATACTAAAAATGTCTTAAAACGCAAAGAGTATTCTAGTCCCAGACGTTGTTTGTATATTATGTGCACAGATTAAGTAACTAGACCTGTACTATGGGTACTAGATAATGAATACTTAACCAACTAATATTAGAAAGGTAAAAGTTTGTGTGTAAGTAAACGAGTATTTTAGTCCTCCTTCACGCAAAAGTAAGGTTCAGTATACACATAGCTGAAGTTCTGGATTAACACATAAGCAAGCTACATGTAAGGTATTTCGGCGAAGTTAGTTTAGGTATATTAAACTTTTGCACTTATATAGCACATAGCACTTCTGTTGTAAATGCATAGATGTATAGAGAAAACGCGTAGAATCAGAATAAATCATTTATGGTCAGCGTAAACTATTGTCCCGGCAGGAATTGAACGCGTTGCAGCCTGTTTGCTCAACGCACTACGGCTATAACATAATAGCACTTGTAGTTCTGTAATGTTTAAAATATAAAGTTCTATAATTAAATGGTTACCATAAATAACGAATTAATTTGAAACTTAATTAAGTCAGCTTGAAGTAGGTAACTGTAATTTTCCATTTGAGTAAAAAGACTGAAATATAGCCAAAGATTATGTTGATTGACAATTAATTCTAAATTTAATTAATTTAACAATGCCTTTAATTTCCGTGCCTTTAATTTCCAATATTCTATTGTTTTGATTATACATAATTTATAAATACCAGTGGTATTTCAATTAATTTGTAATTAGTATGTTTCTTGGATTTTCATGTACAAAAATTACAATAAATCTAACTAAAATAACAACATGAGGCCATATTAATAATATTAAACAGGAAATTAAAGTTTTAATACTAGTTAAAAACGCTTAACACGTAATAAAAATCTTTTAAAAAAGTTTAAAAAAAATAGTCTTCCACACGTACAATTCCACCTAAACAAATGTTGACTCAACACGGTGACCCAGTTTCATTGGTCGCGTTAAATAGGGAGCGATGTAAAGCTTTTACTAAAGATAAAAGTCGTAAATGTGGGCTTTTGATGAGCATCGGGAACAATATTGTTATGGTGTAGTTCAATCGCTTTGATGGACATGTTCTCTGCTTCTATCTTGAAGGCCTTTATTTCAAAACTAAGTCTAACTATAAACTTAGTTTAAGCATAGTAGAAAGCAGTAATTCTATGCAAGCTTGCCTGTTCTCTAAAAACGGGCTTTGATAAGTCATGTGTCAAATTGCCTACATTTTCTACAACTTATGTTACCGTTTAACTGGAACGCGGTGAGGAGATGTGTTGCTCAATTTTCATTTTTGGGAAACCTAGTTCAAATGCGTGTAAATTGTTTAATTTCGGGGGCATATATTAATTAATTTAGTTTCGTGAAGGTGTACCTACACTGTACAAGTGTAGTAAAAGTAAAAATCGGTGCAAAACTTGGACTTAAGCTTTGTCACCAAAGTTCCGTGAACAATCATTGTGAATGGCCGCCGTTTTACAATGATTCCCTTGACTTGACTTTAACTATGACGACTTGACTGTTTCGTGCAAAAAACTTGATAATACTTATTAATAATACTTGACACTGGCTTATGTCCAAATAAAATAATAATAGCCATATAAAAGAAGAAGAAGAATTTATGTTACCATGTAAACAAATTTGTTTGAAAGTTAGGCAATTGTAACAACGCCGCGAGATGCCAAATACTAATAGGTATTAGAAAAAGTGTTAGGATGTGTGTCAAAATTATATAAAAGAATTTGTTCCTGACTGTTATATTACTGATTAATTTGTGTTTACATTCAAACGAAGAGATGTTGTTTTTTTATTTATTTTAAGATTTTAATTTTGACACTCTTTGTTTGTAAAATTGAAATTATGTAGTGATAATAATTAATGATGTTTTGTTTTGCCGCTTTCCATCAGGTGAGATAGTGGTCAAACGCTTACCTATCAACTATAAAAAAAACGTAGGTATATAGATGAATGTGGTAAACCCTTATTTAAATTATTCACTATATCTTTTTTTTCTTACGTTAGGGCCGGCTTGCATAACGGTTCTTAAACATGTTTAAGCTGTTAAACGTGTTTAAAATCTGTCAGAATTTCAAGAACTGTCCATGTGTGGCAACGTATTATCAATCGTCCACTTAATGAAATAGAGTCCAATGTTCGATTTCCCAAAAAATATTTAAAATAGATTTAGTTAAATATGTTTTTAAATGGTTTTATGGAAGTCGCCCTAGGTACAGTATTAACTAAAAACAAACAATAAAACGTGACCATTTCAAACTCGGAAAGTTTTCTCGCGACAAGAAATTGAAAGGAAACAACCAAGGAGACGTAAATCATATTACCAATGTTGCACTTCGTGTAGTTGGAGAAACACATTCGAGCAATGTACGACTGCTTATATTTTTAATTATTCAATTAAATAAAACACTTTATTTATACGGTTGAATCGCGTTTTTATTCATGGTTTTATATAAACGAATCGAGCTTTCGCCAACTTTACAGTTGGCTTTTTCAAGGTTGACTGAGATGTAATTTGTCTATTTTAACATTCTAAAAAGTTACAGTAAACAACCGCCTCACAATTATTTGTAACAAAACGTTCCAGTGTACGCAGACTATAGAGTTATTGATATAGTTTTCAATTTAAATCATAATTATTTTTATCCCCAGCTAGCTCAAAAAACTACCATGGCTTCGGAACGCGCCCTCACATGAAAAGAAGCCAAGAAGAAACTCAGGGGGGTTCTTATTTTACTCGGAAATTTAAAACAATTTTTACATCAAACCAAGAATTAACAAATCTAAATAACAAAAAATATTAAGTCCTACAAATACTTAATACACTAAATAAAGTGTTTTATTATGCAAAATCGCGAAAACCATAGAAGTAATTATATTCAATTAAAGTTTTTTAAATTAAAAGTCATACAGACATACTAGGCCCATTTAGGGTTGGCTTCCTAACTTAGTTAATTGTATTTTTTATTTATTTAAGTACCTACCTACTACTTTTGGTTTTGTTCTATTTTGTATTTTTTTAAAGTTTTTATAAATAACATAATTTGGATTTGAGTCGACCCACTACGAAATTTCTGATTTAAAAGTATAAGAAAGTACTAAATATATTTTAGTTCTTTCTAACATTTAAACCTACATTCAACAGAATTATTTATTGTGATTTCTAACTATTTTGTTCTTTGATTCAATAGTCAAATATTTTATTCCTTTCAGAACATATAAATATAACCTACATGATCACTAAGGTACTTTAACTTAAAATTATTATGACTTGTGGTTTTAGAACGCGCCCTACGATGAGAAGAAACCTTAACTTACTGAAGAATATTCAGCTCGGCAATAAACGAATTGAAAAAGTATCAATTTTAAACGTCGACACAATTTCATGTTTTACATTGGTAGGATCCTACCTACATCATAATATTGGGCCTTAGGTATCATGATGTCTTATAATAAGTCGCCGCGTTGTCGTTCAGCTAAAAATAATAATAATTAAAAACACATCAAATAATTATAAAAATGAAATTAAAAACCACCCTAAAAATAAAGATTATTTAGATTATCTGTGGTTTCTTAAAGTGTATTTTTTATTTAAAATTTACTTTTCTTTTTATGAGCGATAATAAAACGACAACGCAACGACAATCGACCATGGAAGCGCAGAATATCATTTTTGTCGCTTCATTGTGGACGATTCCAGTCAAATGCATTATACGGTGCAAATTGCTGTACCAACATCGAGTTTTACAATTTGTAACTAGATTTGTTCGAAGTAATAAAAAAAAAACACGTTTCAACTCAAACTGTCAATTACTTTAGTACTATCCCAGTCACTAGATCTCAAAAACAATTTTATTGTCTTTTATTTTTACCTTTTCCACCTTAGCTTCTGTTTTGATCGTATTTTGCTCCTGTTTCGATCTTGTTTGGTTTTTGTTTCGTTCTTTTTTTTGCTTTTTATAGATTATAACTGAGAACGAGTAGGCACCTTAAACATTTGAAGGGATATTTTGGCACATAATGCAAATTTCATTCATTCATTTATTTATTTGCATAGAAAGAGGTACAATATGGTGTTACAAATATTAGGTCCAACAATTTCTACCAATCACGGTGTGCAAATATTTACAACGTTCATAATAAAATTATAAGCTAGCTTACAAAATTAAGTTTTACATTAATATAATAACCAATTATCAAAATAGTATAATAATTAGTTACAATTCAATAGTATTCAATAGTTCTATAGGAAACGCAAGTACAATATGTCAATAAATGGAGAAAATTAAAATGTTTGTCAATACATTTGACACACACACATACACACATTACATTTACATTTTACATTATTTTCAGGTGGTGGTTTTCACTCCATGCAAATATTTTGAACCCACAACCTTTTACATGAACGCCCGATGCTCCACAGTAGTCGTTTAATTAATTAATACTCAAACTTAGTCTGATTTGACGTTTACACGGCATTGTTACGAATCTCAAATTGATGTGAAACAACTCAAATAATCCAATTAGAAGTTTTGTTCACGAGTCTCCGCGTAGGTACAGGTAGGTACAATCGACGAAAGTTCTATTTCGCCACGTCAAGGGTGATGTTATAGTATATACAAGATGTAACGGGTAAGCCCTTTTAAGTCGAAAGGGGGTTGTTCTAGACGTCTAGGCGAACAACTTTTGTTCTATGACTTTTGGAATTCGGATAAAAAGAACTTGTCCGTTACATCTTGTATATAATAGTATATATGGGGTTTTGCGGTTTCACGCACGTAAATCCTGCTGGGCTATTACGAAACGTACGACCGACCAAACATCAGTTAGGTAGTTAATGTTCGTTTTGAACCAATATTATATTCAAGACGAAAATCAAAGAATAGGTATATCGAGAATTATTGGTTCAGAACGAATATTAATTACCTACTGATGTGATAGCCTGAAAATCCTAATTCCGTGGTTACTTCGTGATAAAAGTAGATTAATTCATGAATCCAGTTTTTCAGCTTTGTCCAATCATAATTGTGTAGACTGTTTTTATCGTAATCCATTTAGTACCTACTATTTGCGCGAAGAATTTAAAAATACTCAATTACTTATCTTTTTACAGACAAATAGTTGTACGGAACCCCTTGTGCGCAAGTCCAACTCGTACTTGGCCGGTTTTTTTAACATTTTTATAATGCGGTCACTAATTTTTTTTTCTTTTTTTCTCTTCAGTACGTAGCGAAGGCATAAAATGCCTTCGCTACGTACTGAAGACTGTTGCCAGTGACAAATTCTTTTTTTCTACGGCGATACAAAGTGCGCCGAGTCTTTCATTATTCTTAACTCATGAAAGAGCAAGATCAAATTCACCTTGTTACGTATATAGTTTGAAACAATTCATGTAAGACAGGTCATTTCACTAGTGGTTTAAAATTACAATCTCTATGAAGTTCGACACGAGCTTCCCACGTGAAGCCGTGTACACACTACCGAGTTGTAACCGTAAATATTGCATCAAAGAACGTACCCTCTTACTTATTTACCATGAACACAAATTCATAAACAATGTACCTATATCGTTTTTTCTTTCATTTACGGTGTTTTAAAATTATAACAAATTTAATTTGCAATATGCAAGAAAAATAAACGGACAAAATGATTAATATTTACATTAGACATAATATAATATACAAACTAAATAAACACATTTTTATTAGAAATAAAACTTAAAATTAATTAATTTATAGCTACTTTCTTAATATCAAACTAAAGATACAGTAAGAAATGAACTCCCTTACTTATAAAATATTATTTACACATGACTAAGTTATGTGACATTTGTCTCTGTCTGTCAACTTTGAAACTTCATGTGACAGTAAAAGACAAACGATGCATAGTTATGCAGCGCATTAATTAGCGTTTCTAAGTAAGGCGGTAAGAAATAAGGAAACGATCAAAGGTAAAAGAAGCTATAGAGCATGTTGCAGAAGCAGAAGGTTAAAGTGATAGTGGGCCGGACATCAGGCAAGGTATGAAGACGAACGATGGACGAAGGTCGTAACCGAGTGCTGTGGGCTGGTGCACGGCAAACGGGGCGCCGTGGCCGCCTGCTCAAGCTGGTCGGATAACATCCGCGCTGTCCGACATTGTTTTTAATTGGGTTATCCTACTAATATTATAAATGTTAAAGTGTGTGTGTTTGAATGTTTGGATGTTTGTTACTCAATCACGCAAAAACTACTAAACCGATTGCGATGAAACTTGGAATATAAGTAGTTGGATACCGGGAATAATACATAGGCTACATTTGATATACGATATTCCCGCGGGAACGGGACTTACGCGGGTGATCGTGGGGCGCGGCTAGTCTCAAGTATTAGATTTACCCACTTTTTATTTAAATATTTTCTTGAAGTGTGGAATAGGATATAGGAACAATCAAAAAGCCTTTATATTTTATTTATGTTAATAATTAGGTACAACGGGCGGCCTTATCACTAAAAGTAATCCTTTCCAGGTAACCTTAGCTTACAATCCACACTCTTAATTGACAAAAAGTGATATTTTTGTCTACCATAATTAACTATTAAATTAAAAAAACTCATTCAGATTTTTCGAACTTACGATATTGAAGCTGTTTAGTTGTTGTGAATACGATCAACGATAAAACTTTTTTCAAACTCGAACTTACCGGTCGGACAAAATGCATCCAGATTAGGGTTTATGATGACAACTAATTACTAAATAACTAAATGACGTTCGGTTGTCGCTGTAAAAGACCTAGGGGGTCTGAAATAACTGAACAAAGAAAAGTAATTACAAGATATTTTATTTTAAAGAAGAATGTGACGCAATAAACAAATGCGCGATCACGCAAGTAAGCTAGGTAGGGTACCTAACGAACTGCGCAGTCGGCGATTTAAATATTAGAGATGCGCAGGCGCGCGAAGGAAAACGTTTACAACGTTACACGGTCGGAACGAAAAAAAATGCCCGAACCGATCGATCGACCGATCGCAGTTCGTAGTACAAAACAGCCGAAACATCGTATGTCCATATTTTGTTATTTCGTCATAGATTCCCTGAAATAGTGTCAAGGATCCAATAATCAGATTACGGTTACAGCCCGCAAGTGGATACCCGCCTTTTGTGGAACATGTTTCAGTATATCTAGACAGTTCATACCCTAAGGGACCATGTTCTCATCTTAGTTACCGAAAGCGATGTATGAGCGTGTACACGGTAGAGTTCTAATAATTTGTGCGACAGAATATTTAACAAAATTTAAAAAAAAATGTAGAGTAGAGAGTACAAAAGGAAAGATTACAAGAGTCACTTACACCTACTGACTAAATAAATAGCAAATTATGCCAGACTTGAAGCAGAGACGCTTCGCAATGACAGAATAGAAATTGAATTCAGGCTATGCCTGGTTTAAAATTCGTATTATGGACATAATAAAAGAATGACCAATCATACAAATTACCTACCATATTTTTGTAAAAGTTAAAAGAAAAATACACCAAAATAAAAACAAAAGTGAAATCAAAATTAAAAAATACAAATTTACATTATACCGGGTCTTAATCGTATACTATTTTATATTTTCTTACCTCAGGGGACCGCCCCCCCCCCTCGAGACCAAGATCATTGTAACATGATCGAAACGTCGAGGTAAGAAAATATAAAATAGTACGCGATTAAGACCCGGTATAATGTAAATATGTTAACAAATCGTGTGAATTTAAAAAGTTTATTAAAAAATACAGTTTGAAACGTAGACAAAAAAAAGTTATGACGACTGTTGAAAATGCGACAGTTGAATTAAAACAGTCGCTAACCACTCTATTATGTATCGCAGCAAGTGAGAAATGCAATCGAAGTTTCTGGAGTATTGTAGTACTTATATAAACTTATTATGTAAGTAAGTCAGTCTACTACAGTCAAATAGAAATTGCTTAACGTACTTTTATTATTTCACTAGCTGCGGCCCTCGATTTTACCCGCGGAAGTCCCGATCCCGCGTGAATATCGAGATAAAAAGTATCATTAGTGTTATTCCACGTCTCCAGCTACCTATATTCCAAGTTACATCGCAATCGGTTAAGTAGTTTTTGCGTGATTGAGTAACATGCAAATACACATACATACAAACTTTCAACCTTATAATTATTATTTTAGTAGGATATCGATAGCTATTGAAAACTGATGTCCTAAGATTCGACATGATGGCATTCGATGTGGCACATTACACCCTGCTTAAGTTGCTTGGCTTTCAAAATAAGTTTACAGTAACTTCCTACATTAATAGATATTTAATCAACTAATTCAATGACAGTAATAAATATTTCTGATAACCATAAATGTTTGTTGCTGGTTCTGGGTGTTTTCTATTTTAAATTGCTTTTGATCAAAAGTTCAATCAACCAATTGAAAGTTTAATTAATTTTGAACAATCATCTTGGTCCAAATTAGTTTCGGTTGAAAAAAAAACCAGTAAATCTTTTTTAACTGTAGTTAGTAGTTAACTGCTGTAGTTAGGTACAGGTGTACCTACCAATGTATTAATTAAAAAAAACTACAGTATATTTTAGATCTGCGTACTATGTACTTTAGAAAAAACATAAAGTACGCAAAAATACTATATTTCTACTGTAGAAACTTTAAAAACTTTATTTTGGTTTTCTGGAAAAAAACGGGTGAAAGTGTGACACTTTTCCTGTGTTAATAAATCATTGGTTCACCTATAAATGATTCCCTTAAGCGAACAAAGTATACTACTGAAATAAATAGGTGAAGTGCCAAAAATATCTGATTTCTTATACTTGTTCTACAAGTACGACATTCAATTTTTGTATTTTCATCTCTTGCAAACAGTTGGTTTGAAATACTATGGTATATTTTTTGGGACGTACTTCACATTTAGAACCAAATGCTATATTTTAGGTAAAAAGTGTTGACAACCATATACAGGTGTACCTACCAATGTATACAATAAATACCTATTACTGTTTCTACACATATGTACATGAAATAGAACACTGATGAGGAACATGACAATAATGAGATATAACATCTGAGTGAACACATGTAATGTATCTAATACGCAATAGGTAGTAAACACCTACATTAGATTCTACGTGTAAGATCATGTTACAACATGCATCATTTGTGTAATTGGGGAATACGGGAATATTCTGCTGAATTATCTGTGTAACACAATATACTAAGGAGCTTATACTATTAATTTAAACCCTATAATTAATAGCTTGAATTTCGAATAACTACTACTTAGCTAATCGTGGTTTCACACGTAAGTCCTGATCCTGGAGAAATATCGGGATAAAATGTACCTGGAATAATATCCCTACTTTTGATTCCGATATTTTTACGAAATCGCGGGATTTATCCCGCGATTTTAACGCTCGTGGAGGCGATCCTTTAGGGAAAAAACCTTAGGGTGCTGCTAATTAGCTTTTATTAAAAAGTAATTAAGGCTCCTAATTTTGTATTTTTAGGTATTTAAAACCCATAAGTTTTTGTGTTGTGAGTGTTGCTTGAGTTCCTGCTTGCAGTTCAACCAGTTTCAGAACTTACGCGAGTAAAGTCACCAGGCTTAGCTAGTTCGAAACTAAAGTTATGAACCACCTTTTGACCTGAATGTCTCTTTGACCGAATTGGCTCTGACTTTTGAACCGATACCCTCCGGACTTTAAATTACCTATCTACTTAATCACCCTAGTAAAGGAGACTAAAGATTTTTGTTGACCGATAGCAGACTATCGGCCGACTAAAATCTGATGTTGAATACATTAAGAAACGGTTTTACAGCAATTGTGTTCATCCTAAAATCGAAATATTTCTTCACTTTAGAAGATTAATGTAAAGATTACTAAACCATGGTTTTTTTTGACAGCATTTGTATTGCGGCAGCGCAGCAGGCAATTATCCGGCTGCAATGGAGGATGTTGCGAGTTTTATTCCCGCTGGAGACAAGTGTTTATGCTGACCATAATAGATAATTTCTGGTTCTGGGATGTTTTCTATTATTTGTATGTATTTACAAAAAAGGATGATATGAAATATATACGCGATTAAGTTTCCCATAATACCTACAAGCGGTTACCTTATTTGAGACTGAATTGCTCCTGAAATTTATTACAATTTATCAAGTGCGGTCGATGAATTTACCAATGTAATGATACGATTCTGTGGGAATAGCAAGACGAAAAGTAGCTTAAAGTATTATTTCATAATATCTTCATCTATTTGCGTGCCAAGTTTCATCGCAATCGATTAAGCAGAATTCGCGTTAAGGAGTAGGTAATAAACATAAATAAATAGTAAGCACATATTATTATTTTATACAAACAAACTTTTACATTTATAAATACTAGGTCGATTGGATATAATTATATTTATTTCTAGTCTACAGAGGTTCCGACTATTACATTACAGAATCATAACCCTAAGTAACAAGATAATTAATTTAGAAGTACTTTTATTATAATTAATTCAACGAACTGTTCAAAGGTTTTTAATTAGGATTATCTTAATGAAATGAAAAGGTTACTTTTTATGTCGAGAGCTTCTCTGGTTTAGTGGGTTTTTAGGTCCTTACTCGTCAGAGAATTTAAAGATTGTGGATTCAAATTTATGAATTAAATCTCATGGTAACACTGAAATGCAAGCTTTTGCAAAACATCAAGCAAATCTTTCATTTGCTTCATGGTTTGCAAAAGTTTGCGCTAGTTGGAGAAGCTAAAAATGGAGAAGAAGTAATAGATAGAATATAGAAGTATACTACAATAAATAATAAATAAATTCTGTGACAAACACGCAGCGCCATCTAGCCCCATGGTAAACTGCTAAGCTGTACTAGACAACGGATATACCAATTATATTTATTTTTATTCTGTAAATACATACATAGGTATTATACATAGAAACACACCCAGACCAGACACAAATATTTATTTTTAAGCATAAATATTTGCACCCAGCGGAAATCAAACCCGCAACCTTCTGCATTGCAGCCAAGCGTTCGCCCGACGCGCCACAGAGGTCGTCGAACAGAGGCCCAGAGGTCACAGAAGTCGATATAGAAGTTATACTACAAGTATATCTTACTAATATTATAAACGCGAAAGTTTGTATGTATGTATGTGAGGTTGTTACTCTTTCAGGCAAAAACTACTGAAGCGATTGCGATGAAACTCGGAATATAGGTAGCTGGATACCTGGATAAACACATAGGCTACTTTTTATTCTGGTATTCCCGCGGAAACGGGCCTTATGCGGGTGAAACCGCGGGGCGCAGCTAGTTAGTAATAAGAAGGAAAAGAAGTCATATCTATACTTTGTTCTGGATTCTTTACAACTTTATCTAACAGTTGACAGTTTTTGTTTTCTTTTTCTTAATATAATAATTCATAATAATTATCAGCAGTTATTAAGCAACTGTATTCCGATGAAACACCTTAACCATCAGGAACTAATTAATATATACTTAGGTTTAACTTTTATCTCTTTAAGTAAGGAACGTATAAAAAAATGGAAAAATATATTCCTTTTTTCTTTAACATTAACAAAACTTTCCTTTTGTTAATGATCACTTTATTTATGTATTTTGAATGAGTGGAAACTTCACTGGATTAAGTTTTTTTTTTAAATTAAGTTACTTATAATTGATGTAGTTCTGTATGTTGGCCAAATAAATAAAAATAAAAATGAAATTAACAATTCTTTGTTTATACAAGGTGTAACGGGTAAGCCCTTTTAATCCGAAAGGGGGTTGATCTAGACGTCTAGGCGAACAACTTTTGTTCTACGACTTTTGGAAATTCGAAGTACTTTTCGAAATATTTTGGTGTAAAGTTTACTTGAAAATCAGCTGTTTCTGAGAGTTCGAGGTCATTGACCTTATGTTGTCCTTTTATTTAGTTTGATGGTTTACAATCAAAACTTCAATTATTTTTATTTTCAAAATCAGCTGTTTTTTCATTGAAACATGGTTTAGACAAACCTAGACGTCTAGAACAACCCCCTTTCGGATTAAAAGGACTTACCCGAAACGAGTAATACCTATGCTAAATTAGGATCAATCATTTTAAAACACTTTATTTATTTGGTCTAGTCGCGTTTTTATTCATGGTTTTAAACGAACAGAGCTTTCGCCAACTTTACAGTTGGCTTTTTCAAGGTTGATGGTCAATCATTTTATGTAGGCCCCTTTGTGCTCTGGAAAGCACGTTAAGCAGTTGGTCTTGGTCGTTATTATTGATAGTAGTCATTAGGTTAGGTTAGAGGTTTTAGGACTACCTTAACAACTCTAACACTCGGTGAGCCATACCATAACACGAAAAGATGTAGAAAGTTAAGGACCTGATTTCTCTCATGATTTGGAAAAAACTATAGTTAACGATTTTAAACTTACATGATTAACTTCACTATGAATATTATTAGATAACAAGATATTTACCATGTTTATTTTTACTTACAAGGAACTCGATATTTCACCAGTAACTTCGACCAGCTTGTTCACGAGACTAATGCGTGCAACTTAAACTTGAACTTGAACTTCAAATATTCATAGTAAAACAAAATTTTTTTTTTTTGTTTCATTTATTTATCAAACAAAAATTTGGTTTTAATATATAAACCAAAATTACATTTAAAAACCAGTGAGGTTTGTAGGAAAATCTATTATTATTAATTACAAGCCTACGTCGCATCGTCAACAATCAATTATTAAAAAAAAATGTAATATGAACTTTAACTTAAACTAGCTAAATAATAAGTCTAAATAGGAAGAGAGAAAAGGGTAACAACATATTTTATCTTATGATTTTGAAAGGGCTATAATTGCAAAGGAATATTCCGTAGATATCTGATCATGTTCCAAAATACCTTTAAAGCCCAAGCTAATTTAATCTACAAAGCTTTCCCTACAGCCATCTTTGATGAAATAACTTTTAATAAATAATAATAATAATTTCTGTTCACAGATGTTTGATATAGATTTTCCGCCGATCGTTTCATGTAAAATGTATACGAACATTAAAAAAAATAATTAAAAACCAACCCTATTTCGAATAACGTAACGTTTTTTTTCCCACAACATACATCATAAATTAACAGCACGCATGATAGGAAATCTTTTCGTAAATTAGAACCTTATTGCTTTGAGATAAAATTGAATATTGATACTCGGTTTTTACTGGTTGAACAGCAGTGATATTGAATTTATGCACCAATAAAAATGAGTCGTAAACAGGAACATCAAAATGAGTCGGGTCGCCACGCCTTGCGGCTGCGGTTACATACAATAGAGTAAAGTGACACATAAAAAAATGATAAAATGGTGGAATTAATGAAGTTCGAACAAACGCTTTTTTGTGCTAAAGGGTACACCATTTGTACCGGAAACTTCAAAAACGAATTCAACGCCCCCACGTTTTGAGTGGCCCCTTGTTTAGCCCCGCACGGTTGTTTTACTCTTTATAGGACATTTTTCTTTATCTTCTTCTATATCTATATGGCTATATTCCATCTGGACATTAGCCAGTGTCAAGTATTATTAATACTTTCAAGTTATTTGCATCGAAACGTCATAGTGAAAGTCAAATCGAGTCGAGAATCATTGTAAAACGGCAGCCATTTACAATTATTATTCACAGAGCTTTGGAGACAACGCTAAAGTCCATGTTTTTCACTACAATTGTACTTTACGAAACTAAATCGCCCCCGAAATTAAACAATTTAAACGCATTTGAACTAGGTTTCACAAAAATAAAAATTTGGCAACACATCTCCTCACCGCTTTACCGCCAATAGTCCTTTAGAATATTAAATACCGTTTGTTTTTAGATTTTATTAAATCTATTAATATAATATATATTTTTTTCTTATTTTGACGTTTCAATCATGTTTTATGGAAGGAGTTTAGGGTTGCATCTATTAAAACCGTGTACTCTGTACACAGTTTTACTCGCGTGTTCGTGTAAACTAAATATATATTGTGTTTTATTATATGAATCCTGTTTATGGGAACTACGAGTATACTCGTAATGGCGCCTGCCTTAACAAAACCTATCATAATGGATGATATGAATTTATTCAGCAATATAATCTACTTTTACCATCAAATATTAGATATTTACTATACTACCCTCATTTTCGACCACACAGGTGAGACGAGGAGCAGTCACGCACGAATCTTATTAAGGAGACTCCCCGTAGACGTGTGGTAATGGATTTATATACATCTTTAGGGTCAGGACAGTACATAGGTTTAAGTACCGAACCAAATTATATTAAGGTGTACTCTTACACATCAGTCACCGTCAGGTCACCGTCAAGTCACGTCACCGGACAGGGTTTTAAAAAAACATGTGTCTTTACTGCCAGTATGAGTTTGTTCCCACACGTCAGTCACCGGCACGTAATTCATCAGTCACTGCCGGTGACTGAAGTGTAGGAACAAACTCATAACTAGACCAATCGGGACCTCTACATTAATATTTAATGACAATTAATATTTATTATTAAGTAATACAATCAAATTTAATTAAAATACAACCTAATTAAATATAAATACACATAAAATAAAACAAAATACAAAACAAACAAAACATTGGAAACATTTATTTATTTATAATATGTATGTACTTATGTGATGATTTAATTTTGTAATAGGACATTTAGTAAATTTTAAATATGGATTTGTAATTAATTATCCGAAATAAATGATTGATTGATTGATAACTAGAAGTATAGACACATGTTTTTTTAAAACCTTGTGACTTGATGGTGACTTGACGGTGACTGATGTGTGAGAGTGCACCTTTATGCCACGACAGTAAGTAGATATAAGTACCGAACGTATTATATCTTTATTTATGAACGTACATACATAAATAGAATAACAATGTTTTCAAATTCTTACACCCCGCTGTTTCATCCGTGTAAGTCCCGTTACCGTGGGAATGTCGGGATCAAAGATAGCGTATGTCCTTTTCCAAGGTCCCACCTCTATACCAAAAATTCATCAAAATCCGTACAGTAGTTTAGACGTGAAAACGTAAGAGAGAGAGTTACTTTCGCATGTATAATACTCGTATTAGTATTGACATTTTTGTACATAGTTTGGGTCGCGGCTCATAACAATCCAACGGTATAAGTCGTAGCAATCATCGAAGCAGATAAGTCTGTAAAGGATGAAGAGTCAAAACTTATTGCATTACCGTTTTCAAAATATATTCTAGTAAGGTGATTATTGTATTTTCAAGAGTTTCCTTTTCATTATTTGTAATGATTTATTCATAAAACTTAAATGACATGATGTTACTAATAAAATAATAAATAATACCTAAATCAAATTTAAAACTGTATTATTAAAACTAAAATAAAATAATACAGCCATAAAACACAGTAATTTTGAAAAGAAAATGTGTTTCCTCAATCATGTAGTTTACCAATTTAGAATTCCAGAAAAACAGCTGTTTTTTTCCAGTAAATATAACTTCAATCTTTTCTAACCAAAAAATACAAAAATATAAACTCATAGAAATCTTTGTTCGCCTAGATATATACATGTGAACAACTGGATACTTATTAAATTCCTTATAAACTCGCTATATTGGCAATTAACCGAAGAAATGATTTATTATTTTTATCACAATAGTCGTACAGCACGAGAAAAATACAACAAATTCTTAGACAATACAAAGGCAATTTGATAGCAATTCTATAATTTAACGTCAGCTTTACCCGATCATTAGATCGGCCGTGTTAAACGAACGGGTAGGACGTGAGCTGAATTCCTATTTGATAAGAATTAAATTGGTATCGATGGGTTTCGTGAAAATAGCTATGTATCTGGCGTGGGCTTCGTTGAAATTGGTATGACGAGCCCTGACTAAGGCTGACTGCATACGATCGATTTCGCTATACCTACTGATTCTCGAAAGTACCAAAATCTATTGAAACCTTAGTATAACCAGTACGGAATAAACCTAAATGACGTTTTAACCAGTTTTTCTCAGATCCTTTATTCACCCTTTAGGATACTCACTGGAAGCAACAAGGTTTAACACCCTCTTTTACGTCGTGAAATCACTTTACGGCCGCCAGGCTGTTGAAAGCGGCCTGATGTGTGAAGATTCCCTCTGGCCTGGAATAGTGAGCAGCCAGAAGTATACCTCACAGTGCCTGTCATGCTGCAAATACCAGAGCTCTTCTGAACCATGAGGAATTCATTCAATAGCTTGGCTAGCAGATATGGTTACAATATTCTATACTGTGGCAAAGAGTAAGGATACCTCAAAATACCTACCTATGTTACTGACAAAGATGAAGGTAATATATTTTCTATATAGTGTTATAAAATGTTCTAGTGTTAAATTGTAATTTTCTTCATTTCAGTCTACAAAGCTTTTTTTTTTATAAAAAATGCCTGTTTTATATTGAATATTCTAACCTCACCTACCTATACATTATTGTTAAATTTAGTCCAGGCCACATATATTTCATCATTAGAGTAGGTAGTTTCTTTGCTAGTGGTAAATTCTCATTAGTTCTGGCGGGAAAGCTAACGACTCGTGGGACTCAAGCTTTTAGGCACAGACTATTTAGGAATTTAACATTAAGTAAAAGCTTTTGTTGAAAAGGTTCTATGAAATAGTAAAGTTAGTTTAGGGGAGTTTTTTTTAATAATGAAGTTCTTTGACGCTGCTTACGAGTAGAGTGACTTGGCTGAAATCATCACGCAATAAACGCATAGGAGTATATCTTACTAATATTATAAACGCGAAAGTTTGTATGTATGTATATATGTGAGGTTGTTACTCTTTCACGCAAAAACTAATGAACCGATTGCGATGAAACTTGGAATATAGGAAGCTGGGGACCTGGATTAACACATAGGCTAGCTAGTATAAATTAAATCCCAATTTTGTGGTCGCGGTATCACGCGTGAAACCGCTGGACCGATTTTGGTTATTTTTTTGTTGTGTTTATTTTATTCCATTAAAAAAACCTTGGAGTGAATGTGAAGCTATTTAAATAAAAATACAATATTCAATAAATGTGTGGTGGAGTTAAAGTGTATGGTGTTTGTAGAGGAGTTATCCACTTTTATTAGGAGAAGGTTTTTATGAAAGAAAAGAATGCAAAACCGATCTTGATAAATTTTGGTTGGTGAAACCGTAGTCCGCAGGTAATTTTTAATGAAAATTTGACCCGCTTCTGTTTGACGGCATTGAAAGTTGTGCGTTTGTGGACAAGTATATTATGCTGATCATTAGAGTTTGTTTCTAGTTTTGGGTGTTTTCTCGAAACTGCTTGATCGATTTTGAACCAATTTCTACTATAATGTTTGCGTTTAATTGGGAATGTTTCAGTAATAAAAAGTTTCTATGATGATTACTCGCTGCAAGAATTGGTGCAATAGACAATTTGTTGTTACTTAAGTTTTTTTTTATTTTGACAGATATTTCTCGACTGAGTTTGCAGTTTATCACTTTACATCTTAAATTTTGAATTTCTTAAATATAATGATTTTCGATGCTAATATTCTTCGGCTCATTCCGAATTCGGCTCACAATGTCACCCCTAATATTTCATCTTTTAAAACAAGAAAATATAAATTAATTACGAAATCTAATTTCACGGGCATAGTTTTAAATTTACGATGGCCCTGTAAATTTCCTTTAGACCATGAAAATAGGCGCAAAGCTCGAGAGGATATTCTGCGGTGCGTACTAAACGGAAAGTTATTAGTAGAGATAGTGTGTTAAATTTTATACTTGATTTACTATAAAGAGGAAAGATTCATTGGTCTGTTTGTAATAAATAGACATTGTAGCGGTCGCGGAGAGTCGTTGGATGGAGGTAGCTTGCGATTGCCATTTGTGTCGTTGTATGGGGGAGGCAACGAACTCGAATATAATATATGGAAGTATATTAAAAAAACGCACGCGGCAGACCGCATGATACGTAGTGATACTAGTCAGGTATCGGGACTAAAAACGAAATATTAATCTTTAATAAAGTTTATATGGAGTTCTGAAAAGTAACGCCTAATACAATCAATTGTCATATATGGAAGTAGCAATCCTTTGAAAAAATGTTCCATGCAAATGGTCGTTGCGGGGCCTAAAACGATGATTCGAACCGCCAGTCTGTCACTAAAAATTGTCCGGTCGATCCAAAGGTCGATCATACGTAATACTGTACGGAACATGTCAGTGTGTGCATCTGCTGCTGTGTCACCGTGGAACATATTTTGCTCGAATTTAATAAAGAAGTTAGATCTCCATTCTATTTATTCCTTGTAAGGAGGAAAGGCCTTTTTTCAGCAGTGGACAGTAGATAAGGGCTAAAATAAAAATACTTCGGAACTACTAGACCGATTTCAAAAATTATTTTATTAATAGAACGCTACAGTATTATGAAAGTGACATAGGATAATTTTGATATAAGTAACTTTCTTTGGTCAAGGTTACAACTAAAAAGTTCTAAATAATTTCTCCGGTTTTAACCGCAAAAACAGAAGAATAATTTGGAAGATTTTTCCACTCAAAACGTGGTTTGACTGTTTCAAAGTATTGACTACGACATAATGCAGTCAAAGCTCAAAAAGGTCACAGCAAAAATAATAATTTTCCGTTCAACTCCAAAACGTGAAATTCATTCAAAACAATTTTGTATCAAGTAAACTCGATTCCTACTTGTTTTCAACTTCTACAAAATTATCTAGTTTTGTTGTAGCTTTATTTTTACTAGCTATTACATCTCAGTAACGTAGGTACATTGTGACAATGCCGTCATTAATAAATGCGAGTAAAACCCCGTAATATTCCGCCCTAGCATGATGTCTTATAAGTTGTCGCAAAGTCGCATCGTTGTCGTTCAGCTAAAAAAACTTAAAAACACATCAAACACTTTCTCTTCTTCTTTAAAATGGCTTTTCCATTCGGACATTTGCCAGTGTCAAGTATTATTAATATTTACAAGTTATTTGCATTGAACAAAACAGTCAAAACGTCATAGTTAAAGTCAAGTCGAGGGAATCATTGTAAAAAGGGGGCCATTTTTACAATGTTTGTTCACGGAGCTTTGGAGACAACACTAAGCTAAAGTCCATGTTTTGCACCGAATTTCACTTTTATTTACACTTGTACACCTTCACGAAACTAAATTGATTAATATGCCCCCGAAATTGAGCAATTTACACGCATTAGAACCAAGTTTCACAAAAATGAAAATTTAGCAACAGATCTCCTCAACGCATTTCCGCCAAAACTCCATCAAACACTTTATTAAAAAAATCGACTTAAAAATAAAGATTTTATTTTAAATTGTCTGTGGTTTATTAAAGTAGTCAGGTTTTTTTTATTTAGCGTGCCCCGCAGTTTCACCAGCGTAAGTCCCGTTACCGTGGGAATATCAGGATGAATCCTAGCCTATGTATTATTCAAAGTCTCCAGCTACCTATATTCCCAATTTCATCCAAATCCGTTCAGCCGTTTTTGCGTGATTGAATAACAAACATCCAAAAACACACACTTTCACATTTATATTAATATTAATAGGATAGGCTTTATATATGTGTGTATTTTAGGCACGGGATAATTATTAGATCCTTTATCTAGCCACCACAACACAATTTTAGTGTATTTTCTAAAGGTGTGTGTGAAGTTCAAGAAACATTTTAATAATTATGTATTTAGGCTCTAGATATAAAGTTAAAGTTTTAACTGTGTATTTCCACAATTACCTCTATAATTAGACCTTTGTGCATGACTTTAAGCCATGGGTTTCCTCACGATGTCTTCCTTCACCGTAAGAGCGATGTTAATAGCGAACGTAATTTTTTTCTTAACAATAAGACATTGGTGTGCGGCCGGGATGCGAAACCACGACCTTCGGAATGAAAGCCGGGGTATCTCACTAGACCAACACCGCTCTAGATATATACTTGTATATTGGTAGTCTATAGCTTACACGAGGATACTCAAAATCAGTTATTTCTTACAGTTAGAGGTCATTGATTTTAATTTGTCCTGTTATTCAATTTGGTCTAATACAATCAGAACATTTTTTACCTATGTAAAAACAAAAGTTTATTAAGAAATATACAAACAGACAACACAAAACCTAAATTTAAAAAAAGAGCTCATTAAAACACAAAATAAATAAAAACTAAAACAAAATAACCCGTCCCCATCAAGCGCTCCCGCTGCAAAACTGCCCAAACTTAATTGATTTTATTTCCAACAACAGCTGTTTCATTGAAATACAACCTCAAAATTACCAAAAAAAAATGTTCGTAATTAAATAAATAAATAAATCCTGTGACGAACACACAGCGCCATCTAGCCCCGTGGTAAGCTGCCTAGCTTGTGTTACGGTGACTAGACAACGGATATACTACTTATATTTATTTTAACTTTTTTGGCAAAAAAAAATAATTAAAATACTACCAATAACTCACGGCGGGGGGTAAAAAAAAATGCATTTTTTTTGCATTATTTGCAATTTATAATAATGCATATTATTTACGAAACCTATTATTCAATCAATGCTATAATATCAATAACATTGATATTTCCTATTAGATTCCTATAAGAACATTCAGCTTTCTTTCCTACTTTTTTCTAATTTACGGTACAAAATACGATGTGTGGAAAAAAATCAAAAAATCAAGTGATATAACTTTTTCAAAGTTATATCACTTATTGAATTACCTTAGACTGATAAGATGTACGAATTTATATATTATAATAAATGCTCTTTCCTTATCAATAATTAGTTAAATAAAAACCACAAAATTCAGCTAAAAACACACTCCCGAAATTTAGTCCCGCGCGCGCAAACTTGCCGATATTTTGGACACAGATATTTTGGACACAGATTATTCAATAAAAAAGTTTTAAAGCCACAGACTATGATACATCATTCGATTCGGAATTTTTAAGCCCTTTCCACACAACCACGATAACAGAAGTAAGAGCGAGTAAATTATAATAAAACTCTCCCACTTCAAATACAAATCCCGCGGTGCCTGATCAGGCCCCACACGAGTCGGCCGTTAGACAGTTCGCGGTGGCTGAACAGGCTACGCACGAGTGGAGAAGGCATAAATATTTGTACCCAGCGGGAATCGAACCCGCAACCTTAGCGTTCGCCCGACGCGCCACACAGGTCGTCAAATTCCATAAGTCGTAGAACAAAAGTTGTTTGCCTAGATGTTTAGAACAACCCCTTTTCGGCTAAAATGGGTATACGTTACGAATTGTATGTTGAAATTCAAATGAGCATCTAACTCCTAGGTAGGTACAAAGTCAAACAAACTGAGCTATATTATTAATTTAATAAAGTATATTATACAAACTCCATACCTACAGCTCTATTTAACATACACGTGAATTTTACAACTACATACGTAGAGGAGAACCGGGTGATAATGGACCGTTATGATAAAAATAAGGCGGAAGTATGGCTGAATTTTTTCCATATAAAAGAATACATAAACCACGTAAAAGAGTTTTTTCTCTCAATATAACTGTTTGTCTTCCTAAATAAATAATATACTTCATATTCATTGACATTTATTTTTAATGTGTGATGAACAATACATTTAATCACAGTAATACACTGTGATTAAATGTATTGTTCATATACTTATTTTGCTATGCTGATTATGCTAGGCTAAAAAATGTAGTTTCCCTATACTACAAAGTTATTTTAAAACTAACTATAATAATAATTATGATCGCAACAAATAAAAATAAGCTATAGATAGACAGATGACCAACAATTTTTTTTTCTTTTTTGAAGTTAGTCATTTAACACAAACAATATATGTATTTCAAAATTATTTTTCTATAATGTGCTGCAGGGCTGATTTATTAATTTAAATTTCGAAAACATTTACGCTCTAAGTTGTACCCATCTTCCCCTATACACAACATACACCTAAAGCGTCCAAAAGCGCTTTTAAGCTGTAATAGCCTTTTTCCACTTTACCTGCATTATTTAGCTCGCCCGGGTGGAAAACAGATATAAATGACACAGTTTCCGGCCTGAACAGAATACTCCTGAAATTTCACGATCAGCGCGGTTGGGTACTGAGCTGGAAGGGTTTTTAGAGCTTTACAAGTTTAAGCAGATAGGTAGGTAAAAGACCATTTTCATGGTAACTATTTCTCACTAGACAAATTTTCGTATTTTAAACTGAAAGTGACACGATATTGGCGGTAGGGATCTTAATATTCCGCAGTAACTACAAAATATTCGAAAATACTATTTTGATATTTTATTTTTTATTCTATTATTTTCATTTTGGTAGATTTTTAATGTATTATCTTGATTTCGGTAGACACGATTGGTTAACTTTTATTACACAAAAAAAAATATCTAAAACAATTTGTTTAAACCGAAATTTTCATTTTTCAGCTCAACGTGACGAATTCAAACCTCTATTAATAAAGCATTATAACATACACTTGAAATTGGTTGAACAGTTTTACTAAATTAGCAATAGTTGTCATGTTATTAGGAATTGTTTGATTTTACTCACTAAAATATTGCACAGTCCCACCTTACGTCCTTCTCTTACACATCTGAAATTTGCTAGCCATATCCCTGTTACATTATAAGGTAAGTATGGGGCCAATCGTTCAAGGGTAATTCTATATACAGTTCGAAACTCACTATAAACAGGATGAACCATTCAAATCCGGATAGTTTATTTATTTCTTATCGGTTGTGAACCGATTATGGCCATTAGGAAATTAGCCAGTGTCATGTATTCTAATATATTATGCAACTTATTTGCATCGAAACAGTCAAGTCGTCATAGTTAAAGTCAAGTCTAGGGAATCATTTGTAAACACGGCGGCCATTTACAAACAATCTTCACGGAGCCTTGGAGACAACACTAAGTCAATGTTTTGCACCGATTTTAACTTTCATTCCACTTGTACACCTTCACGAAACTGAATTGATTAATATGCCCCCGAAATTAAACAATTTGCACGCATATGAACTAGGTTTCACAAAAATGAAAATTTAGCACCACATCTCCTCAACGAGTTCCCGCCAAGACTCATTCGGATAGTTAAAAAATAGATATGATGACATCAAAATTGTCACCAACAATTATTATTCTGATGTCACCAAATCCTAAAATTTAGCTAAATTCGACTTAAAAGTCCTAAATTAAGCTTAGACACTTTTCCTATTCCTTTGGTCCTATCCTTATTGTTAAATTGACACAGAATTTCTAAATGAAAATTAGCTTTCGTAGTTACTTTAATGCATGTTAGACTGCGTTTTGCGTGTATCTACTTTCAATTAATAAACTTAGTCGTATTTGTTTTGTATTTATATTTATAGTTGCAAAAATCTATACTTAATCATAAGAAAAGCCTCATTGGAATAAAACCTTGGTCCTTATTGGCTACATTATAAATAAAAGTATGTCCTTATGGATAGATATAAACACAAGATATATTGATACGAGTAGAGATATAATCCAATCATTCGATATTGTGATGCCAGAATGTTACATTCTGATTGAATTGTTCCTTCCAGGACAACGTTTTATTGTTTTTTTAGGATCGGTTCACATGATTACTTTTTTTTATATATTTTTTTTATTAGCTCAATGTGTATTTAAATTGTCTAGATTTTTATTTAAAATATACCAATTGCTATAGCAATTCAAAGAGGCAATGCAGCCAGCCTTTTGGGTACCTTACGTAGGGATGCATTTTTGGATTTTTAATTTTATTCATGATTACTTGTCGTTCATAGAGTTACACATTCCATCAGTCAGTTTCTAATGTCTCCGATTGGTAGATCAGTTATATTCTTTAAATACCAAATAAAATTACAGATTTATTCTTTTACCAATTATAACTCTTGAATGTCGAAATGGCTTAATCCCAGAAGATCAATTTCCGCATTGAGTTCTCAGTATTACCCAATTAATAATTTCGATGATGCCTTACAGCCGACTATAACTAAAACGCTTCTTTAAATTTGAGGTCTAATAAAACAGCTCTTAAACTAAAAACGAACATCGTAACTTTTAATTTATAAACTACACCGTATTTTATTATTGCCTAAATACACAACACCTTTAGCTCAAATTAATGTTTAGAACATTTAATACGTAAAAAGTACCTCAAAAAAAAAACAAAATGTCTTAAATTAAAAACTTACTTGTTTTCGATTATCTCAATGCTAGTTTGAAATTAAACTTGTTAAAAACCGTAAAAATAAGTTCAATAAAAAATCGCGAAAACAGAAGCAAAACCTATGCTTTAATCTTTATCACAATCAATCAAAATCTATATATAATTCTAAATCCTAATTCTATAAAATTGTCACGCAACAGGCACGTTGGAGTGACGATTTGCGCAAGACGGCTGGCACAAAATGGATGCGAGAAGAAAATAAATCCAGGTGGCATGCAATTGGACAGGCCTATATCAAGCAGTAGACTGCAACAGACTGATGATGATGAATCAAAATCTAAGCCGGCATATAAACCTACCCTCGCAATACTAGTATCCTGTGGGATTACACGATTGTTAATAGCTTTCAGGATATATGTTGTGTAATTCGTGATCGTGTCTAAATAAAGAACGTATTCGTGTGGGGAATACGAGTTAAATATTACATGTAGGTGTGTAGCTATATTATTACTTTTTACCCACGACGTAACGGAGCAGAGTGTATGCGTTTAGAGTGAGAGGTTGTGTGTTAGTATGTACACATTACAATGTACCCATTTATCTTTAAAACGGCTGGATCGATTTAGATGAGGTTTTCAGTAAAATGTTTGCTATGTATTAAAAATACATGCGTTTTTACTAATCATTTTAATTTGATGAGGTTTGCTAAGACCAAGACAGCGATGGCGCGCAGAATGATTTTGGACTTCTTTAAAAGTAACTGTCCACAATAGCCCTGAGTTGCGATAAATGGAGTAAAAGTAGCAAGCCTTTGCCCTGAAGTGGGACATTATTACGGGTGAAAATGCTACTAGCGTAATGGGCATCTTTACACCTTAGCGGGGATCGAGGATCGCGAAAAACTAAATCGACCGATTAGTGGCATAAAGGTCTACATTTCATTATAAAGGTTCAGAGTATTCATTTTTATAGCTATGCTCTGCGGTTTCACCCGTGTAAGTTCCGTTCCCTCAAGAATTTCGGGTTCAAAAGTAGCCTATGCGCCATTCCAGGTCTCCAACTATCTATAATCCATCATTCATCGTATTCGCTTCAGCGGTTTTGCTTGAAAGACTCACAAAATCACAAACGTACAAACGTAAAATGTTTATATATTGGTAAGATGGTATTTTTGCCGTTAGTAGAGTACTAGAGTACAATCGCAAAGTATAATTTGATGTAGAAATAAAGAAGCCTAATAAATATACGGCTACTATAAATGTTGTAAGTTAATGTATTAAAGTTGTTAAATAACTCAATGCGTAGACGCCAAAGAAGACTTAAACCTATGTACCTATTCGAACAGTCATCATCTATTTTCTACTAAACAATTTCTATTTTAATAACGGCTTCATAAGTTCTACCCCAGGATTCTTTTATTCGAAAGAAATCCTGAACGTCTTTAGAAAGAGCACTACCTACACTAAGTACCAAGTTCTCTGTAGGTAGTTTCATTTTAAACTTGAGACTCAATTACTTTAAGAGCAACGAAGTCAGCTTCTTATGTTGACACATGCGCTACGTATCGATTTTATTTGAAAGGAGTTAAGGGTACGTTTTCACTGAAGGATGCTTTTCCACTGCCCAGTTTCGCTTTAAGCTGGGCAGAATCTTTAAAGAAGTATTCCATCCATGTGAATCTTCACATGGATGGAATACTTCTTTAAAGATTCTTCAAATACATCATAATGGATAGACATTCACATTTTTAATTTCACATTTTCATCTCATCAATACAGCAAACTACCTGGGCCAAAAAGTTTCTCTACAAACTATGTCAGCTTCCGTGAAAAAAAACCTAGCAAGCTAAGCTAAATTACCTTTTAGTTGCCAGTGGAAGTTCATCTTAACTGAGTACTCATTTAAATGTGTGCTTAGTACCTATACAAGTATAAATACAACATACATAGATACTAAGCACACATCATTTGTATCTTCAATGTGCTTATATTTTTTTACAACTGGCGAGCTAAGCTAAACTGCCATTTAAATTGAAGGTGGACGTTGGATCCTTAGTGCTTATTATTATGTGTAGAGCGCTGTTGGCTAGTAGTAGATACCCCGACTTTCATTCCGAAGGTCGTGAATTCAAACCCCGACTGCGCACCTGTGTCTTTAATTAAGAAAAAAAAAATTGTGCTTTTAACATCGCCCTTACGGTGAAGGAAAACATCGCGAGTAAACCCACGGCTTAAAATCACGCACAAAGCCCCAATAGTAGGGCCAATTGCGGAAAATCCAGAGTTACAACTTTATGTGTTGTTAATGTAAATGTAAATAATAATAGATTATACTATTTTTAATTCCAATGTTTTTACATTTTTTGGTGGCGAGCTAAACTAAACTGATTTAGATTAGTTACCAGTAGAAGTTTAGCTTACAAGTTTCCTTACTTATTGGTTATTATTATGTGTGCTTAGTACCTAGCAATATGACTGTATAAATATACAAGATGCGTAGGTAGGTACTAAGCACATATAATCTTTATCTTCAATGTACGTTTATTTTCTTTATCTCGTCATTTGTTCTGCCCGTTTTAACGTACGTGATTTGCTTGTGTTATGTTATGAACAAATTTTCCGTCCGCTACCGTTTTTACTTGCAAATTTTCTCTTAGATTAATAAATAAGATTTATTTTTGTTTAGATGACATTTCGTGTCGCGATATTGTGTGGAAAGTTTGTACGTGTAATACTTGAGTAAAAGAGTATAGTATAGGATCCCGATATAAAACGACCTTCACCGAGATGCCTATTTGATGAAACATATTTTATATTCAATTTAATATGTCAATAATTATATTGCATATGGGTTGCCTAATAAATTTCAGTCCAGGATATGATTAATCAATAATTAAAAAATGATTTTTTTTAAATATATTTCACCGGTCTGACTATTAAACAAATTCCATACTAATCGAAAGTATGAAGCCTCAACGGCCTCAGTGGTGCGTTGGGCTAACGCCCGACTGCAATGCAGAAGGCTGCGGGTTCAATTCCCGTCAGGTGCAAACATTTATGTTTAAAAATAAGTGTTTCTATCCGGTCTGGATGTATCTATGTATAATATTATGTATGTATTTACAAAGAAAAAAGTATAATATGTAGTATTATATCCGTTGTCTAGTACCCACAGTGCAAGCCTAGTGCTTAGTTTGGGGCTAGATTGCGTTATGTGCAATGTCGTGTAATTTTTTTTTGTACAACTTTTAAACTTACTAATGGACTTATCATACACATCCTTGGAAAATATACGATTTTAAACTTTCATGGTTGTTTTGTCTACTAAAATTACTCAGTAACGGGGTAATAAGCTCAATATCATCGATAATCCACGATAGCTCGATCCTTGGGAAATTCTAGTAGCGTATAGATGAGCAACAGAATGTATGACGCAGGAATAAATCAATGCAGGATTTATTCCCGCCTCATTTCTTATTGAGAAATTAGCGACGTCTACTTAACATTAACTCATTTCCAATTAGAGTACCTGCAATTTATTGCAAGGATCATCCTCGAATATGTGACGCACCTCGTATCTTCTATACTTATAATAAAGGAAGAGAGGACAAAAAGTCTGTACTTGGAAGTAAATAAAAAAAAAAGTTGTCTAGAGGACTTTTGAAAAGTAGTAGAACAAAATTATCTGTATAATTTTTAAAATTCATGTCTGTCTGTCTGTTTGTTCCTATTCGAAATCTGGTTTTCAATATTAAATAAATATATAAATCCTGTGACGAACACACAGCGCCATCTAGCCCCGTGGTAAGCTGCTAAGCTTGTGTTACGGTGACTAGACAACGGATATTCTACTTTTATTTAACTACTTTTTTTACATTTTTTTTTTATTTTCTACATATTTTTTCGACAGTTTTATTTTCGGGAAACGTCGTGGTATACTTTACATCGAAATCCAATAAGTAGAACCCGAGTAATGAACGAAAAAGTCGGCTTTGCACTATTTCTACGCTGACGAAGTGGGTTCCCTACGCTACTTCGAAACACTATCCATCGAAACACCTTTCGCCGAAGACGATTGACCGAAAGATTACTTTACCGAATAGTTGTTTCACCGAGTCGCGGGTAACAGCTAGGGTATGACAAGGCGAGAAATCGGGAAGATGATAGGAATATATAAAACCCAATTACTAAACTCATTTTCAGCGAAGCACGAAAGCGATTGGATTTCGCCCGAACCTCAAATCATTACCCTTTTTTTGGGGTTTCTCTACACCACATTAACCCCTACTAATAATATGAAATGGAAAGTTTTTATGAACTAGGGTTAAGTATGGAACTAGTTAGTTTGTTTGACATACAACGTTACGGTGAACGAAGATTTGCGAACTTTTAGATCTTTCAATTTAGGGATGATTTATATTAGATCGTCACGGGTCCGAGCTTCGTTGTCCATTGCTCGGCCGCCACTCGGTTGCAACAGACCGATCGACTGCTCGCCGAGCAATGGACAACAAAGCTCAGTGTTTTATTTTAAGAGGGTAAATCATACTTCCCATGAATTTAAAATTCGAAATTCAAAATTATTCATTTCTATAGGATGCTTTACAATACAAAGATACATAATCACTTGGATACGTCTTAAATCTAGATTTTAACATGGCTGTCGTTGAGAAGTAGCCACAAGAAACTTATAGGGTATAAACCTTACTTTTTCTTACTTCCTACTAATATTAAAAAATATTACAAACGTGAAAGTTTGTATATGACACGCAACAACTACTGAACCGATCGCGATGAAAATGTAAATGGAATATTACAAGTAGTTGTTGGAGACCTGGAATAACACATAGGCTACTTTTATTCCGAAATTCGAGACTTACGTGGGTCAAACCGCAAGGCGCAGGCGCATACAACAAATACATACCTTTCAACAAACTTTCCCAATAATAATTACTAGAAGGTCAAAAACATAACCCTTCCGCAGTCGGGTAATATTACGTCTTTAGTTACACATTAACCCATTTAATGTTATTCCTTAAGTAACTGTTTCAAACGATTAAATAAAAACAAAGTTCAAGATCTATTCCCATCAAAGTAATTCATTTATTTAACTGATTAATTTTGAGTCTTATCTCTGTAGCCATAGGATTAAATTTGGAAAAGCAATTTATCTCAAATGAGCAATAGAAACTTTCTAATTCGGTACAGGGTGGTAGAAATCAGTGATTCGACTAAACTTGGGGTTATACTTAACTGATTTTATTGTTGTTTTCTGTTTACGTTAACCTGATAAGAGTTTGATGGGGTTCCTAAAGATTTTGTATTGGTTTAAGCTGCCAGATGTTTTTGGAATTAAGTTTTCGAAGTGAGAAAGTTAGTTACGATTATTATCTGTATCTTGATAGGTATTCGCAAACAAGCCAACGAGAATAAGTCGGGAAAAGTAGACAGGGAAACATCTTATTAATATTATAAATGTGAAAGTGTGGGTGTTTGAATGTTTGTTACTCAATCACGCAAAAACTACTGAACCGATTGCGATGAAACTTGGAATATAAGTAGTTATATATGGGGAATAATACATAGGCTACATTTTATCTCGATGTCCCAGCGGAAACGGGACTCACGCTGGTGAAACCGCGGGGCGCAGCTAATATCTTACTAATATTATAAACACGAAAGTTTGTATGTATCTATGTGAGTTTGTTACTCTTTCACGCAAAAACTACTTAACCGATTACGATGAAACTTGGATTACAGGTAGCTGGATACCGGGAATAACACATAGGCCACATTTATTCCCAATCTTCCCGCGGGAACGGGACTTACGTGGGTGAAACCACGAGGCGCAGCTAGTATTATTAAAAACGCAAATTTTTGTATGTATGTGACTTTGTTACTCTTTCACGCAATAACTGCAGAACCGATTGCGATGAAATTTAGAATATAGGTAGCTGAATACCGGAAATAACACATAGGCTACTTTATATCCCGATATTCCCGCGGGATCGGGACTTACGTGGATGAAACCTCAAAATTGGAACGTCGTTGATCTATTACAAAATGTAAATACTTCCATTATGATATAAAGAAAGACGTCCAGCCCTCAGATATGTTTAAGCATAAATATTTGCACCCGGCGGGAATCGAACCCGCAACCTTTCGCAATACATTCGGGCTTCCGCCTGACGAGCCACAGAGCTAAAAGCTTTAATTATCTCGAAATTAATTTCAAGTCAAACGGGAACTATCTCGTTATGGTTTCATTGTGACCTTTGTTATCTGAACAAAAGAGTACCTATTTAAGCAGTTGTGATAATTTAGTATCTACATATGAGAGTGTCTGAATCTATCTATTTTATTTATTGTATGTATTATTTTATATCTATTTTATCTAAATCTATTTTCTCAAACATGCTTGGAAATTTGAGCATTATTTTGACAACCTTCTTCGAGATAAATCGAACTTGCTGTACTAGTCGCGTAGCGGCCGGTATATTTGTATGAAAATCTATATTTGTCGTGTTTAGCGGTCATAATAAATTACTATGTAGAATCATATTTTGTCGTGTAATTTAAAAATGGAACGATCTTCTTCTTCGCAAAATCGCTATTTTGCGAATAGCGTTCCATTTTTAAAATACTTTTCACACCAAAGAGGTAACTTATCAAAGGTTTAATTTAAATTTCGAACTGGCTTGCACATAGAAAACTGTTTATTGAAAAAAAAAAACTTAGATTTTAAGAATTGTCAATAATTGTGTTTAAAAAAGTAGTGCTTTTTGCTGAGGCCGGCCCATTTAGGGTTCGCACATGGCGTTTGTGAGTATGTGTTTGCGGTTTAGTAAGTTTCTATTCTATTCTATTCTATTCTTCTTAAATTAGAATTGACTAAGGCATAATTTTAATTTGCAAAGAAACAATAAATTAGAGTACCTACAACAAATACAGACGCCTTTGAACTTTTAAAGGGATGATTTATATTGGACCGTCACGGCACGGGTCCGAGCTTTGTTGTCCATTGCTAGGCGAGCAGCCGATTGGTCTGTTGCGACCGAGTGGTGGCCGAGCAATGGACAACGATACTCGGACCCGGCCGTCGCTCGTGACGGTCTAATATAAATCATCCCTAAGAGTTTTCCCCGGGCTCAGTGCCGCCGCCAACTGAAACCACACGTCGAACACTACAAATTTCAGACGCCTTTTGTTTCTGTTTCGATTGTCTTTTGTTTTTACTTTAAGTAGGTATTCGTGCTTTGTTTCTATTTTAATCGACTTTTGTTCATCATCATCATCAGCCTGTTTCAGTCCACTGCTGGACATAGGCCTCTCCAATTGCACACCACCTAGATCTTTTACTTATTTAAACAAGTTTTGAAATGTAATCAAAATTGTACCTAATTGTATATTTGTGCAAACTTTGGTCTTATTAATAAACGTTATATTATTATTATCTATTTTCGGCTTCTCGCATCCGGTTTCCCAGTCCAGCCTGGTCCAGTTTCCAGTCGTTTGTTCCTCATTGAAATAATAAAATAGCAGACTAGCGGTTTCACCCGCGTAAGTCCCGTTTTTTGTGGAAATATCAGGATTAAAAGTAGCCTATGTGTTATTTCAAGTCTACAACTACCTATGTTCCAAGTTTCAACGCAATCGGTTTAGTAAGTTTTTTGTCTGACTGAGTAACAAACTTACAGACACACATGCAAACTTTCTCGTTTATAATATTAATAAGAAGTAAGAATTAGCATAGATAAGCGATTGACCACTATATCACCTGATTGTAAATTACGAAGTAGTCTAAGATGTACCACGCTCATCTAGAAGATAGAAGACGGGAACGCCAGGCATTGCTTAACCCTCTCACCTTTACGTTATTGGAACCTTTATGTTGGAAAAGGCTCATTTCAAACACAATAAATACAAATCACCAGTTCCATCAAAAGAAACGAGTGATACTATAACGGCCCCGTTTTTCCTCTCAAGGTACGGTACCCTAAAAAGAATAACAATTTACGAAAATCGATATTGTAAACCTCTGGGAATCGAATCGGTTTAGGTCCGAACATTTATCACACGTTTCACGATCTCGGAAAAATATTTAGAAATTGCAATACTTATGCATCTCCAGAGGCTAATTTCGAATTGAAAATATATACGAAGCCCTTGAAAGGGTTGCCTTACTTTGGCAGCGGCCGCATAGACAGGCGGCTTGCTAAGCGTTTAGCGTCTAGCAGCTTGCATTCTGACAAGAAACACAGCTAGGCGCCAAGCGCCTAGTGTGGCCGTTCCCGAATTTTCTAGACCGTTCGTTTAGTTAGGTGACTCGCTAGTCTGAGGCCGCTAAGAGAGCCTCCTGCTTATGCAGCCGCAGCCTTAGGGTTGGCTAAGTCAGTCAAAAGGAATGTGGTGATGTATGTTTTTTTTTACGCAATAACTATAAACCGATTGCGACGAAACTTGTAACTTTGTAACTGTTTTTTTTAATAATTGATAGGTAGGAGTTTGTCCACTATCTCACCTGATGGAATGCGACGGGGTGGTCTAAGCACACGCTTACCTAGGAGATACCTGTTCACTCGTGACTTGAAGACCCCCAGGTTGTAGACATCCGGGAAGACATACTCAGGCAATTGATTCCATTCCCTCGCAGTACGAATAAAGAAAGCAAGATAAGCAAGTCAAGTTAAGCATTATTTCAAAGTTTAAAATAATGCTAACTTAGTCGGCTTTTTAGATAGATAAACACATTATTAGATCAACAACAAAAAAATACAAATATAACACACTTAAAAATAAAATTGTAAAAAAGTGTAGTACGTTAAGTAAGTTGTAAGTTGGTTCGTTTTAAAACCATGAATAAAAGCGCGATTAAACCGGATAAACAAAGTGTTTTATTATGCAAAATCGCAAAAACCATAGAAGAAATTATGTACAGGTCAGTTGTGAGTAGGTATGTTAAAATGTTTACTTTCTTTCACGAAAAATCAACTGAACTGATGCGATGAAACTTGTAAATTTAGTTGAAAGTCCAAAATGTTTACTAGGATAATTTTATGCATATTTTTCTGCTGGATTGGGACTGCCGTAGGTAAAATCTCATGACGTACTATACTAAGTAAATAGGTATATAAAGACAAGTTAGTATGCAAACATGCGTGTCAAATTTTCTACATTTCCTTCACATTAAGTCACCGTTCCCTGGAATCGAAATTGTATGAAAGTTGGGCTACTATGAGAGCGCTAATAATAAACTGTGAGTAAACGTCCACATTCGATTTAAAACCATTTCGACCATATTTCTTTAACACCTTGTTTGCATTTCCATTAGGTGCTATTTATACGGGCACTATACGCTTTTGTATCAGCTATTTAACCAAATAACCTCTATTTAAAATCAATGACATAGTCTAAACCGTATTGTATGCGTAATAAAATCGGACTTGAATCGGAAACGGGCCGTAAACGACGTAATGTTGTCCGATCTTTATAGCAAACACAGTTGGGACCTCTCTACATCTTAGTGAATGCGAATATTTAGCATAACTGATATTACTTTGCTTATGAGGGTGTCAGAACATAAATTATACCTTTGCAAACGAATTCTGTTGGATTTGTGGTTACCTTCGATATAAAATACATTTTATATTAGTAGTGTTATAATCACCTTACCTTACCCGTGATACAATACAATACTGATCCACTGTATGCCATTTTGATTCAATTCAATTCAATATATTTATTTCAGACAAAGTTCATAGTTGTTGTTAGTAATAAATGAAAATAAAATAAAGTAAAAAATTACTAATCGTAGTGTTAGCATATTTCAGTATGTACGTATTTCGATGGCAACAGGTGACGTCGATCTCTAACATTTAGATGAATGAGGTCATCTGTTGACACGAGAATGGTATAAGGTGCATCGGGGGAAGATCGGACTATTTTAAAAAAGTTTTATAGTCTTTTGGTTAAACCAAATTCTACTCACTCATAATAATCAGTCGTACACTAGTAGGTGCCTAGATTAATGTTAAAACATTGGGCTAGCATTTTCTACTATTGAAGTTTTATTCCTGCTAACGGTGACCGTTTTATACGCTTTCAAAAAGAAAAGAAAAAATATTTTTTCAAGGTTAAGACCGGACCTTGAAGGGGTAAGACCGACATACCTTCTAAAACATTCTGTGTGCTAGTAATAACAAGCACTACCAGTAGAAAATATCTGGTCTTACCCATACTAATAAACCTCCAAAGATTGTTAGAGCATTATGTGCAACTTAAAAAGTTATGATCAATTTAAATTTTTTTTACTGTTTTTGATCCGGTCTTACCCCGAACACCAAATTTTGAAAATCTTTTGTTTCTCAAACTTTCGCAACTCTACAAAAAGTACTAATTTTTTTTTCAGTTAGATTATCAGGTAAGCTATTATTAATCTAGATATTTAGTTTGTCTTTGTTACAATTACTTAATAAAAATGGAACTCTATGACCATATTATGATTTGGTTGGATACTTAACCTAGACAAAACAGAACTTTTTATAAAATCAAATTTCTTTGTTATTTTTAATGAGATCTTCGTAGTATTTATTAACTCAGATAATCTTCAAAATAATCAACACATTGTTATATTAACGTATACTTTCAGCGCGTAACTGAAGTTTAACAAATAATTAAAAACTTATGTTTAAAGTTCTACAATGTTTTTGGCAATATCTGTGAAGCAGCGTAGTTTGTTATGCTCCTCCTTCGTGTATGTTGATGCTCTATGCGATCTTCTAGTATACTTTCTTGGCATTTTGTATCCCTGAAAAAACAAACATTAAGAATTAGACTTTGCCATATAAATATGTACCGCATTTTAAACATAATTTACTTTTACCTATAAAAAATCCTATTCGTAGAGGTCTAAGCTAATGGAGACAGTTGAAAGTTTGACAACCACTGTGATTTTTGTTTACGGGAATGACCGGATCACCTCAACCAATAATAATATGATTGGGGGAAGTAAGGATCTTAGTCTACAGACGTCTTAGAGTAATTTTGATTAAACCAATTTATATATCTCCTTCCATTTATTAACGATAAATCTTCATAACCTATAAAACATTGAAGAACTCACCAGTATCTTAGTCCAAAGTAGGTGGGGGTAAGACAGGATTTTAGTATTTTTTTCAATTTGTTCACTTTTCACTTGGCGGTGGATTACACCCGTCCTACTGATCGCAGCAACGGACGCGAACTGTCAGGTTAGGCAAGACAAAATGGTGCATTGAATAATGTTGCCAGTAGTGTAAAATATCATTCTATTTGGCAGTTATTTGAGTCATTTTTTTTTTTTTTTTTTTTTTTAACGAGGGGAATCACTTTAAGACCATCAGGCCGCTCCCGGGGGAGAGCGACCCGGTGTGTGGGGGTCCCTCCGACCTAAGATGGTGTGCGGCCAGAGGTTTACCCACTAAACCCCTCGGTGTCCGATCTCTCCGCTAGTGTCGAGGCATACGGGAAACACTCCCGCAGTACAGCCGTCTGCCCCGACAGCGGTTGGCCGCGTGCGACCTCACCTCCGAAGAACCCCTTGAGGGGTAAAACCCTTTCGAGAGGCGGCGTGGACACGCCGCCGCCATCTCTGTGCTCGTTGATTGGCAGCGGACTCCCCCGAGTCCGCCGCCAAGAGTCATTTACGGTGGCAAATGGTCATCTCTGACCACCTGCTGTCTGCGACTGGGGCGCGGGGTGTCGCGAAGCGGCTCCCGCAACCTCTCCGCGTCCTCCTTTGCAGTCATCACGGCCTCCGCAAAGTGCCGGACCGCACGCCATGCGTCGTCACTGCCAATCATGGTTGCAATGACGCTCAGCAGCGACAGGTTGCTGCCAATTACACCCATTAATTCCTGCCTAGGTTCTGTCCAAGCAGGACATTCCGCCAATGTGTGATGAGCGGTGTCACATCTACTAGGGCAGTGGTGGCATCGCTCATCACTCTCCTTTTTTATGCAGCAGAGAAAACTGCCGAAGCAACCGTGGCCAGTTAAGAGCTGGGTGAGGCGGTAGGACAGTGCCCCGTGGGCTCTGTCAATCCACTCCCCGAGGACTGGCCGAATCGCCTCGATCGTCCAGAGCCCATAGCGTGGGTGCTCCAGACGCGCTTTCCAGGCCACCACAATGTCCTGGTGAAGCACGGCGTGGCGCTCATCCACCTGGCGTAAACTAGGACGTTCGCCCCGACCTCGTGCCTCCTCGCGCCACTGGTACAGTGACGCAGTTATTTGAGTCATATGTTCTTACCCCGTATCCGCTCTTACCCCGATGCACCTTACCTGGCTTATTATTTTATGAACCTTCTCAATAAAATAAAATAAAAATAAAAATAGCTTTATTTTCCTTACTCTTACGAAACATTGAGTGATAATGATTAGGTAGGTATGTGTTAGTTGGTATCTGTTATTTAAATATGTTATTAAAAAAACCTTATGTTAGTGTTTTTTTCTGATAATTGTTTATTTGTATTTGTTTTATTAAGTTTTAATAGGTAAGGACCGCTAAGCGGTAAAAGCCTCCTCCAGTTTTTTCCTTCCCCATACTGTTCTTCAAGACCAATGCATGGACTTAGGCGGTAAGACCGCAAATTTTGTGTTATCTATTAAAGTATTTCTGTTAAAAATTAAAGTATTATTTCTAACGACCTCTGTGGCACGGCCGCGAAGGCTCGACCGAAATGCAGAAGGTTGCCGGTTCGATTCCCGCCGGGTCCATATATTTAAGTTCAAAAATAAACATTTGTATCTGGTCTGAGTGGATTTTTAGGTATAATATTATATTATGTTATATATTTCTAAAAATGGCTGAAATTCTAGATGGCGCTGTGTGTTGGTCAATTAGTTTATTTATTTATTATTTTATTATCTAGAATTTTTATTTGCTACCTTCATAATGCCTGGAGCATCTTCTATATCTATGTTAGGTACTCATAATAAAAAAGAGAGGACCGAAAGTCTGTACTTGGCAGTAAATTTAAAAAAAAGCTGTCTAGAGACCTAAGGAAAAGTGGTAGAACAAAATTAAATATTTTTTAAAATCATGTCTGTTTGTGTGTTACCTCCTCAGTTTGTTCCTAATACAATTAAAAACTACTAATCCGATTGAAATCTGGTTTTCAAAATTGGATAGTTCTATTTTCGAGGAACCTCATACTGTACATCGAAATCCAATTAGTAGAACCCGAGTAATGAACGAAAAAGTCGGCTATGCACTATTTATACGCAGACAAAGTCACAGCAAGTTAAAATAAATATTCGAAATATATTTCATGTAAAACAAACTTTAATGGATGAATGTGCGTTTTACGAGCTACACGCAAAATGTACATTACTCACAAATCATTTGTGCCGAGCCTCAGGTTTATTACAAGTAGGTACTATTATAATTACATATTAATTTTCCATGTTTTCTCTTTATGAAAACATTTTTACTGTCATGAAATATTTTTGTAGCTATATTTTGGATATTGTTATTATAAAAAATCTTTTTTAGGGTTCCTTGCCTCGAGAAATTAATAAGAAACGGTTTTACTAAGACCTTTCTCTCCGTCTGTATGTATGTCACCAAACTGTTTCTCATGAACCTTGATAGCTAGACAGTTCAAATTATCAGAGACGATAATATTTTGTCGCTACTAAAATAACAAATGAAAAATAGAACAAAATTAATTATGGCATTGAGTTGCAGCGCTTCGTGCCCAAGTCTATCTCGCACTTGGCCGGTTTTTTCGTCCCAGCCTAAAGAACTGAAACTCTTTTTAAATCTGATGTAAATTTTCCCACAAAGCATGTTGATGTTGATACCATCAATCAAATCTGCCTCTAAAGAGAACAGTAACATATTCTTAACACCTTACGTGTTGTATGACAGACGTCTCTCAAGGGAAATTAATGGGGCTTGTTCACAACGATGGTGGACGCAGACAGTGGAATTGGAAATCGACCGACAAACTAAGCTATAATAAATAAACTTTTTAAGCTAACACGATTGGAACTCATAATTACAAAAGATAGTTGAATTTCACGGGATTATGACCCGGAAAAATATGTAAATATAAGCTATAATCACCACGGGATGAGAATGCGATAGAACCTTGTCAAGATAAATAAAAACCGGTCAAGTACGGGATTTGCACACGAAGGGTTCCGTAAAATAAAATAACCCTAAAATTATGACCAGTGGGTCTGTTCTTCAAAATAATTAGGTATAAAACCGATTTATTACAGTATAATTAGCAATTCAATTCATGTTGTCATAGCAACAGACACAAACAAACAGTATCAATAGTTGCATTTTACCGGATCATAATCGCGTACTATTATAAATTTTCTTACCTCAATGTTTCGATCATGTTACAATGATTGATTGATTGATTAATTCTTTATTGCAACACACCCCAATAAATAATTACAATAAAAGGAAAATACATAAACAACTTAAAAATTTGGTGGCACAATGGGCGGCCATATCGCTTAAAGCGATCTCTTCCAGGCAACCTTTGGATGGACCAGAAGCGAAAGAAAGATGAAAGGTAGGGTGTTAAGACAAGAGAAAAACAAAAACGACTTGAATAATAATACAATAACAGTATGACACATACAAAAAATTAATGCACTTGGTCGCGAGGGGACAACTATAGTAACAAATCGTGTGAATTTAAAAAGTTTAAACAGTATCCCTTATATTTAAGGGAACCCCCTCAAATATTTGCTTTATTATTTAAGGTACATCCCGGTGACAAACAGACGGACAGACAGCGAAGTTTCAGTAATAGGGTCCCGTTTTTACCCTTTGAGTACGTAACTCTAAAAATGACAGCTTCAACGCGAGTTTACCGATGCGACGCTACGATCGACTGGCGAACCGTCCGTGCTCGGCTAAGTTTCAAAATTTCAATGCCATTCTCATCGTGCGCGGATGGTATCAATTTAAATCGCGAATTTCTGAAAACGTTGAATCTTGGAATCTAAGACTAAAATCTATAGTCCGTACTTGTCTTAGCTCAGACTTACCTAAGCTTGAGCTAAGCAAAAACTTTGACTGAAGACAATTTTGGTACTTATAACGCAATCTCTGCAACTTGCTTAGCTCAAGCTTAGCATAATCTCAGAAAATATTAACCTAAATAGCGATATTTCTTATTTCTACCACACTTAAAATTTGGGAGCTTCTTAATTATTTAAGTAGCCCTTAGTTTAAGTAGACTTAAAATTTGAGAGTTATTTTTATATATTTAGGTAGTTCTCAAATTTTTCAAAGATTTCAGCCTAAAGGAGTTGTCGAAGCATCGGGTGATACAAAGCCTAGCGGTTACTTGTACCAGCAAATTATATTTATATTCAAAACATGGTGCCAAGGCCGTTTTTACATAGATTTAGTAGCTCTACATAATACCTTAGTCAGTTAGATATCGGTCGATAGTTTAATCTACAGTCTGCTTCAGGTCCCGTCGAGAGCACGATAAAACTCAACACTCGTATGAAAAATGAATGAGCTAATGGAATAGCAAGCATTGTTGATGGTCTTAATTTTTAATGAAGCGTTTTTGTTGCAAAACGAATCTGCTGTGAACTCTTTAGAGATTTCAACCATTCAGGAATCGGGAATTAACATCGGGATAAAAAATATTTTATGTCACTCTCCATTACTCGAACTATCTCTATGCATATTTATTTAAATAGGTCGAACCATTAAACCGTGACTGGATTAAATATTAAGCTTGGAAGTTTATATTTAGATTCGATCAGTAAAACAATTCGAGCAAATTGTCTCATTTTAAATCTAAAATCTGCTTCCCGTTGCAGCAGCTGTCTAAATCTAGTAAACTCCAAGATAATCAAACTGCAAAACTTAGACAAACAATACCAAACTTAGTCAATTTAAGTACCTACTTCCTCAAACTCTATCAAGTAAGTACGTCGAAGCAAACAACGATACGTCTCGTTGCGACGCTTTCCTCGTTGCCAACTATGTTGCCAAACTGGTTAGACTAATAGGAAATTCAATATTTTGTAACGAAACTTTAAAAAACATGTTTACACTTATACCTTTAGTAGAAAAAATCACTCGCTCCCTAAGAGCGAGTGATTTTTGAGTGATTTGAACTGACGATCTTAGATACAATTTTTACACGCGAAAAGAAGCCATAGGTATAAATATTTCATATCAATATTTCACTACATTACACACAGCGCAATCTAGCCCCAAACTAAGCACTAGGCTTGTACTATGGGTACTAGACAACGTATATACTACATATTACACTTTTTTTTTGTAAATACATCATAATAATATACATAGAAAGACACCCATACCAGATAAAAACATTTATTTTTAAGCATAAATATTTGCACCCGACGGGAATCGATCCCGCAGCCTTCTGCATTGCAGTCGAGCGTCCGCCGATGACTGAATGACGATGAATAGACTGATGGCAGAGATAAAATACCGGGATCAACTGCTTAACGTGCCTTTTCTAAGCACAGAGGAGCTTGTGAAAATGTATTTTTGCCACACAAATTATCTATCATCCATCCAAGTAAGGACCATGCCAAGCGTTGCTTAACGTGCATGTCTATTCAAAATCGGCAAGTACAGTTAGGTTCCTAACCCCTTACCGAAACGAAGATCAGCGATTTTTTATGTTACATAATTTTAATTACAATATGTATTTGGTTGGAGGGGTAGCAGGCGCTCTGGCGTGTCCTCTTTCAGAGGAAGCTATGGCGCTTTATAAACTTGTTTTTGTAGGGTTGAATAGAAGATAAGGTGTAGTGATGTCCTAACAGAGCGACATAACCGTTTGTTCGGTAAAGCTCTTTATTAAATAGATTTAAAAAAAAAAACCATCCAAGTAAGGACCGTGCCAAGCGTTGCTTAACGTGCATGTCTATTCAAAATCGGCAAGTACAGTTAGGTTCCTAACCCCTTACTGAAACGAAGATCAGCGATTTTTTATGTTACATAATTTAAATTACAATATGTATTTGGTTGGAGGGGTAGCAGGCGCTCTGGCGTGTCCTCTTTCAGAGGAAGCTATGGCGCTTTATAAACTTGTTTTTGTAGGGTTGAATAGAAGATAAGGTGTAGTGATGTCCTAACAGAGCGACATAACCGTTTGTTCGGGCTCTTTATTAAATAGATTAAAAAAAAAAAAAAAAAACATCCAAGTAAGGACCGTGCCAAGCGTTGCTTAACGTGCATGTCTATTCAAAATCGGCAAGTACAGTTAGGTTCCAAACCCCTTACCCCAAACCATTATTTGGAAAGAGGGAAGATAGAAGATTTTTTTTCTTTTTAAACTAACACGATTGGAACTCTTATATAGGTACACAGTTTCGATCATGTTGCAATGATCTTAGTCTCGATAGCAGTCCCCTCGAGACCAAGATCATTGTAACATGATCGAAACGTCGAGGTAAGGAGAATTAAATAAGTTGAAATCACGCGATTAAACCCGGGAATTTGACGGCCTTAGTGGCGCGTTGGGCTAACGCCCGACTGCAATGCAGAAGGCTGCGGGTTCGATTCCCGTCAGGTGCAAATATTTATGCTTAAAAATAAACATTTGTATCTGGTCTGGGTGTATTTCTATGTACCTATAATATGTAATATGTATGTATTTACAAAAAAAACTATAAAATGTAGTATATCAGTTGTCTAGTACCCATAGTTCAAGCCTAGTGCTTAGTTTGGCGGCTAGATTGTGCTGTGTGCAATGTCTTGCCATATTTATTAATAGAAGAAAAATGTGTCAAACATTCACAGAGCACAATCTGTCTATGAGGAAAGACCCGCGCAGATGGTCAACCTAGTAGCCAGTCAGGAAGTTATGTCGTAACTTCATCCAAACAGTGCTTGAAGAGTATTGCCAAATGGACTAGAACAACACTGTTATGTCCAATTTACAAGTTTCTGTCGAAGGAAGGTTTTTGTACAAACAAGTTTATATGTCATCTGGCTCTCTGTTGCATTATTTACTGCGTTTTTACGTTTCAATATAATATATCCGAAAATTTGTTAAGACCGGTGAAAAAAATTTCACATAGATATTGTTCTAGTGATAGCGAGTAATGTAGGTTTTTGATTCTGATTATCGCAACACACGCAGGTTAAACTGCGAGTTGCTGCTAGTCCTACTAATATTATAAAGCTGAAACTTTGTGAGTATAGGTGTATGTGTGTTTGTTACTCAATCACGTAAAAACGACTTAACTTATTGCGATGAAATTTGAAATATATGTAGCTGGGGTACCTGGTTACCTGGAATAACACGCGGGAACGAGACTTACGCGGGTGAAACTGCGGGGCGAAGCTAGTAATAAATATTTTGTGACTTACCATTTCTGTTGTTAACAACATTTTTGTACTACTTTTGCAAAATTTGTCGAGTAATACATTTAAAACATTTTATGCCTTGCCTCGCTGGCTGTATGAACAGTCAGCGATGAGATATACTTAACTAGTATAATTATTCTGTTGTTTATACGGAACTAGCTGCGCTCCACGGTTTCACCCGCGTAAGTCCCGTTCCCGCGAGATTATCGAGATAAAAAGTAGCTCATGTGTTATTTCCAGTACACAGCTACCGATATTCCAAGTTTTATTTCAGTAGTTTTTGCGTGAAAGAGTAACAAAGTTTCATACATTCCAACTTGCGTTTTTAATATTAGTAAAAAAGAAGTAAGAAATAGGATATTATAAGATAAGATGTATGTATGTATATCTATTGATAATTTTCTTAAGCCAGAAAATCAACTTTTTAGGATTTCTACATTCTGCAATCAAACATTTTAGAAATTAAATCAAACATTTTAGTACTATATGATGCTGTCGACTGTCGAATACTTGCCTTAAATATTATGTGGACTATAAAAACTGAACAGTCAGCTCAATACATAAAAATAATCAAGAACCAAAGCAATGACACGAAAAGAAAAAGGAAAACTTTCAAAACTATACTTCAGACGTAAAAAATATAAAAGCTCAACCGCTGTAATTTACTGCATTCCATAAACTTCCTGAAAGATGTTTATATTTCAACTGTTCAGAGCCATAGGGCTGCAACTTTAGTTGTAGTTTATCCTCGTCCTGACCAATTAAAAAAAGTTTTTGTTATTTCTGCCCAATGTCATGTATGAAGGACAATTTGTTTTTATTTACTAGTAGTAAATCTGTCGTTTTCTATGGTAGCATTCGTTAGGGTGACCTGCTGTGGTATTATCTAATTAGCGTCCACTGTTACTAGTTGCTATTTACTGTCAAAAAACATATTTCGTATTCTACATTGCTGCTTTGAAGTAATCACCGGTAACAACCACGTTACGTCAAAGCAGCAATGTACTGCAACTTAGGAACTACTATCGGTCGCGGTGGATGCTAATTAGATGATACCACAGTTGATAACTCTTATACTAGGTGAACCAAACCACTACACGACCCTTGAATCATCGCCAGATACACTCATACCAAGTTTTACCAAAATCGGTCCAACTGTTCTTGGGTTCCAAAAGAGTTTAAAAGACTTTATTATTTTAATCCTGACAGTCTTACGGGATTGGTACCCCGTTAGTATGTTAGGATCGAAAAAATTAATTTGCTATTTCAAGTCTACCTTTTTCAACATACTGATTTTAATCCAGTTCCACTACAGCCCTAATGTGAATCACATGATAACTGCAACGAAAAATAAACAAAAAAAATAGAGTTTATTGTACAAGTATCTTCTGATCATTGGAGGTCGCGTTCCGAAGAAAAAATAGTTTAGTTGACGTTTCTAAAAAAATATTATGTAATGATATTTAAAAGAATAAAAATATTTTGGATTTGAAATTTGAATTTGAATCACAATTGCTTCAGCGATTTTGTGTGAAAGAAGTAAAAAATACACACTACAGACCATCTCCCTTACTTATAAAATATTATTTACACTTGACTAAGTTGTGTGACGTTTGTCTCTGTCTGCCAACCTTGTAACTTCATGTGACAGTAAAAGACAACGATGCATAGTTATGCAGCGCAATAATTAGCGTTTATAAGTAAGGGGGGTTAAAGTAGATAATTACAACTGTGCAACCCTCACCGCGAGCATTCACTTGTAATGTTACACTATAAATTCGACTTACAAGGTGCGCGCTGTATGTGATTTCGAATCTATAACGTTACATTAGGTTTTGTCGCCATTTCAAAAGCTCTTCTAATCTATAATCTGCTTACGATATTCACGAACAGATCAAAAGAGATTTCAGTACTTACCTATTATTCCGTTTCTACCATCAAGTATCACAGCCCTACCGGATCCCAATACCTCGCTTATCTCTTCCCGAGCAAAGATTGATGAAACTGCACAGCATTCAGGATGAAGCATGGAAAATGTTGCGATAATACCTTTTCTTTACCAAATCTGAATATTAAAGATTATTCAATACTGCTTGCTTGAATAATGAGCGTTGATAAAACCACAGATTATGGAGGAGTACGTTCTTTGTTATATTGTTGAAGGGATATTTTGTGAAGAATGGAACTTTCTAGGTATTAATGAGCATAGCTGGCCTTATTTTGAATCCAATTTAGTAAGCCAGTCAAAATGCTTCATGAGAACTGACTTACTGGCATGTTAAGTGTCTTACTGGCATCGTGATATGGTCAAGAATGCACTGCGCGAAATAGTCTATGAATTCACACAGATTATCCTAGTAGTTGGTGCCTCGCGGCGCTCTTGTTTGTAACCAACTTTTGACACAAAGTTGCCCGGGGTCGGTCACGTAAGTTGTAGGAAATTGTTGGAAATATGAAACATGACTTGTCAAAGGCCGGCTTCAGAAAACAGGTAAGTTTGCATAATATTACTTCAGTCTATATAATACCAGCTGCGGTTTCCCCCGCGTAAGTTCCGATCCCGCGGGATTATCGAGATTAAACTATGTGTTATTCCGTATCTCCAGCCTACCTATATTCCAAGTTTCTTTGCAATCGATTTAGTAGTTTTTGCGTGATTGAGTAACAAAGTCAAAGATATATTATTATATACTACATGCAAACTATTGCGTTTATAATTTATTAAGAAGAAAGACCAGCTTTGCAAGGCCGTTTCAACCGCGTAGGTTAGTCCCGCGGGATTTTAGGAATGTGTTATTCCAGGTCTTTCAAGTTTCCAGGTTATTCCAAGTTTCTTTGCAATCAATTCAGTAGTTTTTGCGTGATTAAGTAACAAACTCACAGACATACATACATAGATGCAAACTTTCGCGTTTATAATTTAGTAAGAAGTAAGATTGTGTAAAGTAATCAGCTATGTCCCAAAATTAATGTTTTTCTTCACAGTCGTTTTCTTTTTAATGAAGTTTGTTATATCAACGTTTTATCTTAAGACTTTCAGTGTCATTTGCTATGTAATTACCGAATTTTTCTAGCTCGTTTATTTTCTCGGTATATTTAATGAACATTATTACTTAGGAATTAGTATTATTTTCATTAAGACAATTAGTACATTGCTAGCTGCGCCCCGCGGTTTCACCCGCGTAAGTCCCATTCCGGAATAAAAAGTAGCCTATGTGGCATTCCCGGTATTCAGCTATATTGCAAGTTTTATCGCAATCCGTTTTTTGCGTGATTGAGTAACAAACATCCACACATCCAAACAAACACACTTTCACATTTATAAAATAAGTAGGATTATTGAACTGTTTTTTTTACATTTTAATGAGACAGAAACAATGTATATTTTTATCGGCGAGGCGAACAATTTTTGTTCGACGACTTTTAGAAATTCAAATTTTTTTTTTTGAAAATAAGATAAGATACACAATTAAGATACAGTTTTTTTTAAATAATGTTTATACATACCAAACCAACAAAAAAATACCAAACTCGGATAATGGTAGCAATTCTGTTGTTCATTTATCTAAACTAAACTAGACCATAAAATTGTTTAATTTGTTTAGAAATTTCAAAAAGCTATTCTGTTGTTGCGCTTAGTTAAATTTAGTGACACAAAATGAATAGTTTAGAAACTGTCAGTCTTAATTAAAATAGAATGGTACCAAAAGAATAGGAATACTGTCTAAACCTAAATTTAGAATTTTTTAGGTTAAATTTTGACAAAAGAATTGCCACCAACATTAAAGAGTAGAAAATAAGATTTTCTTTTGTAGAGACAATGACCTGACCAAGAGTCTCCTAAAACCACATAAATAATGTAGGGTCCCTGAGGACAAAACGCTGCAAAACTTTTAACTCGTCCAGCATGGAGATAAAGCCTTTCATAAAATGAGAATGTCGGCAGTTATAAATAAAAAATGAAACAATTAGTGTATACGCGTCGGGTCTTAATACATGGCTGCTAATACCGGCCCCTGTTGGCTTGGGGCCAGCAGACAAGTAATTATGGTGGTGGCACAGTGGGACCTTAAGTTAAGTTAGGCTTTTGGAATCGTGTGATTTTCAGGTAACCCCACAATCGAAAATTTGAATTTCGGTAAATGTTTTGTTTCTATTTCGATCGTATTTTTGATTCGTTTTTTTTTTTAAATGTGAATCATGTCATTATCATCATCATCATATCAGCCGTAGTACGTCCTCTGTTGAACATAGGCTTCCCTCATCGATTTCCAGCCAAGGCGGTTGAAAGCAACCTGCATCCACCGCTGGCCCGCGGTCTTAACCAGATCATCCGTCCATCGCGTCGGTGTCCTTCGCTTTGTTAAACACCTATAGGGAGGGTAAACCTGATTATTTATTTCATATCGGTTGTGAACCGATTATGGCCATTAGGAAATTAGCCAGTGTCAAGTATTATTTATATATTATGCAAGTTATTTGCATCGAAACAGTCAAGTCGTCATAGTTAAAATCAAGTTTGGGGAATCATTTGTAAACACGGCGGCCATTTACAAAGATTGTTCACGGAGTTTTAGAGACAACACTAAGTCTATGTTTTGCACCAATTTTCACTTTCATTCCACTTCACCTTCACGAAACTAAATTGATTAATATGCCCCCGAAATTATTCAATTTGCACGCGTTTGAACTAGGTTTCACAAAAATGAAAATTCAGCACCACATCTCCTCAACGAGTTTCCACCAAAACTCCGTAAACCTGATTGTTGCCGCTGTTTTTTGACATTGACGCAGCTGTCAATGTCAAATGTTTTAACTAGCCAAAAACAATAATGTAACGCAGTGTCGTCTCATCTAGCCCGAATATTGGGATAAAACTATCCGTTTAATTCCGTTCTCCAGCCATCTGCATACCAAGTTTCATTGCAATCGATTTAGTAGTTTTTGCGTGAATAAGCAAGAAACTAATTTACTTACTACCCTTAAAAACTACGAATATAAGTACATTCATGTTTATCAAAGATGGATAGGGATACATTGATGTGATAATTGATTAACTTACAATCCTGAATTCAAAAAACCTGCCCTTAACTACGTTAACAAAGATTCAAACTTTGTAAACTTTATTCACCATATTTATTTGACCTTAAAACAACGCCCAACTGTCTTAATATTATCTTAAGAATTCCACTCCGTTTGTTCAGGTTACCGCCCCAATTAAATTAGGTAAAACGCCAAATGATTGCTTATAAAATTTGAATAACTAAAATAGAGTCTGTCTCAGTTAAATTGAGCGTACTTTTAAGACGATTGGCTTTGTCTTTCATTAAAATAAGTGAGCTGAGCAGTGTTTTACGTAAGACTGAGTATGCTGTCGCCTTGTTCAATTGTTTGAGTTAGATATTAAAGGTTACTATGATCTTTAGCTCAACGTTTATTGTGATTAGAAAGGTCTTGTTACGCTGATTGTTATTGGTTATTCGAATTTACCCACGAATTATTTCACTAAAACACAGGAACAAACGGTTATGGAGAAGTTACAATTTACCCTTTTAATGCCGCTAACTAAACCAATACGTAAGGCATAATAGCAAATTCAGTAGGTAACAGAACAGTGTATAAAAAAGTATTTTAATGTGGTCATATTATATCCTGTGTCTAGTGATCATAGGACAAGCCTAGTTTCTTAGTTCAAGGCCACATTGCACCTTTTGCTACATTCCTAAAATATTATATTTTTATTGTTTCGTTGTGCGATTTATCCTTTGTTTCGTTTCTTTTGTTGCAAAGTTAAACGTATTCATTAAATACATTATAATATGTACTTAAGTATATAAATGTATTAATTTATTTTTACAATTTAGAACAAAAATATAATTACGTTTACCAAATTAAATTACTTAAACTAAAACGAAATAAAAATTTAAAACTAAATTAAAATTATTTAATTAATATAATCGAAACCATTGTACCACCAACCTTAAAGCGAACAAATTAATGATGTGGCTCCGGATTGTCGTTCCTTGGTGGCATTTAAACTTTCCCACAAAGCACGGCACATAACAGCTCTTTAACAAAATGACCACATTCCGACAACTTGCTTTACAATAGCTTGTAACCGAGTCTTTAAGCTACCCTGATATCTTACTAATATTATAAACGCGAAAGTTTGTATGTATGTACTAAAATTACTTATTAACGGGGTATTTACCATGTTTAATAATTTATTCGTGGAGCTCGATATTTCGCTGGTAATTCAACCAGCTTGTTCATGTGACAAGCTGTGCTTAACCATAATATAAGTTTAAAATTGTATGATTTAAATATGTATGTATGTGAGATTGTGAAAGGATACGGAACGTAAGTTTATGAATGGAACGGAACGTAAGGCGGAATATTTCGGTTTGATGAATGTAATTTGATATGAGAAGCATGAAAGGTTATGCTTAAGTTGTATGATTGATGAGTCTGAATCGTGCGATGCCGTATGAAAGACCGAGACGTAAGCGAGATGACGATAGATGGGCAAGAGAGAAAGAGGATATCAAAGCGTGAGCGAGAGAAAAGATAGTGAAAAGGTGCAATGCGGGAGAGAGAAAGAGGATGAATTTAGGGAAAAGATCCATTAAGGAGATCAATGGCGAATGAAGACGCACAGACCTTTAAGAACAATTTGTAGAAAAAAGACGGAAATAAACGAACACCGACGACGGTGGTGGAAAATATTGTTTTTTAACCGACTTCAAAAAAGGAGGAGGTTCTCAATTCGTCGCGTATATAAGTATATATATATTTTTTTTTTATGTTTGTTCACCGATTACTCGTAGATGGCTTGACCGATTAAGATGGTTCTTTTTTTAATGGAAAGGTGAAAGCCCCGAGGTGGTCCCATAAAAATTTGGTGAGGATCTGATGAGGATCTTCGAAGTAAGGACCGGGAATGCTCCTCAAAAACCTGTATTCAATTCACTTGTTCACCGATTACTCGAAGGTGGCTTGACAGATTGAGATATTTCTTTTTTAATGGAAAGGGAGAAGCCCCGTGGTGGTCCCATAAAAATTTGGCCAGGATCTGATGAGTATCTTCGGAATGATGGACAGGATAGCTTCCCAGAATGTAATAAATTACTCGTTTTTGGACTTCTACCAAAAAGAATAGACCCCTAAAGAACTAAGAACAGATTGATGGGCCACCTAAAACCACCTTCTCATCAGCAAACTCCTCAATAATTAAAATTACGGTAACAATAGGTATTGTTAATTTATTTGGCAGTCAGAAGTAGGTAGGTACTAAAAAGAGTGAAATAAAAAAATAATTTAAAAATTCAAAAACCGACTTAAAAAAAGAACAAAAAATAATTTAAAAATTTAAAAACCACCAAAAAAAAAAAGAATTGATAAAAAAGACCAAAATAACCTCTACATACAGCGCCACCGACTAATTAATCTGTTTTATCATCTGAAGTCGGGCAGATTGTGATTTACATCATGTTCTCTAAGGTAAAGGTAGTTTTTGCTGTGATATATTAAAACAGTCTTGTTTAACTCAGTCGGTCCCAGTCTGTCCTTATTTAAGTAACCGATGAACACTAAAGTAAAAAAAAGACAGACTGAGGTCTCTCTAACATCAAGCGGGACCGTTTTTTTTTGACGAAGTACGCTTTCTAGTAATTAGTAATTACTATGTCTATGGTTGTGACAGACAGACATTTTAGAGTAATCTTATAAGGTTTATTTTATTTTGATGTACTTATGGAACTCTAAAAAAATATCCTAAAGATTTATATTACTAATTATAAAACAATTTAGGATCTAAGAGGCTGGCTGAAGTATTCGAAGCTCTATATTTTGTCTAACTTGAGCTCTATGGTCTAAAAGCCCGTAAACTCTAGACTTGCGTTATTTTGTTAAACCTTAGAAGTACAATTATTGACCTTTTATTATTTTTTTCAACCTAAAAGGTGTCCTGGCAAACCACGATGTTAAGTGTCTGTAATGAATGAAAAGTACCTTTAAATCACTCTTTATTATTTGATGAATATTTTTTCACACATTTATTACCGTTTGTCTGTTAAAGCCACTGTAACCCAAACTTTATAAAGGTCCATCGTTCTTATAACTGTGTTGGGACCATGCGCTGATAAACTTTCAGCTTAAATCGTAAAGAAATGTTTTCCAAAGTTCGCACCCAACAGGACTTGGACCTGCAACTTTGAGGAATGCGAAGAGTAGGAAACACTTTAAAATAGACATACAAATTTGGCTTTTACATATTAACGAAGGTCTGGGGTTCACGGTCTCTTGCTCTACTAGTATAACTCAAAGTGGTACCTACTTCAGAGTGTCTGCAGACAGACGAAATTAAACAATGTCTGTGTACCAGTCGAATTAAGTTACAAAATGTTAGACAAATTTATATAACTTCAACATGAACATTATTTAATTAAATCAAGGAGAAGTTACTAATGGCCCATTTTTACTATAAATAGCCTGAGTGACTTAAGTAGTCTATCTTATGACCGATCTGTCGATCCATGACAACGGTATGTAGATGATGTTATTTTGTCCTTGAAGTCCATTAATTATTTTTATTATTTTATAATATTAAGTGCACTTTCAACTTTCACCTGCTTTGGAAAGCACTTAAACAGTTGGTCTCGATTGCAGTTATCTCTTATAGCAGTCTGTATATCAAGTTAAAGGATATTAGGACGACCTGTACCCATATCATCTATCCAGTGGATGTCTGACAACAGTAGAAAATGACAGGCACTATGCAGTACAATGCTGCTTTGACGTAACGTGGTTATTTTACCGGTGATCACCTCAAAGCAGCGATGTACTGCATAGTGCCTGTAATTTTCCACTGTTGTCAAACGTCAACAGATAGATAATATGGATACAGAAAACTCTAACTGAGCCACACCATATACGAAAAAGGAAGAAGAGAAGATGAAGAAAGTTCATTTCTTTAAAATCCTTAAAGGAAGGTAAAGGTAGTTCTATAAAACCAAAATTAATTAAGCACACTAACTTTGCCAATTAAAACTCTGAAGCGTATTGATAGGTAAGTCACAGCAAAGTGCCGCCTTTTGTAACTATCACTAATTCTATGATTATGACCAATGAGTCTATTATAGGTTATAGAGACGCCACTAAGGAACAAATCATTATGGAAAAGCGGCACAAACTATGCTATAAATAAAATAAATAAATAAAAAAGCCTTATATTTCTTGCTTAAAAATGTACAGAAAGAAAAATAATTAACCTATAAGTATTTTTAAATTTAGTGTTAGTGTTTTTATTGGTATTGGTTAGTGCTTTCATTTTTCTATGATTTTTCCTATTATTATTTTTTCTCGATTGCAAGAACCCCTCTGCAGGTAAAGGCCTCCTCCAAGGTGTGCCAGTCTTCTCTGGATTGAGCAATTTGGAACCAGTTACAACCCGCTGTTTTGGTTATTTCGTCCTCCCATCTAGCGTAGGGTCTACCCTGTCTACGTGATCCTTGTGGTCCTTTCCATGCTGTCACCAACAAACTATGCTATACAACCTCATTACTTATATTTTTGCACATAACTTAAAAAAGATGACTAATACAGATGATAAGACTTCTTTGGTAAGTTCGCTTAGCATTGTGTCGCCAAAAAATTCGCCCGACTACCTATCTAGAAGTTCTTACCATATCTCTAAGCGGAGCGTTCCTGCTGCAACGATTGTCCGGAGCGTTCCTGCTGCAACGATTGTCCATTGCGGTTCAGCGCGGAAATGCTGCTAGCATTTTGGGCAGTTTTGCGGCGGGGACGCTTGGGGATGGATTATTTTAGTTTTAGTTTTTATTTTGATTTTTAAATTGTATTTCTTTTTTCATAATAAATATTTGTTTTTTTTTAAATAATCTAATGTAATATCTTATGTAATCTCTTTTAAATATAACTAAGTTTACTTACATATCTCTGATTATGATAAAGAATTTCTCGACGACTGTGTCGTCGATGCGCCTAGCTACGTCTAGAGTAATCACAATTCTTGTTTTACCTTAGTACTATGTATTGGTGGTACGTAATTATTTTCAACAGTTTTCGTCCAATAAAACCTAATATTAGGGGTTAAAGTATGAAATTGCCGATTTGTACTGAAAATCTTAATTGTTTATTTTTTAAATTTTTAACAAATTTATTTAATCAAAATAGTTGCCATTATTATCTATACATTGCTGCCATCTAATGGGAAGGTTATTAATGCCTTTGCGATAGAACTCCGACGATCTAGACTGCACAAACTGTGTGAAAGCATTTTGTACTGCCTCCTGGGAAGAAAACTTCTTGTCACGTAGATAATTGTCCAAATCACGAAAAAAATGGTAGTCCGTTGGAGCAAGGTCTGGTGAATACGGAGGATGACGAATGGTTTCTAAGTGCAGTTCCTGAAGGGTCAAAATGGTTTCTCGTGCTGTGTGAGGTCTCGCGTTGTCGTGGAGCAATAATGGTGAAGATCGATTCATGAGTCGGGGCTGTTTTACTGCTAGTTTTGTCAACATGGTTCGGAGTTCGGCACAATAGACATCTGCCGTAATTGCTTGACCAGATCGAAGAAAACTATAGTGAATAACACCATGCTGAGCCCACCAAACAGTTACCATTACCTTTTTATTGGTAAGTTTTGCTTTAGGACACTGTTGTGGCATTTGACCTGGGGTCAGCCATTGCATTTTTCTTTTCCGGTTATCATAAAGAATCCACTTTTCATCACATGTTACAATTCGATCCAATATTCCTTCATTTCTGTATCGGTTCAACAAGGCAACACAAGTTTCAACACGCGTTTCTTTCTGCAGATCAGTCAAATCATGAGCCACCCATTTTTCGTATTTTTTCATTTTATTGATTTGAGGCAAGTGAGTCAATAAAGTGGGTAAGGTAACGTTAAACCATGCCGCTAATTCCTGGGTAGTTTGACTAGGATCGGCTTCCACTATCTATCTTAATTCATCGTTATTCACCTGTGTGGGCGGTCTTCCTCGTGGCTCGTTCTTTAAGTCGAAATTTCCATCACGAAAGCGTTTAAACCAAAATCGCACGGTGCGTTCATTAGTAGACCCCTCTCCAAACGCAGCATTGATATTGCGGGCTGTTTTTGCCGCGTTAGTTCCGCGTCGGAACTCGTATTAAAAAATCACTCGAATTTTCCGCAGTATCCATCTTTCTTGTCTAAATTGAATAACAAAAACAATTGAAAGTCGATATTCAAATGTTTCACATTTTTTAAAAAAAGAACATCACAGAAACCATTTGAAAAAAGTTTCATTCGAAAACCTCAAACCATGAAGATTCTATGTCAATTCGGCAAAAACGGCAATTTCATACTTTAACCCCTATTATTTATCGGGTTTTACTTAGTTATTTAAGGTTGACTGAGATGTAATTCGTCTATTTTAATATTGTAAAAAGTTACTGTAAACTACCGCATCATAATTATTTGTATCAAAACGTTTCTGTCTACGCAGACTTTAGGGTTATTGTAATAGTTTTGAATTTAAATTATAATATATATTTTGATTTTCATTTTGGAATTATATGTTTAATTGAATAAATAAACTATTTAACATTCAATTATAATTATTATTATTTCTAGTTAACTCAAAACTACTATAGCATCGGAACGCGCACTCACTTGAGAAGAAGCCAGGAAGAAACTCATCATCCATATCAGCCTTTTTCTGTCCCAGCTGAACATAGGCCTCCCCCATACGACGCCACAAATAACGATCTTCAACCACCTCTGTTCAACGACTCCCCGAAAAAAATGCAAACAAAAAGTTACCACTAGTCCTATCCCATTCAACAACAAACCCATATATTGTTGCCGAATATGTTTGTAAACACAGAACCTTTCAATTAATTAACCATTTAAATTCACGCAGCCCACCGAACTGAAATTAATTTATCCTGAACTTAACATGTATTTGTAGTTACCCAACAAAACCTATCTAACCCGTAAACCTTGAATTAGACTTTGAATATTTTATTACAGTAAACACAGGACTATGAATATTAAATTCTACCAGCGATACTTGCAGTGAAACATATTGTAATTGATTATCTTTCTTCTTTATGTATATTTTGACTGTTATATGAATTAGACTTAGGCTTAGTCGTCTCAACATATGCGCACGAGAAACATTATGGCAATCGACAGCTTTTGTCTCTTTTTATCAATCGACGTAAAACATACGAGCAAAAGAGACGAATAATCTACGACCAAAAAAAATAAGACAAAGTGGTCGGTACCTGCATAGTACATAGAGGGAGCAGTATGGAAAAACTCACTCAGGGGCTCGTCGACGCACATATTTGTGTGAGTGCGCCGTTTTCGAGCATTTGTAGGCAGTTTCCATACTGCTGTGCCCCAGGCCCAAGCCTTTCTATGTACTGTGGTACCAGGATAGATGAGCCCCATCGACATACCTACGTCAGCATTGGCAGGAGGTTTGGTTAGCGCCTAGACTAGAGGCTAGCGAGTCACCTAACTAAAAAGAACGGTCTAGAAATTTCGCATCCGGCCGCACTGAGCGCTTGACGCCCGGTTATGTATCTAGCTAGAACGCGCTAGGCGCTAAGCAAGCCTCCTGTCTATGCGGGCGTAGCCTTATAGATATTGAGTTCGACCGAGATGAATGAGCTCTTTCAAGTATGTCGAATAGCTATCATCCGTTTCAGGAATAGGTATATGTGGATAGAGACAGAAGACTTGAACTTTGTCTTGTTTTCTCCTTTGTACATGGGAAAAGGCTGTGATTTTATCATTTATCAAGCCTTTTTTAAACCAACTACTAAAACCAAAGAAGGAGGTTATAAAATAATCGCGTATAAATTTATATCGCGTTATTTTTATGTACTTCTAAAGAGTATTTTTTGGAGAAAATGAATTTGGAAACGGAATAAGACTAGGATTTATGTTATTATTAAAATTGACATGAAATTGACTATGTTGAAAAAATAATCATGTGACATTATAATTTAAATATGATTTCCAGCATGACCGCCACGGCTGTAGAAATAGTGTGTTATGGTTAACTTCAAAATTTTACTAAACATTCTGAATAATTCGACCATTTCCAACAGCACTGGCTATCGTTTACAAAACGCTCCTATATCAATTTCATGCCACAAGTTATGTAAACTTATTTTACTTTTTACAATGCCAGTGTGTATGTACATACATGGATGGGTTAACCGTTATAATATTCTACAACGCACGCTGATAAGGCGACTTAAATTTGGCAACGTAAATAAAATAAAATTCACATCACATTCATAAAGGTTGTTTTCGTTGATGGTAATTTAAGCTGAGAGGTTTGTTCTTGAAGTCTAATAAATAATAATACATATTGCACGATATTACGCATAGCGCTTTTATTTAGTTCCATTGAAGAAATAACAGCTGTCTTTGAAAGCAAAGGAAGTAATGTAAAAACGTTTAGATTGCGTAGTCGAAACCAAACAATAGGTCAAGATGAGGTTAATGATTTCTAACTCTAGGAAAGAGCTGATTTTCAAGTAAACGTTAAAATTTCGAAAGCTTTTTCGGATTTTTCACAAACCGTATAACAATAGTTTCAGGTGTAGGTGTTAAACTTCATTAGTAATTAGCTCAAGGTGGCTAAGACTGTGGTTTATAAAACTTTATGGCCCCTATTAATAAACGTGGAGGAAAGTGGGAGTAGCAGAGAGCACATCCTGCACTGGTATCCAAGAGACGGAGCTAGAGGTAGAGGTCGACCAAGGCGAAGGTGGAGCGACGACATCGTCGAGATGGCCGGGAGTACGTGGACAACGCAGGTACAAGACAGACGCACTTGGCAATACATGGAGGAGGCCTAAACCCTTATGTGGGTGCCAAATTATATTAACATTTAAAACCTAATATTTTATCTATGTTATAGATAAATACTACTGCGGTTTTGTCCGCGTAAGTTCCGTTCCCGCGGGAATATCGAGATAAAAAGTAGCCTATGTGATATTCCAGATCTCCGTCTACCTATAATACAAGTTATATCGCAATCGATTCAGTAGTTTTTGCGTGAAAGAGTAACAAACTCACTTACAAACTGCATGTATATTAATCAAACTGAAAAATCAAAATGTTACTTAAGTTCATTTGTAATAAATGCTTTATTTATTTATTTAAGGTCGGAGTAGGGAGAACATGTCTTTTTCTGTGACAAAAACTTTCAAAGTTGACACACCGAAACAAAAAGCAGAATAACTACTTCGGCATTACTCCCCTTTTATTAATAAGGCTAATATGAGATTTGTTTATGTTGTCGCATTTTAAAACAATCCTGTCGCCAGTATTGTGATGCAATCCACTGTGCACAGCAGCGGAAAAGACGCCAGTATTTCAATGGGAAAATATTGTAATGGGATACCATTTGAGTGCGGTCTGCGGGCGCGATTTTAAGCGTCGTATTCGAAAAATATAGCCAGTTAGTGTCGATGTAAGAAAACGGCGGATGTCGACTTCTCAGGTGGTTGGTTTGTTTTTTACGAATAGGGTAATGGGTTCGAACGGGGTCTGGAATGGTTGAGTCTTGAGAGTAATGGCGAAGGGATTTTCGCAGATTTTTTCCTGGTATAATCTTGTTTTAGGCCGTTCTTAGGTACTTTGAGTGCGATTTTGAAAGGGTACTTCGATCATAAAAAAGTAAAGCTCATGAGTTTTTTTGTTGTTCTTTTTCATTGAAGGGCGCTTTCTGAAACCACACTTAGTAACTAATTTATGACTTACTAGCTGCGCCCCGCGGTTTCACCCGCGTAAGTCCCGTTCCCGCGAGAATATCGGGATAAAAAGTAGCCTATGTGTTAATCCAGGTCCCCAGCTACCTATATTCCAAGTTTCATCGCAATCGGTTCAGTAGTTTTTGTGTGAAAGAGTAACAACCTCACATACATACATACATACAAACTTTCGCGTTTATAATATTAGTAAGACTAGTAAGAAGTAAGATCATAACGACCATTTAATGGTTCATGTATGAATCTTAATAATTAAATTAAATATTTGAATATTTAGTATTATCGTTTGTTTCTTCAGTTTTGATTGTTTTTTATCTGTATCAATTGAATTTTGTTTCTGAATCGAACGTCCTTTTTTTATTAAATTAATCATTGTATAGGTGTCATTGTTTAAAAGAACCTATTAGGTTCAGAAGTTTACACGTACGTGTAATACCTGAAGGTTTTACTGTACCTATACTGTAAAACTTAAACGAAATTTTATGACAAAACAATCGAACTCTAAATACTTTTGGATCAAATTAAATAATTAAATTCAACTTAGTATAAGGCAAAGGATTTCAATGGAGTAGGAAAGACACATCCTTTCAAAATATTTAAAAGAATGCGTCTGAAAATGCAAAATAAACTACTATAACCTTGAATCACGAAAATCAACATAGTTTTTGCTGTCGCTAAGTTTCCCCAGAACTCGTACCATTTTTTCTCATAAATCACCATAAAAGCTATAACATATCCGACCATAGCTCACATATACACAATAAAATATGGCTATTCCTACCAGTAGTCGAATAAAAAAGCAATTGTCGAAGAATATTCTTTTTTCTCATCCAATAATACGATCTTATTCCCACATATTTGCATACGTTTACGCGTTTGGCTTGATACAGTTTCTGACACAGATAACAAAAAACGATTTTGATCTGGGTTTATACGGGGTGTTTCGAGAATGCCCATTTAAGCCCAAGGTGGTTGTTTTAGACGATAAGGCAAACAACTTTTGTTCTACAGCTTTTAGAAATTCAAAGTAGTTATCGAGAATTTTAAGTTTAAAGTTTACTTGAAATCAGTTGTTTCTTAGAGTTAGACGTCATTTATTTACCTTAAATTGTTCTTTGATTTAGTTTGGTCCACTACAATCGAAACTTAAGTTGGCTTTATTTTCAATTACCGCATTTTTTTCATCGAAACAACCCCAAAAAAAAAACGAAAGAATAGTTCGAATTTTCAACAATCTCACATAGCCTCACCCCCTGCCCGCAATGTCGAGCTGGGTTTTGTTGAAAACCAGCTAACCGTTGCGAAATGATCTGTCAATTGGCTTTATTGTCTATGGATAAAAGACTAAAAAAAGGCGTAAAAGACTTCGGCTGTAAATACACTGATAAGTCGTGCGTCGACCTAACGTCAACGTTAGACGTCGACGCGACCTAACGTCATCTTTGTTTCGTCTTTCGAATTCCTCAGTGACTCCCTATGTTAAAGGGAGTACCTACCATAACACGATAGTGTGACAGAGATACCGCTAGTGAATTTTTAATATATGAAAAGTGCTGTTAGAGATAGGTACGACCTGAGAAATTTTAGACGTAAAATCAACAATTGCTAAATACACGATAACTAGACAAGACATCGGAAAAATAGAGTTCAGATTTAAAGAAATAGTGGTAACTAGCTGTTACCCGCCAGTAGAACCCGAGTAATTTTTGAATACATTACTCGGGTTCTACTAATTTTATTTCGATGTAAAGTATATCAGGTTCCTCGAAAATATAACCATCCAATGTTGAAAATCAGATTTTAATCGGATAAGTAGTTTTTAATTGTAAAAGGAACAAACAGAGAAACAGACAGACATTCATGAATTTCAAAACCTATATAATTTTGTTCTACTACTTATCCTACTTAGGATAAGTAGTAGAACAAAATTATAAATTTATTTACATTTATTATTTATATTATATTATTTATATACATTTTAATTTACAAAATTAAAAATTATTAAATTATAAAAAAAGTCGTCTAAGGGACTTCCCCTAGACGACTTTTTTTTTATTTACTTCCAAGTACAGACTTTTTGTTCTCTCTTTCTTTATAAGTATAGAAGATAGAGAATAGATTATTTCCTAAATACTATGTTAATAATTAATAAAAGTAATTGTGTATTACAACCGTGCCTAGTTTGGATTTAGTATAGACAAGCTGCGCCCCGCAGTTTCACCCGCGTAAGCGCCGTTCCCGCGGGAACACCGGAATATAAAGTAGCCTATGTGTTATTCCCGGTATCCAGCTACCTATATTCCAAGTTTCATCGCAATCGGTTTAGAAGTCTTTGCATGATTGAGGAACAAACACACATACACATATACTCACAAAATTTGAACGTTATAATATTAGTAAGAAGTAGGATAGGATAAAATTATAAAGGTTAGGTAGATTGCGCTATGTGCAAAGTGCTGCAACCTTTATTTATTAAACTCCATTAGCCTTATTAATAAAAGGGGAGTAAGGTTCTTATTCCGCTTTTTGTTTCTGTCTGTCTACTTTGAAAGTTCTTGTCACGGAAAAAGACAAAGCATGTTCTCACTTCGTCGACTTTATTCCACGTCTATTAACGACTGCATACAATTAAAAAACCACAATGTGACTAATAAAAGGTCAACCAAAAGAGCTGTTTGCCAATTCTGCATTAATCTTTTAAAATACCTCATGAAACATCTAGCACAGTAGAGTAAGAACAGTAGTTTCACTTCATACAAAGTGGCCGCCGCGGTATGATTATACAACAACAACGCACACAGGCGGAGGTCAAATCAAGCGCGGAACTCCGAACTCCAGAACTCCTGACCTCCCTATGCATGCGCAGGCTCGTACGCACGGAAGTTTCACGCACACACTTGCATAGTCTCGCCAGGTCTCGACCGGCCACAGTACGGGCTGTGCCGTGCGTCTAATCTCGCGCATTTGCGTATTGCGCTGCACGCCCTCTCTGATTTCTTCCCCTCACTATTTTGTATCTTTTTTAATTAAAATAGTAATTATGACTTCCAGAAAAGCCAAAACTTATTGTAGCATCTAATAATAGACAAATAATAATATTTAATTAAAAATAAAATTGACAACCCTAGGCGTCAACGCAAAAGTATGTAATTAACTCGCCTATGGGCGTCAGTTAGACTACTGTTGTTTCTGTACCATGCATCTAGCGGTGTCGAGGTTTAAGTTTACAGATTTTGTCCTTTAACTCTCGGTTTATGCATACAAACTGCTTTAGGAAATATCCCTTTGGGTTTTGATGATAAATTCGTTGGAATTCTAACGTCTTCGAGTTTCGTAGCTCTTTAGAGTTTTGGTCCCGGTCACATGAAGGTTTGTGGTTTTGGTAACATGTTACAAGCGGTACCTTTATGTACATTTGTACCTTTGCTATTATGCTTTGGTTGCTTTCCACACTGCCAGGTTATCCTAAGATCAAAGCTCAGTCTATACAATAATTTCCAAACACTGTGCTTCAAACAACAAAGTGAAGCCAAATTCTGTAATACTAAATACATGGGTAAAACGTTTCCGCGCTCAGAAGGCAACCTGTAACTGCTATTTAGTTTTTATACTGTTTGGTAGCATAGAGACGTATGACACGAGTAACATGATGACTCATGAATTTAATATTACTGAACTTGGCTTCATTTTGTTGTTCGAGGAGCGGTGTCGGGAAATTATATGTTAGCTGCGCCCCGCGGTTGCACCCGCGTAAGTCCCATTCCCGCGGGAGTATCGGGATCAAAAGTGTGCCTATGTGTTATTTCTAGTATCCAGCTCCCTATATTCCAAGTTTCATAGCAATAGGTTCGGTAGTTTTTGCGTGAGAGAGTAACAAAGTCACATACATACATACATACATATATACAAACTTTCGCGTTTATAATATTAGTAAGATTCTGAGGATCAAAGTTAAAATCGAGTACACAAAGATTGAACTAGTACAGTGGGGATACTCATCCAGGCCGGAGATTGACCGTGGGGCGTTGAGCCAAAATATATCGCACTTACTCTCCTGCCCTTCATACAAGCAATTCAAGCTACAGGGACTGCTGTGGATGTGGCTAAATACTGGTCCACCAAAATGTAATATACCTACTGTTATTTTTATGATATTGACACGAAAATAAGAAAAAGAAGACTGTATTTTCAAGACTTAAATGTCATTTTGTGTCGAAGCCCATACAATGAATGTTTCAAACTAAGAAAACCATTTAAACTTTTTTTATTTTTTAATTAGCAAATATCTAGATTTTATTTATAAAAGTGTCTCACTCTTTGAGATTGCAGATTCATTGTAACATAATCGAAACGTCGAGGTAAGAAAATAAATAATAATACGCGATTAAGACCCAGTAAAATGTACCTAACTATGAAGCAATAAAACAAATTACAAAATAAATCGTGTAAATTTAAAAAGTTTACAAATATGTTTTTTAGAAATGGGGTGAGTATTATAATGAAATCAATGTGATTAAAACCAGAAATAGACCTAAATTTCAATCCAACATCACGAAAACAAAAGACAAATCTTATTTCATGTTTTAATTTTCACCACAGATGCAAAAACAAACAACCAAAATATTACAGACACAACCGAGCCTACTTTTAATGGTAATATTCCTAACTTGTACCATACACCCACTCATAAATAATTCAAGAGATGTAAGTTTCAGTTTTACAGGTAGATACAAACAGTGTGGGCTCAGCGCACGTTGTTAACCATTTAATCTATGCCTGCCGAATCGCACATTGCTAGAGAGATTCAAATTAAAGCAAATGATTTAGAGAAAACATCAAACGGGACAGGAAACGGGAACGGCATGGCGACAATGCTAATAAAACCGGAAAATATTTATAAATAATGGTATTATAATATGCAAAAACGCAAAAACTAAAAAAAATATGTTTCATAAAATTCGCATTTTTTTATTTTTTTTATCGACGGGGTTATAATGCTTATTGCTTACCTATATTTTAGACTTGAAGAATCTAAGACGATTGACTAAATACAAATAGTTAGATAAGTTACGCCTTTTTCGATTTAACAACAAAAACTTTTTTTTAACTGAACAATTGTTGAACAAATATAGGCAGCCTTATCGCTCAGAGTTTTGTTTATATTTTTTCGTTTATTTCTTCCAGAAAATCTGGGCAAGGAAAGGGGAAATATGCCTGAACTTTAGGTTTTGCATCTGCTGCTGGAAACTGAATTTCCTGTCGAGTACAATTTGGAGATATGTAGAGTTAGCGGGTACATTGTCGGTCAGTGTGCTTCATCGTAACTTACCTTACCACAATGAGATAGGCACAGGTGAAACGCTGGCATACGTTATGCTAAAAATACTGTGGTAGTTAGTGTGTATTTTCTACTGTAGTGTAGATTTTTTATCTCTTTGCCCAGTGGTTATTCATCGGCTTCATGGCACAATTAGACCCTTTTTTGCGTTGAACGAATTTCAACCGTAACTTCCGTAACTATGGTTTTATTTAGACTGTATCGGTTTCTCAAGAATATGTATGTGACGGATGGTTGTGACGTGTGATGTTTATTTTTGGAATTTGTCTTCTGGTTTGGTTATTTTATGTCTTAGGCTTGAAAGGAATCGTTGTTTCTTCGCTTGTATGAGCTAGGTCCTAACCTAAGCACTTCTACCAAAAAACACATCGAAAAAGCGCACGAGCGCTTATAAGCGCGTATCCGTGCAGGGAGTTTCTTTATTTGTATTTACATATTTTACCGGGTCCAAATCGCGTGATTTTAACGTTTTATTTTTTTCTTCTCGACGTCTCTTTCAATGCCTCGACGTATTACGTATTATTATTATTTATTAGTATTAGGGAACCCAGTCCCCTCGAGACCAAGATCATTGTAACATGATCGAAACCGAGGCCGATTGTCGAGGTAAGGAGAATTAAAAAGTAAAAATCACGCGATTAAGACACAGGAAAATGTGTAAATATGAAATCCAATTGTGTTAGTTTAAAAGTTGATTAGTTTCTTTATTTTGTGCCGAACCAGCTTATATTATAAGCGCTTATGCGGCGATAAGTTTCAACCGACTCGACTTCTGCGGCTCGCACCTTAAACGCTGCCTTGAGAACATTCAATTTAGTAACTTAAATTACAGTAGGCCGTCGATTATCCGAACATCGTAAAACCGAACGATCGCTTAACCAAACCCCGCGTGAACACACTCGTCGTTCGAATTTGTAAGAGATTCTTATTTGAATTTTATTTTATGGGATATCCGTACATAAAGTATACACCACGTCGACAGTAAGTTATTTATTACACTAGGTATTTATTAGTGTAATAAATAAAAATAGATTTGTATTGTTTTATTTGTAACTTTCTGCACCCCGCGGTTTCACCCGCGTAAGTCCCGTTCCCGCGAGAATTTCGGGATAAAAAGTTTAGCTTATGTATTATTTCCGGTATCCAGCTACCTAAATTCCAAGTTTCATCGCAATTGGTTCAGTAGTTTTTGCGTGAAAGAGTAACAACCTCACATATATACATACGTACATACTTACATTCATATTCATATTCATATCATTTATTGGTAATAAATTAATTACAAGTCAAATGTCAAACAAAAAAAAAATAAAAGGCAAAATTAAAACATAAAAATCATAATAAATTAAAGATAATAATAACAATAACAAATGAATAATAAAAAAAAAAAAACAAACTAATAAAATGTCATGAATCAAATAGGTTGTATAAAAATATACAATCTACATTCATACAAACTTTCGCGTTCATAATATTAGTAAGATAAGATATTCAGACATAATAGTATTCAGTTCGACCATCCGAATCAACCGGTTTTCCAATCACAAATCTCCTAATTAGTTCGGATAATCGGCGCTCTACTGTACTTCAAAAATCAGAACTTTACTAGGTACTTCTCAATTTTATTATTTAATCTATCAATAAGGAGTAAACTCAATAATCAAATTAGAATCAAATTCATAAATAGATTTTGATAATTAAATTAAATTCTTAAAGACACTCCTACTGTCTAGTTGACGGAAACTCTTACCTATTGCAATTAAAATCTAATAAACTGGTAGATATAAACTCAAAACCAATTAATAAAATTGAAAACAGAATCCTAACATTTTAACTCAACAACTCAAATAGATTTAATGAATATAGAGTTACTGAAGTGGCTATCCGCATGAAGGTTTAAAATTAAATACCATCAATTCATCGTTTACTCGATTTTTCATATAAACGTACGTAGTTAGTTTACAATTTTAATACCCGACTGTGACAAAGCCAAAAGGGAGTTATAATAATTAGTTTGTAACCTAACCTGACCTTTTATTATTTGATTTTATAAGTAGGTAGCACATTTCCTGTGGTTTTGATAGTTTTAGGCTGCTTTTCGATCCGAGATGTGCTATGCATCTATGCTGCGAAGATGAGAAATCTACGCTACGAAAATACGCTAAACTATCATATGTGCACCAATGAATATGATTGGTGGATATTAAACGCATTCATAGCATCGTAGCATAGCACATCTCTGTTGGAAAAACAGCCTTAGATCCCGATTCCGCATCAAAATCACATAGGAAAGACACACAATTTCAGTCCAGTGGTTTAGGCTGCGTATTGTATCCATCAGTCAGTCACGTCAGAGTAAATACTTTCTTGAAATAGATTTTCGATGATATTTATGCCCGTAATGCTCACTCATATTATTATGATCGATATAGCTTTAGAAATAAAATATATAGAATGGAAAGGCGTTAGCAAAATTACAATTTCACTATCTCCATGCAGACATTCCGAGCAAATGCCACAAAATTTACATCTTTCCAGTAGACCTGCTTCGTTGCAAAAACCGCCCTTCAATAACTCACAGATATTATCTCAAAGATCTTAGAAATATGTCACCCTTAATACCTACATTCATCATACAGGCTTCTACAGTCTTCCAAAGGTTCTATTCTATCCAACCCGTCTTTTAGACGAATTATTTCAGCTTGACGCGCACAGAAATCCTGTCTCGGAAATGTCTCGTTGGAAATAATTTATTGAACTGCGAATGCTGTTGAAAAAAGTGGCTCTGTATAAGTTCGGGGTCCGGGAACTTTTGGGACAAATCGCCTGTCAGTATTGGTTTACAGTTTAATCACTTGAGAGAACCGGCTGCCAAGACTCTTGTTCGATTCTGTACTCCTGGTATTTTAATTTTGTTAAACAGAGCCGTTTCGTGTGATTTCTCGTAATGTTTTGTTTACAAGTCAATTGGTTGATTGAGTAAAGCGTAATTTAGACTCAATGGTGAAAAAAGATCGAATGTTTGGCTAGACAGTAAAGGCATCGCCATTGAAATATTAACGCTACCTGTTTTATCTACCTATGAAAGACTAATTAATAGTTTATTGATACTCAAATACTCACATTATATTATTCACACAATATTAGACGACAAAAAACTTGAAAGTTATATGTTTTATTACACGACTGCCAAAGGAAGTGGTATTTGTTATTACGCGATTTATTATCCACACATAAGTTGTTACAAAATCAATAATCCAAACCTCAACTTAATATTTTATTATAAATCCTTTTTAAAAGAAAGTTTGTTTGTATATTTGTTTGTTTGTTTATTCCACGTGTCTTCGTGACTAAGCAGTGTAACTGATTTAAATGAAAATAGTTAGTTTAATTCATGGAGAGAAACATAGGTTCCCGATATCTCCATATTCATACGGGAACGGTCTAACGCTTGTGAAACCCCGGGGCGCTGCTAGTTTAATAATATATCTGGATAATACCTATTATACTTAAATAAAACCAAAGAAATTTAACATAAAAAACGAGGATCACGAGTTTAAAATACCGCAGTTTTTTCATGAAAGGCTTCTCATTTATATTTTTATCAGTATTTTATCAAATTTTCCGAGTGTTAGCGGGAAGAATATTAATCAGGAACAATTAATTTTAACTTCTATGCCCTTTCAAATACAATGTGTTTTGGGGATGAGAATAAAAGTTGAAAATAGGCAAAACACTAATACACATCACTCTTTCCGTAGCCCTAGGGGATTGATTGATTCATTGACAGGCTAAACATTATTTTTTTATACTTAATAGGCTAGCATTTGACCTCATCTCACCTACTGAGAAGCGAGGATGAGGTCGACGATGTAGCATGCTTACCCAGAAGATACCTATTCACTCTAGACTTGAAAACTCCGAGGTTATAGTTTAGAAGAAACAGCGGAGCGGACACGCTAACACGCAAAAAGTCAAGAAATTTTAGTTTTCGCAAAATGTCAAAAACGCATTTTGTCAAACTTACACGCATAAATACAAACACGCAAAATGCAGGGTGTCAAAACGGAACTGCAGATATTTCGATAATAAAAGAGAAGATGGAGTAAGTTAAGTACCTATCTCACAAACAAACAAACAAGTAAACAAAAACTTTAGTAAATAAAGTATCTATAATGTACTTATAGTAAATCTGGCTGCGGGCATCGACTTATTTTTGACCTGAACGAGATTTGCGCGCGAAAAACCACGGAACATCGTTAGTTAGGTGCTAAATTGTTTACGAGATCTATCAAAATCAGGTCCGTTTCGTATTAAGAACCTTTTACCATTTCAACAAAAAGTGCTTATCTCCAAGCGATAAACATACGAACAATTCTGTCAGTCCGTTCGGGCCATCGTGATAAGGAACAAAGAGGGTCGGCCTTTCAGACCTAACTGTGTAGAAGAAGTTAATTTTATAGTAGTTTACCAACTTTGAAACAAGTAAATGTGTGACACTGCTCCGCGGTTTTACCCGTGAGAGGTCAAGGGCAACAATTCCCCCTTTTCCCAACAATTCGTTTCCAACATTTCATCATCATCATCAGCCTGTTGCAGTGCACTGCTGGACATAGGCCACTCCAACTGCACGCCACCCAGATCTATTTTCGGCTTCAAGTGAATAAATAACTCGACTGATTTTAGTCCGATGTCTCTAATTTTTTTATGCAAATCGCACATAATCAGCAGGAATCAAGCTATTTAAATCGTCCAAAGTAGCATAAGTAATTTAACAATAAGGTTCCTCGGTCTCTACTTTTATTCTACGAACGAACATAAAAAACGAAAAAGTCAGTAAGAAAACCTAATATAGACAGATGTTTCGCTCGGTCGTAGAAACAAAGTATACAGGCCCTGATATCTAGGGAATAGTGTGTTAAAAAGTAGTCTATGTATTAATCCAGAACATCAGATAGGTGCATATCAAGTTTGCATTTAGTTTAGTAAGTTTTTGCGTGAAAAAGTAACAAAGTAACAATTCGTTAATAGAAGGAACAGTAATAAAATCGAAAACAAAAAAAACAGAATGTAATGCCAAGTAAATTCCAGAATGCTGGAATTTACTTGGCACAAAAAATAAGCATTGTCATTCAGCGTGGCAATGCGGCCAGCATTTTGGGTTCGCTACTAAATCACGAAGAATAAGTTCCTTTTTATTTTAAATATGTTTTTGAGTATTTATAATAATAAAAGTATTTTGTACTGTTTCTATTATCCGCTGCTATAGAAAACGACTGTGGAATAGAGATAGGTAAATCGAATTAACAATATGAAATTAGTGTCATGTATTAATGATCATTTTTTTCTAAGGTTTTCGCGATTTTGCATAATAAAACACATTTTTTCTGTGAACATGACTATATCCTGCTTTAGTCAATAGTTTACTTCACTGAAGCAAAATATGCCTTAAGTAAATTTAAGCCTTTATCTTAACTTTAAGCTCGAACTAGGTAGGTCTAGTAACTATACTTACCTATATTTGATTTATCTAGTAACTATACTTATAGGTACATATTGATTTTTGGGTTAATTTGAGCTTACATGGAGCTTAAGGCGATCAAAACTTTTAACAACATAAAGGCTGTTATCCCCTACATTTTGCTACATGTTTCTTGATTCTTCATTTTTAGGGTTCAGTTTCAGTTCCTAAAGAGTAAAAACGGAGTCCGTTGTGTCTGTCATCAGCTTGTATACAGGGTGAACCATTTCGATGGGGTTTTAGGGGGATATCCTGAAAATAGATAGCGAAAAATGCTGAGAGGAATTTTGTTCCTGATTTTAACAAAAACAAAAATAGCATTATTAGATTTGTGATAAACTTAATACCCTAGGTAGGAATCTAACCTTGTATTTTTGCAAAAAAATAAACACCATAAATTAAAGGAAAGATCGATAGTGATGCTGATAAAAATCAAGTTCTGGACTTCTGGAAACAAACTGGTATAATAAATTGTGATAGCTAGACAGTTGAAATATTAACACATCATTAGTTCCCGCTACAACAACAAATACTACACAGAATTATCAAAATAGTTACGTAGAACTCCCATACTCATACTCATTTATTCAGACTATAGGAACACTACAATAATAAATTATCTGGAACACTTGGTCACGTCAAAATTAATACAATAAAATACTACAAATTGGTTTAAAATAAAATACGTAATTAAGTTTACAAAAAAAAAATATGTCATAATTATCTTACCTAACTTAAACTTACCTAAATCGACGAACAATGATGTTACGGAACCTTTTGTACGCGCATCCGACTCGCCCTTAGCCGGTTTTTACAGTATAGGTATGTATTCGTATCTACCAACGCGATGTTATTTGATCCAATCAAAAATATGAATCCCAGAACAGCCCTAAAAATAATCTAAAGTGCTTGTTTCAAGAAAACAATACTTAGAAAAAGTTTTTATATTAGAACAAATTTCCTCTAAAAAAATAAACAACTTATCCACTTCCGTTCTTAAATATATATTGCCCATTTATTAGTTTCCTGGAATAATCGTCCTTAGGCGATAAGGCTGTCAGCTTGACACATTTCAATAGATTTATTAATTATTTTGGTTTGCTTTAAGTATTTCTTGGTATAGCAGCAACATAAATAGGTAGCTTCAACTGGGAAAATTTCAACGGCTTCATCCGCATGGAGAAGTGGATAGGAGGGTGGTTTACCATTCACTTTAGTTAGCTGGTTCACCTAACTAAAATGAAAGGTGAAGGAAGTTCGCAACCGGCCGCACCGAGCGCTTGGCGCCTAGCTGTGTATCGCGTCAGAATGCAAGCCACTAGGCGCTAAGCAAGTTGCCTGCCCATTAGTGCCCATGGGGACGTAGTGTTACTGCCTAGTAACATACAGACAGACAGAGTGACTGACGGACGGACAACAAGGTCCCGGTTTTACCTTTCGGCTACGGCCCCTTTTATAGTTCTCTAACCCCCAGTGATTTAAATTGCCAAAGTAGCGACTAAACCATAGTAAATTTATTTGAGTCATGCGCGGCATCAATTGTATTCGTCAGAACTGATATGAAGCTCGGGGGACGTATGAATGTTTATAGTCATCTATTATTCATGTCCTTCGATGTATAGGAAACGGAAGCGACTTTATTGAACAGTCAGGCATTAATATTGCAAATCCTCTGTGCAACATTTTATTTTTAACTAGCTGCGCCTGGCGTTTTCATCGCAATCTCGTGAAAATATCAGGATGTGTTAAAATAACCTTCCTATTGAATCACTCTACAATAGTAATACCTCTGTGGCGCGTCGGGCGAACGCTTGGCTGCAATGCAGAAGGTTGCGGGTTCGATTCCCGCTGGGTGCTAATATTTCTATTTGGTTTGGGCGTATTTCTATGTATAATTATGTATGTATTTACAAAAGACAAATAATTATAAGTATATATATATATACTTATAGTCATCCAAAAGTAGAAAACATTTTTAATTAAAATCAAGGTAAGTGGAAGCCTCATCTCAACATTGTACTTAATTATTTCTATCTAATAGAAAAATGTAAGTGTAAGAAATAATTCAAAATAAAATCTACGTGAGCTGTGTTTTTAGGATCGTCACAAGTGACGGTAGCAGTAACTAAATCGTAAAATTTTGTATGGGAGCTATAAAAAGTACTTGTGTCATAAGTTTAGGCGGAGCGTTCCTTTTACGCAGTAAATATACACTTTGATTTCCAACTGTGATTAAATTCTATCTACTTATAACGTATACTGGTTAAAGTTACTGCGCGTAATGTAACATGTTGCACAACGAGACCTTACAACATTACGAGCTGACACCGGTCAGTACCCACCTTAATGCAAATTAGCCGATTTTAGTTGGTCATTAGATTTTGGGTATAAATAGTACTGTCTAATGTTTTCACGATTTTGTATAATTAAACACAATATTTACCGGGTTTTATTCAATAACTTCATTATTATCAACGACCGAACTTTCGCCAACTTTACAGTTAGCTACAGTTGACTGAGATGTATATAATCTAGAATGTTAAAATAGACATATTACATCTCAACTTTAAAAAAGCCAACTGTAAAGTTGGCGAAAGATCGGTCGTTAATAATAATGACGTTATTGAATAAAACGCCAGTAAAACCCGTTAAATATTGTGTTTTATTAATCAGTTGCTAGTTAAGTAGATACTTGCTTCAACCACTTCAACTAACAACTCATCTGTGTTCCGGTGCGTTAGGTCTGCGCAGTCACAGGTAAATCGGAGCTTTATTTTGAATGGTTCCTTTTACGGTGATTCTTAGAACGTCGAAGTTTTATTACGGTGAGCATTGTTTCATCGATGACACGATGAGCGTGCTGTTAAGGTTCATATTAGAACACATATTCATAGTGACATAGTAGGTGATATGCTCGTCTGTTTACATAAGTAATATGAATACTAGCTGCTGCCAGTGGTTACACCCACGTAAGTCCCAATCCCGCGGGAATATCGGAAAAAAAAAGTAGCCAACGTGGTCTCCAGCTATCTGCATACTGCGATTGTATTATCGCAATCGGCTCGTAGTTTTCATGTGAAGGAGTAACAAACATTTATTTCCTTACTTCCACACAAACTTTCACCTTTATATTAGTAGGATAAAAGGCACAGTATGAATATTGATCATAAGGGTATATACCCAGCATACGTTCTTGAAATATTGAATACCTACCATTCATACGGTACCGAATTCCAAAATCATTTCAATAAGTTATTATTTCGCCATTACATAAAAATCTACTTATACTGACAATTCTTTCTACTGGCTTGTCAGATTTGGATCCATTTTGTATTGATTTGGAAATGGATATCTTATGAATGGTTCAATGCGGACTTCCCAATACCGGATCCTTTGGCAAGCCAATACCTACCAACCAATAACTGGTCACTTGGCAGTTGACTGTAGTTGGTATGCGAAGCCCATTGCTCTTCATGATAGCTAAGCGACACTACTCGACAGTTAGGACGTGACCGAATCACCTAAATGTAAGTAGGTATGTAATAAGTGGGTAGGATGTCGTAGTTCAATATATCAATTAAATAAACTACTAATGTTGATTTTTTTTTCTGTTTTGCCGACTTTGTATTGAATGTAGAAAAACGTATGCAAAGGCACCGAAGCAACTGCATTGCAACAATGCTGATAATAAAAGAACGCTGTTAAAATCGGAAAATTAGTTTTGTTTCCTAATAATTTTATAAATGTGAATGTTTGTGTGGAAAAGTGTAAATGTGTTTGTGTACTGAGCTACATTACGGTGCGTAATGTAACGTGTTATAAAACGAGCGTTAGTGCACTTAGTACGAGGAATTAAGGCGCTCGCAGCGGAGCTCACAACAGTATTATGCTCGCTGCGAATGATATATTACGCGCTGTAATACTTGCCAGTACCCACCTTAAGAACACAAAAAAAACATAGACGTTTACTTACCTTACTTACCTTTACCTACGCAAAAACCACTAAACCGATATTTTTGATTTAAGTTAAGCAAGATTCAATTTGAAACCTAGCAACTATTAAAGACTAAGTAATGTTACTACTATTTATCACTGACTCCCTTACTTATAAAATATTATTTACACATGACTAAGTTATGTGACGTTTGTATCTTTGTCAACTTTGAAACTTCATGTGACTGTAAAAGACAAACGATGCATAGTTATGCAGCGCATTAATTAACGTTTATAAGTAAGGGGGCTGTTGTTAAATATCTATGTATTTCCTTGTTTAAGGATAAAATATAAAAGCTAAACTCGAAATCCCTGTCAGGTTCATCGAAAATTATTGATGACGGAATTATTTATGTCATGATAGAAAGTTGTTGAGTTTGTTATAGCCCAGCGCTCTGTTTAGCGATCAATTGTCCAAGTGAAGTCGCGCCACATTCTATGTGAAAAGTGTTTGTGAATTCCTTCCTCCCCTTCGGTTAGGTCTCACCTTAGGTTCATTATTTATAAGTAGTAGGTACCTACATGTATGAAAAATAGTTTTAAGATTAACCTCAATAAATGGGTAAATCGTTAGGGATGATTTATATTAGACCGTCACGAGCGCCTGCCGGGTCTGAGCTTCGTTCTCCATTGCTCAACCGCCACTCGGTTGAAACAGACCGATCGACTGCTCGCCGAGCAATGGACAACAAAGCTCGGAGCCGTGACGGTCTAATATAAATCGTTTTTGTCTCGACCATCCAGCTCCGACTGCCGCTGACGTAATTAATATTTAATTCGCTGCATTTGTAGGCAGCATTGTTTTCTACATTGTGGATATAATCTTACTAATATTATAAACGCGAAAGTTTGTATGTAAGTATGTATGTGAGGTTGTTACTCTTTCACACAAAAACTACTGAACCGATTGCAATGAAACTTGGAATATAGGTATCTGGGGACCTGGATTAATACATAGGCTTCTTTTTATCCCGATATTCCCGCGGAAACGAGACTTACGCGGGTGAAACCGCGGGGCGCAGCTAGTAACATCTATTTATAAGTCTGTTTAGGTATGTTTGTATGTTTACCCTCGTTGCATGGAGAAGTAGTCCAGGAACGAATCGACTCAGTCGCTCGCTGATGAACCCTCTAAGGCTTTCGCTCCCAAACTGTTTCAGTATGCAAACTTAGTTACCAAACAGATATATCGCGAAATTGTATGAAACTCGGTTAAATGAACGGGATCCCGACGTCACTTATCTTACGCATTCTACTCAGAAATATGGCAAATGAGTCCCAATTTATTGTAATAGTGATGCGCTTTTGTCGATATAATCCTAATAAAATATATTTGAGAGAAAATATTTGTGAGGATGGCAAGATGTTTGTCGCTCTAAACCGATTGCTATTGAACTTGAAATATAAATAGCTGGAGTTTTAACGTTATTTCTCAGTGTTTTAAATACTTAGAAAACGCGCTGGTTCGGTCACCAGTAGTCGTGGGTTCGAATCCTGCCAAGTACGTATTATAAAAAGCATTTTTTTAAATAAGAAATACTTATATTTTTTTATATATTTTATAGTGTTTCCTACACTTGGATGACTATATTTAATTTTTTTTTTTTCCAAAAAGTTCGCACCCGACAGGACTTGAACCTGCATCTCTGGGGATCCGTCCCAACGCCTTTTTCCAATTTGGCCACGGATGCATGTTTAATCGAGTCGAAATTAAGGATTGCATTTCTTATTGTTTTTTTACGTTTGCGCTTTTGTTGCGTTTTATTTTACGCATTCATCCGTGGCCAAATTGGAAAAGCGGCGTTAGGACGGATTCCCAGAGATGCAGATTCAAGTCCTGTCGGGTGCGAAATTTTTGGAAAGAAGTTCTTTAAGTATTGTCATCCAAGTATTGGAAACACTTTAAAATATATAATAAAACTAATTATTTCTTATTTAAAAAAAATGCTTTCTAAAATTCGTACTTGACAGGATTCGAACCCGCGACTACATAATACACATAATATATGGGCTAATTACACAATTAGCCCATATATTAGATATTAAGATACACATCTTACGGGATTTCACCTTCAACCAAACGTCTAGCATCCACTAGACTTAGCTAGAGTAGCTAGTCGACACAGTTTTTCATTCAAGTGCGTCCTTAAAAAACTGACCAGCTAAGCTAAGCTGATTTATTTGATTTCCTTTGGGCGGTGTGTTTTACACGGTTGAAACCAAATACCGTCTATAGTTAAAATATAAACATACCTATACAAACATCGTTTTCAACTTAAATTCGAAAAAATGAAAATAAACCCAGGAAAACCACGAATTGAGAACAATATAAAAATATTTGTATTCAATTGTAACGTTTGTATTTCCCCGTGACTGATGATAAAAAAATACAGCAGAATGTTACTTAAAAAAAAAAAACCAAACAGATCTCAATTATTTCGAGTACGTACGTTCCATTAAATCACCATAAAATTGTCGTACCAAAAATAAAGACATCTTACAGTCCATTATTTTTATTATTCATCAAGCAAAGCGTTTTATTTCGAAGAAGACGTTGACCTTAGTCGAGTCATAAATTTTATCGATACATACGTAACATCGTACATCACTAGTCCTCCTCATATTGCGTATGTCGACCGGGAAACGGAACAAAGACCCTTCACGGCCTTGTTTATCGTCGACCGCAAAGCATTCCTGACAAAATGTTCGTTTTACCATCCACTTCGAAACTTACTTCAGACATTTGACCCGTTTATATCACTATCGATATATCGACATAAAGATCTAGCACTTACCATCACTATTTCTGCGGTAAACAATAAAATCAGCATAATGATACCATTGATTTTTATTCGATAATCATATTAATCGAAAATCGATAACATTTCACTTAGAAAAAACTGACGCGTTCATACATTCTATTTACACTGACATAGTTGAATCATATACACTTTTTAATTCCGTAATGCATAGTCGGATAGAATTAACTGTCACACTCGCATCTCGTCGATAGCTGCTTGGGGGAGGTTGGAATGAAGGGTGCTCTTTCCTCTGCGGAGTGTAGCGTGAGGGCCTCCTCTTGCCTCCTCTCTTGGGGAGGTTTGGTTCGTCGACCCGTTCGGAGGCTGGTATTTCTGTTGCCTTAACTCTTGTAACGTCGGCGAGTTATTAAACTGAGAGACATTCTTTGGCATTGTTGCATAACTCGCTACTTGGGGGTAGCTCACGTTAGGAATACGAAAACTGCTGTTCCTACTCCCAAGTTTACCAGGAAGCATTAAATTATCCACGCTCATACTCGGACTTGGCGGCGACTTGGGAACGTCTAAAGGACCTTTGAAGTTGAGACTGGACAAATGCGCTTCAGAGCCCATCATTTGCTTTTTCCTATTATGACGTTCGACGTCAACCACCAAACTGGGAGCGTGTGTCGGATCCATATGGTAATGAGAATGCTTCCCCGATATAGTTTCGAAATGTTTCTCGTTAAACCTGTGCTGTTTGCTGCGTGACCTAGTTTTATCTCTCTGGTAATAGACTCCGGCAAATATTAGCACGTTGAGTATTAAGAGGGAGCAACCGATAGCTATTGTGACGCTGAGTGCTGTGGAGTAAGCGGCATAGCCGGCCGCTTCTAGATTGGCTAGAGTGTTTTCGGTTGCGTTTAATGTTTGCAAGTCTCGCTGTTTGGGGAGTATGGTTGCGCAAGTGGCGAGGATTGTATCCACTGTGGTTAGGGAAGTGTCGGGGTAAAGGGAGTTGTTTCCTCGCCTTAACTGATCGGTGTCGGGATTGCGGGCTAAAGGGTCGGGTCGGACGACGCCCTCGTACAGATCTTGCTCGTTATGGTTTTTGAAAAGGTTGTGTCGAGCCGCGACGTCTTCCATTCCGGCTCGGTGGAGTTCTGGAACAAGACGCAGCCAGACGGAGAGTTGGTGCGCGCGGTAGTGGTTTTTTAGGCGGGGTTTCATGCCTGCAACAAAAAGAAAAATAATTTTATAATAATACTAGGAAAAGATTCGGATCGGCTTTGCATTGGTGTATCATATATCTTTTATACAAAAATGAATCCCTATTTTGCATAGGCACGCCATCACGCTTGAATGGCTGGACCGATTTTGATAATTATATTTGTGTTGTGTTTGTTATGATCAGAAGGTTTTTAGCTGTACTGACCTGATGTCAGTCAATGAAAACGCTAAAAACCTTGCAACATACTGGAGTGGGCGAGTTTAGTTCCATACCATTAAAAACTTATGTGCCATCGACACGAAAAGAAGAAGAAAAAGGTTTTAAAGGAAAAAAAAAGCTAAATATCGGGACTTACGCGGGGGAAACTGCGAGGCGGAGCTAATAAAATTATAAAGAGGAAAGATTTATTTGATTGTTGTTATGAACAGGCTCCGAAATCACTGGACCGATTTTCAAAATACTTTTGAGTCCAATATTCCTACGGGACTTTGGCCTGACTATAAAGTCTACTTCAGTTTTATTTGGCTTTTCCAGCGTAAACGATATTACTGTATCATAAAGCCAAGTAACTTTTATAAAGTTAATTAACAAAACAGCTTTTATCGGATTACAGTAGGTACTTGTTCCAAACACACATGATTGTAAGGTAAACCAAAGTGTTGTAATAATTGACTCAGTTTGTTTGTTTGGGTAAGGACTTTATTTTTAAAGGATATGATGAAATGATTAAGGCATAATACCACGTTAACGAGTTTGCGTAGTCGACATAAGCAGCTGTTTATACATGGTATTCACACAGTCTGTAGCAGGCCGGGGTTTTAAACGTGAAAATTCGAATTATGCGTACTAATTTTATCTCGAAATTTCTTATAGTCTTATTAATAAAAGGGGAGTAAGTTCGAAGAAGTTATTCCGCTTTTTGTTTATGTCTGTCAACTTTAGAAGTTTTTGTCACAGAAAAAAAAGCATGTTCCCACTTCTCCGACCTTATTTCATGTTTATTAATAAGGCCAATATTAGGATCGTGTAAAACCTTGCTTTATTTACGTTTTCATACATGTTTCCTTTAAATAACTTTTAATAGACGTCAGTTGCGTACAAAGTTTGTATGTGACTTTATTACTCTTTCACGCGAAAACAAATAAACCGATTGAGATGAAACTTGGAATATAGGTAGCTATCCTGAATTCCCGTGGGAACGGAACTTACTCGGGTGAAACCGCAGGGTGCAGCTAGTATATTTACAAAGATGAAAGTTTTTGTAAAGTAAGTTAACGAGTATTTTTACATCTCTTTTACTCCAAAACTATTAAACCGATTGCGATGAAACGCGGTAAGAAGGTAACTGAAAACCTACAATTACACAAAGTTTACTCTTTATCTCGACTTTCCCCCAGAATCTGGTTTTTGCAGGTTAAACAGCAAGACATATTTATTAATTAGATAATCCCTCGCATAAGACTTACAAAGAATCAAAAACCGCTCAGCTGATTGCAATGAAATTCGGTATGTAAATAGATGGAGACCTAGAATAACACATAGGTTACTTTAATCTAGATATTTCTACTGGGTCTAATTTTACGTTGGTAAAACAGCGACGCGGTGCTGGCAATTAAATAAACCCTTACATAACACGTAGAAAGAATCTCTGTAGCAAGCTTATTGCGGGAAGGTTGCTAAATCCATGCTCACTGAGCGGATAGACATGCCAACGTGTAATTTACGACGAGAGTCGGCTTGTTAGAGATTTTATTTCACTCGTGTGAGGCGTTTTAAACTGTATTTTTTTAAGTTTCGTTTTAAAAGTAATGTGGTAAGTAAGAAATTGGTTGTAAGATGCGATTTTTTTGCGAAAGTCTCTCTGGGACTCCGTGGGAATCGAGTCTTCTCTAGGGGTCTAAAAATAACCTTTAGTTGCCTGGAAGAGATCGCCCATAGGCGATAAGGCCGCCCAATGTACCACTGTGGTGTTAAGATCTAATCTGTAACTATGTTATAATTTGTGATTTTTTTTGGTACAATCAAGTGTTAATCAATCATTCTTCTAGTGTGCTCTTGGGAGCTCAGAGTGCGTTCAAATCCCTATTTATTTGGGGTCGACACAGAAGGTCATCATCATTGACCATACTACTGCAAATAGATTTGTAAATTGAGATTAGAAGTAGATTTACGACCAGTCGCCTGCCTTACTAAATATAAATAAATTCTGTGACTAACACATAGCGCCATCTAACCCCATGATAAGCTGCTTAGCTTGTGTTACGGTGATTAGAAACGGATATATACTATTTATGTTTATTTTTCCTATATTTTTCTATGGTTTTGGCGTTTTTTTGCTTAATAAAACACTTTATGTACCTCAATGCTTTATTTATGTCAACCTTGAAAAAGCCAACTGTAAAGTTGACGAAAGCTAAGTTCGTTTAAAAATCATGAATAAAAACGTGATGAAACCCGGTATATAAAGTGTATTTTTTATTTTTAAATACATGTATATTTTAGATAGAAATACACCCATTATAGTCGCTAACTCTCTTAACAATTCACTCGCGGCATTTTCCTTCAAAAATACTTATTTCTTTTGAAAATACCAAGAGCAATTGAATTCAATTACGAGAAACTTATTAGATTTTAATTCCAGTTTATGTGTTAAAACGAAAGTTTCAAATGTGTGAATGGTCGGACATAATATATCGCATATATGTTTTGCTCTGATACCCTTTGATGCGGGTTCCAAAAACCAACATAATTAGATTTGTGACAGACACATCTGCAAACGACGTTAAACACTTATCACGGTTCAGTTTATACACTTCTAACATGTCAGAGGATTACAGCACTGCAGATGAAAATTAAATGATGTTGTTTTAGTTGGTGTACAGAGAGGTAATTGAAAAAAAAACCTATCCTATCTTACTAATATTTTAAATGCGAAAGTTTCTATGTATGTATGTGTGTTTGTTACTCAATCACGCAAAAACTGCTTAACCGATTGCGATGAAACTTGTTATATAGGTAGCTGGGAACCTGGATTAACACAAAGGTTATTTTTATCTCGATATTCCTGCGGGAACAGGACTTACGCGGGAGTAACCGCGAGACGTAGCTAGTTAGTATTATAAAGCTGAAAGTTAGTGAGTATGTGTGTAAGTGTTTGTTACCCAATCACGCATAAACTACTGCACCGATTGCGATGAAACTTGGAATATAGGTGGCTGGGGACCTGGATTAACAGACAGATTCCCGCGGGAATATCGTAACTTTTTATTCCGAAATTCCCGCGGGAACGGGACTTACGCGGGTGAAACCGCAGGACGCAGCTAGTCCTACTTCCTACTAATATTATAAATGTGAAAGTGTGTGTGTTTGGATGTTTGTTAGTCAATCACGCAAAAACGATTTAACTGATTGCTATGAAATTTGAAATATAGGTACCTAGATACCGGGAATAACACATAGGATGCTTTTATCCCGATATTATTTATTTATTTGGAAAACCAACAGCTGTTACAACATAAATAATAATAAATAAATAAATCTTGTGACGAACACACAGCGTTATCTAGTCCCGTGGTAAGCTGCTAAGCTTGTGTTACGGTGGCTAGACAACGGATATACTACTTATATTTATTTTTCTTTTGTAAATACATACATATTATACATAGAAATACGCCCAGACCAAATACAAATATTTTTTTGTTAAGCATAAATATTTGCACCCAGCGGGAATCGAACCCGCAACCTTCTGTATTGCAGCCAAGCGTTCGCCCGACGCGCCACAGAGGTCGTCATAACGATAGCTTACGTAAAAAAAGCCAATTCCCGCGGGAATGGGACTTACGCGGGTAAAACCGCGTGGCGCAGCTAGTATTATCTAAATATAATATAAAATCTTGGCTATTTTACTCTATTTAGGTCACAAAGACGGTCGAGTAGACGTCTGAAGGTTCTGTCGTGGGTTAATTTATACCGGCCCTGAACTATAATTTCTGCTCAGCTTGCTTGTTCGAAAATGAGATAAGGGATAGACATCACTTTAGTTTAGTGGTTTTAGCTTCTGTGACTTTTATTATAGCCTAGTACTATAGTTGTCCAGATTTAGGAAATGTGGTATTTCTAGAGTACCTTAAAAGGTAAAAAAGGAACCATTATACTACCACGCGTTAGTCCCTTTATTTGTCACTATTTCGGCCCCCAAAGAAATATTTATTCTGCCGGAATCAGCGTAGAAGTGACTTTTTGTGAAGTGAACTTCAATCAGGTGTGAAAAATATAAAGAAGTGACTTACTACAAATATTTTAAAGGAAAAATTGCGACCTGCGTGACTTGTAAGGGAACTTGCGTGACCGAGCGGTTAAGGCACTGGGGTACTGATCCAGGGACGCGAGTACAAATCTCGCCGCAAGTTAATTTTTGAAGATGATTTTTTCCTTTAAAATATTTCTAGTAAAATATGCCTTGAACAATAAAAACAAATTAGGAAAAAAGTGACTTATTTGGTTGCGATAAAATCAAAACGAAGCAAGATAGCGAAATATTGAAAATAGGCAGATGCGCATTTTCACGGGCAATATAAGTAACTCAAATTTGGCCAAAGTGTTAGATGCGCTTTTTTTACTATCGGGGGCAGATTAGTTTTCTTAAGTTGAAAATTATTTACTTTCCTCGACTGCGTCGTAGCTACTTCTACGATAACTTTGTCGTAGTTAATGCTACGAGAGCTACGTCGTAGCTACTATTTAGCTATGAGACTGTTCCAATCTTCGCAGGCGATACGATTGCCTCATGGATATTTGTCTCAGAAATGGGACAAATAGGGATCACACTTACGTGTTGCTAAATTTTCATTTTTGTGAAACCTAGTCCAAATGCGTGTAAATTGTTTATTACGGGGGCATATTAATTAATCAATTTAGTTTCGTGAAGGTGTACAAGTGTAAATGAAAGTGAAAATTGGTGTAAAACATGGACTTTAGCGTTAACTCTAAAGATTGATTTATTTACTCTTTATTGTACACACACAAACATGACAAGATAATACAGAAAATATCTTAAAATATGGTGGCAGAAATGCGGCCAAAGCTCCGTAAACAAACATTGTAAAAAATGGACCCCTTTTTACAATGATTCCCTCAACTTGACTTTAACTATAATGACTTGACTGTTTCGCTGTAAATAACTTGCAAATCTTAATAATACTTGACACTGGCAAATGTCCGAATGGATAAGCCATATTTAAAGAAGAAGAATCACACTTTTCAATCAAATTTACTTTCCACTCATCTCCAAAAAAAAAAACTATTATTTTTGTGCTTATCCTACTAATATAATAAAGCTGAAAGTTTGTGAGAATGTGTATTTGTGTATATATGTGTATGTTTGTTAATCAACTACGAAAAAACCGCTAAAATGTTGGAGATGAAATTCCCGTGGGAACGCGAGGCGCAGCTAATCATATAATTACTAGTAGAAGTAGGATAAGATGATATGATATCTATAGTTCAACATGCTAAGTTGCAAATAATAATTGAATTTTTTTTTAAATCAATGTCCATGTAAACTTAATGATTTTCAATTATACCATTTTAAAATAGTACAATGTCCCATTTAAAAATAAAACGGAATTAAAGAATGTAGATTAAAATCAACAGTTAGTAAATAGTAAAAATAAAAACAAAGTAGCGTTTAATGTCAATACCTTCTTTTTGTTAGCCGTAGTGCAATTGCGATGTTTAAGATTAAAAAAAAACTATGATATACTGACCAATTTCTAAATACTTCTGGTGCGTAGAATCGTACTCCTCCCAAATGACGCCTCTGAACTTGTTTCTCTCTCTCGAAGCTGGTAGGAGGGCTTCTTGACGTACAGCGTCATTTGGGTTTCTGTTAACAATAAGAGAAGAAAACTGTTAATAATAGGATTGATATTGAAACATAGAAATAAGAGGTGGTAGTACTTACTACAACTAGAAAGTTCATTACAACTGAATATAGCTGGAAAGCTAGCGCCAATATTTGGGTAGGTATTTGAGGCAAGCTGAAAACTTGTAAAATACCTGTCCTAATATACCCCAATACGGATATGAAGACCTACTCAAATTTTAAGTAGCCCTCTAATTTAAAGAAACTCTCAAATTTTAAGTAATTTAAGGGCTTTTAAACAGAGTTCTATTTTGTATGACAAAGTTTTACTTTAATACATAGAAATATGAGGTACTATTACCTCATATCTCTATGTATAAAAATGAGAGCAAATCGGACTTGTGCATGAAGGGTTCCAACAAATATTACAATTGCCTACGGAACCTTAAAATGGACACTAGACCAAACGTTAAGCAAAATCCTTATTGGCGTCACTAGATGTCGTAAGTAGTAAAAATGAATCGCAATATTGTTATGTTCAAAATATTAATAGTAGTTTATGCACCGAGGTACTAAAGTCCTGTCTTATATAGCGGGCGTCATATTGAATCCAAAGCGTACGAAGGACTCTAGAGGGTTAACTCCCGAGCGCAGCGAGGGTGTTAAAAACTTAACTCCTGAGCGAAGCGAAGGAGTTATGTACCTAGAGTCCTGAGTGAAGCGTGGGATTCAAGCGCCCAAGATAAAGACAGACTTTAGTACCGAGGTGAATACTCTACTTTACACATCTACTGCGAGACAAAAAAAGGGCTACAAAAATAAGTATTTAACTAACAACAAAAAAATAGAATAATGCAACGTATATGAAATATATTGACAGCTTTATATTAATTAAATTTAACAATGTTACATCAAAATGACGAAACCACACATCGGCCTTAGCTGATGAAAAAAAAAAGTTGGGGTTTTATACTAACCAAAACTTTTTGCTTTACCCTTCCGTCCATGAAAATAGAAAAATTTGCCCAGTTTTTATTTTTTTATGTGTTATGTCTAGGTGGCCAGTTCGAAATGGCCGTATGCTACCAGAACCTTAGTTCCAAATTTAAATTACTTTATGCCCTAGGTGCATAATGTGCACTTTATGCACCTAGGGAATAAAGAGTCGCTTTACGTTGACCTTTTTGGTCAAATAAAGTAACTTTGTAGAGCAGTAGGTGTGTAAAATATCTTGTTGTATGGGAGCTGTACTTAAATATTTAGTTTATTCTGTTTAGTGTTTGGTATTGACCGAACGAGCAAAGCGAGTGAGGTCCTGTGTGGACAGACCTGGCGCTTGTATTTTTGTAACTTTGTATGTTTGTATGATTGTTCGACGATAACTTGAGTATCGTAGCTCCGATCTTCATGAATTTTGGTATGCGCGTAGTTTAGGTCAATAGAATTTATGAATTCGAAGATGAGCCGGATCGGTAGGGGGGTTGGGGAGATAGGGGTCGTGAGGTTTCAGCTCGGGGCGAGCTCCTAGTTATAGCGGTAAAAGAAGATCAGTTATGTGATTATTCCAACTGTCTAGTTATTATCATAGTTCATAAGATACAGCTGGTGACAGACAGACGGACTGACTAAATGGCACCATCTTTACTCTTTGGGATTTGTACTCGTATGAACCGAATCCTAAAAAGTGTTAAATTACTAAAAAAATCTCTCGGTAGCATATTTTCTTTACGATAATTTTAATTTAAGAATATAAAGCAGTATCGTAAAATAATACAAACTTTTATTAACTCTCACTCCAGAAACAAACACTTAGACCAAACTAAACAAAACAGGCCAATTCAACCGTATCTTAAAAACAATAAGAGATAATTTGCAATGACAAAACTCTACTATAGTTTATAAAATTTAACCCAAGACAACTTGAGCTGTATTTCTTATACAATAAAGTTGATCTTAGAACAACAAGGAGGTAGTAGTTAGTGAAAATTTAACCCGCTAATAACGTTAAAACTTCGGCGTATTGTCGGTTGATTAGTGCATTTAACCCATTTTACTCGGTGTTCCATTTGCGATATTATGGTTGAAATTATTGTGGGTGTAGACTAAACTTTAGTGTTCTCAAAACTTAAGATGTAAATAAACCTTACTAAGACAGTATTTTGTTTAATGACGTAAATTTAGTCATCATCATAATTTCAGCCCGTTATTCGTCTACTGCTGAATATAGGCCTCCCTCATGTGACGTCACAAATAGCGATTGCAAGCTACCTCTAACAAATGACTCCTTACGACCGCTACAATGTCGTCGGTCCACCGAGTAGGTGGTCTTCTAACAATCCGTTTCCGTTCTACACATTGCATCGTAGTCGTGATAAATTTAGTTCCACACAGCTCTGTCACTCAGAGAAGAATATTGCTCCGGATCCATTATAGCCCCAAATATGCTACAATGTAAATCATTTTATAACAATTGTAAAAATATTATACGAGTATATATATTGACGATTGTAAATAAAACCATGTGTTTAGAGCTTGTGGACTGTAACTTACTGATTGCTTGCTGGGAAGTTTCAACACAAACACGATACAATCGAGATAATCAGAATAATTTTATTAAATAAAGAGCGTCTAGCTCGCTAGGCATTTTACAAAAAAAAAAAAAAAAAGGATGGCGGTTTTTGTTACAATTACAAAAATAAAAAACTACTATTAAACAATAATTTGTTGGTGTTTCCAACACCATGATCACAAAAAAAAACCCATGTGTTTCTTGTGACTTCTTCTCATCGGAGGGCGCGTTCCGAAGCCACACTAGAGTCATAGTTGTAAAAACACTCGACGTATTTAAATTTAAAGTGATCGAATACATCCAATTAAATAAAGAAATTTTTATTCCTTGATTCTTGACTGGTTTCCCTATGCCAAATCGCCCCAGCGTAAAATTTTATGTCATCTGACCATCTGGTAGGTGTTGTGCCCACACTTCGCTTATCGACACTAATTCTCCACTCCAGAACAGCTTTACTCCACCTGCCGTCTTCCCTTTAGCACACAACATGACCAGCCCACGCCCATTTTTTTTTTCAATTTTGCGATGCAGTACTCTAGATCTACCACTTTGCTGTATTTCCGAATGGTAGTGTTGCGCACTCTGTCTTGTGGAGATATTCCGAGTATGTTTTAGGGTATTTTTTGCGATTTGCGAAGTTTCTGATTTCTACAATTTAGGACTCGAATATTTGGCTTTTCAATAGATTTTCGTTACCGAAAAAGTTTGCTAACCTCTGGTCTGATTCCAACTTAATGTTGGTATCAGCTGATCTGACACAATGTTTGCTTTTGTAAAACAAACACGTATCCAAGATATAGCCGCGATCGAATAAGTCATAAATCCACCTGATAACTAAAGACTGGGTTATATGCAGCATAAAGTTGGCTACATTTTGAATATTATGAAACCGTTAAAACATAATATGACACAACAACTTCTTCTCTACTTGCTGTTTGTCTATTTACTGTCCGTCAAATGTGCCGCTATAAAAAATATGAGAATCGATCAAGCCGTTAAGCCGGTTATCGTAACATAAAAAACTAGTAGAGTTCAACGGTTTCACTCGCGTAAGGCCTGATCTCGTATTTATTTCGGGAAACGCTTATATTTTTTATCTGATGCTTCCCTTTATGTTACTAATATTTGAAAGTGTGCAAATATAATATGTCTGTATGTATGTGACTTTGTGTCTCAAAAACTACAGACCAGATGGCAATGAAACTTGGAATATAGTTAGCTGGAGACCTAGAATAACACATAGGCTACTCGGATATGCCCGCGGGAACGGGGCTTTAGCGAGTGAAACCGCGGAGCGCATGTGTGTTATTTCAGCTTATGTGTTATTTCAGGTTTTCAACACTTATTCTTTAAGGTTCATCGCAATTGGTTCAGTGGTTTTTGCGTGATTGAGTTACAAAGTCACTTACAAATGCAGTGACTGCAGACATATACATATTTGCTAACTTTCGCGTTTATAATATTAGTAAGATAAGTTTTATGCAAAATCATGTACCTTGTACCTTTTAACCTCACACTCCTTGCACTCATATTAATATTTTACCCAGGTCTTAATTGCGTATTGTTATTTTTAAATTATCTTACCTCGTTTCGATCATGTTACAATGATTTTGTTCGCGATGGGACTGGAACTGTGGCGGACGTCGTCCTCTATTTATATCCGATGAAATAACAATACGCTAATCAGACCCGGGTAAAATATTACTTTCATAAATATTATAGTAGAATATTGCTCCGGTTCCACTATAGCCCTAAATATGCGACAATGTGAATCATATTAAGATCATTGTAAAAAAATGTAAAAATACCTACATATATTTTGACGATTGTAAATAAAAACATGATCACAAAAAAACCCATGAGTTTCTTGTGGCTTCTTCTCATCGGAGGGCGCGTTCCGAAGCCACACTAGAGTCAAAGTTGTAAGAACACTCGACGTATTTAAAGTGATCAATACATCCAATTAAATAAATATATTTTTAACTTTGACTTTGACATGTAATACCGTAATTTCTTCTATGGTTTTCGCGATTTTGCATAATAAAACACTTTATTTATCCGGTTTTATCGCGTTTTTATTCATTGTCTAAAACGAACCGAGCTTTCGCCAACTTTACAGTTGGCTTGAGTTGGCAGTTTACAGTTGTCAACCTTGATAAAGCCAACTGTAAAGTTGGCGAAAGCTCGGTTCGTTTGGAACAATGAATAAAAACGCGATTAACCCGGATAAATAAAGTGTTTTATTATGTAATACCGTCCTTATAAAACTCTTTGATCCCTTTGATCATCACATAATCTAACTAAATTACAGATTTAACATACAAATGTAGATATTTAGTATGTATGTATAGTATTAGATATCAACTTAACAGATTACATTTCACCACTACTTAATCTTAATTACGAATTAACTCGTGAACTCTCAAAGTAAGCGTTTGATAACGATTAATAATTGTGATAAGTAAGGGTACAAGCTGAATGTCAGCGTCTTGTGGTTTCTTTTCATCGAAAAGAGCGTTCTGAAACCACACATCATAGCTCCTATTTTTATCATTATCATTGACTAGCTGCGCCCTGCGGTTTCACCTGCGTAAGCCCCGATCCCGCGGGAAATTTAAGGATAAATTTATAAAAAACATTTAATAGCAACGTTAGACACTACTAGAATGATTACGACACTTGTGCACGTGGTTATTTTACCGGGCCGTTGCCAACGGAGGCGGTTTTTCCACAAGCATACTTTTATTTCTTATCCGTTGTGAACCGATTAAGGCCATTTGCAAACTAGCCAGTGTCAAGTATTATTAATATATGCAAGTTATTTGCATCGAAACAGTCAAGTCGTCATAGTTAAAGTCAAGTCTAGGGAATCATTTGTAAACACGGCGGCCATTTACTAAGATTGTTCACGGAGCATTGGAGACAACGCTAAAGTCCATGTTTTGCATCGATTTTCACTTTCAGTTCTCAGGAACTACTGGTCCGAATTGAAAAGTTCTGTGTTTTATAGTCCATTTATCAAGGAAGGTTATAGGCAATAATATAACATCACGCTACGACCAATAGGAGCGGAACATCCATGAAAAATGTTGCAAAAACGGGAAAAATGCCCCTTTACATAGCTTCAGTGGCGTGCACTGAAGTACGACGTAAACGTAGTGTTACATTCTCATTGTGCGCGTGCGCAGCGACAGAAACGGGACTTACGCAATTGAAACCGCGGGCGCATCTAGTTAAAAATAAAATAGTTTGATAGTTTGACTTACCCATTTTTAGCAAAATTCGATATGAACATCATGATTGACTCTGCCAAAGCCACTTCTGTCTTCGTATAGTTGTATGGAAAGTGGCCGAATCCGTCCACTAGAGGGGCTCCGAACACATATGGTAATTCTTCACCATGTACTGCACCGGTTCGCTGCAACAAAACAACATTTTAGAGTTTTTTTATAATAATTGATAGGTAAGCGTTTGACCACTATCTCACCTGCTGGAAAGCGACGATGTGGTCTAAGATATTACACGCTTACCTAGGATATACCTGCTACATTTTAGACCACTATCTCACTTGACTGTAAGTAAGTACCTGATAGTCACAATGATTATAAAAATTAACATCAAAATATAAAAACTAATAACGTATTTATTTTCAGGTATATTTTTTACACGACACGACACATATACATTACTTTATACATATTTTATTCACACGGCTATTTTAAACATTACAGTATATAAAATTAAAAATAATATATATTAATATTAAAAATAAAATACTCGGAATAAATATAATCGTATTTATTCGTGGGTATTTAAGCAAAAAAATCTGTGGCGGACCAAGTATGTACTTATTTGAATTGTATACGAACGTAAAAGCACAGCGTATGTGGCAAAAGTATAAGTATATAATAAAATGTGTGTAATGTGCTTGTGTTTTTCTTATTTTCATCCATTTAATATAATAACCAAACTGTTATTCAACAAAGACTGTTAAGGCGCTCAATGGAATGAAGTCATGGCTAATAAAATACCAACATTTATGGAACTTTTTGCCTCTTGCTAGTAGATTTTCCTTCTTCTTGTCATGTAGTTGTAGTTCGTCTAGTGTTAGAGTTTTATGGTCATCCTAAGGCCTATAACTTGACCTAATAAACGGGACCAACTGCTTAAAGTGCACAAAGCACAAAGGAACTCGAGAAAGTGATTTTTTCACATACAAATTTTGGATCAGCCATCCAAGTGTCAAATGACTGCGCTAAGCGTCACTTAATAATTTTACTTAATACTAGTAGGCAATAAGTAAAATGAATCCGAATTAAATTTCAAAATGCAACCTTTTGAATAATTGAGTTCCGGTTCGCCACGGTGTTTTACCGACCTCATTTAAAATGAATCGCCTCTCATTGCAATATCGCCGGGTTATTGCATAGCAAAACAAATATATGCTAACCTTAAATCCGGACTCTCTTGAGAAGCATCAATCCAAAACGTGTTTTAGGCTGAGGAAACTAAAATGGCTTCCACTTTCCACATAGATAAAAAACCGGCCAAGTCTTCAAGTCTAGAGTGAATATGTATCTTCCAGGTAAGCATGCTACATCGTTGACCTCATCGTCGCTTACCATCTGGTGAGATGAGGTCAAATGCTAGAGTATATAAAAAAGTGCGAGTCAAACTCGACTGCCGAAGGTTCCGTACTCATGTACGACTGTACACGGTCTTCTAAAACACGTAAAAGGAACCATAATACTAGACCTCAGTACCTTTATGGTTTTAGTTACAACTCGATACCTCCACGCATTCACGGTCCTTACAGACAAATAAACAAATGAACGAACGGACGGGCAGCAAACTGATAGGTATAATAAAATGTAATAATAATTAATGTATTTATTTCCCAACATAATATAAAATTTAAGTTTAAAGAACTCTTAATCTACATGGATTTCACAATAAATTATTTGAATATTAAATTTGATCCTCTAAGAGTTCCTTTCTGACTTGCCCCCTAACCCACAATCGAACCAATCACCTGGCAATGATGCAATTAAGACCATGGATGTCAAAATAGTTGCCAAACCAATATCATGTTCGATCTCACACTTAATTAACTCTAGTGTTAAAATGGGTACGTACCCCGATGAACTCAAGCAAAGTTGTGTGCGGCCTATCCACAAAAAGGGTAAACAAGACGACATAAGCAATTATCGCCCGATCTCTCTTCTACCATGTTTGGATAAAATTATTGAGAAGTATATAAGTGATGAAATTCATACATTCTACCGTCAGCACAATATAATTAGCCCAAGTCAATTCGGCTTTCAACCTTTAAAAAATACCACAGCTTTACTCTCTAAGTTCTCTGACGAAGTAAATGGACACCTGCATGATAGAAATCATGTTTTAGCTCTCTTCATAGATTTTTCCAGAGCATTTGATACACTTAACCATAGAACTCTTCTAGATAAGCTCAGTAATACGGTGTCAGGGGACCCTTACTGAATTGGTGTCAAGACTATCTCAAAAATCGTACCTACCAGGTAAAAATAGTCGATGCTGTAAGTGACTCAATGATAGTTAGTGAAGGAACCGCGCAGGGTTCGGTATTAGGCCCCCTCCACTTTATTGCATACGTCAACGATATGAATAATGTCCTAAGATATTGTTCTTCCTATCAATATGCTGACGACACTTGCTTGGTGATTGCAGCTAAAGATGTAAACAGTGCCCTTCAGGCACTGCAGCAGGACTTTGATTCACTAAATAAATGGTGCCACGATAACGGATTAGTCTTAAATGCCTCAAAAACGAAACTCATACATATTAGATCGCCATACACGAAGAGCTACCAGGACACAGGTGACATGCTGAAAGCCCACGACCACTATTGTTTGCATGCTAACCTCAGTCATTGCAAATGTCCTACCATAGAAAGTGTCAAAGAGCATACCTACTTGGGTCTTGTTATAGACTGCAACTTTAATTGGCTACCTCATATTAATATGGTGTGTGATAAGCTTAGGGCATTCTTAGCTAACATTATTATTATTAAGAATAGAATTCCTTACAAAATATTACTCATGCTATATAATGCACTGGCCGACTCCATCATAGGTTACGGAATTACTAGCTATGGTAGAACATACAAAACACACTTAGAGAAAATACAAAATTTACAGATAAGAATTATTAAAAAAATTGTATCTCCTAAAATTAAACAAGAATTTACTGATAATTATGAAAAATTGCTAAAACATTGCTATATTTTACCTATACAACAGAAATTTAATTATCACATGTTAAAAGAACAATTTTTTAAAACAGATTTACACCGTCAAATTCAGCATAAAATTACGACAAGGAAAATAATAAAACAAGATTTAATAATATCAACTGCCCCAAATAATACGTATGGAACCAGAACAACAATGTATATATTTCCCCGCTTGTTCAATAACTTAGATATGGCCCTTAGGAACTCGATTAATTCAGCTAACATAAAAAAAAAATTAAAATTGCACCTCATCATGCATGACACCTTGTATTAACTTTGTTATATTTGTTTATCTACCGTGTACCTATTACTTACGGACGATTTGAACGAAGCTAGCTCACCGCTGTCCGCTCGCCTTTGTCCACTCGTCGCTCGGGTACTACATACTCACTCACTCCTACACGCATACCCAGCTTTTCATCTCGCTCACATTAAGATAATAGAAATTAGTGATGGCATTTGTTATGTACTTACCTACTATAAACATATCCTGCGTGTTTAAAGAAAATATGCAAACAAGTCGATGTTTTTAAGGGGTACTTGAATGATTAAATGACATTGTTGTGACCTCCCATTATTTTTGTGAAGATTATGTTGTAATAATGAATGCAGTCATTTATTTACGTACTTATCAGCACGCCAGACAAATCCCAGCGATTTTCGGCCTGCATTTTGTTACTTAAGTTTACTTGTAATTAAATAATAATAAAAAAAAAAAAAAAAAAAAAACCCTTTCCGGTATGCAAGTTCGTTGGTTTAAAGTTTTCACTGTGAAACTACCCACGGAACTTCATACACAGATATTATTATACGACCATGTCAAGGTAACAATGGGGTTACAATACACTCAATGGAAATGTGCAACACACTCGTAGTCATAAATCATGACCATAATGTTAAAATTCATTATTATGTAACTGTTTTAAAACATATTTTAATTTCATTGATTGTGGGTGAAACCACACTAGAAATTATTGTTCGATCGTCCGACTTCACAACTTTAAGGTGGATTTACAATTTTACATCAAACGAACATAGCGCTAGAGCTAGAACAAGACCATTTAATAAATTCCAAAATAAATTCGGATCTTTTTTTAAATCTAACCCATTTTATCATGTTCCGGAATTGATGACTTGTTCATATTTTAATTATATGACTAACTATAGACATCTAACTTATTTATTTCTATTGTGTTTGTATTTGACTATTGAATTATTATACCTACTGCATTTGACAAAATTTATTAATATTTATTTTAATTGAATTGATTGACCTTATTATTATGGTTTTCTAAATTGACATGCCAATATTAAGCAATGTAATTTTAATGTGAAATAAATAAATTAAATTGAATCGAATTGAACATTATTTCGTAATCTTTTAGTGTAAACAAAAGCTAGATCAAATGTTTTTACTCATTCGTGTCAATTAAGAATCATACAAAAGATTGATTTATTTATTATTTATTTATTTATTTATCAATATTATTTACACATGACTGAGTTATGTGACGTTGGTCTCTGTCTGTCAACTTTGAATCTTCATGTGACAGTAAAAGACAAACGATGCATAGTTATGCAGCGTATTACTGAGCGTTTATAAACAAGGGGTTTTGTGTCAGAGGTGTCAGGCCTATAACGGCTTTTAAGACCTTAGGTCGACTGACACCTAAACCTGACATTAACCAGGACCAACTGCTTAACGTGCTTTCCAAAGCGCAGAGAGACGGCAGAAAGTACTTTAATTTAGTTTTAATGCATTTACTTAACACGTCTAGTAAACCATCGGCCGATCAAAATATTTCGAATATGCGACTCTTCCAAGCAGCTATACCTACATCGAAGGTTTTGCATAATGTTAAACTTTATTTCAAACGTAATGGTCTCAATATAACTGAAGTAAAATTGAAATATTTGAATCATAAATACATTTACATGATTTATTTTTATGATGCCATAGATATTCACGTTAATAATTATTACGCAATTTTACAATTGGCTTTACAAACGATTTAGAGATGCCTTTGGTCACGTGACTCTATATAAAAAACCCCTCTTCGCCGCTCTTCACCAGTATTTATTGACATGTTGAGTATTTACTTTACCTAAGTAATGCATTTTGTCTCTCTCTTGGTTTGGAGTTTTCAACGTTTGCGTAAATGTGCCAGAGATTTTACTAAGCCAGAGTAATAACAATAAACTTCCTAACTTTGAAACAGAGTAATTACTCCAATTGTAAACAAATACTGGTGAATATGTAAGTATTTCACAAAAAATTGGCCTAAATAGAGACTGGTGTTAAGCCAAGTTTGGGGGCTCCTAAGCTGAGATGGTTGCAACCAGCAATATCGCCAAGATAAAATTTTCTGCTCATCGTTTTAAAATTTCTCCTTTAACAAGTAATCGGTAAATAGGCATAAAAAATTGCCAAAACCTTATTAAGAACCTCCCTTTTTTCTAAAAAGAAGGTACACAGTTTGAAATACCTTTAAAAACTTACCTGAGGATAAACGCTGTCTCTTGTCTGATAATCAAACACATAGAAGTACGTCTTGGTAGGTCTTCTAGGCCCGTCGTCATCATTCGGCGCCGGTTTCGGACCCCCACTCAGCAGGTCCCCACTTTGCACCATCGGGGCCACGTACTGAGCATCTGATAAAGCAGCTATGGTTGCGTCTCTTGTGTTTATTGGGTTCTGAAATGGAACTTCTTTTTACACGACTGTCGAAGGTGGGTTGTTATGTTTTTTCGAGTGTAAATATGTACGTATCAAATTTTTGTTTGTCAATCTCTGTAGTCAAAACGGTTAAATAGTATTTAGCACATGGCATGTCAGTAGATTTGTAATAGCAACTCCAGTGTTCTTTCAGTTTCGTTTTTCTTGATGGAAGGCTTTAAACATGGCTTGGTATAACTCACCGGCCTAAGTTATAGCATCAGGAACTTGTCCGTGTTATGGAAGACGGGTCTAACGGAAGACTAAGGGACCGTCTCCACGAGCGTTAAAATCGCGGCGATATTACTATAATTCTATATAAATATATCAGTTAGAATCGCCGCGTTAACATCGCCGTGTGGAGACACGTTCATAGAGATTGTATAGAAATAAGTAACTCGACGATAATATCGCCGCGATTCTAACTCTCTCGTGGAGACAGTCCTTAAGGAAGACAGGTCGGATTTTGTTCGGCTGACGTCTTCTAAATGAGCGTGCAACGGCTACAACATCATGGACTACAACGTTTTCACTAGACTTAAGTAAATTACATAGTTACGCAAAACAACTATACCACATGCATTGGCACTTGGAATAGATAAGTAGCTGTTATCCTGGAATAATATTTAGGCTTTATTTTATCTCGAAACTAGCAAAGGATGGAGAGGTAGAAACAGTGAGTCTAGTAATGCATAAAAAATCAGCACATTCCTTTCATTCCACCATTTTAGTATAAGACAAACCTCTACCGTTTTTTCCCAGTCCGTGTACTCGTTCACTATTGTGTAGAATATCTCGCTCAGGTGGTATGTGTAGGAGTTTCGCACGTACGTTCTGAAACGAATGGGTTTCTTTTAGGACGCTTTTCGCGCTATATAGGTAAGGTTCCGTACTTAACATAAGTATACAAGGTGTAACGGGTAAGTCCTTTTAATCCGAAAGGGGGTTGTTCTTGTCGTCTAGGCGAACAACTTTTGTTCTACGACTTTTGGAAATTCGAAGTACTTTTCGAAAAATTTAGGTATAAAGTTTACTTGAAAATCAGCTGTTTCTGAGAGTTCGAGGTCATTGACCTTATGTTGTCCTTTTATTTAGTTGGATGGTTTACAATCAAAACTTCAATTAACTTTATTTTCAAAAGCAGCTGTTTTTTCAGTGAAACCTTATCTCAAAATTAAAAAAAAAAGTATGAATTTTCAATAGTCGTAAAACAAAAGTTGTTCGCTTAAACGTCTAGAACAACCCCCTTTCGGATTAAAAGGACTTACCCGTTACAAATTGTATAGAGCGTTTTACTAAGACTTCACCCTCCGTCTGTCTATCAATAGGCTGAATACCAAGAACAGTGATAGCTAGGCAGTTGAAATTTTCATAGATAAATGGAATGGATAAATGGAGGTAATTGAATTTACGACATTTTGCGTTACGGCGGAGTTGGCCCGGCGCACCACAGAGGCCGTCAAAACCGAACCGTCAAAGCTTTGAAAACCGACTTGTATAACGTTTAATCTGACAGCGCTCTAAGCGATAATTTGCAAGAAATTTGTTCAAAACTGTTTGACAGGGATTCGGTTTGAAATGTTTACTTTGAGTGTTGAATTTAAAATCTTTGTCTGACGTTGGAACGTTACGTGACGTTCGCTTTTATTGGAAAACGTTGAGTCGGTCTAATATCAAATTGTGGAGATCAAACGTATAAATTTACAATAACACTGAGTGATGTGTCAGTCGCGTAGGATAGGACCACAGAAATTGTTAAAAAAACGAACGAAAGAATTTGTACGATTATCCCAAAAAATGTTTGTTGTATAGGAGCCTCAAGTAAACAATCATTTATTTTAATCTGTTCTCAGTATTTATACAGTGGCAATAGATGTTTTTCATTAAAAAAAAACAATTATTGGTTTCACTATCACGGTTCATGAGATAAACTCTGGTGAAAGACAGACAGAACGACAAACAAAAGTGGAGACTTAGTAAAAGGGATCCGTTTTTTACCATTTGAGTACGGAACTCTAAAAACAAACATGGTTATGTAGAAAGCTAGAAACACTGCTCTATACTAAATTCAGTATTGATGCAATTGACGACCTCTGTGGCTCGGCGGGCGAACGCTTTGCTGTAATGTAGAAGGTTGCGGGTTCGATTCCCGCCGAGTGCAAATATTTATGCTTAAATAAATATTTGTATCTGGTCTGGGCGTATTTTTATGTATAATATGTATGTATTTACAAATAAAAAATATAAGTAGTATATCCGTTGTCTAGTCACCGTAACACAAGCTTAGCAGCTTACCACGGGGCTAGATGGCGCTATGTGTTCGTCACAGGATTTATTTATTTATTTAATTCGTAAACTGTAGGGCATTTTTTTTTCCGGGCATATAACATGATACACAGGTCACATTTTAAATTGCATGCAGCTGGCATACAATTTAAATCACCTACACATGTATACAAGTCACATTTGTATAAGTTTGCAAGTTACTCAAGCAACTTAGATGTCAAATGTGACATATTTCCGCATAATTACATGCAAGACATTTCCTATGGAGCCTCGGCTTAACAGTAACTTTCAATAACACTGGATCAAAAAGCCAAATAAATAAGTGGTAACTGACCTCATCATCCGATCCCTTTTATCCGGCTCAATACCATTCTGAACATCCTGAGCCGAAAACTTCCACAGCGCCTCATTTGTCACAACCCCAAACAACAAATCATACTTATTCTGGAACAGTCTCCTTCCACTATCACTCCTCTTCTTATGCATATTCAGATTCAAGTTCATATTGTTCAAAGGTCCAAACGAAGGAAAGTCCCCAGTTGAATACATAGTCAAAAAATCTTTTGCGAAATCCGTTTTTATTACTACTCCATCAACGGAAGGCCCGAATGCTGTTAGGAAGTTTGGCGGTGATATGTCTAGAGAAAGTAGTTCTTCTATTGTGGCGTCTCGTAAGCAGTCTACTATGACTTCATGGTCTTTTGACAAGTCTTCTGGAATCGTGCAGTTCATGTGTTTTGCTAGTTTAAGTGAATAGTAGACCGGGTCGTCTACTATAGCCCAGGAACTTAGTGCTGAGCCGGAAAGTAAAATTGCTCTGTGAAATAAACCTAAAACAAAATATGAAATTGTTAAAAAATACTATAGAATGGAAGGTAAATGGATGGTGGAATTACTCAACTATAACTGATTCTACCACTTCTATTCCATCCAAAGTTTGCCTGGAAAAGACCATCATCGATAATGTTGTACCATTATTGTGGTGTTTTAGTTTTAAGTTTATTTTATTGCACAGTAATTTATGTTTTTAATTATTCTGGTACAATAAAGTGTAATGTTATTTAAAATGAAGTAAATTTTATCAATAGTTACTAGTTAATAATAAGATAGATTTTTTTTTGTCTAGGCTGCCAATTCAATTTTTATTTTTATATTTTTAACCGGCGCAGTGTTGGACCGAAATAGCCTTTCCACCACGTTAACCGCTTCGAAATTTGTAAGCATTTTTAAAAAAACTAAGTTTTCTTTATAAATAAACCTAGTTGCATAAAATCCAGCTGCGTTTGCCTAGCGTCCACCGGCAATTAAACTAAGTTAGCTAGCTATATATTTTTTTTCATAAAAGTGGGCAGGCATAGTTCAAATTTATATTTTTGTTGTTATATTTAGCTACTTAGTATGTTAAAAAAAATTTTTTTTTCATTTGCCTCTCTCTCCCTTTGAGTATTCCACTATATTATTTTCTACCCTAGGGTCATACAAAAACTATTGTTATAATTCTGTATCTTAGTCGTGAAAATATTTTAATTGGTTTTCTGTTGTTACCCTTGCTTGTTTTGTCAATTTTCTAGGAATAACGGTTGGATTCTCAAAAATAAATAGCTTGCGGTGAACGCACAAATATGAAAGGATTCGATTATGAGGAACTAAGCTAAATAAAACTCAGTTTACTAGGCGGACTATGCAAATTAAGTTTACGAGCAGTAACTGGCATGGTTTGGCACGCACAAGCTTTACAGGATTCGACTACGCAGAGCTAAACTAAACAAAACCTAGTTTAGACGGTGGGAGTACGTCTTTAAACTAGACTCCAAAACAATTTTAAAGTTAAACTCACCCGGCATAACTGTAGGCGATATCATAAGAAAGTTAATACACGCGGCACCCGACCCATGGCCCATGAGAGTGATATTAGTTGGATCGCCTCCAAATAAGGCGATGTTCTGCTGCACCCAGTGGAGTGCAGCTATTTGATCCATCAGTCCGTAGTTCGCTACTCGTGCTTTTAGATGTGGCGATGGATTTGCGTTCAAGAAACCTGGGAACAAGCGTTGAAAATTAGGATAAGTTTGGTACATTAGGGTAACATTCACTACCATCAAAGGGCGCGTTTTGAAACTATACACTATATTATATCTAGTTTCAAATTTTTAAATCGCCGTGTACCTACCTGTTTACAAGTTCGATCTAAATAAATTAATATTACTAAATCAAAATAATTATATATTTTAGTGTATTGATTCACAGTATCTAGATTTTGTCTGAGTTTGTATTAATTCTTGCCTTATACAATTTGTGGCTTTAAAATACAAGTGGACAACTTAACTCTTAAGTTTGCTTCCTTTTAGATCGCAACAATTCCTTATAAAAGTAGTGATAGTGATCAGATTAAAACCTTTTTAAACTTCCTTTGAGGCATCCCCTCGTGACCAAGACTATTGTAAGATAATTTAAAAATACCAAGACCCAAATAAGACCTAAGACAAGTGTAAATATGATTGATCACATAACAGGAAAATGGTTATTGTGAGCACCATATTAAATAAACGAAGAAAATTAACATCGCGATCGTTTTCTACTAAAGTATTACTTACAATTCCACGAACTTCAGATAGAAATGCTTATTCAGCGAAAATTAACGAACGGAATTTCCCTTCTCAATTCCGAATTTCTACAAACTAAATTAATGTATATACCTATCTCATGTAGACAAACAGTAACCGATGCGGCGTCAGTACTGAACTGTACAAATGTCTTAAACCATGAACAATGTATTTCCAGTATTTTGTTGAAGCAAGTACAAGCCACCAACATCGTTTGCGAAATGAGATTTAGTTGATTACTAGTAGCAAACCGTGGTTTTGCCAAAGTCCTGATTCTCAGAGAATATGGGGACAAAATATAGTTAATGTTTTTTTTACACACGATAGATGAGTGTTTGACTACTACTTATCTTGCAAGAACATTTTATTTTGGGACGATGCGTGCCTTTTGAAATTGACGGAAAAATTACAGATTTTCTTTCTGGATTTCAGTTGTTTTTTTCGTTCATTCGTTCTTTTGTAGAATTAAAGTAGAGGCCCTAATGGCAAGTGATAATATTGTTATGGTCTAAGATGTAGCAAGCTGAATTAGGAAGAGAACGACGGCAGTGGAACAAGATCCGAACTGTTTTTCTTAGTAACTACACCGGCCAACGTATCGTAACATGAACGTATTAATATGTTAATCCAGATCTCTAGCTTTTTGTTTACCAGGTGTCACTACAAGGAGGAAAAATAACTAATTTTTAATATTAGCTCTCCATATTCTCTGTCAAAAATAAAAAAAATACATTTAAAATAATTACTTCGATAAGTCAATTCGATTAGGATTTATAGGAGTAAACGTCCGATGCGGCTACGTACTCGGGTGTGACATCATCTCACACTCATCCACTCGCGCTCTTTATTATATGTCGATGTCACAATACATGTCGTCTAACGTTTTGATTAGAGGAGCGTTGTGAATGACGTCACGTGATTGTTAGCGAGACTCAAAATTTATCGTTAGTTTAAATGCCTGTAAAATCAAAACTAATAAGTATTTTTGACTACAATAAAAACAAGTGTAAGTATTTGTATTACAAGCTTTACTATACATACAAGCTTTACTGTTTTACATTCTTTCAACCGATTTGGCATACCTATTAAGATTCTTAATTGGTTAATAGTTTTACAAATAAACAAATAGCTAAACTGTCGCATTTATAATATAAGCGCGTCTAAAGTCGCAGTTTGAAACCCTGCTTAAGAATAGGGGCTATCATATATCTACCCTCAGGTGTCGTAAAATGCAACCGAGGGAGAGAAGCCAGTTCTCCCCGCCTGGTGGCAGGAAAACCGGTTACTGCTGGTAAAAACCAAATCTATTTGCAGTGGTCAAAATCTGTGGTATCAGACCGGTAGTAGGACCAGAGGGTTTTTAGAAAAGTTTTCTTTTTCTTTTTGAATTACGGAACCCTAAAACACAATGGCACCATCATCATCATCAGCCTGTTGCAGTCTACTGCTGGACATAGGCCTCTCCAATTGCACGCCACCTAGATCTATTTTCGGCTTCTCGCATGCGGTCGGCACCATCAACGGCTTTCTAATAATATTTTTAAAACCTCAAATATTGCATAAATTAATTTTTATTTGAATATGCCCTGAATAAACCCTCAAGGTTCTCACCCAAAAGAGGGTACATAAAGTTTGCATACGAATATATGAAAAACAAATGTGCTTTTAAAAATATTTTTCAATAAAGCCACACATAAATATTGGGGTTTCTGAAAAAGGCTGTGTGTCAATTTTTGTTCGTGAGCAAAGAAATGAATTGGGTTGGAATGGAAAAACTTTTCTGATAGTTTTATTTGAAGTTGCTTGAGTGGAACGAAAAAATATTATGTCCATAAAAAGGACTAAATAAGAGTAACCAATTTCCGTGGCTCAAAAATAATAAGGTTACCATTCTTTTTACAGAATTTAGATAATTAAATTATATCAATTTTCGGACACAAAAATCATGACAAATTTATGTAAACAAATATATTCCGTCAACATAACATAGCGCCATCTTACTTCATGGCAAGCAATTAAGCTAGACGTATATATGTATGCAGACTAGACGACGGACCTAATACAATACCTAATATTTTTTTAAATCAACAAGTAGGTACTACCTATTTCCAAAATTGTTGTTTCAAACAATTTTTAAACACATTCATCCAAGAAAAATCAGTTCTGGGGTAAGGAAAAGGCTTATCTTTTAGATTGACTCCTCGATGCGCTTTGACTTTGTGCTACAATTAATTGTTATTCAACTCCTATATGGTGATACCAACAAATCGTGGCACATAAAACATCGTATGTCAAAGCAAGTCGCCAACAAATCAAGCCTTGTTGCATCGAAATAACTAAATTACTCGGTTGTCATGACCCGGTTCTACGATACGTAGTGTATGGCTGTACCAAAGACGATAAAGCCTATCGACTGTTTATCCCGCGATATTTCTACTAAACACAACTCACCTTGGCGGACCTTAACTTATGCACTATTTAATAATATGTTATAACTGCCCAACTGACAAACAGTCGCAGGCTTACCATGCCGGCTCCGCTGTTCTTAGCAGGACACTCCGAAAAGTTCTGTCGGGGATCAGTTACCTACCATCCTCTTCTATGCGCTATTTATATAATATTATTATGTTATAGCGTCCCGACCGTCGGCCAATATGCAGGCTTACAGTGCAGGGTCCGCTATACCCAAACGGACACCCCGAAGGGCGCCGTCGGGATCGAGTTAAAGACTGATCTAGTCCCCAAAGCTTTTAAAAAAAAGTGGCCTCGTGCCCAAGCGACACTACCTGGCAGGAGGGGGGGGGGGCAATCCTGTCCAAAGGGATGTCCAAAGTTCGATTATTACCTCGGGGGTAAGGTAATAATCGAACTATGTGACTAGGATCGTAATGCAATGGCATTGCCTATCTAAAAGTATACTCTTTGTGATTAACCGTTTTTGCAAGAGAGTGCTACTATAAAGACGTACTATTTTCGTGAAGGGAAAATACTTATAAGCAGTCAACTGGTTCTATAGTCTTTGGGTTGTACGGTCGCCACTTTATGTAAATACGAGAGTGACATGAATCTTGGTTCAGCTGCTGTAAAAGGAATTTATTTGAACACGTAAGATTTGTGGGGAAACTAAGTGGGTGTTTGGCATTTTAGACCAAATTGGGTTATCTTAAGTGTATTATAATTTGAAGCATGCACTTTGCCTAGTGAAGAATAATGTATGTTGACAACTGACTTCGTAAATACATAATATTTTTCGTTCAAAAATGCCAGTGATAAAAAAGAAGTCAAAGCAGAGTTTTGGACTAAAAACTTCGCACTAGTTGGGCCAGTATCCGCATTGTACTGAGATTCGAAACTATATTTTGAGATATATTTTTGATTGCGGCTAAACTTGGCTTAAAGGCCTACGTAGCTTCATGATTGGCCATAGTAGGTACCTGGGTTTCCTTGCGATATTTACCTTCACCGCAAAAGCGATGCTTTAAATGCACATGTTTTTTCTTTAAACAAAACGACATTCATGCCTATGGTCGCCCGGAATTCGAAACCACGACCTTTAGAATAAAAGTCAGGGTAGTTACATTAGACCAACATTACTCTTAGTCTAAAAGTAACATAAATCAATCTATAGGACGCTGAAGAAATTAGTGGTTAACCTGATACATTCTTAAAATAAAACAGTTTTAAATATAGCTGCAGCTAGTTGATTTCCTGCTACATTATCATTACATAGCATATAAAAAAATCGCTTCCCTGTCTAGATATTTGTATGTATGCTTAAATCATTAAAACTACGCAACGGATTTTGATGCGGTTTTTCGAAGTAGACAGAGTGATTTAATAGGAAGTTCTATATGTAAAACACATCCTGATATTCCCGCGAAATCGGGACTTACGCGGGTAATACCGTGAGGTGCAGCTAGTAATTAAAAAAAATAGTAAAACCACTTACCTAAGACCCCCAGCCTGAAGTTCAACGTGACCACAATGAGATCAGTATAACTGGCCAATACAGAACCGTCGTAAGGGCGACTTGTGCTCGTAGAATAACTCTCCCCATGGATATAGACTATCACTGGTAAAGCGATTTTTGTTTCGTCCACTGAAAACAATAAGTTTGATTAGTTTTTGTACATTTATCTTTGGATTTCGTGATGTTGATTTAAAATTAAATCTATTTTTCAGTTTTAATCACGTGTCTTTTATTATATTAAAAAAACACAACGCTCAAAGCATCAACATTTTTCCAGTTCTAGAGTAAAATCGGGCTTCGGGCGTCAAAAAATAAAATGTTTTATATAAAGCATTATACAACACCTAAAGCCCTAGGGCAAAAGCAACTCGATTAAAACGAATAAATGATTTTAATTTAGTTTCGAACTAATATTTTGTTCTAATAATTTGTGATATCTAAATAGAAGCCTATAAATTCCTATAAGGATATAATATTTATTTCACCTCAAAACCTCGGAAAGACTCTCTTTATCACTAGAAAACTGCGTGCGAAAGTGGATTTTCACGTTAGTGCGGAAAGAGTTTTCAAATATCGAATCTTTTATTGGACCACTCGTTTCGCTTGTGGTTCAATCCTAGAATCCATCGTTTGCTCAGGTTTCAATCAAAGTACTCGCACCAAAAATCAACTTTGCAATCTTGCATAACAAATAACTATTGAATCTTCTTCAAAGCTTCAGTTCCCGGCAAAAGAGGTTTTGGTAGAGAGAATTGAAATTTCAGGCATATGTAGGTGACAGATATTTTTTTCATTGCGACTATTCAGTAAATAACGACTGTGCTCTAAAGACTCTAAAAAATGTTTGTGCTTAGTCATTTTAAATTGAAGACTCTTTGCTCCCACGGCAGTTAATATCATAGTCGAAGTGCACTCGAGAAAAATTAGCTTTCGAAACGCTCGCGATCCGAAATGAATAATTCTTCAATCTCTGTCTAAGATCATCGATTCTGTAATTCTTGAAATATATACAACAACCCTTGAAATACATACTAAACTCTTTAAATTCTTTCTAAAATAAATAAAAATGAACGTGATCCTGTAGCTATTCTCGCAGTGTTATTTAAACTAGCTAAGAAATTTAAAATTCAAAGCAGATTCCGTTAAAATGCGAGCTTGTGAAAAGGCTGAAATAACTACGTTCGGGATTAACTTCGCATCACAGAACATCCTACTTAAAATGAGATTTAAGGGGTCCTTTTCGAGTGTCTACATGTTACGCGAAATTAGTCTGTAAGGGTAGTTTTTCACTAAATCTTACTAGACATTTTCTAACAATTTGACAAGTCAAATTTAGAATTTCGGATTAAAGGAATATAGTTGGCCGCCGCTACTGACAGTCCCGGCGTCTGTTGTTGCGACCGGAAAAAAAGCTCGCTGCATGATAGTTAACTCGGCGGCATCGACGGCATTGGTGTCGATGAACCGATTTGGATTTCCCATCACTAAATATCGGCTGTGACGTCACAGTAGGTGATATGTTTGCTTTCAAAACAAATCGTGATTTAATTCGTGATACTTGCGTTATCTACGTATATCTATATCTGTGATCATGGGCTAAAATTAAAAATGCCTTTGCGAAATACGGCAGGGCGCTACAAAAACTGCTACGATAACTATTTGCGCAGACTTACGATTTCGAAATCGATATTCTGAATCTGCGGTCTGCAGATCCCTATATGTATACTATATTGTGTTTGAGTGTTTGGATGCAAATGATATGAGAATAAGTATACAACTGAAATGGTAAGTCTGTTTAAGGTTTTGTTTTATCAGATAGCCAGACAGAGCCCTCATCTGGGTTTCAAATAAGTAGAATTATAGGGTCAGCAAACGTCTAGTATTTAACGTTGTATTCAGTATATTTTTTATCTTGTATATTTTTTCACAAATTTATTGAGACAACAGCTTTATTGAGAAAATTTTAATATACATATGTGGTTGGTACTTATATATTTATTTCTATTGAACCTGCTTCGAATATATTTGTTTATTAAGAGTTGCAACGTTCCCATATAATTATGACCGTTGAGATCTTCGATATGCTAAATTTTGGATTTTACTTTGACTTTTAAATCCGGGTCGTTTGAAAGAAAAAAAAACCTTTGGGGTCCGGTATCGACCGAACCCCTAGGCATAAGGGTATAAATTGCTGTTAGGTAATTTTGAATTCACTTCCACTTGAAATATAAGGGCTATTTCAAGAGGAGTAGGTTTGCTCGTTTGTCCGTTTGTTTATTTCGTAGAATATTTTTTGATCATGCCTACGCTAATTTATGTAATTCTAAGTTATTTTAGTATACTTACTTTGCAAAGGAGCAAAAATGTTCAAATATAAACAATCTTCACTTTGATACTTAAGATAAGGCATCAGTCTTTTTAAATATTCTAGTCTGCCTTTGGGCATTTTCTCTAAAATGGTCCTTTCATTGTCTAGATCTGGTAGTTTCTGTGGACAGGCTGGACCTGGTCTGTCCGACACTCTCACTCCGTCCCAGGGTGATGGTGTTCTTGTTGGGCTAAACCTGGTCATAAAAAGAACCTATTTATACTATTTATATAAAATTTATTATTTATACAAGATGTAACAGGTAAGCCCTTTTAATCCGAAAGGGGGTTATTCTAGACGTTTAGGCGAACAACTTTTGTTCTAAGACTTTTGAAAATTCGAAGTACTTTTCGAAAAATTTAGGTGTAAAGTTTACTTGAAAATCAGCTGTTTCTTAGAGTTCGAGGTTATTGACCTTATGCTGTTCTTTCATTTAGTTTGGTCTACTACAATCAAACCTTCAATTACCTTTATTTTCAAAAACAGCTGTTTTTCCAGTGAAACATAATCTAAAAATTTCAAAAAAATAGTTTGAATTTTCAAAAGTCGTAGAACAAAAGGTGTTCGCCTAGACGTCTAGAACAACCCCCTTTCGGATTAAAAGGGCTTACCTGTTACATCTTGTATATAAAAGAGTAATGATTTTTCGAGGTTATACAGCTACAACCACTGTACCATCACTTCGTATCTGCTAGTCTCCGTGAAACGGTTAAGGCCTCATTTCCTTTTGGAATAATTTTAAGACTTTGTGATTGCGAGTGAAATTCTATAGATTTTTAGGTTGAAGACTGTTTGTTCCATTCAAAGTTATATTTATCAAAAAGTTCTGAAACTATTTCATACGGAAGTGTTAAACGAAAAAAAAAATTACGGTATTTTTTTGATTTCTTGACAAAAATTTATCTTCAAAAATTCATTAGCGCCGAGACTCGAAATCGCGAAATCACGAAATATTTCTAGTAGGTAATTACGAAATAACTAAATATTTTTTCACAAATTTTACTCGTGTAGTCGACTTTCCTGTTATTCGTTACTAGGATTCTTTTATTTTAATCATACTCGTAAAACTTCAGCTTGATGCCAATAAATCTTTGTTTGGGTATATCCTAGTGCTTTTAGCCATGCCATAAAAGAACTATTAAACTCGCCTTGGACATTGGCTAAATGGCCTTTGTGAAAAAAAAATACACAAAACATTCGATACATGAAACCTGATTGCACATTTTGATTTAGAATTCGGCGTTTTAATAAATGCTATAAAAATATCGAAAGAAAATTATTAATTAAATTAAATGCTCCATTGGCTTTGTCATCAGTTCTATGATCAACTTCTTAATTTCTTTCATGAGATAAAATTATTTTACTTATATTAGTTCTAAAATTCCCAGCGTTTCAGTTGGGTCATTTTAAATTTAATTTACCGTTTCAGTGATAAATTAATCTAACAACTTCATATGTACTTCAACTATATTATGGTGTCAAATTGGTATTGTAATTTTCTATCTGTATACCTTATATATATTTTTCTGTATTGTATTTATTGACATTTGCCATAATAATGTTCTATAGCGATGACAGCGTCTTCTTAATATCTGGGAATACGCTGCCAAGGCTGCCATTGCTCTGGTACTAGAAAGTTATGAGCAAGTATTCATAATTAAATAATAACTTCGTTATAAACGCTGGTTAACAGCTGCATAACTATGTTGGTACTGTTTGTCTTTTACTGTGACATGAAGTTTCAAAGTTTACAGACATCACATAACTTGGTCATCTGTCAATCATCATATTTTATAAGTATGATGATTGACAGATGCTGACACGTAAAGAATAAGAATTAGAGAAATAAAATAACTCACCTATTAGAACCAACAGGTGGCGTAGCATAAGGAACGCCTAAAAAAACTTCCAGCGGACTCAAATACCGATGCTCATCCATCGCCAATACAATCCCCTGCAGCTTTCCATACTTCGTCTGAACTATTCTGCTACTTATCTTAAACTTTACACTACTCTTCGGCACCAGATCCGAAGGATTTAAGTAAAACTTTTTATAATCTTCAAAGTTACTGTACGCGCTGTTTTCACTGTTGTAAAATTTACTATTTACATGTAAAACGTCTTCGCTATTGTAATATGGATGATCGAAATTGACTTTACTGAAATCAACATTGTCATGATCTTCATAGTTTTCTTCATTAGGTTTGTTGGGGCTGTCATTTTGTTTTCTATTTTTATCTAGACGTTTCATGTTTGCGGTGTTGGAATTAACGGTTTGAACAGATAAAGATATTATTATAAGAAGGCAGTAGACATTGAAACATGATTCGAAAGTTGTGTTTTTATGTTTTTTGTTACATTTCTCGCCGCACATGCTCGTGTTCCGGCTGTAGCTGTTTCGGTGAAACCATCCGGATTGAAACATATTACGTCATGTTACCATTTTTGAATTGTCGTCATTGTTATAACTGAGGGTTTGGTTTTGTGATTTTGTACGGCATCTGTAACAAGAGAAATCATATTGTTATTTATGATATATTACATATTTTTTTTGTTCTTTTTTTGCTATACTCATAATGATAATAATGGCAGCGAGTAGACTTTACCATAATATAAAACTAAAGTATAAAGTATGAAACTCTTTTTCACGCTAGCACAAAATCCACTTTTGCACTCAGATTTCTAGTGACAAAGAGAATTTTTCCGAGATTGTAAAGTGAAAAATAATGATGTTTATCATTATCTTATCCGAAATAAAAAGAGAAATATTATTACGACGGTGTTAAATACGTTAACATCACTATAATGTAAGAACCTAATAGGTATTACATTGTTCGTATTATTGTATTGTAAACATGATAATGATAATATAATTATTGTAGCTCTGATCTTGTATTGGTAATATGCCAAACGATTCTTTTGTCATGATTTGTATCGTATTTGTATCGAAATGTACGAGTGTTATTAGTAATTCATTGTTGCGCGTTCTAATGTAGAAATTGGTTTAAATAATTTATTTGAACTCAAGTTCTTGTCAGGACGGCACGATTAGAGAATGAAGAGCGAAATTAGCTCCACGTTTGTAACTCACTATTATAGAGGGGAGGAACGTTTGGTGTTGTTGTTAGCAGGGAGTCTAAAGAAAATCACGGGAATACTTAAGATTCCTTGTAATATCAATAAATCATACAGCGTGGGTTAATCACGAGCGGCGGCGGCGGCCGGAGCGATACGTGCGCGCGCGATGGTTGCATGAGTGGCACTGCCTCGAGGCCCGCTGCGCGGCTCGCGTGGACCGATGCGCGACGCGGCTGTTTTACGTTCGCGCATGCGCAGTTGCTCCGACTGTCGGCGCGGAAGCAAGACAGACGTATTACGGCTCGGTGGGCTAATAGCAACAGCGCGGCTCGGCGTGCGCGCTACACTATCTGCATACCAAGTTTCATCGCGATCGGTTCAGTAGTTTTAAAGACTTTGTTCTTTAGCTTACGAGAGTGAAACTGCGGGGCGCAGCTAGTCCAATATATTAAAAAAAATGCTAACACTGGTACCTACAGTACCCTTTGCAACTCCAAATCGTACCTACTTGATCATTTTTTCCATCTTATTACAATCCGATCTTTCTCGACTTGTGTTCAATCCGAGACAATTGCTGCGAAACCTATCGATTGAACGCTATCTATTCTCACTAGCCTCTTTAATACAAACAAAGGGTGCAATGAAGTGTTTTTCTTTTTTTATTTGGCTACTGTTTTGCTGCTTAGAGCTGATGTTTTTCTTCGCCTTTAGTACAGATGAGTAACGTTAAGTTTAAATATTTTGTAAATAGAACATGATTTGTAGCCGCAGTTAAAAACGACCCTATGCAAGGCTTTAGAGGACGAATCGAAGAATTAGTAGATTTGGTTGCCAAATATCTCAGTAATTACAAAACATACGGAAACCATATTTTACTGTTTAATTTATCCTTCTTTTGTCTTCACTTTAGTAGTTTTATTTACATAATTAATTAACTTTTACTACAATGAAACAATAAATTATAACAACCCTATCAGGGGCAGTTTATCTGATTAATAGAGTTTTGGCGGGAATGCGTTGAGGAGATGTGATGCTAAATTTTCATTTTTGTGAAACTTAGTTCAAATGCGTGTAAATTGTTTAATTTCGGGGCCATATTAATCAATTTAGTTTCGTGAAGGTGTACAAGAGTAAATAAAAGTGAAAATCGGTGCAAAACATGGACTTTAGCTTAGTGTTGTCTCCAAAACGTGAACAAACATTGTAAAAAATGGCCGCCTTTTTACAATGTTTCCTTCGACTTGACTTTAACTATGACGACTTGACTGTTCCGTTTGATGCAAATAACCTGCAAATATTGATAACACTTGACACTGGCAAATGTTCGAATGGAAAAGCCATTTTAAAGAAGAAGAAGATTACATAAAATATATTTGTTTTTATTTTTAATCTTCATTTTAATTTAACCTATGTAATGACCTATATGGACCCATGTATGTATGAATTTTGTAATTGGCTGAATATTGAAATAATGATACGTTTTACACATAATATTAAAATAATTAAAACAATCGAAGCCGTCATATTGATCCGTGGTTTTATTAATTGACTCCCTCCGCAAGTTTGTTTTCAGCTGCATCGATCCCGCGGTATCGGTGTGCGGTTTGCATTCCGTTTCCGACTGCGTAACGAAGCAAAAAAGCTGGCCAAGTCCGACCAAATCAGACTGGGGCGTGCGAAGGATTTCGTACCATTAGGTATCGCAATGACAATTACAAAACACTTTTGATATAAAGGAGTCACACATCTCAGCCCTAATCCGTCCACTGCTGAACATAGCATACCATGCTGATCGCGAACTACCTACATTCAACAACTCGTGACCGCCACAATGTCGTCGGTTCACCGAGTAGTAGGTCGCCTTAACACTCCGTTTCGCATTGCATCTTGGTCGGTTTTGGGAGCCCCACTACTTGTTTTATTATTTTTTTAATAATGTTTTTTTTTTCAATTGCGTCAACCGCAATAAATCATCTGTTAATATTTCTACAGCCTATATTCACGGGTCATGTGATTACAAACTGGTGACAAACAGACTAGTCCAATTTTTACCCTTTGAGTTCGGAAACGACTTTTGTTTTTGACACGTTAGTGAAACGTGTTCCTGAATTTTAATTTCCGCGAAACTTAACTTATATGCGTGTATGTAAACTGTTTAATTTTAAAAGCATCGTAATTAATGTGGTTGCGCGAAGTGTAACAAATGTAGTGAAAATAAAAAATAAAACAGTACCATACACGGAATAACCACGTTACCAACAACTGTTTTAATGGTGTAGAGAAAATAATCGTCGCCATTTTTTCTCACACAACCTTTACAAAGTTAAAATCGTTTCAAGCCATTTAATAGTACACTATTAAACACGTGAGACTGGCTAAAATTGTCCTTTCATGCTGACAGGAAAGCCATTACTATGAAAATAAAGAAATGAGTTTGGAAACCTTAATAATATTCCCCCTCGAGACCAAGATCATTTTGACATGATCGAAACGACGAGGTAGGTAAGGAAAATTAAAAATCACGCGATTAAGTACCCGGGAAAATGGGTAGGTAAAAATGTATTCTCACGTACTTCATATACCCACATGATCGTCACATACTATCTTAGTTCAAACATGTCCAAAATAAATTTCCATTAAAAATAACTAGCATTTACATTTCCTCATTCATTCATTATTTTATTCGTCCTTGCCACGCTTAGCCGGTAAAGTATTTCAAAAACACGTTTTCCTACGTGATATTTCCAAGTGTCGGAGTGGTAGGAGTGGCACCCTATTACTGGGGCGACAGCAATTTACTTCGCCCCTGAATACCTAACTTGCTTTATAGTAGAAAATGGAGGACAAGTAGAAGGAATGGTGTGGACTGATTTAGTCCAATTACCTACCTAAGGGGATTTACGTTTGTTTTGTTGATTATTAGATAATGAATTGGCAAAATGTATTCGTCTCCAAATTAATGTTTAAAATTTAATGAACACAAGAAACTCATATAGCCCTATCAATAAACGTGGAGTAAAGTCGGAATAGTGAGAACATGCTTTATCTCTTTTCCGTGACAAGAACTTACAAAGACAGACAGAAACAAGAAGCGGAATAACTACTCCGACATTATTCCCCTTTTATCAATACGCAGTTCACTAAAGAACACAAGTAGAATTAGCAGTTGTTTCTGAGATAATTAACTTTTAAGACAAGTATGTTAAACTAAGCTTCAAGCAATAGGTACCTACGCGTTGTCAAGTAAAATAGTATGGCAAAGAGAGATATTGTTTTCCGAAACTCGTAGATTTTATTTTTCAGTGTTACCGACACTTCCGGGTAAAATAGGAAAAGCATAAATACAATTTTTCCGGAAATGTGGAAAATCTTCGAATTTCGGAAGGCAACATATCTCGTTGCAATATGTTTAAAGTAAATTGGAAAACACGGTTGAAGGTAGGATGAAGGCAGTGAATGATAGTTCCAATCTTCTTAGCTTAGGATTACATGAATACTAAGAAAGTGGCAAAAGTTTTTACCCGCCAATTTACTAATAAACTATAATAATATCATCTTTTCCTACGCTTTCGGCTTTGAACGCTTTTCTCTACACGTCGTCAATTCTTTCCCCTTTTATTATTCTATTTATTCACGCGAAGAAAAAACCTAATCTACCAACACATCTAACCTCCTTACATTGATATTGGCGAAACATTTTCTTCTTTATCTTTCATCTGACGTGTTTTTGCGTGAAGACACAAGAAAGTCTGGCTTTTTACGTAACCCTTACAATTTCCGAATTCTTTGTGATAAATCATAAAGTTTACTGAGCGATTACTTTTGGAGTAAAACAGACTGTTGATTTGAAATCGTTCGACAGTTAATGAATAGTAAATACCCAGTTGATAATAAAAACCAAATAAGTATTATATAAACACGAAGTAGCGTGTCAAGTCAAGTTCAAGCTAACAGAACTTGCGGGTAGTGTCGTTTGTAATATTGCACGAACAATTTATAGCCACTTTTGGTTATGCACTTTGTTAAACATATTTTTTTCTTTTTCAACCGGTATCAAGTAGTACAAATTAGACGTTGATATAATAAAATGGAGTGAAAATTTGCTAGTGTCCAATCGTCACAGGATATTTGTTAAAAAGTTTCTTTATCAGAAATTTAGACGATATTATTTTAATAAATATTGCATGAAATTACACATAGCGCAATCTAGCCCCAAATAAAGCACTAGGCTTGAACGATGGGTAGACAACTGATATACTACATATTATACTTTATATAGACATATTTCACATGGATAATAAACATGTACATGATAAAATATGCATATAACTGGATGAAGTTGATTAACATATAGATTTTTATATTCCAATATTACCGAACTAGTAAAACCAAAAGATGCAGTAATATTGAAAAATAAAAGTAACTAGAAATAAATAAAAAAATTAATCAACATCTGGTTATTTGATGTCTGCGCTAACCTGAAGTTATATGTATAAAGCTGCATATATTAGGAACAACATGGTTCTATTGTGAAAATAGAATGAAGAAAAATGTTGTTATTTTCGTAAAAACAAGACGGTCAAGTCATCTTTCTGATTCAAATGATTTATACAGCGTCAGTAACTTTTAGCGTATGTTTTTTCTAGACTGGAATACTTTGGGCATAAGTAGGTTTAATAGAAAAGAACATTTTTCAGGCTATTATTAGGTATATATTCCAAGTTTCATACCAAATGTCATGGTTTTCAATCGTGGCTGACCGAGCCCCGATGAATTTTTCATTAAAAAAATTATGTGCTCTATTTACATGAAAAAAATTATCGTCAGGATATTTAAAGCATATTTTTTGAAAAACCATCAAAATATTTTACAGATTTCCCGTGTTCTTTAAATCGATTTAAATTGATAACCTACTTCGAAATGAAGTTTCGTTTACGAAAAAAACCTGTAAATTTAGAGACTGGTTCTGAATGAAGTGGATTTTTTCCTCTTCAATAACTGGTGACGAAACTCCTGTTTCGTATACGGCCGAATGGGATTCTTTTACCACAATATGAATATTCCTTCCTCACCGAAACTTTTATTCAAAGGGTCTCAAATTCCGCAGGTGAAAATACGATGCTTTGTTCAACTACACATACGGACGTATATATCAACTGCAATATAATGTACCTGCTCCAAGTATTCAGCAATAAGCTTTCGTACTATGTTGTTTAACAACAAAGACATGGCTAGCATTCCTGCACAAACTTAGGCATGCCGATATTAAACGGTCAGTGTATTTGATGCAAGAATGTTGAGACTGCGACGGAATGAACGTAACATAACTAGTACTACACAAGGGACGTTGACTTTCTTGTCTTGAGTTTTAAACGTTGCGTTTGATGGATTCATGTTTTAGTCTCCTCTAATAATGGTAGTTAGGTTTAATCTTGATGGTTATAGAAGCGGTAGCCATTGTCATTCGATAGTATAATTACTTTTTTTTTGGTTGCGTGTCTAAAGGGTAAAAACGGGACCTAATTAGGTACTGAGCCTCCGCTGTCTGTCCGTCTGTCACCTGTATCAAGACAAGACTGAGTGACTGACTTACAAGACTGTTTTATAGAGCAAATCACACGCAAATTAAAAAAAAAATATTTGGCACTGGCTACTTTTGAAACGGCCATATACGGATAATTAATAAAAAGAAAAAAAATGTACACTTGCGTCATAGAAATATTGCTGCTGTTTATGTTTATAATTCTTACGTCAGTCAATTAAATCCAAACTGATAGACTGAACTGACGGCAGAATGATTGTCTACTCACCCTAAGCTCCTTAGGTACTTACTTAATACCTACTTGTACAGTAACTCGTTCTCTTTGAGACCTAAATAAATAACTCAATAAAAGTATAAAGAGATACCCGTACAAATATTTTATATCAAATAAATATTAAGTAGGGAAACGTTCCCTTTAATAAATACCTAAAATACAGACTTTGTAAAATATCTAAGAAATATTTTCTGTTTCCTTACAACTAAATGGTAAGCTGACTTTAAACTAAAAGATCGGCTGATCATTGTTAAAGTCGACTTACATAAAATATATTTTAAGCAATGTCAACAATGTGCTATATTATATTATACTACTGCGCCCCGTAATTTCACCCGCGTAAGTCGCGATCCCGCGGGAATGTCGGGATAAAAAGTATATCAAATAAATTTTAAGTAGGGAAACGTTCCCTTTAATAAATACATATAAAATACAGAGTTTGTATCTAAGAATAGTCGATTGTTACAAAGGCTGAATGTCAAGCATTTCACCTGAGATATTTTTGGTGAAATGCGTGACATTCACCCGTGATAAGCACTCAACTTTACATTTCGACTTTGAGGAAATTAAAATACTACTGGCACATTTATTAAAACAGGTACGTATATTGAGAATCACCACTAAAATATCAAGTCAACATAGAACAATTTTTAAAAACAAATTCAAATTTATAATATAATTATTTAAAAAAAAAATACACTTACTGCCAACATTAGAAAAGCCCAGTTTGGCTTCATACTTTTTACAGTAAAACAGCCGTTATTGTATGAAACTTGACCATACCAGGCGGCCTTTTTCCTTCTAGTTACTAATAGAGATCGGTTCAGTTATACTTACTGAACTTTATTTGTTACATTTTCAAAAAAAAACTGCCGAACCGATTGCAATAAAACTAGGAATCCAGATAGCTAAAAATCTGATTTACCTTATTGGCTACTTTGAATTTTGATATTCTCCCGGGATCGGTATTTTTACGGGTAAAACCGAGGGCGAGTATCCTACTGGTTTTACTAACTATCCGACTAATATTATAAATGTGAAAGTGTGTGTGTTTGGATGTTTATACGTTTAGATATTTAGATGTCACGCAAAAACTACCGAACCGATTGCGATACAACTTGGAATATATGTAAGTAGTTGGATAATGGGATTAACACATAGGCTACATTTTATCCCGATATTCCCGCGGGAACGGGACTTACGCGGGTTAAACCACGGAACGCAGCTTGTATAGTATACATATTGTATTTTTTCTAAACATCTGATGTAAAGCAATAATCACGACCATAAACCCACAATACTAAAACAAGCTTTTATTTGTTACCATAAAAATTATTCAAAGAAAATTTTATGTCTTTCATCTCACTGATTACATAATTCATTAGAGTTTGGAAATTTGTAAGACTCTGTTATATTTAATCATTGAACTCATTGATTATTGAATCTCTCAAGGTGCACCTATTCGAATTTGCTCGTTAAACTAAAATATTTACGAATATTATTTTTTTATTTACTTAATTCTTTATAATATCCGGAAGTAACTCTGTCTGTTACGATCTCACGCCTAAACTGCTGAATCAATTTTGATGAAATTTGGTACAGAGACAGATAATATCTCGGAGAAGGACATTGCTATTATTGTTTTCGATATTCACGAGGAGTCGGGAGTAACGCAGATAAAACCACGGGACACATGTAGTATCTAAAAAAACCTCCCAAACAACCACACTGAAATTTCACTCCGACGATACCAGGAACACTTTGCTGTCATGACGCTTTTAACTTTATCAAAGCACCTTATCAACTTCGTAAAAAAATCCATTACTGTCAAGTGAATGTTATGTCAAATTAGTGTCAATTCACGGCCGCCCGGGAGATCTCGTTTATTTTTACTGGTTACACCATCTATAATCGTAGTCCGGGAGGTGGTTGTAAAAAAACATCGAATTACTTAAGACTTCGATAGTCTTTTTTTTATATGTAATAGGCTAGCATTTGACCTCATCTCACATGATGGGAAGCGAGGATGAATAGGTACCGGTATGGGAAGGATAAGGTGAAGCATGCTTCATCGTCGACCTCATCCTCGCTTCCCATACCGGTACCTATTCACTGTAGATTTGAAGACTCCAAGGTTATAGCTTTGGGGAAACAGCGAAGCTGGCAGAGAATTCCACCTTTTGGCAGTGCGTACAAGAAAGGTGGAGGCGTGACGCTATAGTCTATTGTTTTTACATCGATCGTCTATTTCTACTAGACCGAACGTATACTAAATCATGCAATCTCTGACACTTCTAACTGAGCTTATTTGTTGAATAGAAGATGTACAGGATGGTCAAGCTTGCCTTATAATTCGTATGCACAGCAAACTTGGTAGGTGCTAGTGTAATCTGTAAAAATATTGACTAAAGGTACCTACAGATTGTCTTGCCACTTACTGGCATGCCTAAGATCAAACCTATACAGCACACATATAAAGGAGTTCATGCACACTTCAACAGTTTTGTTTTGGTGTAGGTCTAATCTAGCATGCCACTAATGGCATGTCTATCAGGGCCATTATGTTCCATTTTTTGAAGACATTATGCATGTTTCTTTACGTGACAAGTTCGTTTCAAGCCACTCCACCCGCAAGCTGCCAAAAATGAAGTTCTTAAATTAAAACACTGCGACCTCTTTGACTAGAATACTAGGTTATTTTGAGGTTGGTGTTTTAGGTTAATAGGTTGTTTTTAGTAGGTTTGTATATGAATTTAGTTAAATGGTGTCGTTTCTTATCTAGATTTGTATGGTACTAGAAATATTATTTTTTTTTAAAGGAAAAATTCATCTTCAAAAATTCACTTGCGGCGAGATTTGACCTCGCGTCCCTGGATCAATATTCCAGTGCCTATACCGCTCGGCCACGCAAGTTCCCATCTCGAGCAGCGAATTTAAGAATATGAATGTTTCCCTGTCTACTATTTTTCCACTACGGCTCGATTGAGACGCCATCTACAGGATCACTTTCCAGTGATTTACCTGCGCCAATGATTAACTTTACAGTTAACGCTTTGGCCAAGAGATGTCACTCTTTTTCCTAATTAATATTTCGTAAATTTGTTTTTATTGCTCAAGGCATATTTACTAGAAATATTTTTTAAAGGAAAAATTCATCTTCAAAACAGTTTTTGGACAGTTTTTATATTATACTTTAATTTAATTCAAGGCAAATTGTTTTAGGGTTCTGTACTCATTACGAATTTTAAATCCGCAGTTTATAAGACCGCGAACTTAATCGGTTCCACGTCGGAGGCGAAAAAGGCATACAGGCGAAAAAGATCGTCAAACCACAAGTCTGCGTATTTACTCGCACGTCTGACTGTCAGTGGATAGGCCTTCGACGTGCGAGTTCGACTCGCACTACACTGGTTTCTTTTTGTCAGTAAGTATTCAGTAAAAGCAGTGAAATTTATTTTAATTGCTTTTCCTTAACAGATTTACAAACGAGCGATACGAATTGGCACGTTGGATATATTTCGGTATTAATTTAAGATTCCAGAGTTAAAGTTATTTCGAAGCTCTATTTATACCCATTTACAGAGACAAGTTTAATATTATGTTATTCACTTTGAATACAATTCAGGATGTTATTTATCTTTTTGTGTTTTGATAAAACATCGCTGTATCTCCATCGCTATAATGTGACTATGGCGCTGTTTATTATAATATCTTTAGATTAGCTTGGCAAGTCTCGATTTCACCCTTGTAAGTCCCGGTCCCGAGGGAAAATGGGGATAATAAGCATTAGGTTAATCTAGACCACCATCTATCAATTTTAATGAATGCACTTCAAATTGGTAATACAGTATTGTTAATACACTATTTACATATAAATAAGTTACATGTCGAGTTTTGGCGGGAATGCGTTGAGGAGATGTGTTGCTAAATTTTCATTTTTGCGAAACTTAGTTCAAATGCGTGTAAATTGTTTAATTTCGGGGGCATATTAATCAATTTAGTTTCGTGAAGGTGTACAAGTGAAAATAAAAGTGAAAATCGATGCAAAACATGGACTTTAGCTTAGTGTTCTCTCCAAAACTCCGTGAACAAACATTGTAAAAAATGGCCCCCTTTTTACAATGATTCCCTCGACTTGACTTTAACTATGACGACTTGACTGTTTTGTTCGATGCAAATAACTTGCAAATATTGATAATACTTGACACTGGCAAGTGTCCGAATGGAAAAGCCAATATAAAGAAGAAGTTACATGTCAAATATTATAAAACTAACATTACAAAAATATAACTAAAAACAAAACTAAAACTAACTCACCTTAAAAAACACAATCCTCTTACTTAATATTATAAACGCGAAAGTTTGTATGTATGTATGGATGTGAGGTTGTTACTCTTTCTCACACAAACTACTGAACCGATTGCGATGAAACTTGGAATATAGGTAGCTGGTGACCTGGATTAACACATAAGCTACTTTTTATCCCGCGGGTGTAACCGCGGGGCGCAGCTAGTAAATTTATATTTCTTTGCAATCGGTTCAGTAGTTTTTGTGTGAGAGAGTAACAAAGTTACATACCTACTTGCAAAGTTTCGCGTGGGTAATATTAGTAAGAGTAATAATTATAGGAAATAGGATGTGTGAATAGCATGATCACAGCAAAAAAACACATGAGTTTCTTGTATTTTCTTCTCAGGGAGCGTACCGAATCGAATGCTCGTAAAGGTATGTGGGTAGGTACTATTCAAAGAAATTCGAGTTACGAGGTTTCGCAAACTCGTGATATTTGTTGTCAACACGAAACCACCCTTGTCGTAACGTGATAGAATTCAATTTCAGACACCGACGGTCCGAGTGAAGTTTGAAATGGGAGCTATTGTTGAAAAAAAATAAGAAAAGGAGACATAGTATGTTGTAAATACATCATTCTGATGAAATACGTTCACAGGTTGGTATTCTTCAATTGCATTGTGATGTGGCTTACCTATAGTGTAAGACTTGTAGTAAAACAACGTTCTCAGTCTCAAATAAATAGAAGTTTATTCTCCAACATTAATTATAGAATACTCTTTAACAATTTAGGCTATAGATCGAACTAACAACACTTATCTTCAACACTTATTTTCCTAGACGCCCGCACAGTTCGACCGTCACTCCTCGAATGCCCACCCGCCGCACCGTCCGTACATCGTTACGATTTCCGTTTATTTTCAAAATATCAGTACTAATTATACCAAACCTTACACTCGTCCATCCTGACCTCGTGCATGTCCCCATGCACGGTGCCAGGACGACGTTATAACGAATTATATATCTATACCTTACACTCGGCGGGGTGGACATTCATGAATAATAATGTAAACAAAAATAACTTGTCCTTATTCTATCTATGTGTACCTACACATTGTATGTATATCTTATCCAATATTAAATCGATTATTATTTAATCAAATCTATTATAATATTATATTAACACGCTATATACATATACCAAGATACGTCATAAAATTTAGATAATGATCGTGTAAACCCATCCGTTTCTTACATGATCATTAATTAACGTGCCATTCCTGCCGCAAACCCATCAAATTCTTGCGGTAAGAACAACAGTACTGAACCAATATTGCGAACCAATCCCATTCTCGCAATATTCTCTCTTTGAAAGTTAACTTAATCATAACTAATACTATAATATGAATGATCCTGTAAACCATTACAATTCTTACAGGGTCACTCTACATCTTTGCCGCAAACCAATCCAATTCTTGCAGCAAAGACACAACTATTTAATATTGCAAACCCATCAATTTCTTGCAATATTATACACGTAGACGTTCATGCTAACCAATCCAATTCTAGCACGAATCTCTAACTTAAACATATAGGTACGTAATATAAACATGGCATGGTTCTAGTAATAATCACAAATAATAAAATAATCACAATTTGTCGTTCATAAATCTCACAACATAACTATTATACGCGAAGGTGCGTTTTGCTATCTAACCTCCATCTATCTATATAAAATCACATGGTACATACTGTCTATGTATAACATTACATATAAAATGCTTTCAATATAACAATTCACAGCATGGCTTCATTCCTATTGGTACTACTATCACTCATTGGCTCAGGCTTATTGTTACAATTTTCAGACTTGTGACCTAATTTATTACAAATTTGACACTTAATTAATGGTTTAGGGCATTTCATAAAAGGGTGTCCTCGCTCTTTGCAATTATAGCAAAATAAGGTAGAATTACTAGTCGCTGAAACAGGTTCTCTATTTTCTGTGTTTATGCTATTTAAGGACCTAGTGTCCTGTAAAAACCTATTTTTAAAATTGGGTAAAATCGTTTGTAATGAATCTTTGTTACTCATTAGAAATTTAAGAAGTTGATCTGGTTCTGTGCAACGCAGAGCCAGAGCACTTGTTTTTAACGTTTTGTCACTCAAACCATGTATAACGCAATCAACGGCATGCTTACCGACGATGTCGCACTGGTTTAGTAGGGCTAACTTTTCGTAGAAGTACACCTCTATCGATTCATTATAGCGACTTTTCCGCTTTAACATGTCCTCAAGGGATTGGCCATAGTTCTGTTCATAAGGAAAAGCCGCCAAAAGCTTTTCCTGCCACTCTGCCCAATTAAATAAAATAGAATTCAAACCCTCGTACCAGGTCTTAGCCAATCCCTGGAGTTTTTGCATCGCGAAATGTACTATGGTTTTATCATCCCATCCATAAACGGTGGCACACTCGTTTACTTTTCGCAACCATACATCTATTCGTTGATTTCTAGACGACGGGTCAAAATCTGGCAAAATATTTTTGTGATTTAAGTTACTAGAACTTTGTGCCGTCGCTGATGGCTGGGATGGCTTTAATGAATTTAAAATTTGTACTATGTCTTTAGTAGAGAATGCTGGACTTGGAGATTCCCTCGACGAACGTGGAACGGACCCCTTATTGTGATTAGGATTTTGGCACGGTCTATTCACGTTATCTATTTCAGACAGTCGCCTACTCGTTCGCTTCGGTGATGCAACTGGAATGTAAGCAGTGCGGCGTCTAGAGTGACTACGCGATCTTGAATAGGATCGCCGCCGACTGCGACGTCTTTCAATTTCTTCTTCTAGACGCCTGATCTTGTCCCGTCCTCGTTCTAACTCACGTTGGGGTTCCCGGATGCTTCGACTTCGTCCTCTGTGATGCCCGGAACTGCGGCTCCGACTCCGATGGCGGGCACGACTACTCCGATCCAAGACCACGCTGCGCAGGCGACTCCGACTGCGCCTTCCTTCATCGCCACCGCGTCCAGACGTATCTCGTACAGGCGTCTGCAAGCGGCGGTCTCCTTCATTCTCGCTGCGATCCATTGTCTTCTAAAAATGTGAGCATGTACATCCCACTTCTGAATTGTAGTAAAACAACGTTCTCAGTCTCAAATAAATAGAAGTTTATTCTCCAACATTAATTATAGAATACTCTTTAACAATTTAGGCTATAGATCGAACTAACTACACTTATCTTCAACACTTATTTTCCTAGACGCCCGCACAGTTCGACCGTCACTCCTCGAATGCCCACCCGCCGCACCGTCCGTACATCGTTACGATTTCCGTTTATTTTCAAAATATCAGTACTAATTATACCAAACCTTACAGACTATAAAATAAAATAGATTTCAGGTCCCCCTAAAGTCTCTAACTTGACCTAACAACCGGGACCATCTGTTAGGGGATAATTTATATTAGACCATTTCCCGGCCGTGCCGGGTCCGAGCTTCGTTACGTTGTCTGTTGCTTGGTCGCCACTTGGTTGCAACAGACCGATCGACTGCTCGCCGAGCAATGGACAACGAAGCTCGGCCGGGTGACGGTCTAATATAAATCATCCCTAAGCCTGTTTTCCGAAACACGGAGAAGCTCGAGATAATGATTTAACAGCACTCTAAATGTAGGGTTTAGGCCTTCCTCAATTCCTTCCACTAACCTCTACCTTAACACCTTTATTAATAAACGTAGAATAAGGTCGGATAAGTGAGAACATGCTTAGTCACTTTCCGTGACAAGAAGTTCCAAAATTGACAAACAAAAACAAAAAGTAGTATATCCGTTGTCTAGTCACCGTAACACAAGCTTAGCAGCTTACCACGGGGCTAGATGGCGCTGTGTGTTCGTCACAGGATTTATTTATTTATTTAAAGTGGTAAATCTGATCCGACTCTATTTCACGTTTTTAATAATAAGAGAGTAAATGTCTTTATTTTGTGAGGGTATTAAATTAAAATCTCGCCTAGAAATTGTAGAAATTGACGGTAAAAAATAAAAAAAGGTTACCTAGAGAATAAAAACCTACCTACCTACTCAAAACCAAAGTTTTGCACTTCGCCTAAAACCTTTCGAATACGTAAGGGAGAAGAATCGATGTTGCAAAGTAAACACTGCGGTCGGAATAAATAAACTTAGTCCCTTGAGTTGCAATGGTTCTCAAACTTTGTAACAGAAGTTTAAAGTACCTACTTACCTACTTTTTTCATCCGGAAATCCTATTCTTTTTTCACAATAGCTCGAATAACACTTCAAAGAACTACTGCTAAAGTAAATCAAATTAATTAAAATGTGTCTCTCGGTATGACATAAAATACCAAAAAAAACTAAAATCTGTTATTCAGAAAAAAAATATTTTTAAACATTTTTGATAAAAAATCTCCCATTTCTGTAAACAAATGTAAGCCAGCTGACTTTCACTAGTGGTGCAGTTTGTTTTCACGTTAACAATATGAATATTATCAAGTTAAAAAATGAAAATTTTACCTATTTGTATTTATTCTTATTTCATAAGTTGTACAAATAAAGTTTACTATCATTTTTACAATTCTACGAACAATTTTGAAATATCAATATGCCAAGGAAAAACTTTATTTGACCTAATTTGAAAAAGTGTATACAACCTGCAACAAATTCTCCATTTCAATTTATTAAACGGCAACCTACTTCCGGAATAAAATCAAAGTTTCCGCTAAACAAGAGCCAAGTATGCAAAACGGTACAAAGTTTGCGAACATTCGTTTCGAAACCGCTGAATCATTCCGACGATGCATTCACGAACTTACAGCAATTGATTTCGTTAAGGAAATTCGATTACGTGTGAATTTTATTTCCGCAATTTAGCAGACGGTGTTATAATTCCAGAAAACTACGACTTACTAGCTGCGCCCCGCGGTTTTACCTACTTAAGTCTCGTTCCCGCGAGAATATTGGGATAAAAAGAGGCCTATGTGTTATTCGAAGTCTTCAGCTACCTATATTTCAAGTTTTATCGCGTAGTTTTAGCGTGATTGCGGAACAAAGTCACATACATACATGCAAACATGCATGCATGTATTTTTTACAATATTGTGTGTTTTTTTATTAATATCTATATGTGTCATACTGTTATTGTATTATTATTCAAGTAGTTTTGTTTTTCTTCTGTCTTAACACCCTACATTTTATCTTTCTTTCACTTCTGGTCCATCCAAAGTTTGCCTGGTAGAGATCGCTTTAAGCGATAAAGCCGCCCATTGTGCCACCTAATTTTTAAGTTGTTTAAGTATTTTCCTTGTATTGTAATTATTTAATTGCGGTGTGTTGCAATAAAGAATGAATCAATCGATCAATCAATCAAACTTTCGCGTTTATAATCCACGCTACCATACACGTTTGGCGATGCTGTCGCCCTTTTGTCGTTTAAAAAATAAAATAAATTTTAAATAAAAAATACTTACCCCGACAACTTTTTTTTTTTTTTTTTTTTTTAAGTTTTTTTTTCTTTATATTTGAAGTTTTTTTTAACTGAACGACAACGCGACGACTTATAAGACATCATGGTAGGGCCCAATATATTAGTAAAATTAGCAGCACACCTATTATACGACGACCGGTTCTCGTCAACTACAACCCCCAATTACTCTATTTTTGGCACACGTTCTATGGTAGGACACAACATTATCATAGTAATTTAGAATCTATATTCAGTGTATCTACACTCCACACCCCTGAAGCATTTCCAATATTAATGAGTTTGTAACATAAGCCGGTATCTTTGAAACTTTACCAGGCTATAGAATGTAAACTTGATAGGTCGTTGCGCGTATTTTAGGGCTGTATCAGTACCAGCTAGAAGGCAGTACAGTACAGTTATAAGAGTTGACTGTGTCATTCTGCAATAAGCTCTATAACTGGTGCTTTTTACACGACTGCCAAAGGAAGTGTTATGTTTTTGCCGTGAGTGTATGTATGTATGTATGTATGTATGTATGTGACCTATTTTTGTAGGGCCTAAACGGCTGGGCCGATTTAGATAAACGATACATCGTTAGATTCGTCATGACAGTGAGAGTGACATAGGGTACATTAAAATAATAAATAAATAAAAAAAATGATGTAAAACGCTATTAACCAAGATTTGTAAAGACCATAAAAAACAGAGAAAACGCGTAACATTGTTCACTCAAACGATATGTTTTATTCTTTCGTAAATTTACATTTGAAAAGTATTGCTTGTAAAGTTTTACAATTAAGTTTTAAAATAATGAATTATAAAATTATCGGAAGTCGTATAAGTAGGTTGTCTTCATTAATATGTCACTTGCCTTCGGCTCGGTTGTTTTGTCTTTAATGACGTTTATATGTTCTTTTTACTTATTTCAATTTATGGCTTGGCACTACCTCTGGATTGGGATTTTTGAATTCTCGCAAAGAAATTCAATATTCGCATGCGAAAACAATCCGCGTGTAAATAATGTATTCTAATAGTAATTCTAATGGTTAACTTCGAAAGTTATGTTGCTACTACATGACATTATGATTACGCAGGTAATTTTCGCAAGAACAACGAACAACGGAACGTTAATTAAAAACTCGTATAAATATCTCATCTATGGATTTGACTTTGACGCCGAGTTTGAAGGAATTGGCAGAGATGACATGACATTAAATACTTAAGTATCTTCTTACTAGTCTGTGGACTTAAATAACCACTTTGTTTTTTAAAGAAAACAATACCTAAGTAATAATCTAAAATTAGAAAGCTAAAATAAGTTGTCAGCAACAACAACCCGAGGCATTGCGCCCAAGATGCTGGCGGCGTTCCCGCGCTGGATAGGAAACCGCCAGCTCTTGTACTTATCACCCTGAGTAAGCGAAAACAAGCAATGCACGTCCTCGCTACTGAAGTATATACATCTAGAATTAATAAATTTCTTCTGGTATAATTAAATCTGATCTCTAAAAACTAAAAAGCGATAAATACAAAATATTTCAAAACATAAAAAACCCGACTGCTGTTTTAACAGAAAAGTGAAAAACAAGATGCTTCTAGTAACTTTAGGAATGGTGGATGCAGTCGGGTGGGACTCCAAATAAAAGGTAAATAAGTTTAATAACACCAATTACTTAGTGTTATATAATTAGGTATACTTATCTTTATGTTATTTGGAGTCCCGCCCGACTGCATCCACCATTCCTAAAGTTACTAGAAGCATCTTGTTTTTCACTTTTCTGTTAAAACAGCAGTCGGGTTTTTTATTTTTTTAAATATTTTTTGAGTGATTATTATGTATTACTAGCTGCACCCTGCGGTTTTGCCCGCGTGAGTCCCGTTCCCGCGGAAATATCGGGATAAAAAGTAGCCTATGTGTTAATCCAGGTCCCCAGCTACCTATATTCCAAGTTTCATTGCAATCGGTTCAGTAGTTTTTGTGTGAAAGAGTAACAACCTCATATACAAATACATACAAACTTTCGCGTTTATAATATTAGTAAGATACAATTTGTAACGGGTATACCCTTTTAATCCGAAAGGGGGTTGTTCTAGACGTCTAGGCGAACACCTTTTGGTCTACGACTTTTGAAATTCATTTTTTATTTTAAGAGATTATGTTTCACTGAAAAAACAGCTGCTTTTGAAAATAAAGGTAATTGAAGTTTTGATTAATAAACATCAAACTAAATGAAAGGACAACATAAGGTCAATGACCTCGAACTCTCAAAAACAGCTGATTTTCAAGCAAACTTTACACTTCAAATTTTCGAAAAGTACTTGGAATTTCCAAAAGTCGTTAAACAAAAGTTGTTCGCCTTGACTTCTAGAACAACCACCTTTCGGCTTAAAAGGGCATATACCCGTTACACCTTGTTTAATATGTTATGCACGTCCTAATACATAATCAGCCCGTTAATTTGTCCCACAGCAGGGCAAGGGCCTCCTCTTAGAGTAGTTAGACAGTAAGATGCCACTGGAGCCTACCCTGGATTGGCAAATGTCCCATGTCTTCGGCGGTCCGAAGGTGAGTTCTAGGAAGTGTCGGTTTAACTAATAAAAATTTTAAACTCACACGATTTGAACTCATAATTATTTGACGTTTCGATCATGTTACAATGATCTTGGTCGCGAGGGGACTGATCATTGTAACATGATAGAAACGTCGAGATAAGAGAATTTAAAAATAATTATACGCGAATAAGACCCGGGAAAAATAATTATGAGTGTCGGTTTCCCCAGGATGTTTGCTTTCACCGTAAGATTGATGTTATAAGCGCACATAACAAGACATTGTTGCGCGGTCGGCTTGGATTCGAACCCACTACCCTCGAAATGAAAGTCGGGGTATCTATCACTAGACCAACCCCGCTGTACTGTTATAGGTAGGTATGTTATATTTTCTGTTTTTTTTTTCTATTATATTTATAAGGTAATAGTTTCATCCGCGTAAATCCCGATCTCGCGGAAATGACGGAACAATAAAATTTTAAGCCTAACACCCTTATTTATAAAATATGATTTACACATGACTAAGTTATGTGACGTTTGTCGCTATCTGACAACTTTGAAACTTCATGTGACAGTAAAAGACAAACGATGCATGGTTATGCAGCCCATTAATTAGCGTTTATAAATAAGGGGGTAAGTGTTAATTTAGATCTTCAGATATCGGCATACCAAGTTTCATCGCAAACGATTCTTTGATTTATGCGTGAAGGTAAAAGAGCAATTTAGGTATATGGATTAATAGCAAGTAGTCTTAAACACAAAGTCGTCACGCTTGCTCAAACCGTCATTAACGCGACTAGTCATTTACGCAACTCGTCACTGATATTCCCTAACACAGACTTTCATCTCTAAGCGTAATAATAGTAGGAAATCATATTATGTGGTTTCGTAACGCGCCCTCTCATGAGAAGAAGCCACAAGAAACTCTTGTAATGAGTTTAATTTTATATCAGCACTAGCTGCGTCCCGCGGTTTCACCCGCGTAAGTCCCGTTCCCGCGGAAATATCGGGATAATAGCCTATGTGGAATTCCCGGTATCCAACTACTTATATGCCAAGTTTCATCGCAATCGGTTCAGTAGTTTTTGCATGATTGAGTAACAATGTCAAAGTCAAAAGTCATTTTTTTTAATTGTAAGTATTGATCACTTTAAATACGTCGAGTGTTTTTACAACTATGACTCTAGTGTGGCTTCGGAACACGCCCTCCGATGAGAAGAAGACACAAGAAACTGAAGGGTTTTTGTGATCATTTTTTTATTTAAAATCGTCAAAATACATATATTTTATTAACATTTTTTTACAATGATCATAATATGATTTACATTGTCGCATATTTATGGCTATAGTGGTTCTACTTTATCACAAACATCCAAACACACACACTTTCACATCTTCTTTCTTTATATATAAAATTGAATCCCTATTTTCCTTGATCACGGCATATCGCATAAACTGCTGGACCGATTTTACTAATTCTTTTTTTATTGTCTTCGTTATGATCAGGAGAAGGTTCTTATGTAAGAAAAAAAGCTGAACCGATTTTGATGAATCTTACGTGGGTGAAACCGCGGGGCGCAGCTAGTTTATAATATTAGTATGATCACGAAAACCTAATAAAAACGCATACCTAACTTGTTTCTTGTATAACGATGATCGGATATCTTACTTACCTACTTTGCAGAGTAATACAGGTGCCATGGGACATGTCGTGAAAAAATACTTCGTTAAATTTTTTCCATTAGTGAGATAAGTACCTACATAGATAGGTATATAAATATAATAGGTAATTATTTATTAGATACCTTTTACTTTAAGTACATATTTAGATTAGACTAGCAACGACTCTAGGGTTCACCTGCGTTGGTGTCGATTTCTTAAAAGTATCAGATTCAAAAGTATGAATTACTAACAAAAATTCAATGTATGATCAAGTTTTATCAAAATTAGTATACCAACCTAAGTAATACGTCAACCTTGAAAAAGCCAACTGTAAAGTTGGCGAAAGCTCGGTTCGTTTAAAATCATGAATAAAACGCAATTAAACCCGACAAATAAAGTGTTTAAAAATTAGTATACTTAATTGTTTTACAGCTCATTCACGACAAAAAAAAACTTATTTTCTTATAAAATAATCTAAGGACTAATTTTTCAATACAGCTAAGTAAAACTTATTTGTCGAATAAAATCGAACAGGACCAAATTTCAAAACCCTTCAAGCTTTGATTTTTTTTTAAAAAGATTAGGATTTTTTTATGGTTGTGATACATTTTGTTGGACAAATATATTTAGCTAAAGCTTTTAAAAGGAGCTCCGAACAAAATTAATTCGACCAATGATCGAAACTCAATTACATCTCATCAAACCCAAATAAAATGAAAACCGCTAAAACCCATAGACCCGAACTGCGAAAAAGAATCGAATAAATAATCGTCATTATGTTAATTCGAATTGTTATTCGAATCACGCGATCGAATCGGAATTAAATTTGAATTAAGAATTTGTCACAAAAGCGTTCCTCGTTTGAATTGATAAATCTTTAGTTAGAACACGCTGGAACTGGCACCTCGTTCGAAACTTGAAAACAAGTTCTGGGACTCGTGTGGAATTGATAGCTTTAATTTGGGGATTTTGAATGGGGATGATATTTCATTTTCTGTTTTAAAGTCACCTTCACACAGGTGCGGTTTTTACCGCATAAATTTGTGCAAAAATATCGCATGTGTTTTTTAGTAATGCAGTGATATTTCAGCAGTATTTTTATTCATACTCATCGTAAATCTACTAACATCATTAAAACGCATGTGGTAAGTACCGCACGGTTAAAAATCAAAAATGTGTAAGGGATCTGGATGAATACCGCGATATAATAAAAATTACATTGCTCCGTGAACAATCATAGTAAATGACCGCTGTTTTTACAAACGATTTGACTGTTTTGATGCAAATAACTGTCATATATATATATCAATTATACTTGACACGGGCTAATTTCTAAATGGCCATAACCGATAAGAAACAAATAATATCTCGCTCTTGCTTCAAAATCAGGTTAATTTACCCTAACTTTTTGTAGTCATGAAAAATAAAAAACGCTGCATTAAAATTAATTTGTTTTATGTTATCAAAGCTGGTATGAACAACTGCTACGTAAAGAAATATTATGTAAAAAAATATTTTACGTAAAACTAAATCTTTGGTTACCCAAATAAATTATGACAAAGAAAATATTCTTACAATTCGAAAGGTCAGCATTTGTTTTCGATTTTCTAACAACAAAGGAAAAATCTGAAATACATAGTACATTATTGAATAATACATAATTTTATGGCTACTGCAGACTAAAAACTGTTAAATCACTCTTATTTGTCGCTAACTGTTTAGTCCGAAAGTCAACGCATTTTAAAATAGTGCAAAATGAAAATGCTAAAAATAATCTAAATTTATTACTTTTTTTATAAAAACTCGTATCTCGATCGCGTTTATGCATTTTTTATAAATTAAAATATAAATTTATAACTACCCCGACGTTTTGGCTAATTTAAAAAGTAAAAAAGTATTATAAAGTTTAATAAAAAGTAATTATTAAAAATAAATCTAAACTTACAAACGGCATAGTTATCGACCGATCGACAAATCTGCAGTCTGCTGAACCCTAATTCATACAAAATGGATAACAGAAATATTTCCTTTCATTATCCTTCAGTAACGATACTCAGAGATAAAAGATGGACATCAAAGGAGGACATATCCACAAAATTTACGACAAAACGGTGACCCTATTTAGCGGACAAACTCAGATATTTGATCGGATATTCCGGATAAATAGGGTTTTTGGGTATCTACCTAGCTATAACATCAAAGAGGTGCTGATGGTAGACTTTTAAATCAAATCAAAATATTTTTATTCTTTTAAATATAATTATATTACATTTTTTTTAAACGTCAGGTAAAATAAATTACCGTGTTTCCGGAATGCGACCATTAATGAGAAGAAGACACAAGAAACTCATGAGTTTATTTTTTTGTGAATTTATTTTTGATCATGTGATTCACATTGCCGTATATTTAGGGCTATAGTGGAACTGGAGCAATATTCTACAATATGCAAAAATCAGAGGGATTAAACCACTTATGATTTTTCAAAAATATTTTAAAGTCATAGTTCTGAATCTCGTAAAACTGAGTCTAGATCGCGTTGTAGATATATATTTTTTAAAATACCACGACTTTTGACAAACTGGTTACACTAGCCGTAGTCGCGAAAGATTGAAAAAAAAAAAATGTTTTTCGAAAGACGTATTTTTGTGTGGATTGTAAGTGACTTTGTTTCCTACATTTTATTCAGTTTTTTCAGACAAATACGTCGAAGAGTGTTAAAGGCTATCTACGTTTTAACTAAAGCTAAAATGTATGTCTCGAAACAATGTTTTTTTTGCCTAAAGTCAAAGTCAATTTTTTTTTATATAATTGCATGTGTTGATATAGAAACTAGATACAGTTTCAAAAAAATCATTTCAGAATGTACAATATCACCTACGATCCATAAACAAAAACAAAACAACATTCCGTCATGAAATAATCAACAATTTAAGATGGTGAACAACGACAAGATTTTTTATTTTAGCTCATACACCATAGATATTTTTATTCCACAGACAACAAAGTGCTTATCACACCTCGACACAAGTTTATCCCTCCCTTTAGTCGAGGGTTAAACTAATAAAATTTACAGCTTCCACCTGTGATTTGTCTCAACATCTGCTTATGAGAATTTTCTTAATAAGTAAAATTTTCTCTTTTACGACTCCCTACGACGGCATCTAAGTGCTGCAGTTAGTATTTACCGAAATTAAGTAAAATTACAAACATTGTGAAACCGTACTAACTTATAAGTGTGTGAATTTTTTTAAAACACAATATTTACCGGGTTTTACTCTCGTTTTATTTAATAACGGCACTTTACAAAAGACAGAAATTTCGCCGACAGAATTCACTATAGACCGGCTGCAAGGAAAAGGTTATGTTTTTCGCTCCTATCTTGTATATTAATGTTTTTATGTATGTTCATATGTTTGGAATAATCTTCCTCAGTACGTACGTAACTTCCAAACCACTCAATGGATTTCTCTAATTATGGTATCGTTAGATTTGCTTCATTAATTCTCCAATGTTTCTTAGATAGATGACATAGAAATACAAACCAGGCGCGTTATTTAAAAAAAAAATGATTTTACTTTCTAGGTTTATGCACACTTTTAACGTGTAGTTTAATTTTTGGCCTTTTAAGTTTAAATGGTTTTACTAAAAGCAAAATTTCGTAGGTCAACACGATTTTTGTCCATAAAAAAACCATTAAAATATTCACTCCGTCAACAAAAAAGGAGCATCACACCTCCATTATTGGTTTTCTCGTAAAAATCTTAATTTATAGTCAAAATAAAAAGGTCCCTCTCTATATTTACAAAAATTTACAATTCAAGCGTTGTTGTAAAGTGAAATTTTACTTTCCTAAAAGAACTTTGAAGTAAAGTGACGTACATTTCCGACAGATGAATTTGAGTCGGTGATAAAATCGAATTAGCAAAGCTTTTAGACACTTTTTTTTTCAAAGACTGTTAAAATATGGATACTGTGACCTTGTTTAAAGAACTGAAAAAAAAAAACGTTTTTAAAGAACTGGACAAAGTGAAAAATGATATTATTTAGCAATTAAAACTTTCTCTCACCTAACTACTGTACTTTCATTTTGAAGTTTTTGATTTTTCTAATGAAGAACTGAAGTTAACTAAATAAATACCACTTGATTCAATTTAACAGAAATGGTTGCAATCAAACTTAACAAACTGATTTGCTTAAATAACATTGCTTAAGTTTTTGTCGAAATCATTTTCTTAATACATATAATTAATTGTTTCAAATAATGATAAGTGGGTGATTTTAGTGGAAAACTAGTGTTATATTAAGTTTATTTGGTTCAGTCTTTTGGTATGTATTGTATCAAAATATCGATTTTCTTTGTAGAAACACTTTTTTACGAGTCAGAAAACCGCTCGATAAAATACGTAAAATTCGTGTTTGGTTGAGCTCTAGCGTCATGAACATAAGGGTCACAATGGAATGTAGTTTGGTAGGAATACCGGAAGTATACTTCCGGTACTTTTATTTCAACTTGGATTATTTATTATTTTCCTATGATAGCTATATGTAAATAATATTTTATGGTGATCGGTAGACTGTAATAGACACTATTTACAATAATTGAACTATGACCAGATTACAGTCATTGTGAAACAAGCTTCGTAGAGAAAGTCGGAAGAAAGTTGGGAGAAAGTTTTTACTTCAAAGTAAATAAATAATTATTTACTGCTTACTAAATCTCAAATATATTACCAAGTAACAGAAAAAACATTCATAATTACAATATTTTTTACAAAAAGAAGGTAGGTGGTCTAGTTTAGTTTTTATACGTATTTATGTAAAGTACGTCGTAATTATCTATTACCATTTCATATCTTATCAATCACATGACGTATGTTATAATTTTACCTATAATTTAACGACCCTCCAAAGGGATTTAAATTTTGTATATTAATTAAGACAACCTTAAATTATTGTCCTCAAGTAGAAATTCATTTCCTTTAACAATCCGAGTATAATTCCGCTTACTAATCTGACATTCAAATTCCTTAATTAGCATTGTGGAAAATTGGAACAACATTAAAACAAATAGCAACATTGGGGAGTTGTTTATATTAAGTTATGATTATTATTTACCGGGTGATGTTCATTATTTTTAATATTCAAGATGGCAACGCTTGTTAAAGTTATTTTGAAGTACCTATCCAACTTTAATTAACTTAAATGGGGCTAACGCAGATTACAAAATTTTTGATCGGTCGATAGATTTCAACGGTTTTGAACATAATTTCTTGTCTGCTTTTTGATAATTAAAGTGATATACTGGTACTATTTCGTAATTTGTTTTTATTGCTCAAAGCATATCTACTAGAAATATTTTAAAGAAAAAAATCTCTTTGAGTAGATTTAGATAATAGAAGATAAAAAGAAAGAAGATGAAGATGATGTAGTTGAAGATGTATTTTTCCTTTCAAATATTTCTACTTTAAAACACAATATATACCGGGTTTTACTCGCGTTTTATTAAATAACGTCATTATTTTTAAGCGACCGAGCTTTCGCCAACTTTACAGTTGGTTTTTTCATGGTTGACTAGTTTGACAGGTTGACTGGTTTGAAAAACCTAACAGCAAAAACGGCGAAAGCTCGGTCGTTTAAAAATAATGACGTTATTCAATAAAACGCGATTGAAACCCGGTAAATATTGTGTTTTATTATGTAAAACTGCGAAAACCTTAGACAAAATTATATTTTTCTATTATTTTTCTTTAAAAGTCATCTAGAGGACTTTTTGCCAAAGGTCAAAAAGATGAGGTTGCCCAGTAGAGGCAACCTGGAAAGTTGGGGCATAATTTATCCAAGCTAGAATCAGTGTAACTGTGGAGCTTCAAAACAAACTTTACAGCATATTTTTGTCTGTAGAATTCAGCTCTAATAGCTGTATATTGGCTGACTTGATATCAATAAAAACGCCGAATATCTCGCAATATACTTGAGAGGGTGGGCTTGACTCCATTCACTATTAAGTATACTCATTCGAGCAGAATATATAAAGTTCCAATTCTAGGGTACGGTTTTTCATTTTGATTTGATCGACAGGCTAAATTATCTAAACTATTTGGGAAAATAATTTTAGTCTTGATACTTTTTACACGACTGCCAAAGTAAGTGTTATGTTTTTGCCGTATGACGTACGTTAGCAGTCATAAACATGCATAGTGTATGACATAGTGAGTCTCTGAAATATTAACATAACCTATTGATGCATTTACCAACGAGCAACCCAAACTGCTGGTCTCAGAGACTGGAAAGGTGTTCTTCTTCTGTACTTTGTGGTGCCTATAAGTAAGTGGTGTCCAGTAAGAACGTTAGTCGGAAATTTTTGGAATTTACTACAAGGCGCGATCGTGACTAACGCATGTAAAGCTGTGTTTGATGTAAGTATAGTTTTACCCTATGTATGTGTTATTTAAGTGACGGTTAGATAATAAATGAATTTAATAAATAACTCTGATTTTCACACACAAAACTAACATAGGCTATCAAAAATATATTGCACCCAAAATTCATCTTTCAAAATGACAGAAAATTAATAAACATTTAAAACTCACATGATTTGAAGTCATAATTATTTTTCCCGGGTCTTATTCGCGTACTTATTATTTCTTTTTAAATTCTCTTACCTCAAAGTTTCGATCATGTTACAATGATCTTGGTCGCGAGGGGACTCAACCAAGAGCCCAACCTCAGTCTCCTCGCGACCAAGATCATTGTAATTTGTAACATGATCGAAACGTCGAGGTAAGAGAATTTAAAAAGAATAATACGGGGACAGAAAAAATATTTTGTTACCCAGTCATACGTCGATACAATTTTAACACAAAAAGGGACCTTATCAGAAACACAAAATAAACACTCAGTAGTAGATCAAGTGGGTCCAGCAGACCCCTGTGTATTGGGCCTTAACGTCCTATTTGTTTTTAACACGCCAGTTTATCTGAAACGGCCCGGCCATTTCCAAAACGGGGCTCAAGCGATGAATAAATTTCGAATTCCCTGTTTCTTTATTTTGTTTTAGGGTACTGCGGGGTTTGATGGGAAAATAGAGGAAATTCTTTAAGTTTTTCTATTACGGAACTGTTGAACTGTTATTAGTCATGAGCTCACCATAGATTCAACGATTGGAACATTCAATGAGTTAGAATGTTTCACCCTGGTAAGATTTATGAAAACCGATTTAGCATTTTTTCTTTCATAAGAACCTTCTCGTGATATAAGCAAACTCAACAAAAATAGAATTTAGCGAAATCGGTCCAGCCGTTCACACGAGATGCCGTAACGCCAAGGAAAATAGGGATTCATTTTTATTATTTTGTATACATAAGAGATTTATAGAAAACACAGTCTGGAGATAGCTCACCAGAACTTTCAAAATGCGGACCAGAATATATAAAATTTAAATCTAGAAACAGTTTTGTCTTAAATGACTTATTGACTGACTGACTGATAGAATAACACACAGCCTAAGCCGCTTTCGAAGAGAGCTGAGATTTGAAGAGTATTGACTTTATGTATGTCGAAGGCATCTAACAAGAAATGACTTTTCAAAATCCCCATACGTCCGGAACTTATTCGAGTGAAACCGCGATACACAGATAGATTATTACTCAATAAATAGCCCAGTCCTATTTATTTCATATGAATTATGGTTCAAAATCTGTGCATTTAGGTTTGTAACAAGTTCGTTATTCGTTATTGTGCCTAAGATACATTCCTTTTGTATTCCATAACTAAGCCAAATCAGTTTAAAGCCGAGCTATCTTAAATGGAATAGAAACCATATTCCAAAGGGTTTTGAGTAGATTATCCTGCGCCTCTGTTCGAGTGCGTTGTTACTTCTAAGTTCTGGATAGGTCTTTTGTTTGTGGTGTTCGTCAAATCCTCGATTTGCATACAAATACGTTTGTTTCTCTGTAGATTTGATTTATTTGTGGCTCGGACTTTTGGTTAAATGGTTGGTTGAACGGGATTGTATGGATATTGTCTTTGTACTAGTTTGGGAGAGATGAGACTTAGATCTCAAAGTCTATGATACCCCAGTATCATAGACTATCAGATTTGTCTAGTACGCAAACTGACCTACCCAGTTCATTTCAATGCCTACATACATACTTTATCAGCTCCGATTTTCTTAATATTATATATCCATCGAACTTAGAACAAACCAGAGTGCCGGTCTATTAAAGTTACGAGTAGTATAGGCAGGCTCGTCGAGGCATCAACAAGCTTTTGACAAGTGCAAGTGCTCATCTTCAAAATTATTTTATCTTAAAAAGTGTTTTTATTATAAGCCAGAATATGGGTTTCTTGCACTCCGTTTTTCGTAGATGTGTCTACTATAAGTACATGTTTTTTGTTTCAACACTTTTAAACCCCCGAGCCGATTAAGATGAAACTTGGTATGTAGATAGCTATTATACTCCCACAGATTTTTAACGGCACATTTCTTCTTGAAAAATATTTTAAGTAGAATGCCTTACAAAATAAGCCATATAAAAATTTTAACATCTTCTTTATTACCTGCGAAAATTTGTTGAATTTCACATCCAAATACTTCGAATTCACAAAACAAATAAATTAATTCATTGCTAAGTACATTAGAATTACTTTTTAAAACCGTTTAACATAAAGTTAAATGTGTTTGTCAGTTGTTATTCATTTTCAGTCTTCGTTCAGTCGAATTTTTAACTTTGTTTCAGGCAGTTCGGGAATTGTTGGTCAGTTTCGTTTCGTTTTAATTAAAATTTGACTGGAAATATTGTGGTAGATATAAAAGAAATATAGGAACTTACTTAAGGTTTTACGTCCGTGTTACATGGAGATATGCGAGAAAACATCTTTTTATGAATATTTACAGATAACATGGTATTTACCATGTTTATTTTTTTTTACAAGGAGCTCGATATTTTGCCACGAAACAACAAACACACTTTTCGTCTCATGAACAAGTTGGTCGCAGTTACTGGCGAAATATCGAGCTCCTTGTTAATAAAAATAAACATGGTAAATACCTCGTTACTTAATAATATTCATAGTGAAAATAACCATGTAAGTTTAAAATCGTATAACCTTTTTCAGCTTCAGTGTGTTGAAGCTGAACAAGCTGCAGCCGAAGCCTCCGACCAAACTTTAGCACCACCAATGTATCTGATGTGGGACACCTAAGAGGTTAATCACACTGGTGCAAGTCATTGATAATCAATCTTAACAGTCGATAAGGCATCAGAAAGAAGATATTTGAAACAAGTCACTGAAAAAGCGCTACCTCAAATTCAATTTTACTTTTTAAGTTTTAAACGTCATACACCTTGGCAGCCGCATTGATTGTCATTTCATTTTTTACAATAGACATAACAATATTAATAAATAAATAATTTCTGTGACCAACACACAGCGCCATCTAGCCCCATGGTAAGCTGCTAAGCTTGTGTTACGGTGACTAGACAACGGATATACTACTTATATTTATTTTTCTTTGGTAAATACATACATATTATACATAAAAATACACCCAGACCAAATACAAATATTTATTTTTGAGCATAAATATTTGCACCCAGCGAGAATCGAACCCGCAACCTTCTGCATTGCAGCCAAGCGTTCGCCCGACGCGCCACAGATTGCCACATATTGTCAGAGTTACAGGGTTTTTGTCTTAAATTTACCTACTTTGCGCCAAAAGAATATGAAATGTGTTTGAGACTTGTAGACCTAAAAAGGGCGCTTTAGCAATTCTGCTAGCAATATTGCATTTTGACACATTCACGATAAATGTGCACCTCGTTCTCACCGCTTTGTTCTATGACAGGTGCACAGTTATTGTGAATCTGTCAAAAAGAAACATTGCTAGCAGAATTGCTAAAGCGGCCTTTTTAAGTCCACTGATTTTGAGACATATTACCTCTAATACTATTACATAATATCTCAATGATTGTAAACTAAAACCCCCTTACTTATAAACGACTAGCTGTGCCCGTGATTTCACCCGCGTAGATCCCGATCCCGCGGGAATATTGGAATAAAAAGTAGCCAGTTATTAAAAAGCATTTATTATAAAAGCAGTGTTATTCCAGGTCTCCAGCTACCTGTATTCCAAGTTTCATTGCAATCGGTACAGTAGTTTTTGCGTGAAAGAGTAACAAAGTCACATACATATGTACATACAAACTATGCGTTTGTAATATTAGAAAGAAATAAGATTATTACCAGATGACCAAGTTATGTGACGTTTGTCTCTGTCTGTCGACTTTGAAACTTCATGTCACAGTAAAATACAAACGATACATTGCTATTTCGGAATTTGTTTTTATTGCTCAAGGCATATTTACTATATTTAAGGCATATTTATTTGAAATATTTCTAAAACATATAGTTATGCAGCTGTCAACTAGGGTTTATTAGTATTTGTTGCAAATACAGAAGTTTCTATTCTATTCTCATTCGTGACATTAATTGTACCCAGCTTCAAGCCTCGCGTGAACAGATATGATATCTTATACGTAAGCGTGTTACATCTTAGAGAACGAGTTATTTACTTAGCTTATCTAAAGACTAACACTCAACTACAAACTAACAATTGCAAGACAGAAGCAAGTTTTGGTTTAAGATTAGATATTATTTATTATTATTTTTAACGTCACAGAAGCCTTTTACCAAAAAAACTAATGCCTTACCCTCTACTTATAAACGCTATTTAACAGCTGCATAACTATGTATCGTTTGTCTTTTACTGTGACATTAACGTTTTAAGGTGACAGACAGAGACAAACGTCACACAACTTGGTCATCTGTTAATCATCCTTTATAAGTAAGGGGATTAGTGGATATACTACAAAGAACTATGTATTTAGGTCCAGCGGTTTAGGCTGTGCGTTGATATTATAAACTAGCCGTAAAAAAAGTATTACAAAAGTAGTATATTCGTAATTTGAAATTTTAATATATTATCTATACTAAATTTATAAAGAGGAAAGGTTGATTGTTTAATGAATAGGCTGCGAAACTACTAGACCGATCGAAAATTCTTTTACCAATAAAAAACTAAATAATAATTATCTAGGAGTAGCTTAGGCTCCATTTATCTTGACATCCCGAAGGGAACAGTACTTCTATGAACGAAACTATGGGATGCAGCTAGTACATAAATTTTATTATTTTTAGTGGGACATACCTCTTAGGTTACATTGAGATTAAAAAATATAATAATATCATAACCTACTGTTTGATTTCACTTTGATTGATGAGCTGCTCCTTTAGACTAAACCCGCACCTTTATAATTCACAATACAAACAAAATTAGTGATTCGAATCGTATACCGATTATCGAATCGAACGATTATTCGATGAGCTGTAAACCGATTAATCGATTGAAATATTTAAATGGTGCGCGAAATTATATACGTCAACCGTTTGATTCAACGTGGGATAGATGTAGGAATGCTCTTTACTTTGTGCTCCATCAAGATGATACTATGTGAATTGTGTTTCGACTTGGTACTTCGAGATAGTTTAAATACATTTCGCAAGGGATGATCACACAGTTTGACTAGTAGTTGGTATGACTCAGATAATATGATCCTACCAAATGCGAGCCGCGGTTTCACGCGCGTAAGTTTTGATCTTGCGGAAATTACTGAATAATACGAAGCCTATGTGTTAAATCAAGTCTTAGGCTATCTGCTTACTAAATTTCGTCGCAATCGGTAAAGCTATTATTACGTGATTGGAACATAAACATTCATAAATAAGTCATAAACACACATATTATAATTATTATAAATTTTCTGCTGACCATAAATGTTTGTTTTTGGGTGTTTTCTATGTATCATAATTATGTGTGTATTTACAAAAAAAAGTATTATAAAAGTAGTATATTCGATGTCTAGCACCCATAAAACAAGCCCACTGCTTAGTTTGGGGACTAGATAGCGCTTTGTGTAGTGTTGTGCCATATTTATTTATTTATTTTATTTTTTATCCACACACCAAGTGAGATAATTATAATAAAATAAGAATAGGTCACGTGTAAATTCAGGTCACCAGCTATCTGCGTACCAAGTTCCATTGCAATCGTTTTAGCGGTTAGTGCATAAAGGAGCCACAAACACGCAGCCAAAATTTTTACTTTATCGCATAGTAAGATAGGAAAAGATAAAATTGGACCTAGGTATCAACAATAAAATGAAAGGAAGAACTTGTTCGCCAAAGACCTTGACACTGATGTCTGTAGTTGCTGATTGCGAGTATTTGCGAGTTCAAATTAAGAATCAACGATTATTGCTAATTGAATTTCTCGTAGATGTTCGAGGGAGATTTTCAGAGGAACCCGAAGAAAAAACATCGTGTTTTACTTGTAAAAACAGAGAGGTAAGTATTTTTAATGGGTCCTACCATTAACAAGTAACCTTAAGCCTTGAAACTGGAGGTAATATTATACTAAAACTCGAATATTTAGTACGTAGTAGGTTTTTATTTACTTCCGAAAAATGTTACTGAATAGGCGGGTGATTCCTGTATTTTCCAACAGATTTTTTCAAAATAAAATAAACAATGGGATGCCCCTATGTGCCCATCACCGTGCGGTGATGGCCGATATAGGTTATATGTCGTAAACATAATTTGTTTTATGCTCGAACTCGAATATACAAGGTGTAACGGGTAAGCCCTTTTAAGCCGAAAGGGGGTTGTTCTAGACGTCTAGGCGAACCACTTTTGTTCTACAACTTTTCGAAATTTGAAGTAGTTTTCGAAAATTTTAAGTTTAAAGTTTACTTGAAAATCAGCTGTTTCTTAGAGTTCGAGGTCATTGACCTTATTTTGTCCTTTCATTTAGTTTAGTCGACAACAATTGAAACTACAATTACGTTTATTTTCAAAAGCAGCTGTTTTTTCAGGGAACCTTAACTCCAAAATTTTCAAAAAAAAAGTTGGAATTTTCAAAAGTCGTAGAACAAAAGTTGTTCGCCTAGATGTCTAGAACAACCTCCTTTCGGCTTAAAAGGGCATGCCTGTTACATCTTGTATAGGAAGTAGCAATCCTTTGAAAGAATGTTCCACGCAAACGGTGGTTACGGGGCCTAGAAAGATGATTCGAACGCCTGTCACTAAAGATCGTCCGCCATTGGTCGATCCAAGGTCGATCATACATAATACTGTGTAATACTATAATAATATATTTTGTGTTTTGTAAATGTCTACGTGTTACGCATATATATGCAAGCGTAAGGCACATAACTTATAGAAAAATAATTTAATCATAGGTAGGGGAGGACGGGGCTACAATTAACAAAAAATATTTTGTTGTACCTCCGAAATTATTCATTATTATGACCTGATTTTTAAGTCTCATTGATGTATTAATCTTCTAGGTATCGGGTTAACTTATATCAAACACAAAATAAATTTAGTCGTAATTAGAATCCTTTAAAAAACAATGTTGATTTATACCCCTTGAATCACACAATCACATCACTATAGCCCACTACATTTATTCATCTGTAAATTTTTAATAGTTGTATCCGATCCGGTGGTTATCCTTGGCTGCATTTTAATAGTGCAGACCTTAATCGCTTGGTGCTTTATAGTTTGCAAGTAAAATTGTCACTGAAAAAGGTCCCTACACGTTGTGTTCATCTCCACAAACGACTTCCAAAGATCCGGGGCTCCATACCGCTCCGTGATACTAAAGGTAAAATATTATTTCAGGTAAGTATAAAATATTAAAGTAAAATAAATCTCCTTCATTATTCAGATTTGTTATAAATATTCATTAAATTTCGCTGCAGTTTGCAAAAGGTGCAGGTTTTGTTCTTCGTCTCTTCGTTTAGTATTGAAATTTTCTTATTCTTTCGTTTATAAAGTGGATTCGTTTAGTCGATTCGAAAATGACTTTTTACCACGTAATTGATGAACATTTCAAATTAAAATATGTACTTTTTAATACATTTCTTTGGGACTTATTTGCAGATTTTTACAATGTAATTCACGTTCACTTCAAAACTTTGATTCTATAACATTAGTTACATAGTCAAAACGCAGGATTTTCAATAAATATAGGTAGTACGTACATATAAATATAAAAAAATAAAATATTTATTTATTAACTATTAACTAAAATAGTTAATAAATAAATATTTTATATAAAGCTTTAACTATGTTAATTTCTTTTCGCCATCGTTGCGAAAAGTGCGCCCGACATGCCACATGAGATACCGTCAAAGTAAAAGTTAATAGTAGTCACTAATGGGTATTTAATACATAAATATTTTACCTTCTTCCCATCTTTATGCTCCATATCCTTATTTACGTTGTACTAAAATTTATAACGTCAAAAACAACGGTTTTAATAACACAATTATGTAAAAACCGACGTCGATTATCATCGCTACGTGTTTCGCGTTGAATTTTAAATCGTGATGAATGTACGAAATTTCCTTTGTCACAAGAAAATTATGTAAATGTTTGTCGAACAAAAAAGCCTTAAATTTGACGACAGTCTGCAGATATCTCGTCGGCCGATCGGTCACATTTACCGAAGTAGAAGGTAAGTTTAGATCAACCTAACAACGAATTTGGATTATATTTTTATTTTTAAGTGCTTGAGCCTGCACTGGGCGTTCATAGAACTGTTTTTAAAGGAAAGATAAATCCACAGAAACACAGCGCACGGCCGACGTCGAGCGGGATCCAAACCAACAACGCATCTCAGCCCAATCCGGGGGTAGCAACAAATCAATTAGTCCACCGACGCTGGCAACTCTTACGCCGAATTATTGCTTCTATATCTTTACCATCTACTACAACTTAGGCATGTTAGATCGCATGTTTGGTATGTAGTCCCGGGTGCCTCGTCCGTGCCTCGTCCGGGCCACATCCGTGCTGTTTTCAGACAAAAATAGTCCGTCCCCGCCCGTGACCTAATCACGGCCTGCTCTAATTAGTCATCCCAAATTTGTAAAAAAAAAACTCATGACCACCTCACGGTGCGGGCGGCGGGTTCCAAAGCGAGTTTTCAAATTGGTGTCAAACTTTATACATACCTAAATTGAATGCAATTATTTAAAAAAAAAACTATTAATTTTAAATTGTTTTGTACTCACATTTTAAGTATCGATACGAGTATATCTATACTAGGAATATTCTTAAAACTAGCAGCGCCCGCGGTTTCACCCGCATAAGTGCCGATCTCGCGGGAATATCGGGATTATAAGTAGCCTTTAACCTTACTCGATAAATGGACCATCAAACAAAAACAAAATTTTCCAATTCGGACCAGTAGTTACTGAGAATAGCGCGTTCAAGCAAACAAACCACCAAAGAGGAACAGACTCTTCACCTTTTCAATGTTTGTATAGATTAAACTTAAGAATTTTTAAAGTATTTCGTCTGTTCTCTACCTAAAAAACCTTGCTTCAGTGTTAAAAATAATATCATTTATATTCCTTTATTAAGTACATTAATAAGCCTTTTGATGGTTAATGTGCTTACGTTGAAGAGAAACATAATCCTGTTAGAGTTAAGTTGTGGAAATGAAAACGTTTTTTGTCAATTCTTGAGAAATATATTTAAAACAATACTCTTAAATAATACGTAATTTTTCTGTTGTATTTACGTTACAATTACAATTACAAGTAAGAATTACAAATGTATTATAAAAATAAAGTCCAGTCAAGTGTTCAAGTTTCGTACCTACCCATGATGCCGATTAAAATTATCACGTATAAAAAATTAGCATCCTATTTCATCCATGTAATCCCCGATTCCTTAGGAAAGTATTTTAATGTGTTATCCAGATGTCTACTATACAAAAAACCTAGTTTCATTACATTCGATTCAGTGGTTAAGGGATGATTTATACTAGACCGTTACCCGGCCGTGCGGGGTCCGAGCTTCGTTGTCTGTTGCTCGGCCGCCACTCGGTTGCAACAAACCGATTGACTGCTCGCCGAACAATGGAAAACGAAGCTCGGACCCGGCACGGCCGGTTGACCGTCTAATATAAATCATCCCTTATACGTAGAAGCGTAATAGACGGTCGAAACCGCACCGCACTGTACCGTTAAATTTTGTCCTGACTATTATAATATTCTGTGGCCGAACAGCACAACATAAATCACTAGCAGCGCCCGCGGTTTCACTCGCGTAAGTTCCGTTCCCGTCGCTGCGCACGCGTAGTACAAAGAGAGTATAATCACTACGTTTGCGTCGTATTTCAGTGCACGCGATAGAAGCTCTGTAAAGGGCCATTTTTTTCCAACATTTTTTTGCAACATTTCTCAAGAATGTTCCGCTCTTATTGGACGTAGCGTGTTGTTAATAATAAATATAAGAAGTATATCCGATGTCTAGTCACCGTAACACAAGCTTAGCGGCTTACCACGGGGCTAGATGGCGCTGTGTGTTCGCCACATGATTTATTTATATTTATTTATTTATAGCCAATACAACCTTGACTATAAAACACAAAAATAATTTTACAATTCGGACCAGTAGTTCATGAAATAAGCGCGTTCAAACATATAATATTAGGGGTTAAAGTATGAAATTGCCGATTTGTACTGAAAATCTTAATTGTTTATTTTTTAAATTTTTAACAAATTTATTTAATCAAAATAGTTGCCATTATTATCTATACATTGCTGCCATCTAATGGGAACCCAACTAACAAATCAACCTCAAATGTAGCTATATATCGAGAACAGAGCAGTCGCATATCCGTGGTAGACACGTTTCTGCAATGCGAAAATGGCCCCACTTTTAGCACTTTTAAGTAATACAATGTATCTACAGTAGCTCCACTTAGGACTAATCGGATACATGTTGGTGATAGATCTGTGTTGTTTTTATCTTGTTGGCGTTATATCAGTGGCCTTAAATCAGTTGTAACACAATAAAGAAGCAATAGGGTCACAGCGACACCGATGTATCAAGTAATTTGATGATATATTGGTGATTGTGATTCTATAATAACTATACATTGTTGGCTAGTATTTTGGCAGCAAAATATCAATAATAACTTTGGTTAAGGTTTTTATATAATGTTAGAAGTTACATTTGAATGTCCATTTTGTTTTAAAATTTGTGCGTGTAATTAAAAAATCATAAATAGTGTAAAATCACATGCGCTTGGAATTCTGTTGATAAATGTATGGTACAATATTAGTGTTTTTTCAGTGGGCCTCTCTAATTTATAGTTTTTAATAAAAAAAAGATGATTTAAATTATGAATTGATTTTGTAAGCAGCATAATACAATTCATTAGTGTTATCATTGCTACTAAACAAACGATTTACAACATCTTGCAGCCATTACAATATTTAGGGTTATCTTAAAGCAAGAAGATAACTAAGTCCGTCCTAATAAAACTTATAAATTCCTCAGTCTTCTTAATCTGCACTCAATCAGGAAAAAATGGTACCCGAGAAAATGGAAAAAGCGATTAAAAACACAAAACTTAATATAAAGTAGTTGTCTGATTAATATTTTGTTAATTTGGCGACAAAAACTATGCAATAACGCAGAAAGGTCCAGTAAATGAATTTCTGTGAATATATATGTGTCTATTTAGGTTTAAATTAGAAATAAAAACGTTTTTATGTCAATAAAGATATATGAGCGCACACAGATCTTCTTTGTAACTTATTAACGTTATTAAAGATCCCTTATCAAATATTTAACACTAGTGTTAATACATGCTTATATAAATCATATCTGAGATATAAGAGCTACAATGACATCCATTATATCACGTGTTAGCTACAGTGGTGATCAATATATAATTAGCTCGATTTTAGTGATCTTAAAGCCATATTAGTTTACTATTGCGTTTTAATGGCATCATAGAACCCATTGTGCAACATAATTGTTCGTTATTCAAGTTAAAAGTTTCAATTTACTGCTGTGTTATATAAGTTGTATAAAGTAGCTGACAAAACGTTTATGTCGTTAAGTATAAAGGCAATTGAGCTGTTTAACCTTATACAGCTTTTAAGCGTTTTATAACACAGATATACAAAAAGCAGTTATAGAGTTACGTATATACAAGTTAAATATCATTACTTAGTAATAAAAAATTGCCTGTTAACTCAATTTTGCTAGTTGGGAAGGTTATTAATGCCTTTGCGATAGAACTCCGACGATCTAGACTGCACAAACTGTGTGAAAGCATTTTGTACTGCCTCCTGGGAAGAAAACTTCTTGTCACGTAGGTAATTGTCCAAATCACGAAAAAAATGGTAGTCCGTTGGAGCAAGGTCTGGTGAATACGGAGGATGACGAATGGTTTCTAAGTGCAGTTCCTGAAGGGTCAAAATGGTTTCTCGTGCTGTGTGAGGTCTCGCGTTGTCGTGGAGCAATAATGGTGAAGATCGATTCATGAGTCGGGGCTGTTTTACTGCTAGTTTTGTCAACATGGTTCGGAGTTCAGCACAATAGACATCTGCCGTAATTGCTTGACCAGATCGAAGAAAACTATAGTGAATAACACCATGCTGAGACCACCAAACAGTTACCATTACCTTTTTATTGGTAAGTTTTGCTTTAGGACACTGCTGTGGCATTTGACCTGGGGTCAGCCATTGCATTTTTCTTTTCCGGTTATCACAAAGAATCCACTTTTCATCACATGTTACAATTCGATCCAATATTCCTTCATTTCTGTACCGGTTCAACAAGGCAACACAAGTTTCAACACGCGTTTCTTTCTGCAGATCAGTCAAATCATGAGGCACCCATTTTTCGTATTTTTTTATTTTATTGATTTGACGCAAGTGAGTCAATAAAGTGGGTAAGGTAACGTTAAACCATGCCGCTAATTCCTGGGTAGTTTGACTAGGATCGGCTTCCACTATCTCTCTTAATTCATCGTTATTCACCTGTGTGGGCGGTCTTCCTCGTGGCTCGTTCTTTAAGTCGAAATTTCCATCACGAAAGCGTTTAAACCAAAATCGCACGGTGCGTTCATTAGTAGACCCCTCTCCAAACGCAGCATTGATATTGCGGGCTGTTTCTGCCGCGTTAGTTCCGCGTCGGAACTCGTATTCAAAAATAACTCGAATTTTCGCAGTATCCATCTTTCTTGTCTAAATTGAATAACAAAAACAATTGAAAGTCGATATTCAAATGTTTCACATTTTTTAAAAAAAGAACATCACAGAAACCATTTGAAAAAAGTTTCGTTCGAAAACCTCAAACCATGAAGATTCTATGTCAATTCAAAGAACCTATTGCAATAAAACGGCAATTTCATACTTTAACCCCTATTATTAAAACAAATAATATTAATATTATTATAGATAACTATCAATGTCACATGTTATGTCACATCACAAGTCATTGGCGTGGTGGTGCAGTTCGATCGCCTGTTACGGCTATTTCAAATACATACACAAACTTTCACCTTAAGTAAAAATATATAAACCCGATCTATTTACTTTTCCCAACTCTCTTGGACACACACAAACTTTCCACAGTATATAGAGAGAGCAGTATGTAAACTGCACACACACACGTTCACACTCGTCGTGACGCGGTACTCAGCAATGACATCGTCGCGGTTAGGGATTCGTCGACGTGCATGTTTGTGTGAGTGAGCACCGTTTTCGAGCATTTGTCAGTAGTTTCCATACTGCTGTGCCTCTGGTTCTATGTACTGTGCCACAACTGAACCAAAAATGTAAAAAAAAACAATAACTTCGCCCTCTTTGCTCTCTCTCTATAATCAATCTCGCATGGTGTTTACAATTTTCATCACGCAAGCGGTGAAGTCGTGCAAGTAAATACAAGTTCCGGGAGATGTGTCCGTTACAGTGAAGCGAGTGCCTTTCGATTATGGTTGGCTTATTTACTTTAACTTTATTTTTATACTTTTGGTCGTATTTAGTCGGTCGGGTGTATGTGGTGTTGCAAGTGTCTGTGGGATTTCAACCTTACGTTTCACACATTATGTGATTTTTGATTGGTCATGATAATAGAGCGGGTTTGTCCTTTACGGCCCTGATCCGCGGCGGCTGTGTTCGAGATGACCACGATTTTCAAAATTATTTTGCTGCGCCCAGCGGTTTCACCCGCAGAAGTAAAAACGCGTTATCAAGGACGCGGGCGGCCGATGTATTCTCGAGCGGTTGCACTTTTTCGTTCACTACTCGGGTTCTACTAATTGGATTTCGATGCAAAGTATACCACGACGTTCCTCTAAATAGAACTATCCAATATTAAAAACCAGTTTTCAATTGGATAAGTCGTTTTTAATTGTATAAGAACAGACAGATAAACAGAGAAACAGACAAACAGACACACATGAACTTTTAAAAAAAATATAAAATTGTTTTACTACTTTTTCTAAGCCCTCTAGACAACTTTTTTTTTTAATTTATTTCCAAGTACAGACTTTTTGTCCTCTCTTCCTTTATTATAAGTATATAGATATAGATGACGATTGAAACTTTGGGAATAGTTCTGAACCAGATGACAAGGTTGCATTGTCTACTTTCAACTTTCGACAAGCACTTTCGAGTTAAATTTAACTTTCAGTTTTTGTAAAAGATAAAAAAAAACCCATGATCCCTAATGTCCTAAAAAAATTATCTGTTCCCGTGACTTTGCATTATTATAAACACAATATTTTACGGGTTTAGCTTGGGTTAGGTAAGTCTACCCTGAAGAAATCGTTGTAAATCCAGTGAAACGTCGTTACAGCATTGCAACAGTGCTGGTAATAAATAAAACGCGAGTTAAACCCGGAAAATATTGTGTTTTATTACAAGAGTTATTAACTTAACATCTAATTAAGTAAGACAGTGATTTTATAAGCATTCACGAAGTTTTAAAACACTTTATAAACACCACCGTAACAAACAGTGAAGTACCGTAATAAGTAGTTTTAGATACGCCTTCTTTAATTTTTAGGGTTCCTTAACTCAAATGGTAAAAAGTAACCCTTAATAAGATCACTCGTTCGTTGGTCTGGTCTGTCTGTCTTTGACTTTTAGTAGTCACAAAACGGACTGTCAGGCGTCAGTTTCGTGACTTAAGAGAAGAGTTAAAAAGTAACACTTAATAAGATCACTCGTTCGTTGGTCTGGTCTGTCTGTCTTTGACTTTTAGTAGTCACAAAACGGACTGTCAGGCGTCAGTTTCGTGACTTAAGAGAAGAGTTAAAAAGTAACACTTAATAAGATCACTCGTTCGTTCGTCTGGTCTGTCTGTCTTTGACTTTCACTGACTGTCAGGCGTCAGTTTCATGACTGACGAAAATTCAAGTTAAATTACTTTCAGTTGCAACTTAACTTATTTAATGTAATATTAAATGAAAGCAAAAAACAGCTTGTAAATTTTTATGTCAAAATTTGGTTGCCATTTAATAAACAAGGCGCTTCTATAGTCACATTTCTCTAATAACAAAATAAAGGTTTGAAACAACACGTTTGTATTTAAATATTACACCCATACCCTTTTCACTCATACAAAGCAAGCAGTCCGATAAATTATTTCTGCACTTAGAAACATGCAAATTTAATTTCACACTCGCATAGAGCTTTATCGACTTCACAAGTGTTAGAAATTTGGGTAAACGTGTACTTTTCCGTACGCAAAATTAAGTTTGTCAGACAGGGAGACGTGCAAATAAAATGTATGGTGGAAAATGTTGGTGTTATGAAGGTTCTTGTCTAGTAGGTCTTTTGTTTATTTTGTCCCGATTTCTTTGAAGAATACTTTTACCATGGGGCAGGTGCAGAGCATTTAGGATGAGAGGTTGTTTGTTTGGGCGTTTTTCATTTTACAACTAGCTGTTACCCGCGACTTCGTCTGCGTAGAAATAGTGTAAAGCCAACTTTTTTGTTCATTACTCGGGTTCTTCTAATATTTATTTAAATTCATACATTTTAACATATTTTCTTCACTAAAAATACAAATAAATTACATTGAAATACAAATAAATTAAATCTAAATACAAATTAAATTAAATCAACAAAACATAAAGAATTAAATTAAAATACAAATAAATTAATACAATACAAATAAAACATTGGAAACAATTAAAATTACTAAGTAACGAACTAAACAATAAATAAAATAAAATACAAAAAAAAAACTTTTAATTGGATTTCGATGTAAAGTATACCATGAGGTTTTCGATCTATCCAATATTGAAAGCCAGATTCCAATCGAATTAGCAGTTTTTAATTGTATAAGGAACAAATATAGAGACAGACATGAATTAAAAAAAAATTAAAATTTTAATTTTGTCTAAGGTTTTAGCGATTTCGTTAAAACACAATATATACCGGGAAAGCTCGGTTGCTTAAAAATAATGCCGTTTATCAATGAAAGGCGAGAAAAACCCGGTTTATATTGTGTTTTATTTTATAATTTTATTCTACTACTTATTCTAAGTCCCATGGACAATTTTTTTTTTAATTTACGGACTTTTTGTCCTCTCTTGCTTGCTCTTGCTCTCTTGCTCTTAGTCTTTGGAGTGTCATTAAAGACTGACATTTATCAAAATGACGACTAGCAGATGCCATAAGGGTAATACTTATAATAATAAGTATTACCCTGACGCAAAATGACGACTAGCAGATGCCATAAGGGTAATACTTATAATAATAAGTATTACCCTTATGGTATCTGCTAGTCGTCATTTTGATAAATGTCAGTCTTTAATGACACTCCAAAGACTAAGACAAATCATTAGGAATGTGGGGGGACTTTTGTTTTTTGACGCGTTAGTGGAATGTGACTCTGAATTTTCATTTTCGCGAAACCTAGTTTTAATGCGTGTAATTTGTTTAATTTCGTTGAAATTCGCAGAACAACATTGATTATTATTATCAATGTTATTTCGCGAATTTATAATTAAAGTATAATGAAAATAAAAATAAAAGGAATTAACACTCAACCAACAAATGTTCCAATGGGGTTGAATATAAAATCGTCGCCATTTTTACCTAAACCTTCACGCATTACTAAATATTAGCAATCAATTATGTTTCAAATAATTTAATAGTTCACTATTAAACACGTGAAACTGGCTGAAATTGTCTTTAGTGCAGACAGAAAAGCCATGAATAAGAGAACGAAATAAATAGGATTGTGAGTGACAAAGAAAAAGATAATAACGGAGCAAGTGCTGTAATGCTGAAGCAATTTATATTAAACAATTTGAATAACAAGCAGCCATTGTTCCATAGGATCATTTAAATCGGTCCATCTGCTTAAGAACAAACTTACATAGATTGATTAACACACAACCCTTCATTGCGTCGCGCAGTCGAGTAAAAAAGGCAAAGGTATACAAACGCCCCAAAAGAAAATTAACATAGATACCTCCTACCTAGTATTATGAAAGGAAGGGGATTATAAAACGTATCTGGGAAGGCTTTATTTACTCTTTGGCTTTGCGATTGTTTGAGCATATTTCCAACGGTTTATTTAAAATGCAAAGATAACTGTGATTTTTTCAAAATATGAGGTATTTATTATAAATAGGTACTTACTGCGATAAATTTGGCAAGACAAGAGGGCTTTATCTTGTACTGGCTCCGCCCCGCGGTTTCACCCGCGTAAGTCCCGTTGCCGTGGGAATATCGGAATAAAAAGTATCCTATGTGTTATTCCCGGTATTCAGCTACCTATATTCCAAGTTTCATCGCCATAAGTTTAGTAGTTTAAGCGTGAAAGAGTTACAAAGTCATAAACATACTAATATACCCCAATATTATGTATGTTTATGACATTACAAACCTTCAAGTTTATAATACTAGTTGCGCCCCGCGGTTTCTTTCGCGTGCGTTGCGATCCCGCTGGAATATCGGGATAAAAAGTACCCTGTGTATTATTCGCGGTCTCCAATTATCCAGTTATCCATCAGTTCTCCATTTATCGCAATCTGTTCATTGGTTTTTGCTTGAAAGAGTAACAAAGTCACATACATACAAACTTTCACATTTATAATATTAAGTAAGATTACAAAATGAATTTCTACTAAAAATTCCAATTCAAAGTTTATGCTTAGTTTTTGCTAAGTTCAGTCTGAGCAATATCAAAGTACCTATAGATTACACCCAAAGTTAAGAGACCCAACTAAGAGTTTTTAAGAGAGAGGATAAAACCGCGGAACGCTGCCAGTATGCACGCACAGCTAGCTTTTAAATAATAATTTCCATTAAAAAAATCAAATTCAACCAAAGTTCGATAACAAAACAATGACAAAGTAAACCATCGGCCTCCTAATAATATTGTGGAAATGGAAAAATCTAAAGTTTTACAAAGAAATCAAAGTTACGAGTCGCTCAATATTTCGTTAGATGATTTATTGTATGATAAACAAACTTTTCTCCGATTTTTTCTAATATAATCGGTTTTCGATTGGAATAAGGGAAAAGTTTTTTGATTTTTCTTTTCGGTAAATTGACATTTTACGTATTTTAGGAGAGAGATTAAAATGTTCACTTCAAAACCAAAAAAAACACGAACTTTTACATCAAATCAAAATAGTTTATTTCCTTTAGATTTTTGTACAACATTAAATGCACATGATCATTTGGCTACGTCTTAGGTGATGAGGAAAGTCATGGGGTTTTTTTTTGTGATCATGTGTTAAATTACAATCGTCATAATCCAGATTATATTTTTAGCTGAACGACAACGCGACGACTTTGCGACGACTTATAAGACATCATGGTAGGGCCCATTATCTATAATTCGAACAGGAGCAATCAATAAATTATGTCCATGGATTTTATTCATTAGGATATGACGACGTATCATAGTACGCCTTTTTACACAATTTATGTTAAATATATTTTTTGAATCTTGTGATGGACATGTCACATACATCTTTAGGTAGTTTATTATAATAAAGAACACTGGTGCTACAGAACGATCTGCTTACCTTTACGTACCTACATTATCAAGGCTATTAATTAACAAGTACTAAAGTCGTGCTAACTGGGCACCTATTATATCCCAACTATCATCAGCTAAACCTCAGCCAAGTTTACTTTTTTACGAAAAAGGTCCATTATTGTTTGCAATGTTATGCTAATGCGTTTTAAGTTTTAAGATTTTTTCGCAAAATCAACAATAATCTTACTAATAACATAAACGGGAAAGTTTGTATGTATGTGAGTTTGTTACTCTTTCACACAAGTGCTTAGTAACAGTAGTAGGGCGCCGATAACAAGACGCTGCCAGTGTGTTAGGAAGCAGGTAGTTCGATATGAACAGACGCCATAAACTGTCATCACCTAATGCTCCAGTCTCGTGAACAAGCCAGTTAAAATTACTGACGAAATATCGAGCTCCGTGTAAAAACAATAATAAACAAGGTAAATACCTGCTTCCACTAGTAGAACTTACTAGTCACATTTTGATAATAACTATTTACGAACAAAATGTTGTGTACTTTTACAATTTAACATTTAAAATTAAAATCTATACAAAGCAATTATTTTCTTACAAAAACCGTAGCTCCCAAAATACTTAATCTAAAAAAAAACAAAATATTTATAGCATTTTAAAAGACATCAAAACATTTCTCTTTACAACAAAAGAATAACACAGCTTCCCTTTCTGAACGTAATTTTCTTTACCACCGACCTCTTTGTATCAAAAGAAAAGAAAGAAAACAAAGCCAAACAACCATATAATCCATGCCGCCCCTTGTATGTGACAGGGAAAGTAAAAGGTTATATTATGAAAAAAAAAAGTTTTAAAGTAATTTTGGCTTTATTGAACTTTTGGTAAAAGTTGCTAATTTATCTTAAAGTAATTATTAAAAACCGGAGAATGCCAATGTTACCCTGGCTTTAGAAGCGAATAGAAAAAAAATCATCTGGGTGATCCGAAAACAACAAGAAGATACCTAAAGATAAAGAAACCTTAAAAATCGTTCGACGCATCTAGGAGCCTTAAAAAATTGTGGATGGACTCGGGTGGGACTTCAACACAATTTGGTGTCATTATACTTTACCTTTAAAAGGAGTCCCACCCGACTGCATCCACAATTTTTTAAGGCTCCTAGATGCGTCGAACGATTTTTAAGGTTTCTTTATCTTTAGGTATCTTCTTGTTTTTTACTTTTCAGTTTTAACGTCAGTCGGGTTTTTTATTTTTTTTAAATATTTTTTTTATTTAACGCTTTTTAGTTATTAGAGATTAGATACAATTACACCAGAGAAACTCATTAACTCTGGATGTGTATACTCCAGTAGCGAGGACTCGAAATCGGTTAAAGATAGGCTATCTAAAAGCCTTAAATATTATAATAGCTATTCTTTTTGAGTTTTGCTGAGACGGCTATGAAGTAGGCAGGTATCCATCTTAAAATATAATTACCAAATCCGAAAACTTCGTCGCGACTGGTGATACAAAGGCTGGCGGTTTCTTGTCCTAGCGGATTAGCCTTGCTATCCATTATCCATAGCGCGACATTTCAAATTTTTAGTTAATTACTTATTGTAAACATAGTAATTGTTATTTATGTTATCTCTGACAAACTGACAAATCAAACATTCAAATTCCTTCAAAAGTTGAAACTCGGCGTCAAAGTCAAATCGAAAAGTTTTTAAGTAACGTTCCGTTGTCTTTGCTCGGTTTTTATGGTCAAGATAAATCTTGCTTTATAGCGTTTTAAATCTTTATTTTTATTTATTTATTATTTTAATGTACCCTATGTCACTCTCACGGTCATGACGAATCTAACGACGTATCGTTTATCTAAATCGGCCCAGCCGTTTAGGCCCTACGACGGCACAAAAATAGGTCACATACATACATACATACATACATACATACACTCACGGCAAAAACATAACACTTCCTTTGGCAGTCGTGTAACAAAAACATAACACTTCCTTTGGCAGTCGTGTAAAAACGCAAAAAACGTATTGAGTTGAAACTTTTGTTGACAAGGTTTTAATTAGAAATATTTTTAAAGGAAAAATTTATCTTCAAAAATTCACTTGTGGCGAAATATTTCTAGTAAATATGCCTTGAGCAATAAAAAACAAATTTACGAAGGTTTTAATTGTCAACAAGAGTTTCAACTCAGTACAGTATGCACCAATATAAATTTACGTAAGACCGTGTTACGTAAGTTACATATTTTTTTTTTCACTATATAGGTATATTGCACACAGCGCAATCTAGCCCCAAACTAAGCACTAGGCTTGTACTATGGGTACTAGTTAACGGATATACTACATATTATACTTTTTTTTTGTAAATACATACTTATTATACATAGAAAGACACCCAGACCAGATACAAACATTTATTTTTAAGCATAAATATTTGCATCTGACGGGAATCGAGCCCGCAGCCTTCTGCTTTGCAGTCGAGCGTCCGGCCAACGCGCCACAGAGGCCGTTAAATTATGTATATATAACATATTATGTAAGTATTGGTGCAAAGTTCTTGCTCTCAGTGTAAGAGAAATAAGTGAGCTTTGCTTCCTTAGCATACCCTGAACTGTTTTAACCACAAAACTTTATAATTGGTGAGGTATCTGTATTATGACGATTGTAATTTAACACATGATCACAAAAAAACCCCCATGACTTTCTTGTGGCTTCTTCTCATCGGAGGGCGCGTTCCGAAGCCACACTGAAATCAATACACCTAAGACGTAGCCAAATCATGTGCATTTTATGTTGTACAATAATCTTAAGGAAATAAACTATTTTGACTTTGACTTTTGACGTTATGTATGCAATTAGGAGAATTTGGTACTTACCCATAATTTTCTCTGATCGAATCTTACACAAAAATGAATTCCGGCTGGACCGATTTCGCTATTTTTTTTTTGTTAATTTTGCTTATATCATTAGAAAGTTCTTATGAAAGAAAGTATACTGAACCGATTTTGGTGAAACTTACGCGGGACAAACCGCGGGGCGCACTAGTGTTATAATAAATTTAAAACAAACGACGATTAATTCGTACAAACTAATTCGGATCCCAAGAGAGCGGAGTTTATTCCAGATAAAGTCAATGGGCGTAGTTGGAAATAAAATTACCTGTGTAAGAAATAGCTCTACCCTCTCAAGTGTACGAGTTTTAAAACAACATTATGTCAAAGAAACACCCACACAATAGTCTTCTCTTTACCTCGTTTGTTTTTAAAATAAACTCTATTTGAGTGCACTTTGTAACCTTTGAAGTATAAGTAAGGCATCTTAAAGTAACTTTGTCAACGTTCCCCTCTTCAAAAAAGGAATAATTTAAACAGGAAAATTAATTTTTGTTTCATCTAGGGCGAAATTTCTTGTGATCTTTTCGTAAAAGTGTTTCCTTGACACTTTTGTAATGCGGTTTTTGGAAGTTGGTACTTAGTTATGGATCGGTACAAATTACCCCCTTACTTATAAATGCTAATCATTGCGCTGCATAACTATGCATCGTTTGTCTTTTACTGTCACATGGAGTTTTAAAGTTGACAGACAGAGACAAACGTCACATAACTTAGTCATGTGTAAATAATGTTTTATAAGTAAAAGTTACTCGCAAGGCCACGAGTTATCAGTCTCACTCAATCGGATGATGATGATATACAATCATCATCATCCGAGCGATGATGATGATTGTATATTTGAGTGAGTCACGCCGCTTGTATCCCTCTTGAAAGCTTCAGGATCCCCGGGCTTTCACGTTGTTTGGTTCTACCCTTCGCACGATTTTTGAAAATATGGCCTCATGGGCATCCAGTGAGTCCATATTTTTCACGCATATCACCCTTTACGATGTAAAACCAGCACTTTTAAGCTCGTGGCCAGCCGGAGGCAACATAGCAAGACTCCACAAAAGTTTTTATCATTTAACTTTCTAGCCAATTTTCTCACACCGTTACGTAACAGCGAAAGCGGTATTATAGCAATTTATCTCAAATCAAAATACAATATTAGTCTATTAAGAATGTTAATATTTTAATCCTGATAAATGTTATATTAACCGGATACCTTTGAAACCCCTGTCTTATTTATTCCGATACACAAAACCAATCACAAACCCCCAAATCTCCTGAGGTAAAATAGGATTACAACGGCTTTACATTTCGGATACAATGAAAAATGTCATTCAACCGTCAGATTAATATTTCAAAAACAAAGGATTAATTTTGAAATCTAGCGAAACGCCATTTTCTTTCCTAATTTTAATATCAACAGTGAATTTCAGTTAATTTGAGGTTCGGGTTGTGAAAGTATCGCTCATTATACGTAGTATTAATTTGTAACAAAATACTCTATCCCATTTCAAGACAATTAGCTTTTGTGTAGTAGTTAAATTAGTCAAGATATTTTACATAAATATTCAACAAAAAGTTTGTAAATTTAAATAACACGTAAGTAATGTCAAGTTACAAAAAAATGGTATTTAAGAAAAATATAAATTTATGGAATCTTTATGTTAATTTTTAAAATGTTTCTTGGGCTTGGATGACAATTTTTTGAAGAAATGTTTTTCATAAATTGCACCCGATAGGACTTGAACCTGCAACTTAAAAAAACCAAAACTTTGAAAGTTGCCCTAATTAATGAGAAGTAGGCGAAATGAGAAGTGGCCATAATGACAAGTAGTCCATTACCGAATCGGTAGCCATAATGCGCCTAAACCTATTTTTTGAGAAACAAAAACAATATAATTAAAAAATCTTAAAATCGGAACCTAAAACTTAAAATGAAAAAAAAAAAAACAATAAGTAAATATTTCCTTTTTGCTGACTGAACCCATGCCTTTTTAGTCTAGTAAACACAGCAGGGCTGCCAACAAATGTTCTAAAATTAATTCTTCTATTTATGCTATTAACGTATAACGATTTTAGTTTTTCTATTTGACACTTTTTCTTCAGATAGGTAGATTTGCCAAATCATAGTTAATAGTAATCTTAATCGATTTGTCACATTTTCCTGAGAAAAAAATTTGAAAGACAAAGCTAGAAAACGTCAGACCGTAGTATAGGGTTAAGAAAACGAAGTTAAGGTAGGTAGGCACGTACAGTCGCAGATGTCCTTGCAACCACACATATTTTGTGTTCCAAATTTGACGAAAGGGTCACTCACAACTGGTCTGCCCTATAACTCTTCATCTATACCTATTATTATAAATATTATCGGCTACCACAAACATTCACCTAGTGCGCGAAAGGCCTTAGAAACACACTGGCATTTTTCCATCCCTTTCCCAAGGGTATCGTACCCGTTATCCGTCGTGAGCAGGTGTGAGCTTGCCACCTTTCACCTTTTATGACTTTCTTATATTTAATTTCGCGGAGTGCGTCTGATGGATTTAATATTGTATCCTTGGTTATGACGGGCCTTATGCTGTCAGTTACCTACTGGATTATAATAAAGACATGTTTGTTTTTGATCAGCTTAAAGTAAATAGCCCTTTTTAGGGTTCCGGAATCAACAAGAAAGCTATAAAGTTTCGTCAGCTCAATGACTCTTAGTATAAGGTACTGTAGCTTTGCATGAGCATACATATTGGTCACGTCAACAAAATTGTACAAAAAAAATCAATTCAAAGGTATCTCCTTCTCCATAATATGAAATATAGGCCAATATTTTTTTCGTTTTAACCAGTCGTGTGGGGAGTCATGAAATGACTGTAAAAATGTTCATAAATTAAATATATTATTATTTTTATTGTAAACATATTTGTACATTTTTCAAATCGTAATACATATTATTTTATATTATGCCATTTTTCATATGCTTGTTTTTTTACTTCAAATATCTTTCCGAGAGACTCCAAGGAAAAATATTTTATAGTTAACTGCACTTCTTGTTTATATTATTAATATGTTGTCATATTTTAGTTCTATGACGATTTATTCGAAATAACTCTGCTAAACTATAATTCAAAAAGATAAAGACATTTACACGTCGTCAGTATCATTTTTCTATATCCAATGGTTTCGGCTGAGTTTGTGTCTCCAACTATAGGGCGCGAGCGTAATCTCTCAAATTGTATGGTTCACTAGCAGCGCTCGCGGTTCCACATGCGTAAGTCCCGATCCCGCGGGATATCGGGATCATGAGTAGCCTATAACCTTCCTCAATAAATAGTCTATCAAACAGAGAAATCTTTTTTCAATTCGGACCAGTAGTTCCGGAGATTTGCGCGTTCAACCAAACAAACAAAGACACAAATAAACAAACTCTACAGATTAATAAAATTTGTATAGATTTGACTCAAAGTAGACCAGGATTTCACCTGCTTGCCTCAAGTCAAGCAAAGTCAAGTCAAAAAATTCGAGATTGCGCAGTTTAGACATAATTTTAGGTTAAATAGGATAGGTATTAATTAATACTTAAAAGGACGAATCAAACATTTTGTTGATTTGATTTCTCAGTTTTTACAAATCATACAGTGACCATATTCTGGTATTTCGTTTATCTTTCTTTGGCCTTAATTTTGGTAGTTTTGTTTACGTAAAGTTTATGGGTTTACGTAAAAAAAAGTTTATGCGAAAAGTATGATACCCGCTCAGCTCACACACTAATAAAAATATCAAATCCTAAAGTAAATTCTGTAGGCGTCCGCCGTCATTTCAGGCTTATTGAATCAGGAGATACAGGAAATGACACCGCCCGTGAAATGTGAAGGCCTGACGTGATTTGATAATCATATTGCGGTTGCCCCGACTTAAAACGAGCTCGACTCGGTGACGCCCTCGCAGCTAGAATAAATTTTCATATTTCGCCTCTTAGATTGACTTGCTATACTGCTGCGGCTGCTATACTTAGCCAGGGCTAACTAAATAACTAACGTGCTAACTCTTGTGATTAATATGCACTGACAAAAATGTCAGTGCACAGTGACATTTGTGTCAGTGCAAGTTTTTAGGGACGAAAATCGGTTTATCTTAATTTCCGGCAAAACTATAAGCACTATGGAAAAAAGTTTAATGGCAAAGTTTTAGGTATTATAAATATTTACAACTCTTGTTTTCATAACTTTTTCACATAACCTCAAAACTTATGTGAAAAATTCAAAACACCACGTTTTCGGATGCTTATTTTTATCTTTTACAAAAATCTCACCAAATTTTTAACGCAAAACTTTCCGTTTAATGTCCCAAGTACTCTGTAATGTTTTAGATTCAAAATATTTATTTTTCACCTTAATTTGAGTTAACATCGATAAAAATAAGATAATTTTCAATCAAAAATTCTCACGTCAAAATATCAGATTTTTTAAAATCCGTGAGCTGTTTGTTCACTAAAATCTCTACTTTCTGATAATTTGGGCTTAGATTCAAGTCGATTGGCCAGGACTCATCAAAATGTACAAAAAGTACTTGGGCGAGGTAGATCGTTTGATGAGAACTTCAACTCTATATGGATAGATCTTCGTGGCAAGAAGTGGTGGTACTATCTTTTTGCATTTGGCATAGATAATAATAATGCCAATAAAAAGGCAGTTTGAATCTAACTGGACACTTTGTGACTTCCGGCGAAATATTGCAACCTACCTGCAAACATATGGTAAACCTTCCACCCCAGATTCTGCTTGTGGCGTTCCAGAGTGCAAGAAGTGCGGTTGATCATAATCATTTACAAATTGACTGCTCCCAGCGAGGATGCGAATATTGTCGCCAGCGCACTAGAAAAATGTGCGCAAAGTAAGTGTTGGTATATGTTCTATATTTTTTAATAAATACAAAAATATTGATAATTTTTATTTATTTTGCGCACTTTTGCGACTATTGGCTCGCGGGTAAACCGTAGTGAGGCCTTATCCGCCAACGCTGGCTGGCGCGATGTCGATCATCGCACCAGCCACTTCATAAAGGGAATTTAATTTCGAGAAAACAGCTACGAGAATAAATCTTTGCCAACATTACAGAACAATATCTTTTCAAAGAACTAAATTAGAATTTCTATTGACATAAAACACTAGAACCTAAATAAACACTACAATTTCAATAGACTTATGGAAAATTTACTCTCAAAATAACTCTTTTAACTTTCAAATATTAATCTAAATCGCAGCTAGATTTGGGATTAAGTTTCAGTGGATCTTTGTTAAATTGCGAAGGAATTATATAATTTTAATTCGCCCCGCGGTTCACCCACGTGAGTCCCGTTCCCGCGGGAATATCGGAATACAAAGTAGCCTATGTTTTATTCTCGGTATCCAGCTGCCTATATTCTAAATTTCATCGCAATCGGTTTAGTAGTTTTTGCGTGATTGAGTAACAAACATCTATACATCCAAACATCCAAATACACGCACTTTCACATGTATAATATTAGTAGGATTATTGTCACAGAATAATAAAATTACAACAACACAACAATCACAATTACCATTACAATTAGGTAAAACATAACCTCATCATTTAAAAAAAGTTCGAATTTTCAAAAATCGTAAAACAAAAGTTGTTCGTCTAGTCTAGATGTCTAGAACAACCTCTCTTCGGCTTAAATAGTCATCCTCGAAACACTCAATCAAACGCATGTAAAGCCCCGACGATTCATGATCTTACGAGACTTCCAGTTCACTGTGAACTGTAGTCCGAATAATAATTAATCTAACTTTAAAAATACTGTAGACTTCTGTGGCGTAATGGGCAAAATACCATGAGTGATAAGATATTTTCTGGGTTAGTGTGCTATCGGACAACTCACCAAATTTTTTACAGATACACAGCTGAAGCAGTACATTTATACATGTACATTTATACATATTACATTTAAAATTCTGACTGACTAAACGCAGAACCCAAACTGGTCTTAGGAACAAGAAAGTTGGAGTGTGTTTGATATAGTGTAAAAGTGTCTACTATAAAGTGTTTCTGTCAAAATATTCTTATAAATAAAATAAATAAATCCTGTGACGAACACACACCGCCATCTAGCCCCATGGTAAGTTGCTAAGCTTGTGTTACGGTGACTAGACAACGGATTAGACTACTTATATTTATTTTTCTTTTGTAAATACATACATATTATACATAAAAATACACTCAGACCAGATACAGATATTTATTTTAAAGCATAAATATTTTCACCCATCGGGAATCGAACCCGCAACCTTCTGTATTGTAGCTAAGCGTTTGCTCGTCGCGCCACAGAGGTCGTCGAGGTTATGTATTATTATTTGATGTGCTTTTTTTAGCTAAACGATAAAGCGGTATGGCAGGTTATCTTCAAGACAAATAGTAGGTTATAGCTAAAACAAGCAGTCTTAAAAGGGTGGTAGTAATTTGTCTGAAACAGCTAATCCAGAGGTTAAGGTTTATTTATGTCGCTACCTTGAATTGGGATCTTAAGGTAAGGTATTCTGTGTACCAAGGGACACCAAAACCCAAGAGGATATAAAGGAGCGGTATGCGTTTGGATGTGGTTATCGAGTTACTACGAAACTAATTCTCTTACTTATAAATTATTATTTACACATGACTAAGTAATGTGACGTTTGTCTCTGTCTGTCAACTTTGAAACTTCATGTGACAGTAAAAGACAAACGATGCATAGTTATGCAGCGCATAAGTTAGCTTTTATAAGAAAGGGGGTTAGTGTTTTTAATCCATATAATTTGTGAATTTGAAATTAGGTGCTTGTAGAGTTAACTCGCCTAACTAACGCCTAATTTCAAAATCACAAACTCCGTGTAGAGTTTTAAGCTTGGCTCTACATGACATCTGACAACTTTTTGACAGTGCACGCCATATGGTAACACTCTCATCATGGCTACATTTTCATATGAATAATAGTTTTAGGGGATATTATTATGTTTATCAGGTACTCAGGTATACTGTAGTTTAGTTACTAAAAAAGTCTTATTGAAGAAAAAAACAATATTTATCATTTCATACTTACTATACAACAAAGACGCTTCCCGCTGTTCGCACGTTTGTTTGTATGTATGCTTAGATCTTTAAAACTATGCAACTGATTTTGATGCAGTTTTTTAGTAGATAAAGTGATTTAATAGAAAGCTTTTATGTAAAGTATGACACACCCTGCTTTTCCCGGAGGGTCGGGACTAACGAGGGTGAAATCGCGGGGCACAGCTAGTTTGCTATAATAATATCAAATAAAAATCATAACAAAACATTAAATATGCTGAAACGAACATCAATAAAAAAGAACAAGGAAGTACTCTCCAATCTACCATCAATTTCAATACGACATACATCTATATCTTTTATCTATGTATATCCTTATAATAAAGGAAGAGAGGACAAAAAGTCTGTACTTGAAAGTAAATAAAAAAAGTTGTCTAGGGGACTTAGGAAAAGTAGATAGTGGAACAAAACTAAATAATTTTAAAAATTCATGTCTGTCTGTTTGTTCCTTAAACAATTAAAAACTACTAATAATATTAAAATCAGTCTTCAATATAAGACACATCTATTTTCGAGGAACCTTGTGGTATACTCTGCATCGAAATCCAATTAGTAGTAACCGAGTAATGAACGAAAAAGACGGCTCTGTACCATTTCTACGCAGACAAAGTCCCGGGTAACAGCTGGTTTTTAAATAAGTCTCAATTAAATATAGGAGAGATCATTAAAATGTCTCAAGTATGAGGAATTATGTTCGATTGCACAGAATTTCCTTTCAAAGATAATTAGACGTGGATCTGAAGACGTTTTCTTGAAAAGAATAAAGTAAGGTTTATGTTATGGATGGTTTTTTTTTCAATTCGTTGAAAAATGTTTTGATGTTTGATAATGAGACCTTTTATGTGCCAAAAAAATGCGTTTAATGATAAACCTAAAGCTAGGTTCCCATTGCGAGTGACGTCTTTAATGTGTCAGTTTAACCCAAAGACGAGAAAACCTCACAAAAATAGTATGTCTTTTTATTAGCACTCTGGTACAACGTCTCGAACGGTCAATCACAAAGAGTCTAAGGATAAATTTGACTTTGACTTAGGTAACGCAATGGTTTACTATGTTTGCAATAAGTGAGTTGCCTTTTGTAGAAAAATTGCAAAATGATCAGTCAATTGGCTTTATTGTCTGTGACTTAACTATTATAGTAAAAAGAAGAAATAGTAGGTACGCAAACTCGTATGTTTTCTGTAAACGGGCTTTGATAAGTCATCTGTCAAATTTCCCACATTTCCTACAACGTATTAAAATGTCTTTTCGCAATATGTATGGATGAATTTATAATAAAATATCTTTGGCTATACCTTTTCTATCTGGCTGGTTTTGTGTATCATTACTGGTATCATTACAAAGATTTAATTTTAAAGAAGACAATTCCAAATTCAAAAAATTAAAATGTGTGATTTATTTGTTTTTCATATTGTTCAAATTAGTGAATCTAATGAGAGAATTCGATACATTTTCAAATTTTACTATAAAAAGGATAAAAATGCAAGTTGCCGCGAAAAAAAATTGTGATGTTTACGGACCTTATGCATAAGTATCTGTGAGTGTAGCGCAAATTTGATTTAAAGCGTTATCAATCCGGAAATTTTGATATCATAAAATGCACGTCGCTCTGGTTGCCCTGTTACGTATAAAATTGATGACATTTTTGAAAAAAAAAGGAGCAAGATCGGCATATTAGTAGTTACGATGTAGCTTTAGAACTGGGAATTAACCACAATACGGTTTTGACGCATTTGAAAAAAGCTGGGTACACAAAAAAGGTCGATATTTGGGTGCCCCAGAAGCTCACTGAGCTCACTGTAAAAATAACTGTAAACGATATGCCACTAGTATCATAATGTGAACCATACTTTAGAAGCGCCAAAGTGCCAATCACTAGGTAAACTTGGCTCTAACATGTAACGATCGTTTTCAATAGCGCGAAAGAGCCCAATAAAATCGAACGTCTGTCGAAAGAACACAGCACTATTTAGCTTCAAACTAAGCAACTATGCTTGTACTATAGGGACTAGAAACGGATATCCTACATAACAATGCAGTTTCTTTAAATAAACATGTGACATAATATTGAAAACATAGAGAACCAGAACTAAACAGTTTTTGTGTAGCATAACTACTTGTCAGGGAAAAGTAGCGGGAATCTAACCCGCAATATTCTGCATCGTAGAGGGGGCTTAAAATAAATATGGTAAATACCTCGTAATCTAATAATATTCTTTGAAAAACTGTTCCACGCAAACGGTGGTTGCGGGGCCTAGAACGATGATTCGACCGCCAGTCTGTCACTAAAGATCGTCTGCCATTGATCGATCCAAAGGTCGATAATACGTAATACTGTACGGAACGTGACAGTGTGTATATCTGCTGTTGTGTGGCCGTGGAATAATGAATTTAATAGTGAAGTTAGATCTCCTTTCTATTATTTCTCGTAAAAGCTGTAGTAAGTATTCTTATTATATTTTTTCCTATCAAGCATTAAATTAAATGAAAAAGCAAGAATCGCCTTCTTGTTATTTGTATTTTATTTCAAATTTCTTACTTAATTCCTCTTTTCTTATAAAAATATTTAAGAAGATTTTTTTGTTTTATTACATCTCTTCAAGACATTATTCACAATAATTTAAGACGGATATAACACTCCATTAAGCGCAACTTTTTATGTTTTACCTCAAATACTCTGAGTATGAAATATAAGCATTATCTTAATGTAAATCTGCAGAGTATAAAGAAGGATTTGAATTTGAATATAAGGCAGGAGAAAGTGTCAATGGACTCGAAGGTTGCTAAAATGGTGGCAAATTTAAATGCAAAGTTTGTTTGAGTCAGTAGGCTCGACTTTATTGACCTTTACTGTTAATCGTGTAAAAAAAAAACCTTTTTAAAAACGATATGTAAGATTTTGACCACTATTTCACCTGATTTTTTTAGAGAAGAGCCTATGCTTCTGAAGTTGAATCCCGAGCGTCGCGAGGCGTTTAGGATGAGTGATACAAAAAATGAGTACTTTAGATTCCTGATAATAAACAGGGAGCAGTGTTTTTTTTTTGTTTACCAGGTATTGAAGTATCTATGAATAAATGGGAAACATATTTTCTCGTATACTTTGAAACAAACTGAGTTTTATTTTCAAACACAACATTGTGGCACTTAGTGCTGCCACTGTATTTTTTTCGGTGGTGATAAAAAGTGGTACAGATTTAGCTAGAGGTTAAATACTTCTTTAAGCAATTCAATTTTATAAAAGTAAGTACATTGAAACAACGTAAAATTAAAGTAAAAAATCCTTACATTCTTATTTGAAACTAGAAATAAAAATAGTTCTGCATAAATATTTTTGCCGATAAAATGTCGAAGTAAGCACTTGAAATCCGCGACTGAAAAAGGAAAGCTTGGTTTTGTATCCTATCTAGAAACCATTTTATTAACTACGTACAGATTACAAATTTACAGTTGGCCGATTATTTATGGACCACTAGTTGCGCCTCGCGGTTTCATCCGCGTCAGTCCCGAACACAACCCATGGGAATATCGGGATAAAAAGTAGTTAATAATCTCCAGCTATTTGCAAACCAGAATCCTACATAGTTTGTAAATGGGAGAGTTTGTGTGTATGTAAGTTATAAACGCACACCCTTAAACGCTGATGTATTTTATATATTGTATATGTTTAAATATGTATTAGTATTGTTTTATTGGTATTTGTATGTTAATTCATTTGTATGTTATTTGTATGTATTTATTTATAATTTTGTTATGTATTTCTTTACTATTTTATGTGTCACACGTTATACTTATCGAGTATTTTTCTCCTGTTTGAACACCCTACCTTTCATCATTCTTCACTTCTTTTCCATCCAAAGGTTGCCTGGAACAGATCGCTTTAAAGAGATAAGGCCGCCCATTGTGCCACCTAGTTTTAAGTTTTTTTATGTTTATTTTTTCTTTTGTTGTATTATGTTTATTTTTGGTGTGTTGCAATAAAGAATTAATCAATCAATCAATAGTACAAAGCTGAAATTTGGATAATGTATTCCTTGTATAATGTAGACCTCCAATAACACAGAATTTTCGCAAATAAACACTTTCGAAAAAAAAAACCGAGGATATAAGTGTAATTTTTTTTTGATAAAAAGTGTAAGAAAAATAAATATAAATAGTATATCCATTGTCAAGTCACCGTAACACAAGCTTAGCAGCTTATCATCGGGCTAGATGGCGCTATGTGTTAGTCACATAAATTATTTATTTATTTATAGATAGTGTTTCTATAACAGATAAGTATAGGCTTAAAAAATTAAATTAAATAGAATTATGTGTTAAACTAATCTTATCTAATGTACTTTACATCTACATTCACTTCACATCTTTTGGTCGCCATATATTACTTTAAAATTTAAACTTTGAACCGTTCAAAAACTTTCCCGAAGCAAGTATGTACAAAGTATAGAGACACGTATAAATTTACGAGCCAACAAGTTCTAATAATATCACTTTAATACGACTTCTAACGCAAAACTGGAACCGAGTGACAATGGGGCAAGCACCTGTACTTTTGAATATAAATTTAGTTCGCACTATTCTCAGTTAGAAGGGTTAAGCAACGTCTGTCGTGGTCATTATTTGGATGGGTGACTGATCTGAAAAAAAAACATTTTCACAAGCTCCTCCTTGCTTTGGAAGAAATTGGCCTAGGTTTTTATCACTGATAGCAGTCGTTAGGTCAAGTTAGCAACCTTAGGGCGACATGATATCTCTAACACATCACTAGATGAAAATGAAGAATAAAAACTATTCTTAAATACCAAGTTAGGCACAGAAATATAAAAATTAGAACTAGAAAAATGTTTCAAAGGCACAAGCGGTAAAAGTTCTAAAACTTTTCTGTACAAAACCCTGTACAAAAGTTCTGTATCCTCTGTCATAAAAGGCGACCAAGTAGGTCCCTATTTGGTCTATTTGGTCGCCTTTTATGACTGTATCCTCTGTCACAAAAAGCGACCAACTAGAGTTTCTTGGTGGAAAGCTTTGACTGCGGCATGGTACCACAACCTAAGTTGTAGCTGGTGTTCTAATATGAAGACAATAGGGTCGGAATTTGTTTCCATTTTCTAGATAATCGTGCTACATCATGGTAGACCATATCACCACTTACCATCGATTGAAATAGTGGTCAAACTCTCATACAATATATTTACATAATATAATCTAATGGACTATTTAGGTATTTGATACCCATTCCACTAAGCTAAAATGGTTTCATCAATAATGCCAATAATACTACTGCATTGAAATCATACTCGTGCATTATTTATTTTTGTGATGCTTTGTGCATTAGCTATTTCCGATTTTAGTTCGTGATATACTGTGGGAAATGTGATTATTTCATGGCATTGGAATAAAACCACTATTTTTATTTTATTTTACTAGCTTCCCTTGTTTTATAAAGGAACCAACTACTTACACGTAAGTTATTTACGTGTTATTAGCGCAAAAAGTTGAAACCACAATGTATTTCGTGATTTTATAACGAAATTCCTAAAGTAAATTGTTCCGAAAAGGTTTCGATGCAAACATGTTTTGGATCAGAGTTAAACTTTAAAATGGGGACGTGACTTGAATTGGCAATGAGAATAGAGATTAGGGCATACCATTACTATTGGAATTTATTTTTAACCCATAGACGGAAAAAGGGGTTTCATATGTTTTGGTGTCTCTGTATCTGTCGGTGGCATCGTAACTCCCACACGAATGAAGCGATTTTGGTAATGGTAGTTGTTTTGTTTGATAGAGATGACTTATTTAAAAAAATATTTTTTAATTATAGTCATTTATTTTATCTTAATTAATATTATAAACTTTCTTTATTGCGTTCAAAAATCGCAAATTAATACCGGGTTATGCAACTCTTTTGTTAGATTTTCATTAAACATTTCAAATAGATAATTTATCAAATTGTTAACATATTTAAATTTTGAACATCTCGTAAAAACAAAGCAATTTGATTTGACCTTAATTATTTTGCAAAACTTTGAAACAAAAAATAACCATTTTTTATCGATTTCTGACAAAAATCGAAAGATATTTTAAATTTGTCGTTGGTAGGTTTTTAAGTTATTTTAACAATTTTGTAATTAAATTAGAACGTGAATAACAACACTGAGTTATTTTCTGGCTATAATGTTTAGGAGTTCTTATATTATGTTAAATCACATAAAAAATATTTTATTAACAACTAGCGGCGCCCCACGGTTTTACCCGCTTAATTCCCGTTCCCGCGGGAATATCTGAGCAAAATGTATCCAACGTGTTTTTCCCGTTATCTAATTACTTATATTCCAAGTTTGAGATTGAGTCAAGATTGATTAACAAACACACATACACACAAACTTTCAGCTTTATAATATAAAGTAGCATCAAAGATTGAATTAATTTATCAGAAACAAACAGTGCATCAATCAATTATATTCTCCATCTAAAAGTAATGTAATCTATCCATTTACAGAAAGATAAATGAGTCCTTGGCCTTTTCTTATATAGCTATAAAAACAAGGAAGTCTCAGGGTTATTTGGCATTGTATGATATTATGTTTACACAATTTAGGAAATGATACTTGGACTGAATACAAACATTATTGACTAGGTTAGACTATATTGTGGCTAAATAAAGGATAAGTAAGATCGTTATTTCAGATGTTTGTTCTGACGTACCTACATAAAGATAAAAGTAAGTGGTCGAAAAGAAAATACAATCCACGTAAGTAGGTAGGTTTCTCGAAAGAGTTAGGCAGGTAATAAGAACAAAGTGAGGGTTTAAAAATAAAATCTTGAAGCTTTAAAAGGGTAGGAATATCTAGCTCTACATGATCTACATATTATGAAGGTTCGTGTAGAAGTGAATAAACAAGTTTGTTTATTACTCTTACACGCATATACTACTAAACTAATTGAGATTAAATTTAATATGCCGATAGCTGGAGAACTCAATTGACGCATTGGCTACTTTTAATCTTGATATTATTATTCTAATCGGATTGGGACTTAGGCGAATAAAACGATAAAGCGGTGTTAGTAAAAATAAAGGTAGGTATATAAATTGTTAAGCTAAAGAGCTACAGATGTATGCATATCACAATAAAAATGCAGCACACACAATGTACTTGCGCATAAAATCTTCATTATACAACAATGCAACATCCTATAAATAAAATATGCATAAAGTAAAGTCAAAATAAAAGGAATAATCCTTTAAAGCAATGCATAAACCTCTCCCCGAGCTCATTAACTTGCAAAAACTGATAATATACTGGAATAAAAACCTGCGTAATAGCAACCCAGGATTATTTAACACCCGCCTAATCCCGAATACGGCATTGTGTTTAACCTTTTTACGTTTTGTTTCATTCACTTTTTCAGTAAGGAATCTCGGTGAAATTGAGTTTTTTCGATACCTGTGTAAAAATTACGCAATTGTTATGTCGATTCGTTTACTTAAAAGTACCTACCGAACATTTTTTTTGTAATAAAATCTGCTAAGAACTAGTGAAAAATAGAAAGAAATAATTATCTTAATATTGGTGTATTTGTAGGCATCTTTTCATAAATCTAAATCTTAAATCGGGATAAAAAGTAGCTTGTTGGTATTTTCGGTATCCGCAGCTACGTATTTTTTAAGTATCATCGCAATCGGTTCAGTACTTTTTGCGAGAAGAAGTAACAAAGTCATATACATAAATGCATACATACTTGTAAACTTTCGCGTTCATATTACTAGTAACATTCAGACCTATAAAAACCAACCCACATCCACCGAGCGTAACAACCCCATGCTCATATTATCGACGCAATAAATCTACGTGTGATGACACGCTGCCATAATTTTTTACGACTTCAAAGTTGTTAAATATTACAACATAGATTGAAAGCAATGGTCTGATAGGAGGTAATAATTTTTTGAAGATATCGGTTGTAAAATTTTGTAACAATGTCTTGTTTAAAGTTGACGTTCAATGTACGAGAATAGTCTGGGAAATTTGACCCACAATTTTATCAGAGAATATCCCTACACTCAAAAATACCGTAGGATATTATTAAGTGATAATATTTTCGCAGTGTATTGTTTTGGGGATTTGTATTGGGGGCGTTCATGGACTTAGAACTAAGTGATCTCGCATACGTCCTAGTTGCGTTTGTAAATCTTGTTTGATGAATTCCTATGCGTTTTATAATAATGGGCAATCTCTCGATTATTAATTTTTAGAAGGCTGTTGTAGTTGTAGTTTTTAGAACAAGTGTTGCACGTTGCCCTGGGTGGTTATTATAACAACCAAATAGTTGTGTGCTGGCTGCAAAACTTAGGTGTGTGCAGCAAGCAGTATTCTGTCCGTCAGAATATACGTTTTCATCTAACAAGGTGGTACTCCAATATAGACGCCCCTAACTGTAATCATTTATCACCTACTATGCAAATTTCAGTCTCGTGAATTAACAAGGCAGTTCAAATGACTGGCGAAATATCACTCCAAATAACAAATAAACACATATTAAATACGTTCGTACTCAAATTTTTTTTTAACAATGAATTAAATGCATTTTTGCAGTGCATGAAGTAACATGTTCTTAACAACATATTGTTAAAATGAAATATAAACAAAATGTTACAAGAAGATCGAGTACGTACTAACATTTTGTTTCCTCTAATAAGCCAATCGTTAATCAATCGGCCGACAGTTTATTCTCCAATCTACCAACACTTTCCTTAATTCAAACCCATTTAAATCAGTTTTATTTGTTCGCATTTTAGTACTGAAAAAGGTTTAATTAAATGATTGAAGGATTTCTGCTACAATTTCAACTGGAAAATGGTTACTTTTATTTCGATTTGGGATCTGAAAATCGATGATGTAGAATGAATGATTAATCGGTCAGATTAAAAGGGTTTGAGGGAAGTGAATCCGGGATGTTTACCGTACCTATGTGAAATGTAGGTACGACGGCTGGGGTACTAATGTATTGCGGTCTATTTCATTTATTGAACACAAGAAGAAGACCGTAACTAAAACGAATTTATAGTTAGTAATCATTACTTAGTATAAAACAAAGTCGTTTTCGTTTCTGCCTGTCTGTTTTTATGTATGCTTAGATCTTTGAAACTATGCAACGGATTTCCGTGCAATATTTATTTATTTATCTCAAATATTATCTTCTATTACAACAAAAAAGCAACGGATTATGATATGTTTTTTAGTAGATGATTCAATAGAAAGGTTTATATGTAAGGTACCTGGGTCGAATATGGCCAGTCGGTTAATATGGCCAAACACTCTATAACTAAAAAACTATAAATAAACCACTACTAGAACATAACGCGTTGTTACACGATCGGGTCCGAGAAACGTTACCGAACGCGCCCCTTACCGCGCGCTTGCGCACACACCAGTAGTTCAGAGGTCATTCAAGTGTGATACTACGTCGAATTAATAAAAAAGAATCGGTAATTTTGTTTATACTTTCGTTAATATTAGATACTACCGCGTTATTTTAATGTCTACCAACATTATGGCGTTTTCACTAAAGCGCTATGGCATTTTAATCTGTGTTTTCCGAAGTAATGGACAGTTTTTGCTTTATGTTATTAATAAAATAAAATGGCGTTACGGAAAATATGGACACTCCGTATTTTCCATATGAATTTTATAGATATATTTTTTGGTTGGGACAAGATGGGGCGTTACCAGTCTCGGAATATGCGAGGAACGTGGATCATGGAATATCCACGTTCCTATGATGATTTCCTTATAGAGGACAAAACAAATGTTTAGTATTGAAATGTAAAAGAGTTTTTTTTTACCGTCAATTTGACTCCGATCATGGACATAATATTTACGAACCGGGTCATGGACATTCATGGCCATTTTCCAAATAAATAAAAATATAAGGTAAAAGTTCGATAAACCTGCACTATTTTTAAAACTCTTTATTTTATAGAAGTTTATTAGATAAGCCTTGAATTTAGTCACAAATTTTCCTTTAAGTCTACGGAACTGAAAGATACTCATCGTGAAACCTTATGGTGGCCATATTCGACCCGGGTACCTTAATATAATACATCCTGATATTCTCGCTGAAATGCAACTCACGCGAGTGAAACCGTGAAGCGCAGCTAGTTATACATAGTTCCCATGTGGCTTAGTTAAAGCAGTTGCCTGGCAAGTGTAGACCAAGTAGGAAGGTCGAACCCCTTCAGGGGTTTTTTTTGATGATGCGTTTTTTATTCATAATATTTCAAAATGCCTTTTATACTTAGTTATTTATTTATACTTATTAACTTACTAGGCTGGGAGGGTGGTATAGGTGCTGGGCAAGCCTACTCCACCTGACAATGTCCCGGACACTACAGCGCCTTAAAATAGCAAGGATTAAAAGTTGCTTCCGCTGTAAAAATCATCTAAAATTAGATGTAAAAGCTAATTATTATTATTATACTTATGAGCAAAATTTAAATTACTGACAGTCAAAGGCTACGAGCTCCCTAAACAAAGTCAAAAATCAAGCTCACGGTAAAAAAAAAGTAATTAATAACCAAATAAATATTAGAGGGAAAACTATAATTATTATGCTCCGTAAAAATCTAGGCAGTTCTTCAAAACAAAATATACGAAATACAGAAAATTTCTGCCTTTACAAAAATTAATGCTGCGTACACAAACTGTAATAACTTCAGATGAAATAAAATACAGTAACATTTTGAAAAGGATTTGTACAATAGAAACCGTTGCTTCACACCATGCGCTTTTAACGCCAAATTGCGTGCTTTCAGACTTTCTGAATTGAATGTAAGGCTGTGGAGCTGAGTTTTTTAGTGTTATTCAACGTGAAAAATACGGATAGGATCTCATATCTATACAGCTGTTTTTTTCTATACAGCAGCCAATTTTGAAGTGAATAGCTGTAATCAAACTATCGTATAACTCTTATAGTATAAAGTAAACGAATAGTGAATCAAAGTTACGGGTAAAGTTTTTTTTTCTAAGCACGATGGACCAGCGCAGAGGCTGGAAATCTAATTCAAATGCGTGTAAATTGTTTAATTTCGAGGGCAAATTATTCAATTTAGTTTCGTTAAAGTGTACAAGTGTAATGAAAGTGAAAATCGGTGCAAAACAAGGAGTTTAGCGTTGTCTCCAAAGGTCGCGTGAACCATCATTGTAAAGAGCCACTATTTACAATCCTTGACTTGACTTTTACTACGACGACTTGACTGTTTTGATGCAAATTGCAAATGACTTGCAAAAATTGATAATACTTGACACTGGCTCCAGATAACCATAATCGGTTCACAACCGATAAAAAAAATTAATAACAAAAGAATGTATCTAAATTTCCATCGCCTACTGCCCTTATAAATTTATTTTCCATAGTTTTATTTTTAATTCTATACCAGCTGCCATACCATGATCGTTTCCCGTTGTTTTGTCGTTCTTTTTTCGCTCAAAAAATAAAATATATTTTACACACCTACTGATCTACAAAGTTACTTTATTTGACCAAAAAGGTCAACGTAAAGCGAGTCTTTTTTCCCTACGTGCATAAAGTGCTCATTATGCACCTAGGGCATAAAGTAAATTAAATTTGGAACTAAGGTGCTGGTGGCCTGTTTGAAATGGCCGGCCATTTCGAACAGGCCACCTAGACATAACACATAAAAAAATTAAAAAAACTGGGCAATTTTATTCTATTTTCACGGACGGAAGGGTAAAGCAAAAAGTTTTGGTTAGTATAGAGCCTCAACTTTTTTTTTTCATCAGCTAAGGCCGATGTGTGGTTTCGTCATTTTGAAGTAACATTGTTAAATTTAATTATTATAGAGCTGTCAATATATTTCATATACGTTGCATTAATCTTTTGTTTTGTTGTTAGTTAAATGCTTATTTTTGTAGCCCTTTTATTGTCTCGCAATAGATGTGTAAATTAGAGTATTCACCTCGGTACTAAAGCCTGTCTTTATCTTGGGCGCTTGAATCCCACGCTTCACTCAGGACTCTAGGTACCTAACTCCTTCGCTTCGCTCAGGAGTTAAGTTTTTAACACCCTCGCTGCGCTCGGGAGTTAACCCTCTAGGGTCCTTCGTACGCTTTGGATTCAATATGACGCCCGCTATATAAGACAGCACTTTAGTACCTCGGTGCATAAACTACTATTAAATAAAAAATACCCCGACTACAGTTAAGAAACCACAGATAATAATACAATTTTATTGTACTACCGTCTGATCTGCGCAAAAACATATCTGTGAAAAATATTAAACACAAACTAAGATTTTTTTTATATAAGTAAATTATAAATTATTACAATAATAATAACCATTAAATTCTGGCCTGTAAAATGTTTGTACAGAATACCTGCCCAGTTACTTACATCTACTTTTTTATTTTATGTTAATTTGAACCAATTGTATTAACCTACCTCCATTAGATTATGGACTATAGTATTTAGCATTCGTGTGGATTATTGATGTTAAGTAATACATTATGAATCAAGTTTTATTGTTTACTCTGGTAAATAAATTAAAAAAAAAGGTTTTTTTTAACTGAACGATAGCGACTTAGCGACGACTTATAAGATATCATGGTAGGGCTGGAGGAATCATAACGCCTCGCATTTTACCTTCGATACCTTATTACGATCTGACGCCTTGCTTCTTTGTATTTGTCATTTTATCTTAAGGAAGAATCAAACAGTAATCTGGCATAGACTATTCTAGGCGCATACAAGATCTAAACTAGGCGTAGTAGTTGGCCATGGATATTCCGTTTAAGCCTTAGCGCAACCTTCCCGTATCGTATTTTTGTTTCAAATTTGAAACCTAGCAAATCGAACCAGAGGCGGTTTTCGGTGAAAACTTCCAAATTAAATCCCTCGGTGACATTTTGCTAGTTTTTTAGTTCCTCTTGCATTTTGCAGTTAGGCATTCGATTTCAAAACGTAAACTCTGAATTGGAACACGTGAATAATAAAAAAATATATTTATATATTAGATACATAATAATATAGAATGAAATGACAATTGCTGTGGGTGCTTAGATGGTCTGATAAAGAAGCTTAAAACGTCGAAAGTATCATCGATTATATTCATAAAAGCGTTGGACAAAAAGAAATCCAAACACCTACTTAAACTAAGTAGGAACAATATTAGAATCATTATAGGAGTCCTCACAGGACACTGCCAGCTGAACAGACACCTAGTAAAGATAAGATAGATTGACGACCCCGTTTGTCCTAGTTGTCTGGAAGAAGATGAAACTAGCTAACACCTGGTAGTGGAGTACCCCGCATACGCTTAAGCCAGGAAAGAAATTATGAACTCAGATACCCTATCTGAAGGGGACCTGAGTGACATTACAATAGGGCAGTGGTAAAAATTCTGCAAAGTAACAGGTAGATTAAGTGGGTCGCCATCTACGTGAGTTACCAGTTAACTCAAAACCTTTAAGGGTCTTGGGAACTGGGTGAAATGGTCCCAACATGGGAGGACCTATCACCCGTCTTGTGCTTGCGCTGGCGTCTCCTACTAGAAATAATAATAATAAAATCATCGAATATGCTGGTAGACCTACTTCAGTGCCTTATTTAAACTATCTTCTTTCAGATAGATACCTTATCTCCTGGGACCAATGTAACCTATACACCTGACTTTACCTAGAACTTAGTAACTGAAAAACAATACACATTTTAACTGCATAAAAACACACGTCGTACGAAAAGCCATCACTTATTTTCACAAAGTAAACAGTTACGTCGAACTCTATCAATAATGAAAAAACTAAAAGTAGTTTTCACTTTAAATAAATGAATGGAAGGCTCTCTGCATTGACGTTGCCATTGTGTCCATAAAATAGGAAACTAGTCGGGAAATTTGGCATCGAAAACTCGTGAATGAACTTGACAAAGTAGAGAGACCCTTTTGTTAAAAATGTTAGAGCTGCGGTTCATCTAGCTTGAATTAAAGGCTTTTGACTAACAAACACGACATAGGCTGGGGATAAATAATTTGAACAGTTATTGTGTATTCATTTTTACTTTTTTTGTTTGCTGCACCACCGCACCGGTTCACATTTCTAAATGCGGACAATTTAAAATTTAACTGCGCCATTAGCACTCTAATTTTTTTATCAATTTTATTACTGTATGGAAAAACAATTATACAATTATTTTTCAATACGTACGACTAAAGTAAATTTATTTATATCATATATTACAGAAAAATATGAACATTTCTTTATTTCTACAGAATCAACAGCACTTAGGAATATTATGCTACCGCAAGTTATACAAGTCATACTGTCTTTTGGTAAATTCAAAATATTTATCATATTTTCGTAAAGGAAAACCGAATGAAACATTTTCGTTTAAAAACAGCAAAAATTATTTAAGCGTAGCAGGATATTTTTTCAAGATTCGAATATTTAAATCATAAAGTCTTATCGGGATCTCTGTATCCTTCCATAAAAGATATATATCTGAGTTGAATAAAGATTTTATATCTCGCAGCGTGAATTTGTATAAAATGGCTCTCCTTTTATAATTTAACGATGATTATGATTTGGATTTAGAAGAAAAGGGAATTTATTAACTTCATGTTAGTGTTATTACCTAAGTTGAAAATATACTTTAGGTATCACTAGCAGCACCTCGCAGTTTTACTCGCGTAAATCCCGATTCTGGCGAAATATCGGGATAAAAATAACCTTTGTATTATTCCTGGTTTACAGCGATCTGCACAGTAAGTTTCATCGCAATAGGTTTAGATTTTTGGCTCGCTAGCCTCCAGGCGCTGAGCAAGCAGCCTGTCTATGCAGAAGTAGCCTTACTGTTTTTGAGTTTAGGAGCTACTTTACTGTTTAAATACATACATATGCTCGAAGAGCCCTCAGATATTGAGTGCGTATTGCGCCGTGAAAGAAAACATTGAATGCGAACTGTCCTAGGCGAAATCTCACTATGGTCCAAACACATTTATTTATTTACCCCGACTTTCATTCCGAAGGTCGTGGTTTCAAATCCCGGCCGCGTACCAATGTGTTTATCTTTAACAAAAAAATATGTGTGCTATTAACATTGCTCTTACGATGAAGGAAAACATCGAGACCTTAACCTACCTACCTTAACTCCTATGAACTTTATGAATAATTTTTGACATGTAATGATTAATTACCAATAAATGAGTATTTGAGTATTTGAGTATTTTGAGAGAAAAAACCACAGCTTAAAATCACGCACAAAGGCCGAATACCCAAAGGGCTAATTGCAACACACAAGTTAAAACTTTCACTTTAACTTTTATTCTGTTAGTAGTATATGGTATTGTAGCGTTAATAGAAGTATATCATCTGTTAATAAAATAAGAGGCCGTCTTAGTGAGACAGTCCCGTTTTTACCCTTTGACGTTTTTACTCCATCAATTCTATGCATACAATAAAATGTTAAATTGTCTGTAGGCACCTATATTTATGCCATATACCTATGTTATTTTTTCCTACAAATAAGCTTTCGAGCCTGTAGTAAAAGCTCCTCTGTAATTTGTCCAGTAGAATTTTTCCTTAGTGCCACAATTCTTTTGGGAATACCCTCACAGTTTTTTTCACAAATTTTATTTGACTTGTTTTATGGAAGCTTGATAAGATTTGTTATTGTTCTCTCAAGGTCAATTTAGGGTTTTAATTTCTAGATTTTATGCTAATGTTTATAGACTTTTCTTCGGTTTTAATGCTTTGCTTTTTCTATATTAAATATTTTTTAACGCTCGAATTTTCATTTATTTAAAACCGTAACTAAATCGGTCCAGTCGTTTTGGAAATAAATGGTAACATTCAAAAGCCCACAAGTAAATAAACGAAAATTCGCACATCGTTCTAGAGACATGGAATTTCGAGGGTGTGTTCCATGTAAGATAAATAATTATAATATGTATGCATTTACAAAAAAAAAGTATATTGATTATGTAGTTGTCTAGTACCCATAGTACAAGCCTAGTGCTTAGTTTAGTGCTAGATTGCGCTGTGTGTAATGTCGTGCAAGAGTAAGATAATAAATAAATCGTTGCATTCGTTTTAGTAGCACGGAAATTAGTAACAGAAATCCTGTCATTCGTACACTGAAAACTTCCTTCGTCCTTCCTTTTACATCCTCCCAACTTTACATGGTAATAAAATTTAAAATTTTGACAGCCCCTGTGGCGCGTCGAGCAAAAGTCTGACTGCAATGCAGAAGGCTGCGGGTTCGATTCCCGTCGGGTGCAAATATTTATGCTTAAAAATAAATATTTATATCTGGTCTGGGTGTCTTTCTATTTATAATAAACTAGCTGCGCCCCGCGGTTTCACCCGCGTAAGTCCCGTTCCCGTTTCAGTTCCCGCGGGATTAAAAGTATTCTATGTCCTTCTCCTGGTTCTAAGCTACCTCCCCACCAATTTTCAGACAAATCGGCTCGGCCGTTTTTGAGTTATAAATGGTGTAACTAACACGACTTTCTTTTATATATTACAATAATATATAGATAGAAGATAGATAGAGAAGAAGATATAATGCATGTATTTACAGAAAAAAAGTATAATATGTAGTATATCCGTAGTCTAGTACCCATATTACAAGCCTAGTGCTTAGTTTGGGGCTAGATTCCGCTGTGTGTAATGTCGTGCAATTTTTATTTATAATTATTTTTTTATATCGCAAAGTAAATTATTAATAAATCGAACTAACTGTCAGCCTCTAGTGGTTTCTAGTCTTAAGATTTACGCATATGAAAGATCACGGGGTCCATAGCTTAGACTATCTACATGCGGATCTTTATCGGTTCAGCAGTTTTTGCGTCAGAAAGCGATGATATTGCTAGGTAAGAACATATAAATCTTATTATAAGCACCCCAAAAAATACCAAATACTCACAAAATTCTCATCTACAAAGTTACGAATAAGTATTTAGAAAATGACATTATTCTGCTCTATTTCGTTTAGGAATGATGAAATGAGAAAATTGCTTTCTAAGATCTCATTCCACGCCCAAAATAACTAAACATCTTTAGACGTAGGTATATTTTATAATTTGGTGCAAATTCTTAGGCCGAAATAACTTCTACTATTCAGACTGAAATCTATAGTCCGTACTTTGAATTTGCTAAGCAAAAACTGTGACTTAAGACAATGTTTGGTATTTATAAAGCGATCGTTGCAACTATACAGAGTTTTGATAAGTAAAGTCGAAGTTTTTTAAAAGTAGAAATGAAAATCATTCATAAATAATGACCTAAACTTTGCTTTTCTGTTATGACTAGAAAGTTTTTTTAATTTGTTCGTAAACCTATTACAAAAAGAATTTCAACCATAAATTCCAATTCAAAGTTTATGCTTAGTTTTTGCTAAGCTCGTCAGTCTAAGTAAAGGTAAAGTACGCGCTGTAGATTTTAGCCTTAGTCACGTATTTCATAACTGTATTGTCATAATAATGCTTTACATTGTTAGATTTTTCACAAAAAAGGTTTATTTAGCATGTGTTGGTATTTTTGCAAGAAATTACTAACGCTTCAAAAGCTTAAGCGAAAATTATAAAATTTCCAGAAATTGACAAATTGTTGAACTGATTACAATAAAACTTGATATGCAGATAGCTAACGATGTGTATTACAACATTAGGAAATTGTAATCCACAAATTTTCATGAGATGGGACTTACATGGGTGCAAGGATCGCAGTTAGTGTTAAAATAATAATACTTAAACATCAATTTATACAAGTTTGTCCCTGTCTAAAAAACTGTCAATATACCATAGATAAATTTCTATAATATGTATTCCCATAATGAAGTTAACGAAAATTTCAATTCAATGTCATCGCAGTCAATTTTCAATCACTAATTTGACGGTTGTCAAAAAACATTTGACATGTCTCCAAGCTAACGTCAAATGTTATTTGACTACCGTCAAATTTGACATTGAAAATTAACTGCGTTGACATTAAAATAATAATAATTACCTGTGTGGATTCGATACAGGGTGGCTATAATCAGCTGGCGATCGAGACAAGTTTAAGGAAATGAGGGAGGCATTTGCCCAACAGTGGGACACATCAGCCAATAAAAAAAACAATCCAAGTATCCATTTCAACAGTATTTAACTTACTCATGATTTAGAGTAAAATAAATACTATAGGCCGGCTTGCTCCAGGCTAAGTTTATTTAACCCCGGGTGTATTTAATACGGTGTTAATTCCTTACAATGTTAACAGTATTGTATTTTTAAAAACTAACTCGAACTGACAAAATTACTGCCCAGTAGACCATGTCTATCGAATAATTATAGTGATACAAAAACAACATTTACACTAATTCAAAACTCACCTTCTAAATACCATATCCGAACACTACATCCGTCACTAAATTTAATATTACACTTACACTAATTGTCACTTATAATTTAAACTTGTCTCTGGTTTAGCTCACGATAGTGAAAGGAGCAATTTCTCGCACACGACCGCTCGCTTCGAAGGCCGTGGGGCTACTGAAGTACAGATGAAAATGAACCTAATTTTCACGGTTGAGCAGTCACGAGGTTGTGGGGAGGCTGCGAATTAGTTTCTAGATTTGGTAATAGATGGGGTTGTTTTAAACAAATAGTTGTTAATGACTGGGTAGGTGGGTGCAGGCTCTTAGTTTAATATGTACTTACTAAGTAAGCCATTATTTTTTTAATATTTACTTTTCCGTTGACTTATGATTAAGATGTCACATATTATAGTGATATGTTATCTATGGTAATAGTGAAAATTAACGTGTCAAAAATTGTATCCAAAATCTGATAAACTATCATTTTGGAACCCCCAGTGTAGTTACTTCTAAGCCATATTTCAAAATAAAAAAACTCAATGAAAGGATGTCCTTTCATTGAGTTTTTTTATTTTGAAATATGCATGCTACACTTTAGACTATATTGACGCTCACCATCTCATTATGTAGAGTGTCTAAATTTAAAAAACACCTACATGACTAGAAAACTAATTTAATTTTGAACTACATTTTCGTAGCATGTTGCTACGATGCTACAAGTTAAGTAAATTTCGTAGCACATTGCTACGAAGAAGCTACGGCTAAGCTGAAATGCGTTTTGCAAATGAAACGCCAAAATGAACAACTATTTGCTTTAGAAATTTTGCTTGAATGCGGTTTTTCTACTAATATTTAGATAGAGATATGTTCACAGTACTATTTAGCTTAGTACGGTATGTTTTTAGGAATCCGTACCCAAATTAAGGGTAAGAAACGGCACCCATCCTGTAAGACTTTACTCTGACTGTTTGTCTGTCTGTAACCAGGCTGCATCTCATAAACCGTGATAGCTAGACAGTTGACATTTTCACACATGATTGTATTTTCCGTTGCCGCTATACTTAACAATAATAACTAAAAAAAAATAATCGAATCAATTTTTATTTAGGATCAAACACAACAAATTTGTATTTTTATTTATTGAGAAGTATTGTCCTTCATCCTCTATTTTATCCCCTTGGGGGTAGGATTTATACAAAATCCTTTCTTAGCGGATGCCTACGTCATAACGTCTACCTGCATGCCAAATTTCAGCCCGATCCGAGGGTGTTTGCCTAACTGGCCAATATAGAGAAACATAAATTTTTGTTATCCTACCGCCTGTACTTAACCTATATTATGATGAATAAATGATTTGATTTGATTTGATTAAAGAAAACAAAAACACGTCGCTCTTTTTTTGGCGGTAGAAACTTGTTTTACCTTTCTCTGTTTTATGAATCCTCACAATAAAAATTTATTTAATTTCGTTTGTAGGTAAATTTTGTTATATCTTAAACCTTCTGAAGCTGATTGCGATTACTAAACGATCGGCCGATAACTATGTGGCGCGTCGGGCGACTGCAACTCAGGGGGTTGCGGGATCGACTCCCGCTACTTTTTTGTGCTTAGACTAGGTGTAAGTCCCGATCGCACAGGAATATCAGGATAAAAAGTAGCCCATCTTTTAATCAAGATCACCAGCTATCTGTGTACCAATTTTCATCGCATTCGGTTCATAACAAATATGTGAACTTTCGCATTTATAATATTACTAGAATAACGAAGATGGTTTGTTTTCTAACAATAAGTCTCGAATTTTTGATTCATCTTTTTGAAAGGCGCGTAAGTAGGTTCCTGAACACTGACTTTGGAACTGTTAAAGCTGCGACGAGTTTAAAATGCATCACTATCGGCGTCCTTTTTTGGAAATTTATATATTAAAGAATGTTAAAAATAGACAAATTACATCTCAGTTAACCTTTAAAAAGCCAACTGTAAAGTTGGCGAAAGCTCGGTTCAAATAATGAATAAAAACGCGATAAAACCGGATAAATAAAGTGTTTTATTATGCAAAATCGCGAAAACCATAGAAGAAATTAATTTATATATTGCATATTCAGTAGGTCTGAGTATAGGTTACTATCTATTTTTATACCTAATAATAAAATCGCGAAAACAGAAGAAAAAACTACATAAAAGTCTATTATATTTTGTACGAAACAGTTAACCTTCACCCCATATTCATAATAAATAGAAGATGTAATTTGCCGTTTGTATTTGTCACACAACAGACGCCAGTGTTTACCCATTAAGGCGGCGATAGATGATAATCAACGGTCCTTGTCCGATTGCATATAAATGAGCGAGATGGAATTGCGTGAAAAAATCTACAATTTCTCGTAAAATCAATAATTAACGATGATTAAAATAATATTTTTATAAAATGCGATGAAGGGGTTCTAGGTATTGTATTTTCTAATATTATGATGCCTATAATAAAATATAGCGGTTAAGGATTTAGAAGAAAAATTGATTTATTTTGTAAAACAGGGGTAACTTTGCCCGTGTAATAGTGGTATTTAAAGTTATTTTTTATTGTTTTTGAAATGAAGGGGACACTTCTTGTATCATGTACAATAACATTAAACATTGTTCAAAGATCTATTTGATACCGGTTATGAATAAAACTATTCAATCGGAAGGGCTTTCACATGAGTCGCGTCCTTAAGGTATTTAGTTCACTTACTTTCTGTACAAAAATAGATTCAAGAGGAAATAAAGTAGGTAGAATGTATTTTTAGAAGTAGTAATGAATCTACGTAAATAGGTAGATAATTTGAACGCTTTATTCCAGAGTTTTTTGGCTGCTCTTTCTTTTTGTGGCTAACCTAGTGTTACAGTTTCAGGGCACCCTAAAGCCTCTAAATTGACTTAATGATTGCTATCAAAGATAATAACCTCGACGACCTCTGTGGCGCGTCGGGCGGACGCTTGGCTGCAATACAGAAGGTTGCGGGTTCGATTCCCGCTGGGTGCAAATATTTATGCTTAAAATAAATATTTGTATTTGGTCTGGGCGTATTTCTATGTATAATATGTATGTATTTACAAAAGAAAAATAATTATAAGTAGTATATCCGTTGTCTAGTCACCGTAACACAAGCTTAGCAGCTTACCATGGGGCTAGATGGCGCTGTGTGTTCGTCACAGGAATTATTTATTTATTATTTATTATTTATAACCGGGACGAACTGCTTAACGTGCCTTTGTGCCACATAGGTACATTATCCTTCACCCATCCAAGTAAACTCCGCAACAGGCGTCGCTTAACCCGCACAGTTAAATCCGATCGGTGATAACAGAAAAGTCACCTAAACGACCAGTTAGACATTATGCAGTACATTGCTGCTGCTTCGACGTAACGCGGTTTATTACCGGTGATTACCTCAAAGCAGCAATGTAATGTATAGTGCCTGTCATTTTTTACAATTGTCAGACGTCTACTGGATAGATAACATGGGTGCTGATGTCCCAACATAGCAACAAAACCGTTTTATAGATAAAGATCATTGAATAAAGATTTAAAAAAAATGTATTGAAACATCCATGGAAGTTTAAAATCGTGTAAATTCATATACTTACTTACCTACCAAAGTTGTAAATTTAAAATAACACCTATTTTCAGAAGTTACCATAATACCCCGACCATTATAAATACGAGTAAAACGGGGAAATGTTTTGCATCCGTTTCTCATTTCAAAGTATTTGCCTTTAAAATAACTGTTATTTATTTGAGTTTCTTAAAGAATTCGTTGCTGTTAAAAATCGCAAAGGAAGAAATGTTGAGACGTTCTCTCCGATATAAATTCAATTCCAGTCGGTACAGAGGTCTTATTCTGTACTTATACTAGCTAGGTCTCGCGGTTTCATCCGTGTAAGTGAAGTCGAGAATTTCGTTAAACCGTTACTTATCGATTGCCTCCGTCTTAGAAATAACACATACTCCAACCAAACAGAGCAGTCAGCATTTTATCTATCTATATATATAGCAAAGGAAAAAAGGACAAAAAATCTGTACTTGGAAGTAAATTTAAAAAAATGTCTAGAGAACCTATCATCGCTACGCTCGATCAGTCAACTAACTTAGTTTAGCCGACGGCGAGCGAAGTGCAATGAAGATCACAATGTCATATTGACGTGATGGGAATGATTTATATAAGACCGTCACGAGCGCCGGCCGGGTCCGAGCTTCGTTGTCCATTGCTCGGCCGCCACTCGGTTGCAACAGGCCGATCGACTGCTCGCCGCGCAATGGACAACAAAGCTCGGACCCGTGACTGTCTAATATAATTCATGCCTTAATTTGCCATAGCAAAATCACAACTAGGCAAATTTTAACTTGATATTTGAAAACTACAGCTAGGAAAATTTACCTTGATATTCTACGTGTCTGAATAATTCTGTCTTCCCAGCGTTCTCAGAATAAGCACTTTAACGAAATTTATTTGTTGATAAGTCAGCAGCGAGGGAATTTCCTCCATAAATACTTGTTTTAATTGAGTTTTAAGTGTTTATGTGAATGGTTTATTTGATTCCCGTTCACGAATGGTGACAAAGTGTCGCGAATCGAAGCCAAGACTCGGTTTTTGTTTATTTAATTTTATCTGCTTGTTATATCAATTACGTCTTAAGTTAAAAGAGAATTGGTATAATTATGAAGTTGAAGCTGGTAAAATGCCTATAGTGACTCATTATCATAATAAATAGTAGCGTCTTACGGTGTCACCTGTGTAAGAGATTTAATTTATATTAGACTTTCACTCGGTTGTAACAGACCGATGGACTCCTCGCCGAGCAATGGACAACGAAGCTCTGATCCGTGACGGTCTAATATAAATCAGCCCTAAGTCCCGATCCCGTGGGTTTTTTGAAAAACCCTCTCTTAGTGAATACTTACACACCACAAAGAACACAATCTCCAAAAATCATGTATCCGGCACCAGCGGTTTGGGCTCTGCGTTGATATATAGACCATTGAGTCAGTCAGTCAGGACTTGAATAATTGATCGTGTTTAATGTGACAAAATGTGTTCAAGTGTGGATGATTTATTATGTTCTTTTATGGATAAACTGCACAATACTACAACCTTACCAGCCCCCACTCCCAGATTATCTCTCCAGTGGACGTCTGACAACAGTGGAAAGTAACAGCACTATGCAGTATATTTCTGTTTTGAGGTAGTTACAGGTAATTTAAATAACCACACTACGTCAAAGCAGCGGGTTAGGTGGCATATGGCCCCTCTCTCCAATTTGATAGTGGTCAACTGAACCCACGCTAACTTTCACTTATTTCACGAAAAAACGAGTAGCTAGTATATTGTAAAATAATAATCCTACTAATATTATAAATGTGAAAGTGTGTGTTTGGATGTTTGTTACTCTACCACGCAAAAACTACTGAACCGATTGCGATGAAACTTGGAGTATAAGTAGTTACCGGGAATAACACATAGGCTACATTTAATCCCGATATTCATGCGGGAACGGGACTTACGCAGGTAAAACCGCGAGGCGCGGCTAGTTTAATAATAATCACGCAAAAACTACTAAACCGATTGCGATGAAACTTGGAATAAAAGTAGTTGGATTCTATCCCGCTTAATTAATAATTCAAATTATGCACGTGTACCTTAGAGACTAACATACTTATAGAATATATATATATATATATATATATATATATATATATATATATAGACTTCAGTGCTTTTTATCTATACCAACTGTATGTTAAACAAAGTCTAAGGAACAAAATTGTCAAATTCCAAAGCGGACATTTTCATTTTTCAAGAACACTTAAACCGTGTCCTTCAGTTAACTCAATTTAAACTTCTTTTTGTTGAAAAACTTTTTATTCGCTGGAATATATTTTAGATGTTCGGATAGGATTAGTAGAATTACTCGTAAAAGAAGGATTCTTTGTATCAAAGTAAAATTTTCAAAGCCTTCCCAGACTACAAAGTACGAAGACTCATTTCACTTTTGAACGAAAATTTCACTCGCGTTCTTTGAAAGGATCACTTGTTTATGTACGTATTATGTATGGGAGTACAAGTAACATGTTTTACAATATATCAAAAGAAGCGTAAAGACATCACGGGGAATATTTGTTATGTTTGGTTTGTCAGGCATGCCTCGAGCTATCTGGACGCTGTATGCTGTGTGCAGCTTTCTGTACGTAGCTGAAGACTTATGAATATGACTAGATGCGCCTCACGGTTTCACCCGCGTAAGTCCCGTTCCTGCAAAAATATCGGGATAAAAAGAAGCCTATGTGTTATTCCAGACTTTCAGCTACTTATACTCTAAGTTTTATTACAATCGGTTCAGTATTTTTTGCGTGATTGAGTAACAAAAATATATACACATTTTCGATATATGGTAAACTTGGTAAAAGCACCTAAAATGTGATCTTACCCATAGTGCGGGAAAACGTATCTACATAATAGAAAGGAGACCTTGGATCAAGTAACAATGCAGGTACTTATTAGTTTCTAAAGAATTCATAGTTGTTCATACTCATATGTGCTACTGTAAGCCTTTTCGTTTGGTGTAAGTCATAGAAGGTAGACGTTAATCAAGATTTAAAATAGTATTTTGAGGTTTCTTAAACATGTATTACTTGTGAATCTTACTTCTGATTTGATTGTGATTTTGTTACTCTTTCACGCAAAAACGCGAAACTTAAAATATACTTAGTTGGCGATGTTGGCCTATTTATCCCGATATTCCCGCGGGAACGAGACTAACGCGAGTGGATCCGCGGGGCGCTGCAAGTAACCAATATTAAGTGAAAAAATAATTTATAAAACACAATTTACTCTAATTTTGAATTGGTGCTACACTACATAAGTCGAGGTTGAAAAGAAAAAAAAAAACAAACGATGCGCCATTTGACCAATTGTTCAGCAGAGCTGGTTAAAGTTTAAATTTAAAGAAAAACGTTTATAACTATTTTATTTATTAATGATTTTTGACATTTTTTGTTGTTATTTTTTGTACAAATCAAATTTTCTGCTTTATATGTTGAATTTAATTTTAATTAATTAAAGTTGATTTTTGCGAACTCTTAGAATTAAAAAATGAAAAATAGTCTTACACAAACGCACCTCAGACTCCTGGAACTACGAAACGTTGGATTGGCGTTGAACAAATAAATAAAAGCAACGCGATTAAAATCGGATAATAGGTTTTATTAAACACAAAAAATACCTAACTTCTTAAAACTCTTTTCTCCTATTACCTAACCCACACTAAAAGCTTAGTTCGAACCTACGTCAGCAAGCATTGTCCCAAAGGAAGACTTTCGTATTGTTAGGGTATGATTTACAGTAGCGTTGAAAACTTGGATTATTGAAACTGCACAATGGGTCACAGCTTCTGAGAATGAAGGTGGGACGTGAGGAACGTAAACTATTTTTTGTTAGAAACAAGTTTAAGTACCTTATAAAGTGTTATTATAGGTTTTCTAGATTGAACTAGGTTTTACTATAGTTGGGCTAAATATAATAAATAAAACTTGTAATAAAACACTTTATTTACCGTGCTTAATCGCGTGTTATTCATGATTTTTAAACGATCGAGCTTTCGCCAACTTTACAGTTGGCTTTTTCAAGGTTGACATAAACACTTTTTTAAAGCGTTTTATTATGCAAAATCACGAAAACCATAGAAGAATATTTCTTTTTTTTTTATTGCTCAAGGCATTTTAAACTTAGAAATATTTTTTACAAGGAAATATATTTCCAAACAATCCCCATGACAGGATTCGAACCGCCTAGCCTGGTCGCCTGGTTAGCGAAAGGACGCAGGTTCAAATCCTGTCATGGGTATTTTTTGGAAATATATATCCTTGCTTCAAATATTTCTAAACCATAGAAGAAATGAAATACTACCTGTGTTTTGAAGTTTAAACCGCGTAAGTCCCTTTCCTATGGGAATATCTCGGTAAAAAGGCCAACATTCAACTAATGAACCGATAGCAAGTTTAATCGGTATCGTTTCATTAGTTTTTGCGTGAAGAAATAACATACGAACTCGTTTACCTATTTAAACGCCAACTTTGACATCTAACTAATATTATAAAGCTAAAGAGTTTGTTTCTATGTTTGTTTGTTTAAACCAGAAACTTTCACATACATACATAAACTTAAACTTTGACATACAAACTTACATACAGAGGGCCCTTTTTGGCCATGGTAGGCCATGATGTCTTATAAGTCGTCGCGTTGTAATTCAGCTAAAAAAAACATCAAATAATTTAAAAAAAAGAAAAACCAACTTCAAAAAATAACAAAGTTTTTTTTTAAATTGTTTGTGGATATTAAAAGTAGTCGGGGTATTTTATATTTAAAATTTACTTTCTTCTATGGTTTTCGCGATTTTGCATAATAAAACACTTTATTTATCCGGTTTTATCGCGTTTTTATTCATTATTTGACCCGAGCTTTCGCCAACTTTACAGTTGGCTTTTTCAAGGTTGACTGAATAAAAACGCGATAAAACCGGATAAATAAAGTGTTTTATTAAAATTTACTTATTTTTTTTTAACGACAAAAGGACGACATAGCAACGACAAACGAGGATGGTAGCGCGGATTAACTTTTACATCTATACTTCTTACTAATATTATAAACGCGAAAGTTTGTATGTAAGTATGTATGTATGTGAGGTTGTTACTCTTTCACACAAAAACTACTAAACCGATTTCGATGAAACTTGGAATATAGGTAGCTGGGGTCCTGAATTAACTCATAGGCTACTTTTTATTTCGATATTCCCGCGGGAACGGGACTTACGCGAGTGAAACCGCGGGGCGCAACTAGTTAATTATAAAGCTGAACAGCCCCCCTACCGCGTAACTCCCGTCGAGTTCAACTCGGCGTCGATTTGGGAATACGATGCTTTTGATAACGGGGTTGGAAAAAGCTTTCGACGTCGAAAATTGTCGACGTTAAAGCCATAGACATTGTTTCTATGTTTGTTTATTTAAACCAGGGACTGTATACTGGTATGAATATCTGTACAATATTTTTCTGTATGACGTCATACCTTTTAATTTCGGCACTCAGAAATGGCAGTACAGATATTTTTTGTTTTGAATTACATTCATACCTTTATATTTGGGTAGCGTCAAATTGTAATACAGTCTATCTAAGTACTTTTTGCTTTGTAAGTAATTGTTCTGTATCTACTTAAATTATTACAACCTGGTTATGTTTTAAGGGAAAACGCCCAATTTTAAGTAATAAAATAACAAAACATGAGTGTGATACCAAATGTTAAAGCTGACTGATGGTTACGAATATACGAAGATCTAATATATTTGTAGGAAAGCGATCGCTTTATGTTACACAGACACTTAAATCACCTCGCTCTGCTCACTGAGAAAACCGATTTAATAAAATAAGAAAAAAACAATTATTTTCAGCTTCAATACCTGCTAAAACACCTTTAAACCTACATTCTACATCTTACGAAACTCAATTTTTTATTTCATACAAAACTCCACTGTCTTACCGAGTAAGTTTTAATTAAACTTCGTTTTATTGTGAAGGGCTTTGTCCAAAACTTTTGTGTGCCAAGTTCAATACTTTGGCAGCACTTAGCTCGGCTAATCCAAATTACGTCACGGGATAAAGTGCTGCGAATTGATTGGGGAAGATCTTTGTTGCGGGTTTTTAACTTAAGATTTAAGATTTAGTATTTGAGCTTCGGAAGGATTTATAGCAGTATTTGCTAATGAATGCTTTGGCTATCTGTTTCGATCAATATGATTTTTTTTTCATATTGAGGCAGTTAACGAAAAATGCTTGTCAAATTTCCGGATGGATTTTAACCTACCACCCCAAATGCCTATTTAACGTAAGACGCACCCCAGATCTGCGTGTTTAAAGCTTGATGGTTATACCCAAGACGGATACCGCTGTCTAATCTAAAACGTTTCCAACTAATTAAGACTGACGGTTTGCATTGACATATTTGAAAATTGAAGTATTAGATAATATAGTTATTAACTAACTCTTAAGAAATTGTACTAAGTTCCAGACCTACTATGTTATCTTCGCTTTTACGGTGAGGAAATAAATCGTAACCCCTTTATGAGGAGGCCCTATGTTGGGACAAATTAGAAGGCTAACAAAAAAATCGTTCGCTCGCATTAACTTCATTTATTCTATGTTTATAATGTTTTGTGTTTATCTGGACGTATTATTTAAAGGTACATAATATATTATACTTTCCTACAAATAAGCTTTTAGGCCTGTAGTAAAATCTCCATTGTATATTGTTTCATATTGATAACAATAATTACTGTTTGCTTTCAATTTCTATTTATTTCGTCTAATTTATTATACATTTCCGCTTCCAAAATGTGTACTGCACTTAAACATCAACCACCAAATTCTCGATATTATTACACAAAATCTACACGCACGCTTTGTATTGTCATCAGAAAATCAAATACGTCAACATTAGAGAAGCTTTCAGAGACGAATATCAAAAGTAAACACACGCGCGAAGCTATTACTTTGGGATGTTCAGTTCGGGTTGTGTCACTCGGCTCCAACGACAGTGTTAGAAATTTCCTGTTCTATACTTACTTTCCACTACGTTCCAACTTTATTCAAAGCACGGGGATGTTTGTGTTATTGCTTTTGTACAATCGTATTACTCTCTTATCCAAAAAATGACCGCTCTGGGTGTTACTTGTCTGGCACGACTGTTTGCCACCTTGCTAATGAAAGACGTGAAAACCGGTTAAAAGTTAAAACTATAAGGAAGTTAAAATACTTTATTTATCAATCTTGAAAAAGCCAACTGTAAAGTTGGAAAAAGCTCAGTCGTTTAAAAATCATAAATAAAACGCGATCAAACCCGGTAAACAAAGTGTTTTATTATGCAAAATCGCGAAAATCATAGAAGAAATTATAAGGTAGTTAACAAACTTTTCAAATTCATAGGATTTGTTAACATAGACATTCTATAAGATAAGATAAGATAAGATAAAACTTTATTGTACCAAAATATTACAAAAAAAAAAATACATAAACAAATACTTACAGCCAATTATAATAAAGGTACAATTGGCGGCCTTATCGCTAAAAGCGATCTCTTCCAGACAACCTTTGGATGGACAAGAATTGTAAGAGGGGATGGGTGGGTATAAACGCATGAAAGGAAAAATTATTGAGAAATATAAATAATATTGATAGTAGGTAGGTACGTAATAGAAATAAAAGTAGTTATCAATAAATAGTATACTTTAATAATATATTATAGATTACATATATACCATGTATAATATATACATACACATATACCACATTATATATACACACATATACACAAATATAATATAAAAAACAATCAAACGCATAAAAGTGTAGGTAATATATTCAATGAGCAAGACACCTATCTGTTCGACCTACCAGATTCGACGAGGTCAAGGTAATGTTTGTACACATTTGCTTTAAAACTCGCCAAAGATTTACATTGGCGGATAGACGCAGGCAGAGAATTCCACAATTCCACACCGCGAGCGGTGAAGGAATTTTGATAGAAAGAAGAGGAACGATCAGGGATCTTTAGAAGAAGGGCCTTAAAAGAACGGACTGACTGAGTGGGAGAGTGACTAAAATTAAAGCGGGATTTTAAATAAGTGGGTGATGTAGGGAGAAAGAGAATTCTGAAAACAAGAGAGAGAATATGTGAGTCCCTACGCAGGCGAATGGGCAACCATTTAAGCTTTCCGCGGTACTCCGAAACATGGTCATATTTGCGGAGTCCGTAAATAAAACGAATAGCGAGATTTTGGAGCCGCTCAAGCTTGTCTAGTTGTGCTTCGTTCAAGTCAAGGAAGCATTCATCTGCGTAATCAAGGACAGGAAGCAAAAGGGTTTGTGCTAACATAATTTTGGTGGCAGTAGGTAGGAAATTCCGCAACCTTCTAAGCGAAGCGTTGGATGCGAACATCCTCTGCCTCAGCCTAGCGAGCTGCGGATCCCAAGATAGATTGCTGTCTATAGTGATGCCAAGGCTCTTGACTTCGGTGCTGAAGGGTACAAGTGTACCGTCGAGAACAATCTGTGGTAAGCGTGAGTAATTCAATGTATCAGTAAATCTTTTGCTACCTATGATTATTGTTTGTGTTTTAGCAGGGTTTACTGTAGTGCCATATGACTTGCTCCAATCACAAATTTTTCTAAGATCGTCGTTAATAGAATTTATAGCTGTATCCAAATTAGCAACGGGTGCCTGAGCATAAATGTGCAGATCATCCGCGTACATGTGGTAGAAAGAAGAGAGATTAGAAGATATTGTATTAATATAAAAAGAGAAAAGGAGGGGAGAAAGTACGCCGCCCTGCGGAACACCGGCAGATATTGAATTCCAAGAAGAGTACTTCTCGTCAATTCGAACACGTTGCCGCCGCCCAAACAGGTAACTTTGAAACCAGACAATCACCGACGGACATACATTAAGAGAGCGGAGGATGCCGAGAAGCAGCTCGAAGTCAACGTTATTGAACGCATTGCTGAAGTCAAGAAGGGTGAGTACAGTGAGTTTTTTGTGATCCATACCAAGTCGAATGTCATCAGTTATCTTGACTAATGCTGTTGTGGTGCTGTGTCCTGGGCGGAAGCCAGACTGGAACGGGTTTAACAAGGAGTTTTTGGAGAGAAAGGCACTTAATTCTTTATGAACGAGGCGTTCTAGGACTTTAGAGAGGAATGGAAGGATAGATATTGGGCGGTACTCAGTGAAGGATGAAGGGTTGGTTTTTTTAGGTAGCGGAATTATCTGAGCTTCTTTCCAGGCCACGGGAAAACAGTTAGTGGAAATAGATGTATTGAAGATAAGACGGATAACATCAAATATCTCATCGATTATTGGCAGGATCATATTTCGACTGATGCAATCAGTACCCACTGCACTAGAAGAGATGGATTTAATAGCACTCCTAACGTCTACGTCGGTGAATTGCGAGAAAGAAAAAGAAGAGGTATTGGGTAGTTGTTTTGACGAAAGATAAGAAAGACTCTTAGACCTAGTCACGTTACTAAGATTAGAGGAACCGCAAAAATGCTGGTTTAGCATATTTAAGTCAAGATCATTAGAAAATTTTGAATTTGCACGTGATTTACCAACTCCCATAGACCTGAGAAACTTCCAGACCTTAGAAGGATCCTCGTTTTGTACTGACTCGTGAATATGTCGGCGTAGTGCATCTCTACACACTCTGTTGCAGTGATTGCGCAATTTATGGTATTTAGACTTATTTTCAATGCAAGCATTACGCTTCCATTTGCCTTTGGCTACATTTTTTTTATGCATAAGAGAACGAATTTCGTCTGTGAGCCAAGGCGAAGGAAGGTGTTTAATTTTAACCCTACGCAAGGGAGCATGCTTATCGTACAGACTAGTTATAATCCTACCAAAAGCAGCAAGCATATCATCTACGTTTGGGGCATCAACAACTTCACACCAGTCAATATCCCGTGCATCACTACGGAGAGACTCTAAATCCATACCACCAAAATTACGACACAGAAGAACTTGTGCCTTAGGTTTCGGAGGACGAATTTTGTAGGAAAGAAATATCAAATCATGATAAGAAAAAGCGTCTGCCGAGCACTGGCCGTGTTTGGCCACATTGTTAGGGGAGGAGACAAGCATGAGATCAAGAAGAGAAGGAGTACAATTTGGAGAGTGATGAGTAGAATTTAGGGGCAAAATAGTAAGATTAGAAGAATTAGCGAGATGCTTTAATTTATCTGTTCTGTGATCGAGTTTAATTAGACAAGTATTAAAATCACCCATAATAATGGTGTGATTGTATGACGGGGTAAGGTCTTCAAGAAGTTTTTCGAAGGAATGGAAGTAGTTCACCTCCTTATTTGGACTGTAATATACCCCCAATAGCAGTTTTGTTTGAGATAAGGTTACTTCAATAAATAAGTGCTCACCAGCATTTGCCGGTGGTGGTTGTCGCGATGTGCTAACTACTGAGTAAGGGATATGCGATTTGAGGTAGATCGCAAAACCTCCACAACCAGAACCGATTCGGTCATTTCTAATTAAATCGTAACCGGGTAAAGAGTAAGATGTGCTCGGCAAGTGAGGTTTGAGAAAAGTCTCAGAAACTAGGACTGCATGCACATGTTTATTGTCAAACGACATCAACATGGCAGAGAAGTGGGCGTGGATACTCTGCGCGTTTATGTGTAGAACATTGAAATTTTTAGGGTAATCTGATACGACTGCATTGAGAGCTTCAGCAAGCGTCGGTATGCTACTGTAGCTCTCATCAGCTGTTGCCGTCGAGCAAGACAGAAAAATGTCGCTGTCGATATCGTCGATCATTCTAATAATTGATATTTAAATTAAATAATATACTAAATAAAAAAAAAAAAAAAAATTATAAATAAAAATAAAAAACCATAAAATAAAATAAAATCATAAAGCGGTGGGGGGGGGTTGTGTAAACTAACAAAAAATGTCCACCTGCCAGTTGTTTTGGAGAACAAAAAAAAAAAAAAGTAACACCTAGCTTACCAACTTACTTAATAACTAATAATCAAATTAATTTAAAAAATAATAATAATAAAACAAACAACATTTAAGCATAACTCAAACAAAAAGAAGAAAGGAAAATAAATAAATAAATGCATTACAACATGCTACAAAACACGCGCAAAACCACAAACACCGAAACATCAACTAACAGCGACAGGCCGACGGCTCTGTCACTGTCAGCGACATCCCGAGTCTCACGTGATTCGCAGAACAATGCAGCATGCCGGAACGAAAAAGTAAAAAAAAACATAGGTTACATTGGAAAGAATGCAGAAATTTTAAAAAGGAGAACATTAAGTAGTTATAGAACGCATAAAAAGTAAGAAAAAACAGGTAAGAAAACAAAAACAAAGAAATTAAACACATGAAAGACTAAGTTGTAAGGGAAAATTATTTGTTTGAATTATTTGTTGTTCTCTTCTTTTTAGGGGCAGCTTCGGCGGGTGGATTGGCCTTTTTGGGTATCGGCAAGTCGTGACTCGCACTGAGGAGCTGCCGAAGATCAGCAGCACAGCTGATGCGGTGCCTGGTGAAGTCAGGACCGCCAACAAAAATCTTACCCTCTCGTGTCCAACATCTGGACACGCCAAAATGCTCCCGGGCCGTCATAAAAAGATCATGACGAGTCTTAGTCAAAAACTCAGAGACCGTGATACCCGTGTCCTTGAGGTTGGCCTTAGCAAACCACAATTTATCCCGGACTGAGACATCTCGCAGCTTTACCAAGAGTGGACGTGGACGACTCGACGACTGACGCCCCATTCGGCGACACCGGCTGATGTCCTTTATACCGAAGTCCTTCACCAGCAACCTCCCATTCACAACCTTCACTGTGGTCAAGGCAGAATCCTCCTTTTTTTCTTCAGGGACACCGTGGAAGAGGAGAATCTTCCTCCTGGCATGCATCTCAAGAAGATCCTGAGCCTGAGCTACCCTTGCCATCTGCTCTTGAAGAGCCCGCAGTGATGCCAGCATAAATGTTTTGAAGGCTGCAAAATCAGCAGCCAGACCGCCAACAGTGGGCGTAACCTCCTTCTCCTGTAGCCGGGACTCGAACTCAGCCATTCGCCTTGTGAAAGTGTCCATCATTTCAGCAACAGTGGTCTTGATATCAGTTTTCTCCATTATTAGCAGTGTCAAGTGTAGTAGTGTGCACAAAGTAGTGAAATGTTGGTAATTTGTGTGGATAACAACTTATGGCAGGTAGGGTGATTTATAAATTACAAATATTCATTAAAATTAACGAAAATATCAGTAATTTAATTTTAAATTTAATTTTAAATTTGGAGCTATTTAAAATCAGAGTCAACGGTTTTTACGCCTACCCGCGAAAAAGGTAGTTCGTTACTCATCAATTAGCCCACTCGGAGGGTTACTTTAAGGATTGTAATAGCGACACTTACTCCTACAAACAAATCTATACGTGGCTTAATGCTTTGTCTTGCTCTCATGAGTGACAATCAATGTCAGTGAAAATATGTCAAAAGTTGACGCATAGGGTTGTTCGCGAATAAAGGCGTTAGAATCGTTATCAATGCTCAGTAATTGTGTAGTTGTAGTGTACTATTGATAGTATTTATATTATAATTATCTAGAGATAAGTTATTTAGTACCCTATTAATTTTTATTTTGTTGAATTAAAAGTTTGTTAAAGTTCCCTCTGTCTTGGAGCGGAGTGGCATAATCCTTTAGGTTAAAATGACAGCCATTCGAGGAGGTTAGATTTTGAAACTCTATTGGTAGGTACAAAATAAGTAAATATGTGTAACTATACCCCTATAGCACTAATTTACTATTTATTGGTGCTGCTTCATTTAAGTTAAGTTTCAGTTTTACAATGAAAATTTATCCTACATGAATAATAAAATTCTAATTAGGTACCTTAATTACTTGCATCGTTCACGGATAGGTATGTACTTAAATTACTTGTTCACAATGCTTTATTATAATAATCTAAAACTTCGAACTTTTTTTTTTAATTTGAGGTTTTGTTTCACTGAAAACACAGCTGCTTTGAAAGTAAAGGCAATTGAAGTTTTGATTGTAGTAGACCAAACTAAATGAAAGGACAACATAAGGTCAATGACCTTGAACTCTGAGAAACAGCTGAATTTCAAGTAAACTTTACAATTAAAAATTTCGAAGAATCGAAGTACTTTTCAAAAATTTTATTCACAAAAGTCATAGAACAAAATTTGTTCGCCTAGACGTCTAGAACAACCCCCTTTTGGCCTAAAAGGGTATACCCGTTACATCTTGTATATAGCGCAATAAACTAACATTATATTTCTAAATATTAAAAAATACATGATATTAAACATCGAATAAGTTATACTTACATTAATTTCATTAAATAAACACGCAATTTTAGCTAATTCCAATTAGCGTCATGTACCGAATTCTCAATCTAGAACCCAAAAAGAAAACATTTTGTATAACTCTATTTAAAATGAAACAACGAAAATAAATGAAAATAAAAGATTTTCTACTAACATTTAAATATCCACATCCAGAGCCATAAACAAGCTTAAAGTCATACGTAACTAAGGCACCCTTAGAGCTGCAACCCTCAAAATACACAGCCGTAGATTACGTTCTAATCTCAACTCCCGGCTTAACATTCAGTCTCATGGCTTCCTTAATGCGAATCCGGTACTACAACGTGCCAAACGATAACGCGAAACGATAGCACCACCAAAGTGCCTGCCACAGGTTTGGCAAGAATAAGGTCAACTATTTCTAAGTTGTTTCTCTTTTTATAGTTTGACTTTAAAATAAAAGTTGGTGGAACCAAGTTTCACGTCTATTTCCATTTCTTCTGTGTACTGACGGTCATATAATACAAAACTTAAGGTTCAGGCTAGCACTAATATCCTTTCTGATACGAATAATGTGTATTTTATATTAAATAAAACGATTCGATAAAATATTTATAAATGAATTTAGACAAGGTGTAAAGGGTAAGCCCTTTTAAGCCGAAACGGGGTTCTAGGCGAATAACATTTGTTCTACGACTTTTGAAAATTCTAAGTACTTTTCGAAAATTTTTAGTATAGTCAAGTCATTGACCTTATTTTGTCCTTTCATTTAGTTTGATCTACTACAATCAAAACTTCAATTACCTTTATTTTCAAAAGCAGCTGTTTTTTTCAGTGAAACATAACCTCAAAAATTTTCTCGATTTTTCATAAGTCATAGAACAAAAGTTGTTCCCCTAGATGTCTAGAACAACCCCCTTTAGGTTTAAAAGGGCATACCCGTTACACTTTGTATAATCACTACGGAAGATAGGTCGCAATTCAATTAAAAACTAAAAACTTAAAACTGTTGAGGTTGGTAGTGGTTGTCTTTTGTGTCTGTTTTTATTGTCATTTATTGTTTTATCAAATGTTTTGATACCAAAAAATGTGCACCTGTAATTTTGCACATGGATGCAAAACTGAACCTACGTTATCAATTTCCTGATTGTCCATTGTAAAAACAATGGGCGGTAATTTTAACCCTTTGAAAAGTTCTTGGAACTTTGAACTCACCCTTTTCAATGTATTGTGTTATGTTTTTGTGTTCAAAGTTGGTTTGTCGTGAATAAATTGCTTCAAGGGTAACCTTTAGGGTCTACGCTTATTCAAACATAGTAGAAAGGAAATGCATTGACTATTTTATTTTTTCTGTGAAGTTTTTGTCAAAATCACTAGCTGCGTCCCGCGGCTTTACCCGCGTAAGTCCCAATCCCGCGGGACTATCGGGTTAAAAAGTAGCCTTTGTATTATCCCCGGTATCTAGCTACCTTTATTCCAAGTTTCATCAAAATCGATTTAGTAGTTGTTGCGTGATTGCGTAATTGAGTAACAAACATTCCGACATCCAAACATCTAAACATGCTAACACACACAGTTTCAGATTTATAATATTAGTAGGATTAGTAGGATTATCACCAATATAATAAACGGGATAAGCGCGAATCTAACTTGCGGCCAAAGGATTTTGTACCCTTATCACAAAAAAACACGTTTGTAATTGGGCTCCCAAGGATGGAGGTAGCTGTGCATGTCACACTAGATTCGACAGTTAAAATTTTCATAGTTGATGTATTTCTGTTGTCACTATTTCAACAATTCTATCATCAACCTCCCCTCCCCCCCCCCGTGGTCGCCACTCGAGGATTTTTACTCCCCATCGGTTATCTGTCTTTCGAGCTATATGGCCTGCCCATTGCCATTTAAGTCTACTAATTTTGATAACATATGACTCTATATAATATGTAATTGTTGTAATAGTGGCAATAGAAACACATCAACTGTGAAATTTTAACTGTCTAGTGTGAAAACATTACGGCTTGACTCTGTTCCGACCGGCGCGGCGGCGCAGGAACTAACAAAGACGAGTCAAATCTTAGACCATTTCATCACTTACCCTAGTCAAACACTTTAAAATATCATTGTTCGAGTTTATATATATATTCAATATAATCCATTTAACAACTAACTTAAAATAATAAACAAACTCAAAATAAATTAAAAGCCACAAAACAAAACTAAAGTCAGTCAAATAATCCGTCAGCAAGCATTCCCGGTACAAAGCTGCCCAAAATGGTCGCTGCGTTACCGCGTTGAACAGCAACAGTTTTTGCAACAGAAATGTCCCGGAACGGATATCAAGTCCTCAATCACGGAGACGACGAGTTTATATCGAATAGTAAGCAATAATACATTTTTGCCTAAATGAAATCAATGGGTTATTGCTTCACATTACCTACTTACTTTTAAGTTAGGCTGCAAATCAACCACCATTCGCGACTCGCGTAATAATTCATCTTACCATCGCTTTTCTGCTAGTTTTTACCCAACAGTTTATCATTCAGTAATTAATAGCGATTATAACCATTTTAGTGAATATTTCGACGTTCCATTCTTATCACTAAATTACTGTACCATTTTTTACCACTAATCAAAAGTGCCCACACTTCTTTTACAATCGTGTTAAAAGTATTTTGCGTGGAAACAAAAAAAAAAGATTTTAATATAGAGACTTAAACAAAAACATGAAAGTAAACAAACATTCCATTGTAAATAATCACAATAGACGCCTTCAGCTATTCGGAAACATTACAAAATGTAGAGAAACTACGTTTTATGTTTTCCATGAAAAGGTTAAATAAATAATTTCTTTTAATACGCCTTTTTCTACTAACGTTTTTAATTGTTATTGTTCTACGAGTATTCAAAAGAGTGAAAATAGAGGACAAACTAAACTATCTGCCGATTGCTTGCCAATCATCATCATCATCTTAACCCTTATCCGTCTACTGCTGAATATAGGTCGCTATTTGTGGCGTCGTATGGGGGGATACGACGCCACAAATAGCGATCGTGAGCTACCTCCATCTAACGACTCCCCGCGACCGCTACAATGTCGTCGGTCCGCCGAGAGTTGGTATTCCAACACTCCGTTAAAAAAAAATAGGGCAAATGGGCGTCGAATTCACGCATAAAGGGTTTTTGCCATTGTAAGAAAAAACACTCTTGTTGCATTCCCATGCAACAAGAGTGTTTTAAACACCCAGCATAAATATTTATTTAATTCTATAAGTACTTCTTGTTAAAGCGGCAAATTAAATACGTACATCATCTATAAAACTTTCAACTCTTTGTGTTTGGGGTTTGTGTAATACAACCTGGTGGTTGTATCACATTTTAATGTCATCCAGCCATTTCCGCCTGTACTGACCTCGACTTCTCTTACCCGGAATCCTATACCCTAGACGGATAGTGGAGTGAATCCTATTAAAAAAATATACCAGAAGATATACCAGACACAATAAAAGTAACATGTGCTTACGCACGAGGTTGAATGAACCTGTATCGTGAGTAATCTACTTAAAAAAGCTTATACTGAAATATTGATTATCTGGTCTACGAATTATGTTTAGAAGTGGCGAGTGATGATTAAACAACGTAACATGCCAAATTTGGTGGAGTAAGGAGATCCTATTACTGTTAATATTTTATATGTATACTTATCACTACTTCTTTAATACTTTTCTATGTATAATATGTACGTATTTACAAAAAAAAAAAGAAGTACTATATCCGTTGTCTAGTCACCGTAACACAAGCTTAGCAGCTTACCATGGGGCTAGATGGCGCTGTGTGTTGGTCACAGACGTTGATTTATTTATTTTATTCGTAGAAAATAATAATGAATGAATTATTGTTAATTATGACTTAAGTTTGTCACTTTGTAACTGAACTATGTTTCACATGTATAAATAGATAAGTATTGCACGACATTTATACAGTGCCATCAAGCCCTAAACTAAGCACTAGGCTTGTACTATGTGCACTAGACACCGGATACACTACATTTATAATTTTTTTTTTTTTGGAAATACTGACATATTATACATAGAAAGACACCCAGACCAGATACAATTATTATTTTAAGCATAGATATTTGCACCCGACGGAAATGAAAACCGTTGCCTCCTGCATTGCAGTCGGGCTTCGCCCGACGCGACGCGGCACGTGGGTCGTCAATTAGTCATATGAGTGACTAATCAATATGAGTGAGGGTTTGTCTTCCGGGAAAGTTAAAGCGCCATAGAAAACGTGAGCTGAGCCTAGCATTGATCATGAATTGATAAATCTTGGTCAGTTACTGGGCCCGTTATTTCTAATAGCAGTCGTTAGGTCATGTTAGAGGTCTAAGGACACCTGAAAACTCTCACGCTAAGTGAGCTACCTCTTCCTCCTCAGTCGTTTCCTCAATGCTGAGGATCGTGACTCCTCTGGTGCAGTCGATTGACCGCCTTTTTCCACCGCAGTGGAAAAGGCGGTCAACATATGTATTGATTGTATGTCAATCAATTGGCTTGTTAGCTACACTATTAATGAAAAGAAGAAGATAGCATAAAATTTTTGACAGTGTAAATCTAATATTTGACTTATAAATTGTAACTTAAACTAAATTTTACTTTGGACATTTTGCTTTATAATATTAAATCTGACTAACATTGATATACTTAACATTTGCACGCCTTTAAGGCAATATAAAGAGAACATACGTAATTATTATAATACCTGTTCATACCTTTAGTTGCAAATAAATGGTTGATTGATTGAAGACGAATAATTGATAAAAGAGCAGTTGGTAAAACATGATATTAAAGAGTTTCTTCAGGTAGGTTTCATTAAAGACTAGTCGCAAATTGGACTACATTATTTTAAGTCAAGGTGGCTCGTAGTTAGAAAACTTGCATTATCCGGTGGCCGAAATTGCAAACCCGACAATAATAAATTTAATAATATCGGTCGATTTCATTTCTATGCCATGTATTTTCTCAAACAGAGCTGTTATTAGACATGGAATGTTGTTTTGATATCATAAGTTTGATGTTTTAAAATGAAATTAATTTTTTAAGCTTTTTAAGCAACACTTTCTCACTGAGAGAGTTCCTTTTAACCCGGCTGTAAGGAAAGGGTTATGTTTTTTATTTATACCCATTACAAACAAACTAAAAAAATAATAATGGGATTGCTGTAGTTAGTGTTAGTGCTGCTACCTTGAATTTCAAAATAATAGGGGTTAAAGTATGAAATTGCCGTTTTATTGCAATAGGTTCTTTGAATTGACATAGAATCTTCATGGTTTGAGGTTTTCGAATGAAACTTTTTTCAAATGGTTTCTGTGATGTTCTTTTTTTAAAAAATGTGAAACATTTGAATATCGACTTGCAATTGTTTTTGTTATTCAATTTAGACAAGAAAGATGGATACTGCGAAAATTCGAGTGATTTTTGAATACGAGTTCCGACGCGGAACTAACGCGGCAGAAACAGCCCGCAATATCAATGCTGCGTTTGGAGAGGGGTCTACTAATGAACGCACCGTGCGATTTTGGTTTAAACGCTTTCGTGATGGAAATTTCGACTTAAAGAACGAGCCACGAGGAAGACCGCCCACACAGGTGAATAACGATGAATTAAGAGAGATAGTGGAAGCCGATCCTAGTCAAACTACCCAGGAATTAGCGGCATGGTTTAACGTTACCTTACCCACTTTATTGACTCACTTGCGTCAAATCAATAAAATAAAAAAATACGAAAAATGGGTGCCTCATGATTTGACTGATCTGCAGAAAGAAACGCGTGTTGAAACTTGTGTTGCCTTGTTGAACCGGTACAGAAATTAAGGAATATTGGATCGAATTGTAACATGTGATGAAAAGTGGATTCTTTATGATAACCGGAAAAGAAAAATGCAATGGCTGACCCCAGGTCAAATGCCACAACAGTGTCCTAAAGCAAAACTTACCAATAAAAAGGTAATGGTAACTGTTTGGTGGTCTCAGCATGGTGTTATTCACTATAGTTTTCTTCGATCTGGTCAAGCAATTACGGCAGATGTCTATTGTGCCGAACTCCGAACCATGTTGACAAAACTAGCAGTAAAACAGCCCCGACTCATGAATCGATCTTCACTATTATTGCTCCACGACAACGCGAGACCTCACACAGCACGAGAAACCATTTTGACCCTTCAGGAACTGCACTTAGAAACCATTCGTCATCCTCCGTATTCACCAGACCTTGCTCCAACGGACTACCATTTTTTTCGTGATTTGGACAATTATCTACGTGACAAGAAGTTTTCTTCCCAGGAGGCAGTACAAAATGCTTTCACACAGTTTGTGCAGTCTAGATCGTCGGAGTTCTATCGCAAAGGCATTTATAACCTTCCCATTAGATGGCAGCAATGTATAGATAATAATGGCAACTATTTTGATTAAATAAATTTGTTAAAAATTTAAAAAATAAACAATTAAGATTTTCAGTACAAATCGGCAATTTCATACTTTAACCCCTAATACTATTATTATAACGTAGTATTTTCCCATACTTTGTGTAGGTATGCATTAAGTACTAGCTGAAATGCACCGCAGTTTCTCCCCGCGTTGAAGATTGTAATTTATATTTCATATTAAGATTTTATATCGTATTTACTTATAATTTGCATAAACAACTTGCCTCACGGAATATCGGTCTTAATTACGAAAAATTGAGCGTAACTAAACGACAAACAGAGATTTTGATTAAAGAAATAAATTTCATTTCTATTTTCATAAACAAAAACACCACTCTCTTACCATCCGGAGGACTTCTCAAACTTTTTTTTACGTTACATTTACCATTTATATTTCCCGCATAAATAAGAATCGGTACCTATTTCATCACGGAAAAACTGACCAGGATTTTCCCCATGCATAACCAAAGACAAATAAATCTAAACAAAGGGACAATGTGCGTGGGAAACTCCCATTTACCCTACAGTACAGGTTGTCTACATGGTCGGATCAACCGCCCCACCAAAGGACATTAGCGAATGGAAAACTGTACATTAAATAAATTAAAAATAAATACTGTTACCATGATACAGCGCCATATAGTCCGATGGTAAGCTACAGAGTTACGGTGATTAGACAATGGATAAAGAAAAGTAAGTATTTGGCCCTGGATGAAAACGAATCGTTAGACAAGATGTAACGGGCATGCCCTTTTAAGCCGAAAGGGGGTTGTTCCAGACATCTAGGCGAACAACTTTTGTTTTACGACTTCTGAAAATTCGAACTTTTTTTTTGAAAATTTTGAAGTTATAGTTCACTGAAAAAACAGCTGTTTTTGAAAATAAAGGTAATTGTAGTTTCGATTGTTGTCGACTAAACTAAATGAAAGGACAAGACAAGTTCAATGACCTCGAACTCTGAGAAACAGCTGATTTTCAAGTAAACTTTGAACTTAAAATTTTCGAAAACTACTTCGAATTTCCAAAAGTTGTAGAACAAAAGTTGTTCGCCTAGACGTCTAGAACAACCCCCTTTCGGCTTAAAAGGGCATGCCCGTTACACCTTGTATAATATTCGCCTTCAAAATACCACTTTTTAGAGTTTAGTCATTTTGTCGAGGGTCTTTTAAGTTTTGCCTAACAAATATTATTAAATGCCTGTTATTAAATTTAATTAAATCATGTAATTTTAATATAGAATTGTAATTTTTAACCGACTTTAACAAAAAAAAGAAGTTTCGTAATATTGCCCAAGGCATATCTATTATAAGTATATTATAAATTATATTATAATTAAGCAGATTAACTATACATAATATTATATCTAGTAAGATTGTTTCGGCTAGTTAGTTTAAAAAACGAAGAAATACGAAGTTATGTAGAAAAATAATAAGTTTATTGTCTTATGGTATATAGTTTAGTTAGATTTTACAAGATACTGTTAGGCAAAGATTAATAGTTAGTGACACAAAGTTGAAAAGAAAAGTATAACGAGGGCACACCCGTCGGCCATGTAAAAAAGTCTCGAAGAGACGCGACGCGACGCGCGTTTTGCGCGGTAAAAGTAGTTCTCGCGGCGACCGCAAAGATAGTGCTGCCAATTGACAATGACAGCAGCGACGAAAACCCGCGAGACTTTAGGGTAAGGGTGTCCGGCTTACTACAATGTTCATTTACTACATTATTATAATATTTTTTTCTTTAAAATATTAATAGTAAGGAGGGTTTCTCAATTCGTCGCGATTATATATTTTTTTAATGGTCGGGTCAGGCGTTTAGCAGACCGTATAGACGCTTTTTACCCAACGGTATGGTTACCCCGACAGTGACGTAAAGCGAAGGAGTTCGCACGTTTGTCACGTCTCTAGTGGAATCCGGACAATTTCTCATGAAAAAGGCAAAAAAGTATTGGAATATAAATAACCTATTGCAGAAACTGATACTGGATTCTCTTTTCTGATAGGTATTAAATTTCCATATTTTTGACATTGTTTATTTTTCCTAAATGGTGTACCTACTCATCACTCCGAATCGTTGATGAAAATATCGGAAGTTAAAGTTTATTCTAAAACAAGTTTCTGATACAATTGTTTTTTTTTGCAATCGGTTAAGTTTTTTTGCATGAAAGAGTAAGTATTTTTTCTTTCATATTTTGTTATTAAATAACATTTTTTTCTGATTAACACATGGTAAATTTTTAGACATTAAATAATATTTTGTAGTTTTTATCCTGTCATAAACAATGAGTGAGCTTGTTTATTATATTTTCGCTTATACTTAAGGGGCCGTAGTAGGCCAGAACTGATGTTTCTAGGGTAAATTACTACAAAAGTTATTTGAAATAAAAGTTTATGAAACCATATTTATTAAAGTCGAGGATATTTACTAACACGTGAACGTCGTGAAAACACCATTCCTGAAAATTTTCTTAATAGAAAAAAAAACCAAACTTCCCTCTAAATTGTACAAATAAGTGATATAAGTCAGTCAATATTGTACGAAAACTAATAAAACTTTGTATAAGAACTGAACTTAGCTCAATACAGGCAGTGAATGTTTTGCATTTTAAGAATAACATTTAGTTTACGATTTTAAACTAACATGGTTATTTTCACTACCAAAATTACTTAATAACGGGAATTATTAAACATGGTAAATATCCCGTTATTAAGTAATTTTGGTAACATTTAGTTATCTTGAAACTAGCAATTGTTTGATTTTACGCACAAAAATTTTTAAGGTCAAAATTGGACATCTAAATTGACTGGCTTTATCCTTGTCACGCTATTAGGCTTGTATAGGCCCTTAAAGCAAACGAAAAGTTAATTGCCCTTTCCTATAAAAATCTATTTTCCTTCTTATAAAAAAGATTTAGTACAATTTGACTTCAAGCGGCAGGAAATTCTTTGTAAAATACCCACAAAAACATATATTCGCCCAAATAACCTTTTCTATTTTTGAAAATCGGTAAAAATCTTATCTAGCTTTCCTTGGCGTTGGTGTTAGAGAATCGCTCTGCGAAACCTGAGCAGGGTACGATTTGAAATAGTAAAACGCGTGCCTAGGTTATAGGTTTGGTTTACGAGGAGAGCTTTGTTTTATAAATAGAAGGGCGTACTTTATACTATAACCCTTTTTGGAGATACGCGGAATCTGTATTAAAAATTCAAAAGATGATACTATGATGTCATTTTGTTCGTTTATATACTTTTGTTCTGTATTTCTACAGTTTTTAGCAACAAGCACACAACCGTTTAGTTTGAATTTCATTCAAATTAAATAACAATCGATAACTGGTTCGTTCACACACACACACAATAAACTGAACGCATCCTTAGGGCGACTTGCATAACACTATTAAAAAACATATTTAACTAAATCAGTTTTAAAATAATTTATGGGAAATCGAACATTGGACTCTATTTCATTAAGTGGACGATTGATAATATGTTGCCACACATTGACAGTTTGACAGAGTTTAAATACGATTAACAGCTTAAACATATTTAGGAACCGTAATGCAAGCCGGCCTTTAAAGGAATAATAAAAACAAAACGCAGCATTGGCGACAGTGCTCCCGCCTACGTTTGACTTTAATGTCGCTCATGAAAATGGCTAGTACCTACCGACAAAGTGTTCCGCGACAAATCCTATTAAATACTTCAAGGTTTCAAAAAGTACTTATCGGCCGAATGTAAATTTGTTTGGCAGGTTTTTTTCAAGAATTAGCTGGAAGTTTACGGGCTAATAAAATAATGAAAAATAATTGGTGCTCGGTTAGTCAGAATTTGAATTGGACCTCCAAAACGAAAGACGAAGTATTTACCACTAGCCCAACCTTGCTCTTTCACGTCCTATTTTTATGAGTAAATAGAAGTGGTTGTTAGACTAGTCACGACATCTGTTAACTTTCAATGGTATTATTATGTCGATGTGTTTAACTTTTCGAACCCTAATTCGTTTAAGTTCCAATGGAAATGTAAAGATGGCGGTTATACAAATGTTCTTTTATTTTTTAACTTCGAGTCAATTTTCGTCAAATTGCAAATCTTACAAATAATTAAAGAGTACAAATTTAAATTTATTCCAAAGCTTCTTTTTTACCCGACTGCGCGACGCAACGGATGGTAATGTGTTTATCGGTCTATGTATGAAGGTATGTATGTATGGATGTTTCTATGTGGCGTTCTAGAGGCCAAACGCGTGAACCGATTTTGATGATCCTTACGTCAATCGATTCATCTTAATCTGGCGAGTGTTATTGTGCAGAAAGGTTTTTGCGTTCATTCGTTGACGTGATATTTGGTGTAACTCTTTTCGAAATCACGTATAGCACTCGTCACGAACATAATATCCTAATAAATTAAATGCAGTTATATGCAGCGATCGCGAAGTTTAGGTCCATAAATGCCGCGTCAAAAGCATCATTGATTATGCGGAATTATTACAAAAGTGGCTGTTTAAAACTGGTCCTTTTGATACCAAAATTATCTCACAATTTCGTCCAATTCGTTCCCTCGAGCTAACCCAACCAAAGAGCGTGAAGCCAAACAATTGTCAAGTTAACAAAGTCTTGATATTATCAAGAACGAAAGAACACTTGACCGTAACGTAAACGCAAAACGTTAGTCTCAAACCAAATTAGGAGCATCTCTCTCGGGTAACGAAATGAATATCTGTTGTAGTTATGCTTGATATACGGCTTGAGGTGTAAGGTTACAGCGATTAGGGGTTTTAAATATGTAGTCTACCTAAATTTTTTTTTATCCTACGATGTCTCATGCTGGGCAAAGGTACCATCTTTTTTTACCTTTCGCGGCTTTCTACAACCTCCGGCCAATTTGGCTCAAAGCGGCTGAGATCATCTCGCGGCTGACATCGGCACCGCCAAGCGTCCGATGTCCAGAATGTAGATGTATTTGTCCATTTTTCAGGATGCATTCTGCAGACATGACCCGCCTAATTCCACTTTCATCGGTGATGCCAGTTTTAATAACTGATCTATTTTTTTTTATTAACCCTCAAAGATTGTTTTTTTATTTTCGATAATTTAACATTGTTTTTATTTTATTAAACGAAACAAAGTAAGAATATAAAAGACGATTCGGTCATCGAAAACCATCGAGCGTATAATCGATAGAAAAAAGATAAATAGGAGTGTATTTGAATATAATGTCTTTTATTTGTATTTTTTATTGTTGTCAGCCGTCTTTTCTTATATCAATCGTCTTTTGTGTCTTGTATCGTTCGTCTCTGTCGTCCTTTGTATCAGATTCGGTCGTTATAGATATAGGTATCAGATGCAAAAGTGAGCCTATGGAATATAAAAAAAATGCAAATATGAATTTGCTAATGATTTTACGGCCTGCTGCCTGCCTGATACATACCTTTCTTGGGACCTAACTAAAACGCGGTAAATATCGTGTTTTCAATTTATTAAAAGTTTATAACTTGTACCACAGAAAACAGTATAAGCTGAAGCTTCCCTTTGACTGCTACGGGTCACTCCCGAGAGGGAACCGCAATGTTTTATGATAATCATCTTGCGTAATTTACACAGGATTCGTATTTTAATTCGAACGTACTAATTATAATCAAAATGTGCCTTTTTAAAGGTTTTAATTTAATTAAGTTTCTTTTGTTTTTCTGAAATAATATTTTCTAAGTACTTTTTAGTAATTCTGCGAACAGTAGGCCTCGCAAGCACTTATCGTCTCAGTGGGCGAAATAATTTACTAGTCAAAAATCTTCGGTGACGAAAAAAATCTAAAAATTCAAAGTAGGTACCTATGTACTAAGTTTCTTGAATTCGATTAAGAAATACGACCTGTAGAATTGACAATAATATTCTTAGACGACGGAAAATTTACCTACAAACACATGTAGGTTGAGAAACTGATGCTAAAAGCATTCGTTTGCTTTTGTTGTTTTTTTTTTTCATTCAAAATGATTTTATCTTCCCGTTCTATCTGATTTGAACTTCCATTTCTAGTATTTACATTTTCTAGGTACAATCACAGTTACACGATCTTAAGTGGTAATGCAGTGTGAGCTGAAATATTCAAAGAGAATTTAAAGTTACATAAAAATACAGTATAGTTTTACCAGAATAACACTGTGTTAGCAGTGTTATTTGAAAACATTTTAAATATATTTAGACAAAATTGTAACAAAATAGATTTTTGTTACAATTGTTTTACCTCATCTTGATTAGGTAAGCAGTATTAGCCTCATAATTAACGTGGAGTAAGGTCGGAGTAGTTTTATTACTTTTGGTTTATGTCTGTCAACTTTGTAAGTTGTTGTCACGGAAAAAGCGAAATATGTTTTCACTACTCCGACCTTAACCCACGTTTATTAATAAAGCTTTTATTATTTTGTCTTAGGTTTTCGCGATTTTAAGTTACTGAAATAAAACACAGTATTTACCGGGTTTTACTCGCGTTTTATTTTATATCGGCGTTATTACAAAGTACCGAGCTTTCGCTAACTTTATAGTTAGCTTTTTCTAAATTGACACAACCAACAACCAACCTTGAAAAATCTAACTGTAAAGTTAGCGAAAGCTCGGTACTTTGTATTAATTATGTCGTTGGGAGCTCCCCGGTCGACACACTCCCCGGTCCGACTGACTGAGAGAAACACGCGCCAATCGATGTAACAAGTGAAATAAATCTTAATAGTCCGATCCTTTTTGTTTAATTTCGCGCCCACATCCTGAGAAACGTAAAAACTATAAAACGCGAGTAAAACCCGCGTTGCCTGGCCTGGCCTTTTCATCTAACTTTAGATGATTTATGCAGCGCAAGCAACTTTTAGTCCATGCTATTTTATGGCGCTGTAGTGCCCGGGACATTGTCAGGTGGAGTAGGCTTGCCCAGCACCTATACCACCCTCCCAGCATAGTCAGCCATGCCCAGAGGAAAGAACTGGTCAATACGTCTGGAGCTAACTAAGCCGTGGGTTTCCTCACGAAGTTTTCCTTCACCGTGTGAGCGATGTTATTGACCCACATAACGTTTCCGCAAGGAAAAGAAGCGCGGTGCGCGGTCAGCCGGGATTCGAAACCACGACCTTCGGAATGAAAATCGGGGTATCTACCACTGGACCAACACCGCCGTTTATTAAGGCTATATTAGTTTACTTATTACTAGGTTTATTTATTCGGTGTAGAATCGATTAAACCTGCTCCGCTATGACTAGATACACCTACCAAAGTAGGGCTTAATTTTCTAAACCTCGTCCCATCCGAAAAGACGCGTAAAACCAACCGCAAAACGTAAACATTTAACTGACCGCATTAATTACAAAATGGCCACCTACCTAACATTAAATCGCGCGTGCCGTGAACAAGGTTTCGTATTCAAACTTTAGCAATTACGTTAGTCAGGATAAAAGTTAACTTTCAAAGTTGTTGGACATAGTGCTGGCTGGTTCGGACAGATGGTTGTTACGTGGAGTTCAAATGTATTTGGAATTATGGGACGGGTGCTTGACTTTTGCTGCAGTTAGATGGTATTTTACAATCTTACTAAACTTCTTACTAATGTTATAAACGCGAAAGTTTGTATGTATATATGTATGTGAGTTTCTTACTCTTTCACGCAAAAACTACTGAACCGATTGCAATGAAACTTGGAATAAAGGTAGCTGGATGCCGCGAATAACACATAGGCTACTTTTAATCCCGATATTAACGCGAGAGTGGGATTTACGCGGGTGAAACCGCGGGGAGCAGCTAGTTAATATTATAAATGCGAAAATGTGTATGTATATGTGACTTTGTTACTCTTTCGCACAAAAACCGATTGCGATTAAACTTAGAATATAGGTAGCTAGGGAACTGGAATACCATATAGGCTATGTTTTATCCCGATAATCCCGCGGAAACAGGGCTTACGCGGGTGAAACCGCGGAGTGCAGCTTGTCCTGAATAATCCGTACTATTAAAAACACTTAAAACACTTTATTTACCGGATTTAATCGCGTTTTATTCATGATTTTTAAACGACCGAGCTTTCGCCAACTTTACAGTTGTCTTCAAGGTTAACTCTAAAGTTTCAACTGTAAAGTTAGCGTCGTTTAAAAATCAGGAATAAAACGCGATTAAACCCGGTAAATAAAGTGTTTTATTGTGTAAAATCGCGAAAATCACAGAAGAAATTATCCGTACTATTATTTCACAAAAGCACAATATCTACTAGTCCTTCTTCTTCTTTTCGTTTAGTGGTGTGGCTCACCTAGTGTTAGTTTTCAAGTCGCCCTAAGGCCTCTAACTTGATCTTAAGAGAAGTTGTTAGATACAGTACTGGCTGACTCGGACGGATGGAAATGGTTGTTACGTGCGAGTTCAAATGTATTTGAAACTTGCTGCGCCCCGCGGTTTCACCCGCGTGAGGTCCGTTCCCGTGAGAATATAAGGATAAAAAGTAGCCTCTGTGTTAATCCAGGTCCCCAGCTACCTATATTCCAAGTTTCATCGCAATCGGTTCAGTAGTTTTTGTGTGAGTAACAATCTCACATACATACATACATACTTACATACAAACTTTCGCGTTTATAATATTAGTAAGATTATGGGACGGGTGCTTGACTTTGTGTTGTAGTTAGATGGTATTATGCAATAAACTTTTAAAATCCATATAGGTACAGCCTAGTTCTCTTTACATTTTAAAGCATTTGTCTTAAATCTAGAGACCAAGACTATTGTAACAGATGAAACGTTGAGATGGTGAAATAAGTCAAAATACGATGAACCGATGATTGCAATATTTTACAATGCTAAATATGCTATTAAGCTTTCTTTTACTTCTTTTCGTAAGTGGTTACGTGTGACTTACCTAGTGTTCGAGTTTCTGAGTTACCCTAACGTTTCAAATTTGACCTTTACTGCTATTTCTCTTATACTTATATAAAAATGAATTCCTATTTCGCGTGATCTCGGCATTACGCTTGAACGGCTGGACCGATTTTGATATTCTTTTTGTGTTGTATTTGTTATGATTAAGAGAAGGATCTTATGTAGAAGGAAAAAAGCTGAATTTCGGGCCTTACACAAGTGAAACTGCGGGGCGCAGCTAGTTAGAGATTAAAACCGGAGCCAACTGCATAACGTGACTTTCAAGCACGGCTGAGGAAAAAAAAAATGCCACACAAATTATCGGTCACGCATTCAAATAATGACCACACGCTAGAACCCCCAGCTTTGTTGTCGACATAAGCATCGAAAGTAAAAGTTACCTGCACAATATACCTATAAGAGAATCTCACCTGGGACCAATAGCTTTTTGATATGCCGGACAGTGTAGATAATTCCTTGTTTACGCGAAGGTACGATTACAAACGAAGCCTTAACAAGATCGGATCTCCAGCTAATTAACTGCGCCTCTTGAATGTATTTGCATTTGGGTTACAAGAAAAACAACGTAATTTATAACTTCATAATGTTTAAAAGATAAAAGGTATGGTATTTTTGAAATAAATAAATAGAACCCTTTATTTATCGGGTTTAATCGCGTCTTATTCATGGTTTTAAGCAAACTGAGCTTTCGCCAACTTTACAGTTGGCTTTTTCACGGTTGACTGAGATGTAATTTGTCATTTTTAACAACAACGTTAAAATAGACAAATTAACGCGATTAAACTCGATAAATAGAGTGTTTTATTATACAAAATCGCGAAAACCGCGAAGAAGAAATTAAATAAATAGACTTGAAATAAAACTCTGTTTTCGGTTTTAATAACGTTATTTTTGATAATTGGCTTCTGTGCTGGATCGACTCCATTACGCCTCCAACAGCCTCCAGTATTTACCCGTACTAAGTCACTCGGTGAAGCTCCCTGTTCTTAAAATAAATTGTTACTTAATACTACTAGGTAAGTTCATAGTGATTTAGGGCTGATTTTTCAAATCCCCAGGTAGAGATATCTGACAGATAAAATGTAACACCACCGAATCAAAAACGTCACTATGATATTAAAAGAAACGAAATTTGAGGGCTTTTAAATTTGGTTGGGTTCGAACTTATTCGACAGATAAATTTTATCCATGGATAGAAAAATCGGCTCTTAGTCCGGTATTAATTACTTTCAATATCAATTGTCAGCATTGTTGCAACACCGTTCCGAAGTTTCAGAGAAATAAATAGAACAGAAAAACATTTGTTGGCAACAAACACATATACATATGTACAAACAAAAAAAACATAAAAGAAAGAACAACATTACAGCCTTTACAAACTCCTTCCTCAAGGTAAACAAATTTTTGAAATTTGTCGTTCATATCGTTCTACAAAAGTTTTGTTTATAAATATACTTTGTTTGTGTCCTTATTGTATTTTATTTGAGTTTCGTATCCAAAGAGTAAAAAGGGACTATTTTACTAAGACTTCCCTGTCCATCTGTCTATCTATCTACAATGTTATAGATAGACAGATGGATATACTCGTACATTGTAACAAAAAGAAAAAGCCAATTAATGGTCTACCCAAACTAGAGACTTAAATAATTACACTTTTTTGCCTGTAATTTCAATCTTCAAAATCATTTTAACTTTATTTGCCCTCCAATTAATTTAAAATAAAACCTACAAACTAGACCACAAACTTAATATTATTTTACTCAAAATAACAATTAGACACAAGATGAATTCAACATAAACATTAGAAAGTAAAATTCTCATTAATTTTAATTGGTTGGAGAAACCACCAATTAAAACTGATTGTTCCAATTAGGGAATGTTGCCGTTTACGGATTCGGGAGTGGAGCGTTTGATTTGTGGTCGACTCCGCCATTGATTCTGCCATTGCCCACCGGCCACAGTCGGCCGTAACGCAATTTGGTCAAATCTGCCATTCTCAGATGTTGTTGCAGACTCTGTTTAGTGTGTATTAAGGAATAAGAAGTTAAGTGAGACGCCAAAAAAGAAAATTAAATAATAATAATTATGTTGGATACGGAATCTTAGATCAAAAATGTAAACAAAAAACTCATATTATATTTATTTGAATGTGACAGTTCCTTGTTTACTTTTTCCTTTGATTGACAGTAATTATATTATGTTTACATTTTTGATATAATATTTCTGAAATACAAGAAAGTGTGTTATTTATCACTAGCATCAAACTGATATATCACTTTCACTAATATTAAGTCCCGATCACGTACAAATATAAAAAATTAGATCTCATTGTATCAACATAATCAAGTTTTATTAAAATCGGTAATCACTTGAAGGAATTTTTTTTATAATATTAATATTTTTTTTTAATTTAGTTTTTTTTTTATATTTAGGGTAAACCCGAGGTAAAATCACTCTTTTTGGATGTAGGTGCTCAAGTTTTTTAGGTTTTTTTCCTGTATGTTTTCACAATAAGCCCTAAAACTGGATCTTTTTGCGTGACTTTAAGTCGTGGGTTCATCACGATGTTTCCCTTCACCGCAAGAGCGGTATTAAAAGCGTATATTATTTTTTGTAATAAAAATTGAAAAGTCATTGGTCACGAACAATTTTATCAAAAGTATATCTTATAAATATGAAAACTTATATATAGTTTTCGTGATAAAGTCAATTCGTGAAAAAGTATTTCGTGATAACATTCTATAACTATTCATTTATGAACAATCAGCAATCCAACAGATAATGAAAAGCACAGAATCAGCAAATGTAACATCCAGCTAATATTTGAAATATAGAGCGGATACCTGTGAAACGTATGGTATTAAATGTTGGTTTAAATTCATAGTGGAACATTTGTGGAGCAGCTTTTATTAGTGCTGTAATTACTTGGCATGATTTCTCTAGAGATCTCGCGCAAGTTTCGTTTACACCTAGTTGAATATTGGTGTGTTTCTACTTGTATCTATTACAGCCAGTAGGTACTTGAATCAATTTATAACTGAGTTCCCAGAAACTGAAGAATATTCTCAATTCATAATTATTTTTCCCAGGTCTTATACGCGAATAAGACCCGGGAAATAATTATGAGTTCAAGTCGTGTGAGTTTAAAATGTTTAAGATTCTGAATTATTATTATTCGTCGCTATATGTGGCGAGTCGGTTGACCTCTTGTGGCGCAGAAGGTTGCTGGGTCGATTCCCGACAATGACAAGTATTTGTGTTGAAGTTAGTCCCATAAAAATGTGATATGTGATGGTGATATTTAGAACGATGAGTTGAAAATCTTCTCAGAATGTAATATTACTTAAGTACTTTTGTAATATTATAAACTGGCTGCGCCCCGCGGTTTCACCCGCGTAAGTCTCGATCCCGCGGGAATATCGAAATAAATAGTAGCCTTTGTGTTATTTCAGGTTTTCAAATATATATACCTATTCCAGGTTTCATCGTAATCCGTTCAGTAGTTTTTGGGTGATTGAGCAATTAAGTCACAGAAATACATACTTGTAAACTTTCGCATTTATAATACTAGCTGCGCCCCGCTGTTTCACCCGCGTAAGTCCCATTCTCGCGGAAATATCGGGATAAATAGTGGCCTATGTGTTTTTCCAGGTCTCCAGCTACCTATATTCCCAATTTCATTTCAATCGGTTTGGTAGTTTTATAGTAACATAGTTACATACAAACATTTAAACTTTAGCTATTATAATATTATTACTAAGATAAAATAATATTACTTTGTAGAATTTTACAATGTCCGGACTTTCAAAATCATTACACACCTCTTACTCACGAGTATGCAAAGAGTCTTTGGGTATATTTTATCTACATTTAATGTAGTTTATTTTATCTGATTTCACGACTTTGTATTACAACTGAACTTATTTCCCGTTTAAATAACGTTGGTTTTTTACTTATGTTTTTCATTTTCAAGGCAAAAACCTTTACCAAATGCTGCCCAAAAGCACATCAAACTAGGAATACCAAAGAGCCATCCATAATCGAATTTACCTGTCCATTAATTTGTCTCTATCTAAGAGAAAGGATTAATACATCAAGTTGCCTCAGCAATCCATATTTCATAGTCGTATCTCAAGAAACAATGGGGGCTGACGTCGACTAATTCTATTGTCAGGAAATTATTGTCTCCACTGCTTGATTCGGTTACTGAGTTTTAGTGGGTGAGGCTGTACATTTTCTCAGATAAGAATCAGTTTTTGGTTTTAATCGCGTGGTGTTTATTGTTAAACCGTAAAATTTGATTACTTTCAATACAAAATTTTAAAAAAATATTTTATATTTTTATTCACTACATTTTTTTATAAACCGGCCAAGTGCGAGCACACAGTGCGCAGCGCCATTAAAATTTTCGGTGGGATGGATGACACGATTTTTTTCGGCCGTTCGTTTGTTCGTAGAATTAAAGTAGCTATCCTGTTTTTAAGCTTGCCTCTTTCTTACATTTTGGGTGTGTATGGGGAAGTAATTACATAAAAATATACAGTCACAAGCGCGCCTGCATTTTTACTTGCGAAAGTCCCGGTCCCGCGGGAATATCGGGATAAAAAGTAGCCTATGTATCATTTCAGGACTCCAGCTATCTATAATCTAAGTATCATCGCAATCGGTTCTGTAGTTTTTGCGTGAAAGAGAAACAAAGTCATATACAGACATACATCATGCAAACTTTTGCTTTTATAATATTAGTAAGAAGTAAGATGGTACATAAGTGAATAGATTTACCCCCTTGTTTATAAACGCTGCTTTTAATTAAATACATATTGCGTACTATTTAATCATGTAGCTTTATTCTGCAAAACGAATGTTGCAAGTTTCTGTAGAGCATCACATGGTTAACAGCTGCATTACTATGTATCGTCTGACTTTGACTGACATGAAGTTTTAAAGTTGACAGACAGAGACAAACGTCACATAACTTGGTCAGCTGTTAACATGGACGAAACACGCAGTAATATATATAATATATTTGACTGTTAATCATCTTTTATAAGTAAAGGGGTTAGATGAAAATTGTGATAGATCATTTTTCCCATCAGGCTAAAAAATAATGTTCGTGAAATAAATCTGTAATAAAAATGACAAGTTACAATCGATTTGATTATGACAAATTGCCCTCCGTACGGATAGGTATTTGTCGAAAGAGATCGATCATCGTCCGAAATTCTTACCAAAGTTTTTACATTGAGCTTTAAATTGTATTTTGATCAGTTGAAAATAAATTGTACTAACTGCGCCCGCCGTTTCATTCACGTCAGTCCTGTTAACGCGATAATATCGGTAGCCTATGGATTATTTCCTACCTATATTCCATGTTTCATAGCAATCGGTTTTGTAGTTTTTGCGTGATTGAGTAACAAAGTCACAAACTTACATACATACATGCAAACTTTTACGTTTATAATATTAGTAAGATACCTAAGATGATGTTATTCAAATTATATAAAAAAAATCAATAAAAAAGTAAAATTATTGACTGACTAGTGTTATTGCTTTTAGGTCATACATTCATTTAAATATTATTTACTAGAACTAGAGGTGCTGTCTAAAACTATTTCCATGTTTCTCTTACGAGAAAATAATTTATTTAGCCGCTGCATCGCCGGCAATTTTATCATGTCTATCGTAGACTTTTAAACAACAATCGCTGTCAGTGAATTCATTAACATTACGTCAAAAGCCTCATTAAGTTTTCTGTAGCGTTACCGTTTTTGGAACTATCTTTCTTCTGTTGTCATATCTCTACTGTTAAGTTTGAGATCAATGTGGCTGGCACGTTCTTCTGGAATGTCCTGCATTGGCGGAAATTAGACGGTGACGTAGAAAGTTTCCCACTAATTTAAAAAAAAAATTGTGGCAATATTTATGGAACAGCTGTGTTGGTTCTTCCACTAAGGATCAAAATGAACCATCACTTAAAAAGGAACCAATTTAAAGCGGTCTATTTGCGGAAAACAAGCCCGTAAACAATTACAATTAAAATGTGGCTGGCAGAAATAAATAAAACATAACCCTTCAATATAAGAATGCGTTTATTAATTATCTAAAATCTATACAATCATGTTTTAACCTTTTTTATTTATTAACTTTATCATCTACACAGTTTTAGAACTACATTTTTACTATAGACTGAAATGTGTGTTTAAATTTAATAAATGATTACTCGTATACGCTTACACAGATACAAATGTCTTTTCTTCTAGAATCACGTCATAATCACATTAACTAAAACGATACCTCATAGGTTCCCTCTATCATATTTTTAATAGCATTACATCATCATTCATCATTAATAGTTTTAATACAAACCCTGTTTCTTTTCATTGCCACATCTTATAGCGTCACTAAAATACAGTAATTCTAAACAATGATTACAGCTAGCTGATTACGTAACTATGGTGTTTTCACATCATTTTGACTGCTACTGCAAAGAAATTGCCATGGCATTTAAAACTAGCGACTGTTACTGTCAAATTGGATATCAGTAATCGCAAAAATCAACAATATCATTTGTTTCATTCCAGATTGGTTAGCAACAGAGTTACATAATCAGCTAGCTGACGTATTCAGACATAAATAAATTCACATTTAGCAGACTAAAATCGAAAGCGGTCAGAACTTTGTTCAACCAATACAGCGTAGAAACATATAGTACGCTCGCTTTGCTCGCGCATACTTTTGGTCATAGCACTAACTTTAACTTAACCTATCTATGTCAGTAGCCGTAAAGAGTTACTTAGTTAAACAGTTTTCATCATGAGTATCCGTTGAAACTAGTTTTGTAACATTATTACATACCAATGTAGTTACTTAAAATATAGGCAGATATTATAAATAGCTTTTTATACCACAATTGAATATTATTCCATGTTATGTACTATTCTACTACATAACATAATCAGCCCGTTAATTTGTCCCAATGCAGATTAGTACATAGGCTTCTTTTTATTCTTGAATTCCCGCAAGATCTGGACTTTTGGAACCGGAGCGCAGTTAGTGTTTAATAAGAATAAAATAAAAAAAATATTTTATTTATTTAATAATAATTATTTTGGCTATATGACTAAGTAACTAGAAATAAAATGTTCTATTTAAGCAACATAAAGTTGTATGATTTCTGTGTGCAGTTTATGCTGTGTTTAACATTCCCGTCGTGTATAGTGCAAATAAAGCTATCCATCCATAGTGTCTTGCGACTGTTGGTAGCATTTGTAAACAAATAAATGTACTATGTGCCAGTGGTCTAAGGTTTAATCTACTTTGCAGCCTCGCCGACGTACGGTGTAGATCCAGTCCATGTTATTTTAGCGTCTTGCCATCTGTAACAAGATTATATATAAGGTTTCATAGTCATCATCATCATCTCAGCCCTTATCCGTCTACTGTTGAATATTGGCCTTCCCCATACGATCGCGAGCTGCCTTCCCCGACGACTCCTCGCAACCGCTACAATGTCGTCAGTCGTCAAAAATATGTAAAAAATTGGTCAAAGAGAATATGGCTACGGTATTCTCTGTTCGACGTAAAAGGCGACCAAAATGGGGTTTTTAGGCAGGCTTTCGCCGCGCTTCGTTCCCACCAGTCTAAGTTTTAGCATCAAGCGCACTCTTCTATGTTCTGATACGTAGATTGGTGCAGCCACTAAGGAAGATAGGTTAGATCTTGTTATTCTGCCATAATCCTTCTTCTAGATATGCGTGCTACATCAAAAATCATTCACAACAGGTGAGATAGTGGTCAAACGCTCATCAATCACGTAAAAAATTGCCTTTTCCGATCACCTGATGCATGTATTTAGTACATACCAGTTATAGGCTAAAAGGTGTAGAAACTTACTTAGTATGAATCAATTTCTCAAGAGGCGTAGCACTAATGTCATCGCTCCTCAAAGTTCCGGCTCCTTCATCGTGAGCTCTAGTGTCCACACTCAACAAGACATGGCAACCTCCACAAGTATAGTAATGGATATCGAACCTTAAATTCAGATAATAAAAGCTTATTTTGGAACAAATACTCTTGTGTCTTGTATGATGTTTTGGGAAACTAATCTCACCTCCTCTCTGCGTGATAGTTTCTTAACAGTTCACGGTTTGTATTGAAAAGAACACCGTAATGTCCAGAACAGCTGGTTACCTAAAATGAATATTGAGTCAATAAAAACCTTTATTAAAATTGTACCAAATATTTACTTCCTGGCGAGGATCGAACCCACGACCTTTTTGTATCACAAGCAACCGGGTATTCGTCGAAACTAAGTTTGTGTAAATTAATAAATAAGTAAAAATAATACGAGTCAATTTAATTGTTACTCCTTCACGCAAAAATCACTGAACTGGTTACGTTGAAACTTGGTATAACTTGATCTAAATTACCAACCCTACTTTTTATTCCCAAATTTTATACGGGTGACACGGCGCGGCACAGCTTGCAGATTCTTATATATACTGTAAAAATAAAATTGTTAGAGATTGTTATCGTTATTGTCACATACAATGTGGCATCATCTAAGAGCCAATAGACCGACACGCTTTGGTTTTTTCCCAAGAATCTTTTTGACCTACCCAAATTGGTAGAGCTGGAGTTTTCAACCTGGACCCTGGGTACTGCTGATTCAGACGGTTCCTCGCGTTGTCTTCCCCACCATACCAGATGAGTAGACCTACAGGGCTCCGTGAAAGCACCCCGTATTGGGGCATAGCCTGCAATAGAATTGTTTGTTCTTAGTCAAAAAGTTAGGCACAATATATCAATGACAGGAGGAAGAGGAGAGAAAAACATCATGAGGAAACCGACATGTCCTGGAATTCACTTCGGTCCAAAGGTACGGAACATTTGCTAATCTTTTTTTTTTTTTTTTTTTTTTTATGGTGGAGAAATGAGCCTTATCCATCGTCCCACTGCTCCCGGGGGGGAGCAGCGAGGTTATGTGGGGCTCCCTGCTGGCCTTATGTTGGTGGGCGGCCAGAGGTTTACCCACTAAAACTCCACCGGTTCCTCGCACGCCCGGTGCCGGAGTCGCGGGAACACGTGCGTACTCGTCCGCGCACCGACGGCGTGAGTCCGTTATCGGACCCCTCTCTCTCGAGGTTTCGACCTCATCCGCATGAGTGGCGCACGGGAACCACGTGCGCCTCGCTCGGGTCCTTACACGGCGACAGACCCCCCCGAGTCTGCCACCTACGGGCCCATTTATGGTCTGCCACCTACGGGCCCATTTATGGAACATTTGCTAATCTAGAAAATTTTGGAGTAAGCTCTCGTAGTGTCATACTGCCCAACCCCTCCTCTTAGAGGGGTTAGGCCCTTAGAGGGTGGGGTCTCCATCCCCTACAATGGGACATATAAACGGGCTAACATAGACAAATATATAATTTTTCCTGCTTGTTAACTTCATTTAGGCGTTGAAAACTTTGACCGCGTCTTATCCCCACCTGTCAACCATAGCGGTGTATGATGATATTTTCTGAATGAGCGTGCTAGGGACGTCTCCTAGGTATAACCTTTACTGAACAGCCGTGAAGAGAGCACGGCACATACTTAATCTTTTTGTAACACAAACAACGAAACGAAACGAATTTGTTAACCGTCAGTGAGTTTCAGTCCCGTGGACATTTCCATAAAGCCTCTAAATTTTACACTTCTAATATCAACAGTCTAGGTTGTGGGTTACCTAAGTAACAATCGATTTTTTAAAATCCTTAGTGGATACCTAGCTACATACCACAAATACTCTCTCCAAATTTCATGTCTGTGACCAGCACTTTGGGCTTTGCGTTGATTTATAAATCATTCAGGGAGTCAATCAATCAGTCATGATTTTACTTTTTATATTATATACAGGGTTATGGGTTTCGAATCCAAAACCGTTCAGGGGGTGATTCTTCACATCAAAACGAATAAGTTTTGTTCTACGACTTTTTGAAATTCAAAGTAGTTTTCTAAAATTTTAAGTGTAAAGTTTACTTGAAAATCAGCTGTTTCATAGAGTTAGAGGTCATTGACCTTAAGATGTCCTTTCTTTTAGTTTGGTCTACTACAATAAAAACTTAAATTGAATTTATTTTCAAAAACAGTCGTCTTTTTTCAGTGAGATATTACCTTAAAATTTGCAAAAAAAAAACGAATTTCCAAAAATCGTAGAACAAAAGTTATTCGTTTTTATGTGGAAAATCACCCCCTGAACGGTTTTGGATTCGAAACCCATAACCCTGTATAGATAGAGATTGACTTACGTAATGATCCTCATCACCCACATACAGCACTCCATTATGCAAGTACGGTGTAGCTCTCCCGGTCAATAGTAGAGTGACTACGTTTATTGAACCTTCGACATGTGCTGATACGAGGTGAGTCAGTTTGCCGTCTAGATCTTTCTTTATACTGTGTACAGAAAGTAAAGAATTTCAAGTAGCGCATAACTAGTTATTCTATAAAATTAATACGTTATTATCTATACTAATATTAAAAAAAACTAATTTAAAAATTAAACAACCGACTTCAAAAAAGAAACAAAAAATATTTAAAAAAACAACCAAAAAAAGAATTGATAAAAATACCAAAATAACCTCTACATAGGTACAGTGCCACCGACTAATTAATCTGTTTTATCATCTGAAGTCGGGCAGCTAAACTAAGTACAATATGGAACCAACCAGTAAAACTGCCCGACTTCAGACGATAAAACAGATTAATTAGTCGGTGGCACTGTACCTATGTAGAGGTTATTTTGGTATTTTTATCAATTCTTTTTTTGGTTGTTTTTTTAAATATTTTTTGTTTCTTTTTTGAAGTCGGTTGTTTAATTTTTAAATTAGTTTTTTATTTTACCCTTTTCAGTATACCTACCTACCTAAAAATCAACAATATTATTACCGTCATTTTAATTATTGAGGAGTTTGCTGATGAGAAGGTGGTTTCAGGTGCCCAATCAATCTGTACTTAGTTCTTTAGGGGTCTATTCTTTTTGGTAGAAGTTGTGAAATGAGTAATTTATTGAATTCTGGGATACTATCCTGTCCATCATTCCAAAGATACTCATCAGATCCTTACCAAACTTAATGGGACCACCTCGGAGCTTCCACCTTTCCATTAAAAAATAACTATATCAATCGGTCAAGCCATCTTCGTGTAATCGATGAACAATTGAATTGAATACAGCGTTTTAAGGAGCATTCCCGGTCCTCACTTCGAAGATCCTCATCAGATCATCATCAAATTTATATGGAACTATCTCGGAGCTCCCACCATTCCATTAAAAAAAGAATCATCTCAATCGGTCAAGCCATCTTCGAGTAATCGATAAACAATTGGATTGATTAATGCTTTTTGAGGAGCATTTCCGTTCATCACTCCGAAGACCCTCATCAGATCCACATCAAATTTTTATGGGACCATCTTGGAGCTCCTATCTATCCATTAAAAAAAGAATCATCTTAATCGGTCGAGCCGTCTTCGAGTAATCGGTAAACATACAAAAAAAAAAAAAAATATTATACATACAGACGAATTGATAACCTCCTCCTTTTTTTTGAAGTCGGTTAAAAATGTAACTTTCTATTGGTGAAAATTATTTCACCAATAGAAAGTTACGTTATTGAGGAGTACCATAGGTTTTTAGGCCATACTTTTGATCCCCATATTCCCATGGGATAAGTTAGTAAGGAAGCATGACAGTATGACTGTTCCTACTTCGTGCCAAAACTCTTGAACTGATTGCAATGAAACTTAGTATGGCCATAAAACTGAATTATCCACATGATCGGAACTTACGAAAGTAAAACTGCGAGGCGCAGCTAGTTAAAAGTAAAAGACTTGTGTAAATGCTTACTTTTCACAACCTCTAGAGAGCATTGCTGAATAGAGTAAAAGTAGCGCACCAGACCCTTCCTCAGATTGAAACTGAAAATAGGTAGTATACTTAGTATGTATGTTTAAATGGCAAAATATTCAATAAGAATAAAATTGCATTCAACAATAAGATAACTAAGGGATATAACAACTTACCATATACAGATATCTTTTGATAAAAATTTGAAGATCTTCCAAATGTTTGAACTCAAATAAATGGAGCTGTAAAAATATACAATAGGTTGCTTAATACAAATATTAATGTCAATCACAAGATCATTGTAACATGATCGAAACGTAGAGGTAAGAAAATAAAAATAGTACGCGATTAAGACCCGGTAAAATGTAAATATGTTAACAAATCGTGTGAATTTAAAAAGTTTAATCACAAGATAGTAACAAAAATAAAGAGTGTATTGTGTCGTAGAAATTTATACTTTAATTATGTTTTCTTAATGGAAGTCAAAATTTGGTATAGACAAATGTATGGTTATGATAAAATTAAATAATAAATGCCGAATCACATAGTAGGTACTACAAAGTTTTAGGTTAATCAAATACACTATATACAATCATTATCTGCTGTGGTATCATGTAATTAGCATCCACCGCTGTCAGTTGCTATTTTCTGTCAAAAAGCATATTTTGTATTGTACATTGCTGTTTGAAGTAATCACCAGTAACAACCATGTTACGTCAAAGCAGCAATGTACTGCAACTTAGCCACTAGTAACGGTGGATGCTAATTACATGATACCACATCAGGTAGGTACACCAACATACTCATATTTAAATTTGGTTGTTATTTGTTTGTAGTACGATGTTTAGGATAACATAACTTTACAAAACTACCTTTTCAGTGACCCCATCTTGGTAATAAGTTGACGTGTGCTGCACGTAGACTTCTTCTGATGGTAAAGTGACGACAGCTTTGGGCTCAGTACCGCCCACTGTGAACCCACCACCGCAACGCCAGATTATTTCGCTACAGGCCCTCCAGAGGGCTTCTTCTTGACGCTCTTCTGAAGGTCGAAGGTATCTGATTGGGTTTAGAAAATTACTTAGAAAAGGTCCTGCACAAAAAGTGACTGCTTTAAACAACCTATGGATATTTTTTTATTTTGAGGTGACACATTTTCTATGTACTGTTTTCGTGATGGTGGATTGCTTAGAGTATACATAAACAAGCTAGAGCGCGCCTATCGGTATTTGCCTACTGCGCAAAGTGTAAGCAGATGCCCTATACATAGACATTCAAATGTTGAGGTTGAATAGTGATTTGCGAATCATTTTTACACCGCGACACTGAACATTTTACCATAATTATTACTAGAATAAATTCTAACGAGAGAAACAGTCAATCCGCGTAACCCTAGGTGATTGATGATATCCTCTTTGTCATTTTTGACTGTTCATACCGGTGCTTACAGTTCATACTCGCATACCAGTGCTCTATAGCTTGCTTATGTATACTCAAAGTTGGATTAAAATTCTTTATAATTTTCGTCTTATATCACATTCTGCTCACAATTCAAAATAAACTTAGATTCTACCTCTCGCTCTAGCTTTAGTTTGCCGCTCTGCTTTACTCAATTAAGCTATGAGTTTTGTAAAATGACAATTCAAAAACTCATTGTGGAGTCCACTGTACGAAGGATGTGACTTATCTATCCAAAATCGACAGGCAAATCACCAAGTCATGCAAACACATATCCGATTTTGTTGACAATATTTTCACATAAAATTTCAAAGCCATACCTTTTCAGGCTTGCACTTCGTAGTCTATATTAAGGTATCAAAGCCCACGTCGTTTGAATTCCTAAATAACTCCCTTGTTGGCATAAATCTGAACTATGCACTGCAAAACAATATATCAAACCCAATAGACGACTTTATGGACTAAACGGTTTCTAGGCGTTTATTTTATACAGGAAATATCGAACGTTTACCGATTACAATACTTCATATTGATGTATTGGGGGCTGGGAATTTGGAATTTTATTAAACAAAATATTTTGAAAATTTGTACTACCTCTATTAATATTTAAATGCAAATATGTCAGTAATATGGAAAAAGGACTGATTGCGATGAACCTGTTCATTTTGTAAGTTTGGAGACCTGTTCAGATCCCGAAACATCCAGGTGCATCGCAGCTGCTCAGCTAGTCTTGGAATTAATTTTCCATCTTCATGCATTCATGTTATGCCGGATATTATGTTCTGTACTAATGTTAGAAAAAAAAATACGTTGGAATAAATTATGTATTATGTTAGGGATAATCTCCAAAACCAATAAACCGTTTTGGAGATTATAAATCAAAATAAAATTTTGATGAAATTTTACAACATATATTACATCTTGACATGGCCGTTTTATCCCTATATCGGTACGGGATTAGGACTTAGCCGGGTGATACCGCGGGTTAAGTTTAATATAGCTTACGTATCAGGAGGAACTTGAGACTTGTTGTCTCTAGTATACGGTCGGGAATCAAACAACAGCCACTTGATGATGTGAGCTTGTAGACCTGACAGCAAAGATCTAAAAGGAAAACAAACATACAGAATGATGAACAGACTTTATCTAAAGGTACATGTTGCTTAATGTGTCCGTCAATGGAATTCAGCTATTGGTTCGGTCTCAGCTTATCACTAACCATAGCAGCAATGGTTGGTGATAAGCCAAGACGTTTGGTGCTACGACTTAAAGCAGGTCTAAGTCTTAGCACCAAACCGAACTCATCCGCGATCTCAAAACGACTTCATGACGTAGACTGGTGCAGACAATTTGAAAGAGAGAGAACTTATTCTAACTTATTTCAATTTTACGATGTTATTTTCACTATGAATATTTTTAATTAACGAGGTATTTACCATATTTATTTTTATTTGCAAGGAGCTCGATATTTCGCCAGTAACTACGAACAGCTTGTTCACAAGACTGGAAAATGCTGGTAGGTGATGACAGTTAGAGGCGTCCGTGTATTTCAATTTTGCACATGCATAGGGCGTAATAGAAAAAAAAACATCAGGTGAATCAGCTACATACCTCGCTCCATTTCTTGGTGCAGCCAGGCCATAACTCAATGGTTGATCTGGAGGTCTCATTACCAGAGGAGTTCTGATCCATTCACCTCGAGGAGTGCAGGATGCAGTACCAAATGCTGTCGCACGAAGGTTCTGAGAAAGAGAACGAATTAGAAAGAAACTAAAATGCCATTCATTTTATCTGTTCAAATTTGTAAAGAAGTAGATCATCCCGAGTCATTTGAGAGCCACAATTATGAAGATGAAACCGTAGACCGAAGCAGTCACTAAGGAAGATGTTGAATCTAGTTCCACTGCTATCTTCCTTATTCTAGATGAGTGTTCTTCATCTTGGACCATATCATCACTTACCAGGCGATGTCATCATCATCAGCTAGTTGCTGGCCTGGCTTACGTATTAGTTTACTTGATGAAAAGACTAAAGGTAGTAGTGACAGGCAAGTCTAGATTCGGTCAATGCCCACTCATCAATATCATCATCATCCGAGCGATGTTCCCAACCCAAGCGAGCGGTGTTCGTAATGAGCATTGGCCGAGTGAACGCCCACTACGGGACACCAAAATGTAGCCTATTTTACCTAGTTCTTAAACTGTTTATTTCGTTAAAGTTTTGATAATGACTTACTATAGCCAAAGCTTCAGTTATTGGAGTTCCACCAACCACAGGGGGTCGTGCTCCAGTCAAAAGTTTGTTTCGAGCGTACAGGACACGTTCTGAAAAAAAAACAAAACGAAGTGTATTTAAATGTGTAGAAATCTATATCCTGATTGACTTTATCAACTAACAGTCTAAATCTTTGACTTTGTCTGAAATAAACTTTTTTTTTTTTAAATCACTTATCAGTGTTTATCAGTGCTATTTAATTTTGTTGAGAGCTAAAATTCGAAAAGTGTGTTCTTTATATATAGTTTTTGAAAAATTACCACGGCATCTGGACTTATGTTGATGAAACAGTTAGTTTACTTTTAAAATGATTACTTACCTACAATTAGAAGTAAACATAATTAGAGTCAAAATTGCTATTAACGTTGAAGAAAAACTTTCCAGCTTTCTATAAAATTACGAAGTTTTTGGTTGAAAAAGGTAACGACAACTTTTTGCCCTGAACGATAAAGTTTTATAAGCGTCGGTAATAGGAATGATCATTTCTCTTTTTTCTTATAGCTTGTGCTGAATGTCCCGCTTACTCAATAGAAACAAAGTTATTCTGGGTTCATAATAATATATTTTTACTAAAATATTTAATCATTGACTGGCTATTTTGGCCAACGAATAGATACAATGTTATCCAAAATGCCAATTTAGCGAGACATACCATAATATGAACTTTTGGGTACCACATTTATGAACAGATTTTTGGATATCTAATTTTATCTACAGAAAATATTAATTCAAATGATGTTGTTATTTAATTTTGTACAGTATCCAAAGATAAATTACAATTATTAAAAATTAAAAAAAAACACTTGGGTATTTCAAAATTTATTTATCATTAAAATTTTTGTTAGAAAACAATGTATCAAGATAACTGAATAAATCAATAAATTATGTGACCAACACACAGCGCCATCTAGCCCTATGATAGGCTGAGCTTATGTTACGGTGACTATAGACAACGGATATATTACTTATATTTATTTTTCTTTTGTAAAGACATACATACATAAATTATATATAGAAATACACCCAAACCAGATAAAAATATTTATTTTTATGCATAAATGTTTGCACGCGGCGGGAATTGAACCTAACTAAACAAATTCTCTCCGTACCAAATTTGTCTGGAAGAGAGATGAGAATCAATGTTATTTTGAAATTGTGTGCATAATAAGGTTTCTATCTATTATCTACATAATCTTACTAATATTATAAACGCAAAAGTTTGTATGTGAGGTTGTTACTCTTTCACGCAAAAACTACTGAACCGATTGCGATGAAACTTGGAATATAGGTAGCTGGGGACCTGGATACTTTTTATCCTAATATTCCCGCGGGAACGGGACTGACGCGGGTGAAACCGCGGGGCGCAGCTAGTATTATTATGAACTTTAAAGTCCTGAATGACTGGTTTTGTCAACGGATAACCATCATCAACTAGAAATCTATTTATATATGTTATAGCGTCCCCACCGACCCACTTTTGGGTCTTCAGCAGCAGATGCCGATGTACCCGAACGAACACCCCGAAGGGCGACGCCGGGGATCGAGTTGTCAACGGATAGCCTAAATTGCTGGTCCTAGAAATTATGAAATACTAGCTGCGCCCCGCGGTTTCACCCGCGTAAGTCCCATTCCCACGCGAATATCGGGATAAAAACTAGCCTATGTGTGATTCCCGGTATCCAGCTACCCATATTCCAAGTTTCATCCCAATCGGTTCAGTAGTTTTTGCGTGAAAGAGTAACAACCTCACATACAAACTTTCGCGTTTATAATATTAGTAAGATAAGATGGTGTTTAATAATAAGGCGTGTTTGAAAAATCCCGCAGGATCAGCACCCCCGCGAGTAAAACCGAGGGACCCTACTAGTTTCTTTATCTAATCGATATATTTATAGCCTCATTACAATTCAACTCGAGCATCCGGAACCAAACCTCTAAAGATAACTGCAAAAATCAGAGTACATCGCCAAGCAGTGACTTATCCTCACAAATCCTCAGTATCTCTCACAAATGGGCCCTTCGAATCCTGTTAGAGAAGCCATTGTAAGGATCACAATACGTTCCAATTACGACAGACGATCTGAGACGAATTCTGAAAACATGGCCAGATAGTGCGCGTTTTTTTGGCGGATTTTTCTGTTAAGTTGCATCCGATTCTTGTTGCATTTAAAGCATAAACGTTTAGATATCTTATAAATATTATAGACGTGAAAGTTTGTATATCTGTGACTTTGTTACGAAATCACGCATAATTATGCTGAATGCGATGAAATATAGATACCTAGAGACTTGGAATAAATGGGCTACTTTTTATCTCTACATTCCCGCAGTTACGAGACTTACGATGGTAAAACCGCGGGGCGTAGTTAGTAATAGGGGTTAAAGTATGAAATTGCCGTTTTATTGCAATAGGTTCTTTGAATTGACATAGAATCTTCATGGTTTGAGGTTTTCGAATGAAACTTTTTTCAAATGGTTTCTGTGATGTTCTTTTTTTAAAAAATGTGAAACATTTGAATATCGACTTTCAATTGTTTTTGTTATTCAATTTAGACAAGAAAGATGGATACCGCGAAAATTCGAGTGATTTTTGAATACGAGTTCCGACGCGGAACTAACGCGGCAGAAACAGCCCGCAATATCAATGCTGCGTTTGGAGAGGGGTCTACTAATGAACGCACCGTGCGATTTTGGTTTAAACGCTTTCGTGATGGAAATTTCGACTTAAAGAACGAGCCACGAGGAACATTATTCACCTGTGTGGGCCACCGCCCACACAGGTGAATAACGATGAATTAAGAGAGATAGTGGAAGCCGATCCTAGTCAAACTATCCAGGAATTAGCGGCATGGTTTAACGTTACCTTACCCACTTTATTGACTCACTTGCGTCAAATCAATAAAATAAAAAAATACGAAAAATGGGTGCCTCATGATTTGACTGATCTGCAGAAAGAAACGCGTGTTGAAACTTGTGTTGCCTTGTTGAACCGGTACAGAAATGAAGGAATATTGGATCGAATTGTAACATTTGATGAAAAGTGGATTCTTTATGATAACCGGAAAAGAAAAATGCAATGGCTGACCCCAGGTCAAATGCCACAACAGTGTCCTAAAGCAAAACTTACCAATAAAAAAGTAATGGTAACTGTTTGGTGGTATCAGCATGGTGTTATTCACTATAGTTTTCTTCGATCTGGTCAAGCAATTACGGCAGATGTCTATTGTGCCGAACTCCGAACCATGTTGACAAAACTAGCAGTAAAACAGCCCCGACTCATGAATCGATCTTCACCATTATTGCTCCACGACAACGCGAGACCTCACACAGCACGAGAAACCATTTTGACCCTTCAGGAACTGCACTTAGAAACCATTCGTCATCCTTCGTATTCACCAGACCTTGCTCCAACGGACTACCATTTTTTTCGTGATTTGGACAATTATCTACGTGACAAGAAGTTTTCTTCCCAGGAGGCAGTACAAAATGCTTTCACACAGTTTGTGCAGTCTAGATCGTCGGAGTTCTATCGCAAAGGCATTAATAACCTTCCCATTATATGGCAGCAATGTATAGATAATAATGGCAACTATTTTGATTAAATAAATTTGTTAAAAATTTAAAAAATAAACAATTAAGATTTTCAGTACAAATCGGCAATTTCATACTTTAACCCCTAATATTTATATATACGTTATAGACATACGTATATTGGTTCAGAAAGAATATTAACTGCCTACTGATGTTTGGTCGGATCGGTCGGTTTCGGTTTCGTTTCGTAATAGCACTCCAACGCGGCTGAAACCTCGGGATAAAGCTTGTACTTAATAATTATAAAGATTTTTTAGTTAGTTAGTTAGTAAGGTAACTAACTAGGAATTGTAACAAATAAAGTCAGGTAACTAACTAGGAACACAAATATGTACAAATACATACAAAAGTCGAAATATGTACACAAAATATCACATTTCACTATTAAAAGGGATCGTATTTCACATAGATGTTTAATAATAATCGGCCTTTTCATCTAATTCTAGATGATTTTTACAGCGCAAGCAACTTTTAATCCATGCTATATAACGGCGCTGTAGTGCCCGGTACATTGTCAGGTGGACTACGCTTGCCCAGCACCTATACCACCCTCCCAGCTTAGTCAGCCATGCCCAGAGGAAAGAACTGGTCAATACGTCTGGAGCTAACTAAGCCGTGGGTTTCCTTACGATGTTTTGCTTCACCGTAAGGGCGATGTTATTAACGCACATAAGTTTTCAGCAAGGAAAAATATATTGGTGCGCGGTAAGATTCGAAATCTTGACCTTCGGAATAAAAGTCAGGGTTTCTACCATTAAACCAACGCCGCTCTACATAGATGTTTAATTTATATTTGAAATGGACTCACCGAAACACTCTTCCTGCGATGTACCAAGAACACTTTTTCGTAACATGATTCTAAAACTAATGCGTAAGCAATATTATCTTTTCTTCCATTTTAACGAGGCTGATATGAAATAATCCGCTTTTTTCTGTTTCGATTGCGCGTTTGTATTATTTTTACGCATTTATTTAACAGTCAGCCATATTCACATTCGACCCTATGGGACCATCTTCACGAGCGTTAGAATCGCGCTGATAATATCTTATTTCTATACAACGCACCGCCGCGCTAACATCGCCGTGTGGAGACACGTTCGTAGAGATTGTATGGAAATAAGTGGCTCGACGATAATATCGCCGCGATTCTAAAGCTCGTGGAGACGGTCCCTATGTGTAGACTCAGTTTTTGTCATATTTATGCTGAGATTGAAAAGATCACATTGTTGACTCTCAAGACGAAGACACGCATAGGGTCGTTTGTGAATATGACCGAGTGCCTCCTCAAAATAGTAGTCGATAGTGCTCAAAACTGCGCGGAAAAATTTATAAGTCTGATGTCTGTTTTTTTCTAGCATTTTATAAGAGACTATAGCTGCGCCCTGTGGTTTCACCCGCGTAAGTTCCCATCTCGAAAGAATATCGGGATTAAAAGTATCCCATGTTACTCTACATCACTTAAATTATCCCTTGGTAATTTTTATCCAATTAGTCCAAAAACTAAACCAAAAAATTTTAGGGGTTGGCAACCCTTATCACTTAGGGGTGTGAAAAATAGATAGTATAGCCTATTCTCAGATCTACTGAATATGCATATAAAATTTCATATTAATTGGTTAAGCCCATTCGGAGGAGTATGAGAACCAACATTGTGACACGAGATTTTTTTTAAATGTAAGACAAGAAAGATGGATAGATAGATATTATAAAAAACGAAAGTGATTTTTTAAAACTTCCTGTTTTTACCTTTTAAGGTATGGAACCCTAATTAGGGCTTCAAAATAATCATTATTTAGTTTTTAATAACAAAAGCAACGTGACTGAAACTAATATTAATATTATTAAATCCAACTTTTTTAAACGAATACCACTTGCCTTTTCGTCGACAACAAAAAAACATCTAACAATCCGAAAAATACATGTAAAAACGCGTAATTTTCTGGTAACTTCCTCAAAATTTCGCTGAACAGCCTCTTGTCATTTGACAAATGATACAACTTCCGAGGGTCAGCTCAGTAATGACCCTTAGAATTCTGAGGGCACTTGGACTGTAACGAGACTGGACGGTGGAAGATCATTCAGAAACTAACATACCTACCTAACTAGTTTTATATGTATTTATACTACGTTTATTTGATCTTCGAGTTAGTATATTTCCAGAAAACATTTTATTTATTAGCCAAGGACATAGTGTTAAGTAATTTAAGAACTTAATCCTCGAGTTTTCGTGTTGAATCTAGTTTTATATGTATATTAATGTTTTATACATTATTTATTTTATATATGTATAAATTTTATATGTATATTAATAATACGTTTATTTAATGTTTATACATCTTCGAGTCAGTATATTTCAAGAAAACATTTTATTTACTAGCCAAGGACACAGTGTTTTGAATATATAATATATATTCAAAACACTGTTCTTAAATTACTTATATTATAAGTAATTTAAGAACTTAATCCTCGAGTTTTCGTGTTGAATAAGTAATTAGTGGACTTCACAAAAATGTTTTTAGGAACGTTAAAAGGATACATCGAGATGCTTCCCCTTGAACGGGAACGTGTCCTAGGCTATGGCCAGCGGGGTACAGTTGCAAGGTTAAAACCGAGTGAACTGTGTTTTGAAGTTCGTGTTAAACCATCAATTTAAGCTCCCGTGAATACAAACTATGTATTAAAAGTAAAATAAACTTTTAATATAACCTCGTCGTGGATTAAAAAGCAGTCCAGAGGGACTAAAATTGGACAAATCGTCTTCCATAGTCATCATCATCATCGTCATTTACTTACATACAAACTTCAGTACCTCAAAGGACGACCGTTTATGTGTGGATTTTTGCATTGCGGTGAGTAGGTGTACGAAAAACGCGGGATCGCAACAACCGCGGGGCGCAGCTAGTAACTAATAAATTGTTTTAAATCAGAATTTCATATTAACGGTGTATGTAAACTTTTTAAGCTCTCTAGGTAAAGTCAAAACTGTAACATAAATAACACAAATAGGTCTTCGATTTAAAAAAAATCATTTCATAAATACAATTTTTCCCCTTATGAAAAACAAAAATATAAAACATTTATATTGACTTAAAACTTGTTATTAAAACCTAGATTTATTTCACAATATAAAGTGCAGATCCCTTACAAATGCCTGGATAAAATAACCTATCATAAAATTTCTAGAATTTCACTAAAAAGTATAACATTTCAAATAGACTTTAACACGTTTTGTACTGTTCACAGTGAAAGCAAAATGAGAAATGATTCGAGTACAATAATAATTGCTTCGATTGAAACGTCTCGCGTCGTGATATTCGAAACTCGTGCTTTGTGATTTGTAATTTCAGTGTAGACGTGGCATTCGATTGGATGTAGAGGTACTTTACTTAGGTGAAGGATTTTGAATTGTTCGGAATAAGTAAAAGGTGATGTTTTACTTATTCCGCACACTATTACTTTTTTTGTTATAAAACAAAGATTTCAATGTGACATCTTATCTGTGTCATTATGTGAGTGTGTGCTGTGTGATGATGATTTGTCCATCTATTGGTTTCCTGGAAGAGATTGCCCTTAGGTGCTATTGTACCATACTAGTTTTAAGTTTTTGTATTTGTAATAATTGTTAATTTAAGTTTTTGGTGCAATAAAGCATTCACCTTTTTCTAGATAATGCATGCTATTTTACGATAAAAAAGTCATCACTTAACATCTAGTTACGTAAAAAGAGGCCAAAAGCAAACAAAATACTAACTTGACGGAACTTTGACGTTTATATCTTGTTCAATTAAATAAAAACTTTTACAAAATGCCAACCATTTACGAAAAACCGGACCAAATTATGACTATCAAAACGATTGTTATGGACAATGATTCTTTGAACACAATGTTCAAAGAATAAATTCAATGGATGAAGTGGTGAATAATTAATCACGTTATTATTTCTGGTTCAAAGTTAGACAACAGTTTTATTAGAACCTAAAGTTGATACCTTAACTTTTGTAGTAGAAACGCCTACGAATTCGCCAATTTAGTTGTTAAATAAAGTTTTTTTGTTATAAGTACCTATATTTCTGTATATTAGTTGTATAATCTATTATCATAGTCGTAAAATAGAGAACATGGATGTAATTATGTGAAAGCTCAAAGGAAAATTTAATGAAAAATGTCAATTAATCAGTAGGTATATGTCTGTCGCATAGGTTCCGTTCCCTTTTACTAAAACTCCATCATCCGTCTTTTAGTCTGGTGAATGTGATACAGCCTGTTGATAGACAGACGTTTAACACCAGGCTGTATCACATTAACCATGATAGATAGTTTAGATTTGGTTTCTATTCATATTTATAGTTGACTAGCAACATCACGCGTTTTCACCCGCGTAAGTCCCATTGCCATCAAAACATCGGGAACAAAAGTAGCCTATGCTACTTCTCGATAATGTAGTTTTAAACTGGTGAAAGAAATTCAGAAACCGGTCCAGTAGTTTCGGATTCTATTCATTACAAACAAAGAAACTAAGAAACAAACAAATAAATATTTTCTATAATTGATTGTATTAGGCGGTACTTTTTGGAACTCCATATCAACTATATTAAAAATAATTTTATTTAGTTTTTAGTCCCGATAACTCACTAGTATCACTACGTATCATGCGGTCTGCCGCGTGCAAAGAACGCGGCAGACGCAGAATATTTTCTCTTTATAATATTTTATTAGCATAAGCTAATCAGAATATTTTATGGCCCAGCACCTATAATATACCCCCCCCCCCTCCCCTCCGCTTAGTTAAACTGAGGTAGACAAGTGAGGTATCTAGACAAATTTTAGAATATATTTAGAATAATTAGAATAGAATATAATTAATTTCTCTAAGCCCAACCTCCGCGGAGATGATTGACTATTTGCCTAGACAAATAGTCAAATGTACCTACAAAATAAAAAAACCAGTAAAAACGCCCGAATCATACTAAGCCGCAGATTTCAATCCCGATATTTTGCGTCATCGCACGACTAGGTACGACAAATTCAATAAAATATAAAGTTTTCACTGTATTAATTTCGTATAACCATACTTGAAAAGAATCAAGTGCCGAGTCGTCTACTACTTGGTAAACTTTGGTATTACCTACCTTCATACGGTGCCGCTGAACTGTCAAGGTTAGTGCGCTGCATTTCTTTAAAATTTCTCTAAAATACAAACAGAAATATTTTTAAACTTTATTTTAGGAACGTTTAAGTTACTCAGCCAAGAGAACTGACAAATCCAGGTTCGAATCTCGTCTAGCATCGCTTTGCGTTGTGTTTTTGGCAAAGCCGAAAACCAGGCTTAAAAATAAATTAAAGCTAGGAAAAAAAATCTTTAGCAATATTTTTTCACATAAAGAAATAACCTATCTGAATGAAAAAACTCGCTCCCGTTTATAATCACAACTCTTTTCATCAAACACAATAAACCTATCAGTCCAACCCATACGCATCCCATCGAAAACACAATCCAATCATTTCGATTCTAATTTCTTAAACGAAATATGTCCATCAAACAACCACACACTCACCGTCGGAATAAAAACACTCCTATCAAATTGAAATAGAGTTCGGTTTTGAACAAATTGTTATAACCACGTCAAGACCGTATAGGTGTTTGTATGGAAATGATAGAATTTGGTGCAAAGGTTGTTGTATACAGCTCATGATTCGGTGTCGGCTGTAATGGTGAAGTGAACATGCAGCTTTGCGGGCAGAGGTGGCATTTTAATATCTATTTGACTTCACTGTTCGATTTCTAATGTAATTTAATAAATGTTTGGTAAGATTTCATATTAATAAATAAATTCTAATTCTAATTCTACTGTTGTGTCCTCAAATATTTTTTAGTCAAGGCGCCTTTTTTAGTTTAATAATTTAAAGAGCTTTTATCCCTGTGGGTTTTGAGACTATGGGTTGTTAGGAGCCCAGTGCCAGAATGTTTTTGAAGACATTAAAAAAATAGATTGGAAAATTCTTACAAGTCTTGTTGCTATGGGTTGTGCTGTCAGTTTAGTGTGTAAAAGCCTTTAGAACCGCATAATTAATTTCAAACACTGTTTTGCCCTTCACCAATAAGCGCATTTCAACACGAAAAGAAAATTAGTTTGCTTAGTACAAAGTATCCGATTAATAGCCGATTAGTCGTCGAGTCTCAACCGACGATGCGTCGTAAAAACGACAATGTATGACAAAAACGAAGTTTAATGTTTAAACCAACATTTACCAGTAGACGCGATATCCTAGACAGATGTTCTGATCCGAGCGATATATCCGGTTGCACATTTCACTTAAACAAAGTAGAAAACGGCCGAACAAAATAAATAAATAAATTCTGTGAACTATATTAAAAATTAATATTTAGTTTTTAGTCCCGATACCTGACTAGTATCACTACGTAAATTCTGTGACCAACACACAGCGCCATCTAGCCCCATGGATGGTAAACTGAAACGAAAAGTTGCTCAAAATTAGATGGACAACTAAGTAGCTTTGAAACTAAATTTTTCACATACATTTTTTTATATTTAGACTCTGCTCTATTATTGAATTACCACTTAAATCTTTGGGTTTCAGTATTCGATCGTTAGTCTAATAATCTTAGTTACTGCGAAATAAATAGATTAGTTTTTTTTTACTGACTGGCGCTTTCCTTAGGACCCTACAGTTTACCCGCCACCGCGCAGGGAACCTCCAGGTTCGCTAGTCTCTTACTCTAAGACAACATGTTGGTCGCCGTAAACGAACTAAAATTAAACCATTAATTGGGTTACACTTAGGGTCTACAAATTTTGTCCGCCAGTATGCCGCCAGCATAGTATTTAGTTACTGAAATTAAAAAAAAACCAGATCCTATTTCTGAAAAAAATGGTGACAAACAGAAAGACAAACGAGTGATCTTACAAGGGTTCTTTTTTACCCGGCTGCAAAGAAAGGGTTATGTTTTTCGCGCCTATTTTGTATGTGTGTATGAATGTTTGTAATATTCTTCCTCAGCTCGTATCTTCTAAACCACTCGATGGATTTCTTTAACTAAGATAATGTTAGATTCGTGTCATTTCTCCAATAGTTTTTAGATAGGTGACATAAAAATAGAAACAAAATGGCGACCACCAGGCGCCATATTGTTTAAAAAAAAAAAAAAAAAAGTGGACTGATGTTATCGAGTGGGGTATCGTTTAATAGGTATTTAAAATTTATTATTAGGTTTCTTCAATCATTTTTCATTTAATAGTAACATTTTTACCTTTTGATACCTCAAACCCATAGGCTACGTCCGCAATGGCTCCGGCTAGCTTAGCGCCTGGAGGCTGGCGAGTCACCTAACTAAAACGAACGGTCTAGAAAGTTCGCGACCAACTTGGCGCTTGGCGCCTAGCTGTGTGTCTTGTCAGAATGCAAACCGCTAGGCATTAGGCCCTAAGTAAGCCACCTGCCTGTGCGGCTGTAGCTTAAAACAAGTACTTAATACAATATTTAGTCGACTATTGCACGGACCCTTGCCAATGTTTGCCCAAGGCCTTACTCTACTTATTCTTAAACCAGGGTTGCCCTCGTAAAATATATGAATTCACACTTGCAACATAGTCTGTGAGCGTACAAGATTACACTTCGACCTTAAAGGAAATTAATCTTTTATTTTTAGCGCCAATACCCACGTTCGTGTGAGGTAGCAATAATGTGTGGCAGCCGTATTTTAAAATGGCGTAGCGTTCGATTTTTGAAAAGGACCGTTCGTTTGTTTTGTTGAATTTGTTGGTTGAGTTATGGGTTTTTAGTTTTAGTTTTTTTTAACTATCAATGGAAATAGATTGGTGTTCTATGTATTATGTCTGTGGAATCGTAGCTTACGAAGTGATGGAGAGATTTCGAATATTTTGTGTTTCGTATTTAGAGTTCCGTACCCAAAGGGTAAATACGGCACCCTGTTACTGAGACTTCGCAGTCCGTCAGTTTATTTTAGAATCCGGTACCAAATTGTCATATTAGGACGAAACTCTTAGTACTCGGATTCGACTCGCAATTGACCGTTTTTTTTTGGTTTTATAACAGTGAGCTTAAAAAGTCACGACATACTTAATGTGCATCCTTATGCATTCGTGGCCAAATTGGAAAAAGGTTTCAGGACGGATCCCCAGAGATGCAGGTTCAAGTCCTGTCGGGTGCGAAATTTTTGGAAAGCATTTCTTTAAGTATAGTCATCCAAGTGTAGGAAACACTTTAAAATATATCATAAAAAAGTTGACTTTTGAATTGACTCATTTAGAAACTTTATAGTTTGGAACAAAACCAGTGATGTGTCATATAAAGTAGTTTTAGATGCACCTACTTTGATTTTTATGGCGTCAAAAAGTCAGGGTAAATTGACTTTAGTTTAGCATCGCGGTTCATTGATACAGCCTGATGACAGATAGACGGTCGGTGGAGTCTTAGTAAAAGGGTCCCGTTTTCGCCATTTACGGAACCTTTAAAAGGAAAAAATCTTTACCTCTCTGTTTCTTCGTTTCAACCACTTTCTCTTCCATATTTTCGTTTAAATTGACGTCTGATATAAGACTGAACGAGCAAATTTCTAAGCGAAGCGTTGTTAGACTGCCAAAAAAATTAAACTTCTAACTCTAGATAGGGCAAATAATTAAGAATGTTAATAGGTATGCCAAATCGGTTGAAAGTTTGTTACAGTGAAGCTTGTATGTGTAAAAATAAACTAGGTTTTGATGTAGTAAAAAATATCTAATTTTGATTTTACGGACATTCCGATAATTTTTTTTTTTTTTTTAAACACACATCTATCATCTAGCCCCGTGGTAAGCTGCTAAGCTTGTGTTACGGTGACTAGACAACGGATATACTACTTATTTTTAATTTTCTTTTGTAAATACATACATATTATACATAGAAATACGCCCAGACCAAATACAAATATTTGCACCTTCTGTATTTACATATTGAGTCTCGCTAACAGTCACGTGACGTCATTTACAACGCTCCAAAAATCAAAACGTTAGACGACATATATTGTGACATCGGCATGTGACACAGAGCGCGAGTGGACTGGGCGAGTCCGCATCGCTCGATTACTTCTAAATAATCGGAAACTAATTAACGTATTTATTAGTTATTATTTTTGACAAAGAATATAGAGAGTTAGTATTCAAAATTGTAATTAGTATTTTTTCCTAATTCTATACATGACACACGCCAGATATACCTTGGGCTCTGGCTGAAGGATCAGCGCTGTAGTAAAAGTAATTGGCTGAGACTGATGGTTTTCAGAAGCACATGGCTCCTTAGATCTTCTATAATGTAAAGTTAGTTTTTTTTTGTGTTGTTACTATAAATGTAGAACGGTGTTGTTCTAGTTTTAGATACCCCGACTTTCATTTCGGAGGCCTTGGTTTTGAATCTTGGCTGGCCGATAAAGTTTGATTAAGCTGCTGTGGGATCATGTAATTAGCATCCACTGCTACTAGTTGCTATTTACTGTCAAAAAACATATTTCGTATTCTACATTGCTGCTTTGAAGTAATCACCGGTAACAACCACGTTACGTCAAAGCAGCAATTTACCGCAACTTAGCCACTATTAGCGGTGGATGTAAATTAGATGATACTACAGCTGACTAGGTTGGGGTGGTGGTAAAGGTACTGACGAGTCTATTCCAACTAATAATGTCCCAGGCACTATGGCGCCATAAATAGTATGGATTAAAAGTGGCTTGCGCTGTATAAATCATCTAAAATTAGATGAAAAGGCCAATTGAATTTTAATACTGTATCTTTTTTTCAGGACGATGCTCTTAGGGTGGCTGTCTAGTGGTGACATTATATCCGTACTATCAGTTTTGACATAGGTCTGTATCTTTTTGTCTGATTTAGGGCCGATTTTTAATTACTCATGTAAAATATATCAGTCGAATAAGTTTGAACACAACCAAATTTGAAAGTTCTCAAATTTTGTTTCTTTGTAATATCATAATGACGTTTTTTATTCGGTAATGTTAAATTTTATTTGTCAGATATCTCTATTTAGGAATTTGAAATATCAACCCTTAAAACAAATAAATTGTTTTGAAAGAAAGAAACAAAACATTTTGTGAAAGTACAAAATTTTAACAAAATATTTTCTTTTATTCCATTTTCCTTTTGTGTTTAAACTGTGACAATTTTTAACGATCTTACAAGCGAAGTAGATTTTGGACGAGTTGAGAAACTCTCGGAATACCTGATTTTTATATTTTGCTGTCCGGTCTTAATGTCATAACTATTTTAGACTCTTTGTAGACTGTTGATAAGGTTAACATTTCTAATTACGAAATAAGTTAGGTTCAAGTTAGAAGCGTTGATTGGTTTATTTATAATTTTACTTGATACAAAAAACATAAGTGATACATCATATTTTACCGAGTGAGGGCTTTTACGAGAAGTACCGGCCGATTTGATCGAACATTAGTAGTTGATGTTCGTTCTGAAAAAATAATTCTCAATAAATTCTTTGTTTTTTCGTCTTGAGCGTAATTATTTATTGGTTCAGAACGAATATTAACTACCTACTGATGTTCGGTCGGTACGTTTCGTAATACGCCTCTTGAATCGCGAGATTAAGACCCGGGAAAATATGAAATTATGAGTTCTAATCCGGTTAGTTTAAAAAGTTTAAAAATCGCTATTACATTTGATTAACATCAAAGTTATTTTCAAACCAGACCCGATTAAAGTGCGCAGTTATGCATTCAGCAAACTAATCGACAAGATAAACTGAACTAGTAAAAGATGCTATGTAGTTCAGTTGCTTATCTTGGTACTTGTTAGGAATAAATATAATTAAAAAAAACTGGGCAAGTGCGTGCCTTGTCCGGCCACGGGCAGTGTAGGGCTACGTAGTTTTCAGAAATATCAGAGATTCCAATCTGAAAAAGTCTTTAAAACTAACACTTACCCTACCCAGTATCTAAGTAATATTTAACAACGGAATTTGTTGGAAATTTTGCTTTTTATTTTTTTCAATTACAAGTACTCGTAAATTTAAAAAGATAGCTCAGCTGTGTTACTTTTCTTTTAAACTTCATTATATTTACTACAATTGTAAATACTTATAACGTATCCAAGTATAAACATTTGGCTGTTAGAGGGGGTTACACAAAACTCTAAAACACCTAGAAGCTCAATATTTCGAAAACTGAGACCTAAAATGAATAATTGTGTTGATTGAAAACTCATAATGATTTTAAAAGAGCTATCTAACGATACCCCACACGATGTGGAAAGCAAGAAAGAAAAAATCAACCCACATGTTACATGTGGGGGAGCTTCCCCAAAAAAGGGTTATATTTTTTTATTGTAGCACCTTTTAGGCGTAAACATTATGCATACTCATGCAAAATTTCAGCTTCTTAGTACCAACCGTCTCTGAGCAAAGCCGCGGACGGACGGACGGACGGACGGACGGAAAGACGGACGGAAAGACGGACGGACGGACGGACATGACGAAACTATGAGGATTTCTTGTTAACTACGAAACCCTAAAAATGACTCCGTAGATCCAAATTATAGTTCCGCTGCTTATCTTAATACTTGTTGTGTTGATGTTGTCAGCGGATATAGTGGTGTTCGTGTTACTGTTTGATTTTGCTTGAAGCGTTGCTGTACGTCGACGAGTTTGATTGGTGCAAGCCGCTAATTAGAAGGAATGTTTTTGTGTATTAAATTAATTGTGAATTAGTTTGGAGAGCGGTGTGTTATTATTTACTATTCTTATATCCGACTAATATGATAAAGCTGAAAGCTTGTGAGTATTTATGTATGTACTAGCTGCGCCCCGCCTAAGTCCTGTTCCCGCAAGAATATCGGGATAAAAAGTAGCCTATGTGTTATTCCAGGTTTCCAGGCTACCTATGTTCCAAGTTTCATGGCAATCCGTTGAGCAGTTCTTGCAAACTTTCGCGTTTATGATATTAGTAAGATGATTAGCTATTAAGTTAACTTTAAAATGCTATATATGACTAATAAGTAAAACTATCTAGGTACTCTTGATAGGTATCTATCCCGACTTTAATTCAGAAGGGCGTAGTTTTGAATCTCAGCTGACCACGTACTTATATTTTATTAGTAAGATAGCTTTTAAAGTTTTATTGTCATAAAAAATATTATACAAAAAAGTTATTCATTACTTTAATATGATGTTTAAATTACCACATCATCATCAAAAGACTGTATAATTTTCACAATAATTAAAGAAGAATAAAACATGAGTCAGTGTTACCCAATCTAAGTATCAACATTCATGAGTGGCTTATAAAAGAAAACCTCGACGCGTTGAAGGTTAAAATGAATGTGCATTAATACGCGGAACTACTTTACTTAAAGGCACGAATACACGTGTTTAAAGCTGAAAGCTACTTTGCTATCATTTTGTCATGTGGTTATGTCGCAGCCAAGAAGCATAATTATCCGCTTAATTAACTCAGTCTTATGTTTCAGTTTTAATCGTCTTTTATTATTTTGACGGCCTCCGTGGCGCAGCTGACGAAGCTCGAATTGCTACACAGAAGGTTGCGGGTTCGATTCCCGCCGGGAAAAAATATTTCTGCTGACCACGAAGGTACAAAGTACACGCCTAGTGCTTAGTTTGGGGCTAGATAGCGCTGTGTGTAATGTTGTGCAATATATTTATATTTATTATTGTCATTTTAGCAGTTAAAATCGGTCTAGAAAGTTTGCGACTGGCCACACTTAGCGTTTGGCCCTTAGCTGTGTGTATTTAGCCAGAACGCAAGCCACTACGCGCTAGGCACTAAGCAAGCCTGCGTATGCGGCCATAGCCTAAGATCAATCGTTCCCACGGTAGATGGAAATAAGCCTCATGCTGAGTTCACATTAACCCTCCCATTTTCCAGGCATGTATGTCTCCGCCTAATAGGCGGAAATATCTACACAATACACGGAAATACCTACACAATACACGGAACTACCTCATCATCGTCCGCCTATTATGCTTTCTACGAACATCGTAGGTACACGTTTGTGTAAAGTCAGTTATTAATTTGAACTTATTGTAATGGCTGAGGTGTATTTTAGGTACTTTTTAAATATTATGTGGCAACAATTCTGGTTAAGCAACGCCTGGGGCAGTCAATACTTGAATGGGTGATTAATATTTTTTTTTCACGAGCTTCTCCGTGATTCAGAAGGCACGTTAAGCAATTGGTACCGGTTATTATCTGTGATAGCAGTCGTTAAGTCAAGTTAGATGCCTTAGGGTGACCTGAAAACTCTTACACTAGGTGAGCAACACACACCACTAAATAAAGGAGAAAATGTGGCAGAATGAAGGAAACTTTTCGGTGGTTTTGTGGTCAAAGATTTGCTATGCAGGTAGCGAGTTCGAGTCTCGCTAAATTACGATTTTTAATTGTAGCAAAAAAAGTAGAAGTGAGCGATTTGGTGCAGGTGTCTAAGAAAGCTTTTCTGGTCGTCACTTCTACTTCTTACTAATATTATTTATTTATTTATTTATTTATTTATTTATTTATTTATTTATTTATTTATTATAAACGTGAAAGTTTGCATGTAAGTATGTGTGTTTGTGAGTTTGTTACTCTTTACGCAAAAACTACTGAACCGATTGCGATGAAACTTGGAATATAGGTAGCTGGAAACCGGGGATAAGACATAGGCTTATTTTTATCCCGATATTCCCTCAGAAACTGGACATACGCGGGTGAAACCGTGGGCGCTAGTATATTATAATTCAACTTATTAAGTACAACATTGATGGAGCTTCTTCAAGCAATGCTTAATTACAAACTCCTTACTTAATAATCTTCTGCTTTTTCGAAAAACGTAAATCTATTAAAAAAATATATAGTTTAAGTGTATGTTTCATGATGTCATGTTTTTTTTTATATTGTAAATGTTTTTTTTTGTACAATAAAGTTTTATCTTATATTTTCTTATTTAAATCTGGTGTTACATAGGTATAATTTATGTAGTGTGTGTTTATAGTGATAATGATGTAGACCAAGGTATTAAGATATGTGTTATTTTGGAAAATTTTGCAGGGTCGAGAACTACGCGAGTGAAACCGTTGAACCTTGCTACTTATTCATTAAAAAAGGAAGCTTCTAAAACGTCTCTTACCATAATTCCTTCCGAAATCAGGCGACAGCAACATAAGTCTTCTATCAATATTGCCAACTTCTTTCAACTCTTTCTTCTGAGCTTTTAGGGCTTCGTAATCCATATTGTCATGCTCTGGAGCTTTATTGTATATCAGGAAGCGGGTCAGTTGGTCCATTTACAAGCTTAAGTTTGAAAACTTAAAGTTGATTTTTGTTTGCCAAGGTTTTTTATATTTAATTGGGACTTTGTTCTGAAGACTCTTTTTGCCCGACTATTAAAAAAGGTTATGTTTTGAGTGTTTTTCTACACATTTTTAAATTTTAATTAAAACACGATTAATTTGTAACAATTAAGTGTTAAAGTAATTTATAAAAGTTATCTGATAGGAATTTAAAAATAAACTGTCAATTTTTGTTCCAGTTATTTTTATGCTTTATATTGCTTTTTAACTGACTTCAAGAAAAGGAAGGTTCTCAACTTTTTTTTGTATATTAAACCGACTATATTTTTATTTTGTAAATCTGAATAGGAAATCTGGGAAGCCCTCGAAACGTCGAGGGCTTAAATAAAGTTAATATAACAGAGCGATTAAAACAAAAAAAAACTGCATTTCTAAGAAATGCTTTCCAAAAATTCGCACCAACAGTACTTGAACATCTATGGGGAATCCGTCCCAATGCCTTAACCGTTGCAGTGTTAGTACAAATTGGTCAAAGTACGTGTACGATTACGTATGTAAAAGTAAGTAAAGTACTTTAATTTAAAAAAATATGAATTGAAAATTAATATGTTTTGTTTTTGTAATATTTCCCTTAAAAATGGATTATCCGTGATAAATAAACCAAGACAAACGTCTTTAAACTCAGAACCTCCTTTCTCTAAAGTCAGTTAACTCGTCTAAACAACTTTCCCACCGCTCCTCCGTTCGCCAACTACCTACTACAAAGTTCAGCCTAAGGCGACAATGCAATGAATTCACACCGCATAACAATCTAGGGAATTCAATGTTCCTTACTTTATCGAGTTCTTGCATGTTGTTAGGTACCAATTGAAATTGCTATGCAGATTGTGTTTTAAGGAAGGTAGTGTTTCTGTTACATTGTGTAGGTGTTTGACTTTGTGAAAATAAGGTACCTAGGTAGTTGATCTGAAAATGTTTATCCGATTTTGAAGTGAAAGCTTCTTTTCATAAGTAGTAAGTTAGGCTGGTCCGTCACGCTCTGAGGTGATAGGCTCGATCGGGGGAAACCGGGACCGCCGAGTGTACCCGAGGGAGAAAAATATAGCTTTGAATCTTACTTCTTATCTTAGTCTATCTACTAATATAACAAACGTCTAATATCGTAATAAAACACTTTATTTACCGGGTTTAATTGCGTTTTATTCATGATTTTTAAACTAACCGAGCTTTCGCTAAGTTTACGGTTGGCTTTTTCAACCAGCTTCGGCTTCAGTCAACCTTGAAAATAGTTATCTCGATTTTGCATGATTAAACACTTTATTTACGGGTTTAACGCGTTTTATTCATGATTTTTCAACGACCGAGCTTTCGGCAAATTTACAGTTGGCTTTTTCAAGGTTGACCAACCACAAGGTCAAGGTTGATCAAGTCAACCTTGAAAAAAGTCAATTGTAGGGCAAATTTGGCAAAAGCTCGGTGAATAAAACGCGGTTAAACTCGGTAAATAAAGTGTTTTACTACTGAACAGAATGGCGAAGACCCAAGGAACGAATACAGTTCGGGAATAACACATAGGCTACTTTTTGACCCAACATTCTCCAAGAATCGGGATTTACATTATAACTTCCGAATGTTGCTCAGTATAGAGCTAAATATCCGAGCCTGTATCTTGATATCTAGATGGGCAATCGCATTTTTAGATATCATACACTTTTGTGAAATTTGTTAAATACTCCATCCTTAACCAAAACTGCGCAGAAATTATAAGGATGAATGGTTACGAAGATTCAATGTGAAATCGTAACTTCGTAGCACTCAGCTTTTCGTAGCGTTTAGTGTTGCTACGACTGCGTGTATCCAGTGCATAGCTTATCAATTATCATGGTCAGAAGTACACACTACAGTTGTCTCATTTTACTTCTTATCTTACTTCTTACTTAATATATTTTAAGTAAGAAGTAAGATAATTGTTTTTGCGTTGTTTCTATTTGTGAATGTTCGTAATTGGCTTTGTGTTATCTATACATATATATTTACTTTGTATTATAGCTGTGAATGTTCCTTAAATAAATAAATAAATAAATAAATATCTTACTAATATTATAAACGCGAAAGTTTGTAAGTAAGTATGTATGTGAGGTTGTTACTCTTTCACACAAAAGCTACTGAACCGATTGCGATGAAACTTGGAATATAAGTAACTGGGGACCTGGATTAACACATAGGCTACTTTTTATTTCGATATTCCCGCGGTAACGGGATATATATGTATATATGTGTGTATATGTAAGTATGTATGTATTTATGTATGTGAGTTTGTTACTCTTCCACGCAAAAACTACTAAACCGATTGAGATAAACCTTGGAATATAGGTAGCTGAATACCGGAAATAATATATAGGCTAATTTTTATCCCAAAACTCCCGCGGGAACGGGACTTATGCGGGTGAAACCGTGGGGCGCAGCTAGTACTAAATAAATAAATATTACACAACATTACAAACAGCTCAATCTAGCCCCAAACTAAGCACTAGGCTTGTACTATGGGTACTAGACAACAGATATATTACATATTATACTTTTTTTTTGTAAATACTTACAAATTGTACATAGATAGACTTCCAGACCAGATACAAATATTTATTTTTAAGCCTGAATATTTGCACCTGACGGGAATCGAACCCGCACCCTTCTGCGTTGCAGTCGGGTGTTCGAAATACTAGTAGTATACTAAATACTAATAATATAAAAAGAAAAAAAAGATTGTTTGTTTGTTATAGAACTTCTTAAGGCGGCGATAGATGATAATCAACGGTCCTTGTCCGATTGCATATAAATGAGCGAGATGGAATTGCGTGAAAAAATCTACAATTTCTCGTAAAATCAATAATTAACGAAGATTAAAATAATATTTTTATAAAATGCGATGAAGGGGTTCCAGGTATTGTATTTTCTAATATTATGATGCCTATAAGAAAATATAGCGGTTAAGGATTTAGAAGAAAAATTGATTTATTTTGTAAAACAGGGGTAACTTTGCCCGTATAATAATGGTATTTAAAGTTATTTTTTATTGTTTTTGAAATGAAGGGGACACTTCTTGTATCATGTACAATAACATTAAACAAAGATCTATTTGATACCGATTATGAATAAAACTATTCAATCGGAAGGGATTTCACATGAGTCGCGTCCTTAAGCATTAAATACAAATAATGAAATTTATATTTTTTTCTAAAACTATTTTATTCAAGAATTATTAAAACTAACTACTCTGACCACCTCAAACTACTATTTTAAATTATAATATTTTAAATTAGAGTTTTTATTAAATACAATGCTGTCATTGTATTTAATTAAAATTTTAATTAGTATAATTAATTTCAATGCAATTTGTATGTAAAGAGGGCGCTTGCATCGTTTATCGTTTACCGCAGGTCGCTTGACAGCGACGCCTATTTACAACGACCAATCTGTTTTAATACTTGAAACTTATTTGTTACATAACTAATTAATTCGTAACACTCTGACCCGACTACCGTCACTAACATGGCCACTTTTTTAGAATCTTCGATATTATTTAAACTAATAAACTGTTTTAATCTACGAACATAATGCGTCCCACCGTCCACTTTTCGTATTGTAAGGTTCAATATCGCCGATAGGCATTATTATTGACTTTTCTGCACTCGCGTTCGCGGTTTCGTTCGTCTCGTTGGCAGTATTGTCCACCATTAGTCCTCGTCGCCAGTGTAATATTCGGGACGTCAATGAGACAGGAGCATACAAAGTACACTGATTTATTGAACTACCGACATATAGTTAAATACAAAATAGTTACAAACATAACAGACATAACCACTTTAGTTTAGATTATTTTTAACCGACTTCAAAAAAGGAGGAGGTTCTCAATTTGTCGCGTATATATTTTTTTTTTTTTTTTTTTTTTTTTTTTTTTTATGTTTGTTCACCGATTACTCGAAGGTGGCTTGACCGATTAAGATGGTTGTTTTTTTAATGGAAAGGTGGAAGCCCCGAGGTGGTCCCATAAAAATTTGGTGAGGATCTGATGAGGATCTTCGAAGTGAGGACCGGGAATGCTTCTCAAAAACCTGGATTCAATTCACTTGTTCACCGATTACTCGAAGGTGGCTTGACCGATTACGATGGTTCTTTTTGTAATAGAAAGGTGGAAGTCCCGAGGTGGTCCCATAAAAATTTGGTGAGGATCTTCGAAGTGAGGACCGGGAATGCTTCTTAAAAACCTGTATTCAATTCACTTGTTCACCGATTACTCGAAGGTGGCTTGACCGTTTAAGATGGTTCTTTTTGTAATAGAAAGGTGGAAGCCCCGAGGTGGTCCCATAAAAATTTGGTCAGGATCTGATGAGTATCTTCGGAATTATGGACAGGATAGCTTCCCAGAATGTAATAAATTACTCGTTTTTGGACTTCTACCAAAAAGAATAGACCCCTAAAGAACTAAGCACAGATTGATGGGCCACCTAAAACCACCTTCTCATCAGCAAACTCCTCAATAATTAAAATTACGGTAACAATAGGTATTGTTAATTTATTTGGCAGTCGAAAGTAGGTAGGTAGGTACTAAAAAGGGTGAAATAAAAAAATAATTTAAAAATTAAAAAACCGACTTAAAAAAAGAACAAAAAATAATTTAAAAATTAAAAAACCACAAAAAAAAAAGAATTGATAAAAAAGACCAAAATAACCTCTACATACAGCGCCACCGACTAATTAATCTGCTTTATCATCTGAAGTCGGGCAGTTTTACTGGCTGTATGGTTCCATATTGTACTTAGTTTGGCTGCCCGACTTCAGATGATAAAGCAGATTAATTAGTCGGTGGCGCTGTATGTAGAGGTTATTTTGGTCTTTTTTATCAATTCTTTTTTTTTTGTGGTTTTTTAATTTTTAAATTATTTTTTGTTCTTTTTTTATATTTTTAATATTTATCTTAAGGGGTTGTTTTAGATATTGGACGAATAACTTTATTTCTACAGCTTTTCGTAATTCAAACATTTTTTGAAAATTTTCAGCGAAAGGTTTACTTCATTTCATAGTTGCAAGTTTCCTAATTGCTAAATTATGAGTAATAGTTACAGATAGAGACATTACAAATAGTTCCATCGTGACATCCGTTTGGGCATTGTAACTAAAATGAATTATAAGGACTAGAACAATGTTGTACAATAATATTAGATACCTTAATGAACGTGTTTTAGACCCTATTTATTTGAAAATTATTACAGTAAGAGTTACTACTACCTATTATTTAAAGATTTATTGCCCTTTTTTACTCATTACATCGATTACTCATGCCATAATTAAGTCGTGTAAATTATCTAAAATAAGATGAAAAGTTCAAGTACTTAATTAGAAACCATAACGCAATGAAATGAAAATATATGTAAGTATTAAGACACCTAAATTGAGTAAAACAAAAGTAGGTACCTGCCAACGTTTAAAATTAGAATGATTTGTAATTGGTTCATATCACGAGGTAGCGCGCTTCCGTTTATCGTACATGCCGTATACATATTTGGCATAAAGTGTATCCGTCTGTATAAAACTAGCGTCCCGCGGCTTCGCCTACGTAAATAATAATATAATTGGTCGATGAAACCGATTAAATCCCAAAATGGGTTTCCTAAAAAACCGGTCAAATGCAGATGAATAAGTGCGGTCAATTTGAATTTGGCCGGTTTTTATAAGTAGATATATTATAGGTAACCTGTCTGCGGGAAAGACAATGTTTTATAGGAAGACACTCAGACAAGATACGAATATTTATTTTTAAGCATGAATATTTTCATGCGTTCTAGAGTGGAGACCGCGTCTCGGCAAACGTAGTGTAGGACGTCCTCAGGCGCGTTGAAGTGACGATTTGCGCAAGACGGCTGGCACAAACTGGATGCGAGAAGCCGAAAATAGATCTAGGTGGCGTGCAATTGGAAAGGCCTATGTCCAGCAGTGGACTGCAACAGGCTGATGATGATGATTTTCACCGTTTGGGAATCGAACCCCCAACCTTCCGCATTGCAGTCGGGCATTCGCCTGACGCGCCACATAGGTCGTCACAATTTTTATTTATGAAAAGAGGAAGGTAAATGTTATATACTCACCTTGATACATGCTATTTTCAAAAATCTTCTTTTCAGGTTCCGGAGACAGAAACACCCTCTCCCGCGCACTACAAGCCTCGTATCTATCCACCATTTTAATAAATTAACAGTCCCAAATATTGGATCTAGCAGATTTAGGTTTATGATTTCGTTCCTCCGAAGAGCGAATAAGGAATGACGAAGCGAAACGCTGAATTGTATACCTACTCGATAAAAGGCTTAATTTCCTGAAAAGGTGTTATTTCTGCGGCATCGTAAGGTATCACGTAGACGATAGTATGTCGATCGGCCGACTATTCGAGTAGTATTACTAGCTGCGGCCCGCTGTTTCGCTGACTTTGGTTCCAACCAAGTGAGAATTTTGGAATAAAAGTAGCTAAGTTTGATAATCCAGATCTTAAGTTAGCTGTATACAAAGTATAATTGCAATCAGTTTGGTAGTTTTTGCATAAAGGAGTAACAAAGTTACTAGTTTACTTATACATAAACTTCATCTTTACAATACCGATAGGATGGAACATAGATGAACCGAAAGACAAAAGAAAATTTCGTAAGACTCGAAGCAAAGATACTTCTTGGAGTCAAGTTAAAGTTTGTTGATTCCGGGTCATCAAGTGAAGAGACTTGAAATACAGAGCTATCTATCTTTTACATATAAAATTTAAACTCCTAATTGATTGATTGACTGACTGAATAGATGACTAATAGTAGTTTATGCACCCAGGTACTAAAGCCCTGTCTTAGTTAGCGGGCGTCATATTGAATCCAAAGCGTACGAAGGACTCTAGAGAGTTAACTCCCGAGCGCAGCATGGGTGTCAAAAACTTAACTCCTGAGCGAAGCGAAGGAGTTATGTACCTAGAGACCTAAGTAAAGCGTGGGATTCAAGCGCCCAAGATAAAGACAGGCTTTAGTACCGAGGTGAATACTCTACTTTACACATCTACTGCGAGACAATAAAGAGGCTACATTTATGCATTTAATTAACAACAAAACAATAGATTAATGCTACGCGTATGAAACATATTGTACAGGTCTCTATTAATTAAATTAAAAAATGTTACAATGATGAAACCAAACATATCATGTTTGGTTGTGACTCATGTGACTAGCCCAAACAGCTAGTCACAGAGACATGATATTGAAAGAGTGAAACCGTGTGACGCTACTAGTTATGCATAAAACAAACAATCGGGCGACAAAAATGTCTTCATTTTGTGGAAGACTTTACAAGTTTCCATCAAATATTGGTCGTAAAACCTAGACAAGCCTTTAGACACTTCAGCTGTTTCAGTGATAAAAACAAATAAAAAATGGATGACAACTTTTAAAGTAATAATAACATGTCCCTCACAAAGTTTAAGTAGATTTCGTAACAAAAATAAATCGGCACCTAAAATAAATAACCACATTCAAATTCAAATTTAAAATTCCTTTGTTCACTGATAGCAATATTGAAAACCTCCGTATTTTTAATAAGGTAGGTTAAACATTTTTTGTTCTAAAGACAAGAATCTGAAAATTGAGAGATAGTTGGCTGTGAGTTGTATTTAAAATCTTTATTATGCACACTAAAACCTGGGACAACCTTGGACAAAAAAATAATATTTTAAATATGTTAATTGCAAATGGCATAAAATCCATAGGATACGATATATTCGCAATAAATGTGTTTTTTTTTTTTTTTATTGACCTTTGACCTTGTATCGCAGACAACCCACGATAAGTTGATTTTGAGAAAAAATGTAGGATGCCAAAATAAAGGTTTATTAAAAGAAACAAAAACAAATGTTTAAAAAAACATTACATTTTATGTACTCGTTTAAATTTTTAGGTACCTTGTTATTGTTTTAGGCTTCTACTCAGGGTAAAAGCGAGCGCCTTTTACTAAACTTCACTGTCCATCTATCTGCTTTAATACATATATTTTCACAAATTATATTGGATTTCTGTTGCCAATACGAGAAAAAATAATTAAACAATAAAATATATATTATTTCACAAAATCTACCAACATAGCACTGTCATGATAACATAAAAAACTTTTTTATGTTCACTGTTTATGTAAGCTTTTTTAATTTTAACTGTAAATCATAATAAACACACACATGTAGACATTTTAATAAAAGGTAGAGTAGGTATTTGAAATATAACTTTTTTATAGAATTTTGTTGCCAACATGATAGACATTTATTTGCTATAACAATAGACATAAACATAAAAAAAACCTACTACCATTATAAATGTGAAAGTTCTAGTGTATAAGTTAAAAGTTAAAGTTTTTAATGTGTTTCCGCAACTAGCCCTACAATTGGACCTTTTTGCGTGACTTTAAACTCACGATGTTTTCATATATGTTTGTTACTTCTTCATACAAAAAACTACTGTACCGATTTTTATGAATCTTGGCAGATAGCTGGAAATCAGTATTTACACTTAGGCTACTTTTTATTTCGAAAATACCACAGAATCGGGACTTATGCTAGTGATATTGCGATAGGGCAGCTTAAAAAGTTATATACAAGGTGTAACGGGTAAGCCCTTTTAATCCGAAAGGGGGTTGTTCTAGACGTCTAGGAGAACAACTTTTGTTCTACTACTTTTGAAAATTCAAACTTTTTTTTGAAATTTTTGAGATTAATTTTCACTGAAAAAACAGCTGCTTTTGAAAATAAAGATAATTGAAGTTTTGATTGTAAACCATCAAACTAAATAAAAGGACAACATAAGGTCAATGACCTCGAACTCTCAGAAACAGCTGATTTTCAAGTAAACTTTACACCTAAATTTTTCGAAAAGTACTTTGAATTTCCAAAAGTCGTAGAACAAAAGTTGTTCGCCTAGACGTCTAGAATAACCCCCTTTCGGATTAAAAGGGCTTACCCGTTACACCTTGTATACGTAATATTATTTTAATATACATTTTAAGTATACGTAGGTATAGTTATACCGAACAATTATTCGACATGTTATAAGTACGAATATTTAATGTTAATTCAATTTTTGTCTATATTTTTGTATGTTAGTTTGTACTCTATGGGATATTGTATGCCTGCAATAAATTACTATTTAGAGCGGTGTTGGTCTAGTGTGCGCAAAATTTATGTGCGCTATTAAACATCGCGCTCTTACGGTAAAGGGAAACATCGTAAGGAAACCCACGGGCTTGAAATCACGCACAAAGGCCTAATAGTAGGGCTAATTGTGGAAACCCACAGTTAAAACTTTAAATGACTATTTATTTATTGTTTAAAAATGATTCTAAAAATTAAATAAATAGGTCCCATCCTCCACTAGAATCAATCACGCTACTAAGTATTTGTGTTGCAGCTGGGGATTTGCCTGATACGCCACAAGGGTTATTATAATTATATACAAGTTGACGGCCTCTGTGGTGCATCAAGCAAACGCCCGTCTGCATTGCAGAAGGCTGTGTGTTCGATTCCCGTCAGGTGCAAATTTTTATGCTTAAAATAAATATTTGTATCTGGTCTGGCTGTCTTTCTATATATAATAATGTATAACAAAAAAGCGTATAATATGTAGTATATCCGTTGTCTAGTACTCATAGTAGAAGCCTAGTGCTTAGTTTAGGGTAAGATTATTATAATTATTTATCAAGTCAAAAAACTTACCTTTATCTCTAGAGATTTTGACGACCTTATTCAAAACGGGACTCTCATCTTTCTTCTCACACTTTTTGTTCGAATTCGGGGTCAAATTCATTTTGACTGCTTTCCATTTTGATTCGCGACTATTCATTTTGAACCAGTTTTAAAAAAGTAGTTTTAATATTAAAGATTTTCGACACGGTAAGTAAAAAGTACTACAACGTTTTAATACAGAACTATTTTCGAAATTTCCCTTTCTTCAAAATAACACTTTTAATACATTTACAAGGCGGTATAAGTAACATAAGAAAAGTGTTTGAATACGCTTTATTTCATGGTAAGAACAGTAATGGGATGATTTAGTACAAAGTAAAACAAGAAGAATGAATTAATACATTTTGTATCACGGTAAGAACAGTATTGGAATAGTATAGTACATTTATAGCAGGGTAAGTAGAAAGTTAAAGTGCCTCTCTCATTCGAAGGCAAACTTGAATGAGGTGAATATTAGTCGAACGTATTTGAGTGGTAAACGATTTTCGAATTTTTTGATTATTGTTTGGTTGAACTGTTTTGATACTTTGATTTTTTTATTTATGATATACTAATGGCGTCGCGATTTTATCCACGTCTTAATCCCGCAATAATATCAGGATGTCTTAAACTAGATTTCTAGCTACTTGCATTCTAAATTTTATCGCAATTATCGCGTATAATTGTTCTGTAGTTATCGCGTGAAATGGAAACGTTCTTACTTACCTAAACAAACTTTTACATCTTACTAATATTTTAAACGCAAAAGTTTGTATGTATGTATGTGACTTTGTTTCTCTTTCACGCAAAAACGACTAAACCGATTGCAATAAAACTTGGAATATAGGTAGCTGGATACCTGATTTTCATCCCGATAATCCCGTTTAACCAACGGAAGTACCGCGGGAACGGGACTTCCGTTGGTTAAACTGCAGGGCGCAGCTAGTTTATATTTTTTGAGTAGTATTTTACTATTTGCCATCACAGTTAGGTACGTCTCGTATAAACTAACTGACATTTCTTGAAACTTTTTGTGTAAAGATATAAAATTATGATAAAACATAAGGCTACTTCATTTGACTATAATATTACCGCATGATCCAAACTTAACCTACTAAAACAGCAGGGTGCAATTAATTAAAAAAAATTTGGGATGCAATTACATTTGAAAGATGTTAGACCTTTGCCCAGCTGACAGTAGGACTACGTAGACTAAATGATTATACGTAATATTTTAATTTAAAAACAAAAATTTGAAATTTGTTCCAAAATATTTCAAAACATTAACATACTATAACTTATTTACCTTGACAGTTGCGTACACAAATAAAACTTTATCAAAAAGCACATTAATCTCATTATCGTAGACGGAAGAACAGAAGGATTAGACACTACATGACAATAGGTAAAATAAAGAAATTAATTGATTGTAAAACGAACAGAAGGTGAGAGACGAACAATAAGCCAATAAACTTATAAAATTTGTACTCGTAAATTTATTTTTTCCTGGATCCTATTCGATAATTATTATTTTTTATTCCCTTACATCGACGTTTCGACTATAAAATATATTACTACAGGCTTATCCTTCGCGACCAATACCAAATACCAAGTCCTTTGTCTACCCGTGTTGCTATTGTTTGCCTGACTTTAGGTTAAATTCATTTTAAAACAGTATTCTACTTATTATTACTATTTGCGTGTAACATAACTAGTGTTAAAGCTTTCAGGTCGCCTTAAGGCTTTTAACTTGACTTAACCACTGCTATCAGAGATAACAACCATAACCTGCTTAACGCGTCGTCCAAAGCGCGGGGATTGAAATTGACATAACGATGTCTAATTTTAGTACAAAAAGTAACCTATCGCTATAACAGTCTACAATACGCAGAGAGCTCATCCATTTTGTTTCCTCAGTGTACGTCTCATATTCAAATGATGCTCATTAATTTCACAGCTTATCTCTAACAAACATTATTTACATAAAATGCTGACGGTGCGACATTAGGCGCGTAGTTTGGATCTAGTTCGGCCTTCGTTGAGTTTTCGCTTGTTAGAATTATAATTCAGGAGGTTTCGTAATTAGTTGTAAGTGAGGAAGCTTTAGACGTGGTTTGTTACAACTCACCACATTCCAAACTACTTGGAATTCTTTTTAACCGACTTGTTCAACGCAAAGAAGGGTCTTTCCATTTCTCGTGGATTTGAAAAGTTCAGCTGCGATATTTTTTCTTTAAATTTCATTGTTTTTGCTATAACTATCGTAAATACATATAACGTATCCAAGTATAGTCGATTAGCTGTTTGAGGGGGTATATGTATGTACTTACAATACCCCACACAATAGAGTAAACAAGAAAAAAAAAACATACCCCATTTTATACGTGAGGAAAGTAATCTAAAAACGTTGACTAATCTCTGAGCTAAGCCGCGGACAGAAGGACATAAAGAAACTGTAAAGGTTTCTTGTTGAGTATGAAACCCTAAAAATAAATAAGAACAAACATATATACATAGAGTCATCTATATTAATAATAGAGAAAATTACTGACTCACTCACTCACTCACGTATGTGTCACGAAATCTCAGAAACTACAAGTAGTAAAAGTTTGAAATTTTGCATACGGGTTCCTTCTAAAACGTTAGGTGTTAGGTAAGAAAGGATTTTTCGAAATTCACGCCCTAAGGGTGTAAAATGAGCGTCGAAGGGTTGTATGAAACTTTTTTGTTTTTAGAGTAAGACATTATGAAAGTTGCCCATTGTGTTTATTGTATACTGATAAACGCAAAACCCTTCTATGCTTAAAAAAAAACAAACGTTGACAAGTCATTGTGTATTTTGAAAATATTTTTTAGGTTTTTTTCAATCGATTCCAGATGGAATATCACGAAAAATAATTCAAGTATCAATATTCTATAATCGCTCACAAAGATTGTAGTGTAAAGAATTTTATTGTGGCAACTAAGGTCACGTTTGGGGATCCATTATGGCGCTTACAAATTGTATGCCTCTATTCGAGCAAAGGAAACTATTGTATCGAATTTCTTTTACATACTAAGTGTGAATCACAAAGGCAAATAGTGGACCGTGGATTTTTTGTAGGGCGATTGGTCTAGTATTATCTTTTACCTTTTCTTGTCTTGGTTTATCCGGGGTCGGGACTTTTCGTATTTCTGCGTCAAGTAGCACGATCCTGGTGGGCTACTACGAAACGTACTTACCGACCGACTTTCCTCTGAACTAATATTTACTTTACGTTCAAGAAGAAAAAATAAAGAATTTATTGAAAATTATTGTCCCCTCTAGCCCTGTCCCCCGGGGGGACAGCTGGGAATTATTTTTCCAGTTGTCCCCGGGGTGACAATTCGTGGCGACTGTCCCCTTCGAAAGCTGGCTAAAGGGGACAAATGGGAATAATGTTTCACAGTTGTCACGGCGGGGGGACAAATGGGAATATGTTCTCCCATTTGTCCCCCCCTGTTAATATAATAGAACTAGCTGCGTCCTGCGGTTTCACCCGTGTTCGTAATAAGTAGCCTAATGTACCATTATTATTTTAATAAACTTTATAAACGCACACGACTTGCATTAATTGTAATATTTTGGGTTAGGGGGTGAAGTCGTCCCCGTCGCAATTGGGACTATGGACGGTAAACGATGGAATTTCTTCTCTAACTTTTTTTTACCTCAAAATCAAGTCTTTTTTTAACTTGAGTATCTCCTTAGTGGGACCACTTTACCCCTAGAATATATGAATATGTAGTAAATTTGTCCCAATGTCTAAACTACCGTCCATGGTCTTAGTTGCGAGGGGGACGACTTCACCCTCTAACCCAAAATATTACAATGAATGCAAGTCGTGTGCGTTTATAAAGTTTATTAAAATAATAATGGTACATTATGCTACTTATTACGAACATGGGTGAAACCGCCAGACGCAGCTAGTTCTATTATAACACCAACAGGGGGAGGGGGACAAATGGGAAAACATAATTTCAATTTGTCCCCTTTAGCTAGCATTCAAAGGGGACATTCCCTATTGTCACCCCGGGGACAACTGGGAATAAACGGCTACAGGTAGGTACTCGTTGAATCTATAATTTATTTTCAATGTTTTTATATTTAATGAGTTTTTGGCTGGGTTCAGTTTTTTTATTTTAAATCGACCGATTAAAAATACACATTTTGCGGCATAATGTCAAAGCACAAAGAGTTAACTTAGAACTATAATGGTGTAGGAGTCAACGTAAATTATGCGAGTAAGCTGATATCTAAAGTTTTGCTTGAATTTTCAAAGTGAATTTTCAGTGCAATTACTATAATATACAAGATGTAACTGGTAAGCCCTTTTAAGCCGAAAGGGGGTTGTTCTAGACGTATAGGCGAACAACTTTTCTTCTATGACTTTTGGAAATTCGAACGAAGTACTTTTCGAAAATTTTAAGGGTAAAGTTTACTTGAAGATCAGCTGTTTCTTAGAGTTCGAGGTCATTGATCTTATGTTGTCCTTTCATTTAGCTTGGTCTACTACAATCAAACCTTCAATTACCTTTATTTTCAAAAACAGCTGTTTTTTCAGTGAAACATAATCTCAAAATTTTCAAAAAAAAAGTTCGAATTTTCAAATGTTGTAGAACAAAAGGTGTTTGCCTAGACGTCTAGAACAACCCACTTTCGGATTCAAAGGACTTGCCCGTTACATCTTGTATATCACGGTATTTACAATTTTTAAATGTGTTGTTTGTTTTCACAGTGAAAACAATCTTGCATGTATTCTATAAGTACTTAACTAAATCTTCTCCACATTTCCTCAGCACTGAGAGATTTTTATCGAAAATGGTTCAATTTTTTTTGGCAAATTTTGCAGAGGTTCAATAGAGAAAATAATTCCTTTCGTTCCCATGACTAAAATGATGTTCCCAAAAAAGGTACCAGACAATTATTCCGACTTTAAACTTATTCATATTATAATTTAACAATTGTAACTCTGTTTAATAAAAAACTTTATTTATCGGGTTTAATCGCGTTTTATTCATAGTTTTAAACGAACCGAACTTTCGCCAACTTTACAGTTTGCTTTTTCAAGGTTGATAAATAAAGTGTTTTATTATGCAAAATCGCAAAAACCATAGAAGAAAGTAACTCTGTCTGCCTGTCACGTTATCAAACGCGCGAATAATACTCATGGCGTAGCTAGCTAGTGAATTATAAAAATGACGTAACCAAAAGAAGTAAGTTTACAAACAATTCAGTCGCATGTTGTTCTCTACTTTTGCTATTTAAACTGCGTCTCAAAAAGCAACAAACAAAAAACTTCATTCATTCACTTCCCGTTTGAAAAATCATTACCAGCTTTCTTTTCATTGGAAGCGGGTAAAAAATGGCGGCCATTAATTGTAAAGGTGCGCGCACACCGTAAATCTAAGTGCAGTGGTTTATAGCCTAATAAAACATCGGAACGTATGCAGTACAGATTGAAATCGGGTTTCTATGCTAATCCTAAATATTGGAAAGGCTTAATGGCGTCTGTAGAAGTACCTTGTGTTATAAAAGGAGGCTTTTGGATAGACTAGCAACGCCTTGCGGTTTTAGCAGCGCAAGTCCCGATTGAATGGGAATATCGGGAAAAATTACCCTTTGTTATTATACTGGTCTTTAGCTAATTATATATAAGCTAAGTTTAAGACGGCGATAGATGATAATTATCGGTAATTATCCGATTGCATATAAATGAGCGAGATGGCATTGCATGAAAAAATCACCAATTTCTCGTAAAATCAATCATTAACAAAGATTAAAATAATATTTTTATAAAATGCGATGAAGACGTTCTAGGTATTGTATTTTTTTTAATATTATGATGCCTATAATAAAATATAGCGGTTAAGGGCTTAGAAGAAAAATTGTTTTTTTTTTTTTAAAACGGGGGTAACTTTGCCTGTATAATAGTGGTATTTTAAAGTTATTTTTTATCGTTTTTTAAATGAAGGGGACACTTTTTGTATCATGTACAATAACATAATACATTGTTTAAAGATGTATTTGATACCGGTTATGAAGAAAAATATTCAATCGGAAGGGATCTCACATCAGTCGCGTCCTTAATGGCAGTCGGTTGACCGATTAAGCGGTAGTTCTGGGAACCTAAAAAGGGTTCTTATAGCAATTCTGCCCGCAATATTGCATTTTGACACATTCACGATAAATGTGCACCTGGTTCTCACGGCTTTTTTCTATGACAGGTGCACGATTATTGTGAGTCTGTTAAAAAGCAATATTGCTAGCAGAATTGCTTTAAGGAACCTTTTTAGGTCTACTGGTCTCTTCGAATTTCAGATCTCTCTAGCTATCATCAGTTTAGGACGTGGTCAGTCAGTCAGTCAGAGTAAAATTGGGCGTTTTCCCTAGAGACATAACCAGGTTTTAATGATTTAAGTAGATACAGAACAATTCTTAGAGTATAGGTACATAAACAAACTATAGACCACGCGTATGGGTATTTGCCGACTGCGCAAAGTGTAAGCAGATGCTCTATACATAGTTATTCAAATGTTGAGGTTGAATTGTGATCCGCGAATCATTTTTACACCGCGGCACTGAACATTTCACCATAATTATTACTAGAATAAATTCTTACGAGAGATACAGTCAATTCCCGTAACCCTAGGTAACTGATGACATCGTTTTTGTCATTTTTGACTGTTCATACCGGTGCTTACAGTTCATACTAGCATACCAAGCGCTCTATAGTTTGCTTATGTATACTCTAAGGAACAATTACTTACAAAGCAAAACGTACTTAGATATAAGAGTTACCACTTTCTTCAGATTGACACAAATATATCATTAATTGTGAACTAATACTTTATTTTAACACTTAGAGACATGTTAGATCGTCGTCTTCGCTTCTAGAAGATTGTCGCCAACTTTTGAAATAATAATTTTAATCATACTCCCTAAGGTTACGGTAGTTTTTGCTTTGAAATATCAAAACGGGCCTGTTGAACCCAGTTGGATCCAGTCTGTCCTAATCTAACACACGGACAAACACTAAAGTGAAAAAAGGACAGACAGGGGTCTCTTTAACATAAAGCGGGACCGTTTTTTGAAGATTTTTCTTCAAAAAACGGCCCCACTTTATGTTTTCTTATTAATACTGTACGTTCTAAGGGCTGGGTACTTATCTATCAGTCATTCAAACAGTGCAAAGCATTTAATAGATACATATAATACTAGTTGCATCCTGTGGTTTCACCCGCGTAAGTCCCGATCCCAATATCGGGATCAAAAGTATCAAAGTTCCATATATCTCTATTTCAAATACATCTAAATCGGTTCAGTATAGTTTAGACATGAAAACGTAACAGTCAGGGTTACCTTCGCATTTATAATAATACTAGCTGTCCCGTTCCCGCGGGAGTATCGGGGTAAAAGTAGCCTAGAGGAAAGATCCTAAAATCTTTTGTACTTTCTTCACTACGTGTCATTGGCAGAATTCGTGATCACATAAAGCCATTAAACTTAAAAAAAAAAAGTAGCCTATGTGTTATTCCCGATATCCAGCTACCTATATAAGTATATAAATAACAAGTTTTATCGCAATTGGTTCAGTAACAAACATCCAAACATCTAAACATCCAAACACACACACTTTCACATTTATAATATTAGTAGGATTAGTTTAAATGTAATAGGCAACATTTTGTACGTTGCGTTGTAATCACAACTTTAATAAGAATTATGGATATCTCCAAAGTTTCATGGCTGTCCTCTTAAGGGTTTGAAAAAGTATCTAAATCATCAAGATTATAGACCAAGTTTTTGTCATAATTTGATGATAGATAAGATGGGTAATACTTAGCGAAAAACTGACTGTAAATGTTATGTTTTTTTTTAAACCTTCAGTATTTTTATTGTAATTTAAACTAAGATTTCTTACTAATATTATAAACGCGCAAGTTTGTAGGTATGTATGTGACTTTGTTACTCTTTCACGCAAAAACTATTGAACCGATTGCGATGAAACTCAAAATATAGGGAGCTAGAGATCTAGATACAGCTACACATACATACATACATACATACATACAAACTTTCACGTTTATAATATTAGTAAGAAGTAAGATATTATTTTATCTTTTTGAATAAACAGGATGTGGCGTAATAAATGTTATAAAACCTTTGTATGTATCAGCAATATAACCCGTGTTTCGTCAAACAACCACCAAAAAAAAATCTAACCTATTCCTAAATCTAACCTCGAAACCTTGTAGGAAGTGCTGACAAAACCACACAATGAAAAATGTTCGACATTTTACTTACTCCAGCGATTCTCAAACTTTTTCGGTGATGAACCCCTTTTAGTAAAGCAAAATTTTGGACGGACTCCTATAAAGTTACGAGAAACTCTGATAAGATCACTTTGTTGTTCGTGCGTCCGTCTGTTTGTCAAGACCATTTATCTCGGAAATGCAAGAATGTATCGAGTTATATTAAAACCAAATAATATTACTGAGGTCTATGCTCCCTAATACATGTGATATTGAGGATAATAAGAGTAAATAAGAGCAAATGACACTAAAAGGTACTAAAATTAATGAAAAACATTTTTAAAAAAATTAAAAAAATTACTTTGACGATTGTGTATAAAAACATGATCACAAAAAAACCCATTTCATCTAGCTTCTTCTCATCGGAGGGCGCGTTCCAAAGTGTGTGGTGTGACACCAAACACTCTAGTGTGGCACTAGAGTCATAGTTGTTATTAAGTGATCGAATACATCCAATTAAATAATGAAATTTAGATTCTTGATTACGTTTTTTGTGAACCTACTTTCGCGGAGCCCTAAAAGAGATTTCATGGAGCCCCAGGGCTCCGCGGAGCATACTTTGAGAATGGCTGACTTAGTCGATACTTTCCTGTCGACATTTCTGTGAGAGTCAGCAGCAGTATATAGGATCCTACGACAGGGGTGGAAAACATTTTTGAAAAGTATCAAATATTACAGTATTAGGAATTCTGAGAATCGAAATAGACTTATGAAGTCACTAGAAGCGATAAATAAAGGAAAGAGTACATAAAGTGAAGCCTGAGAGTAACGCTAATTACGGTGTATATATCAAAAATACTACAACAAAAAGAAAAACAATCATCTTAGATTAAGGTGAAACAACCAGCAGCTTTCTTTAACGCGATCTCTTTGATGTAAACTTTGGATGGAAGTACTGTAGTAAATAAAGAAGTGTTAACTATTTTATACTATTAGTGTGACATGTAATGTACATGTATACAAGTGATGTGATAGTGATAGCACTTTCAATTACTTGTGAGACAGTGGCTAAACGGTCTCCAATTTTTTTTAAATTAAATTTATTTTATTTCTTGCAGCGCCCTGCGGTTACACCTGCATAAGTGCCGATTCTGTAGGAATATCAGGATAAAAAGTATGTAGGCATTGTGTTTAAACCAATTTTGAGTTCTGAACGGATTAAAGTTTCACAACAAATTTGTTTCGCAACAAAAAAAAATATCGAACAAAAATTTAGATTAACAGTAGTAGTAAAAGTGTCTATGGAATGTGTGCAAAAGTTACCATGATTATAGTCAAAAAACGAATATGAATATGTTAATGCAGATCTCCAGCTGTCTCAACACCAAGTTCCATCATAATCGATTGTGTGTTTTTGCGTGGAGCAGTAAGAAACATAATAAGTAAGTTAAGTAAAGGTGTACTTTTACATCATTTAGTTACGAACAAGCTTTATAATGATAAGTACCTACCAGTAGGATAAAAAGTATGCAATTTCGTCAAGAATTTTCAAAAATGTTTACGCACCCCTGATAACCACATTTTGTGATAGACGATCTGTGGATTTGTTCGATTCGTGTGAATCCGTCATCTGTTGAGACTGTGTTTATTATTAAAACATTTGTACAAAGGACTTGGATTGAAAACAATATAGGTAACATTTCTTTTGTTCAACGACAACCTTTAAAGCGCATTGGCGCGGAAGATTGCGCTTTTGATCCCTGCCGTGAAAAAAAATCAAAGTACACATTTTTGTTCTTTGTATCATTATTTTATTCCCAGTCTTTTATACAAAAAATAAATCATGAAAATGTTTTAAATAGGTACCTTCGCAGGTTATAGTAAGTATTGTATTTTCATGGTTTCGTACATCAATTATGAGGTTTTAAGGTATCGTCCACGATGAAACCTCAAAAGCGAACTAAATAAAACGGAACATTTATAATATCACTCGTTTGTCCGTCTGTTTGACTGTGTGTCACCACTTGTTTTCTCAGGTACGGCTGGAAAAAGCAAATAATTTTTCTGTAAAAGCTTGTGTCACAGAATAGCACAGCAGTATTTAGTACTTACATACAGTCTATTTTTTTAAGAAAGGTACAAATGGGCGGCTTGCGGCATTATCACCAAAAGTATCACTATCACCATTTGTGAATTAGCCAGTGTCAAATATATATACTTATCTTCTATTTTTCTATCTATACTTATAATAAAGAAAGAGAGGACATAAAGTCTGTACTTGGAAGTAAATAAAAAAAGTGGTCTAGGGGACTTAGGATAAGTAGTAGAACCAAATTATATAATTTTTAAAATTCATGTCTGTCTGTTTTTTCTGTATGTTCCAATTAAAATTACCTAATAAAATTCAAAGACAGATTTTTTTATTGTCAAGTAGCTGCGCCCCGTGGTGTCACCCGCGTAAGTCCCGTTCCCGCGGGAATATCGAGATAAAAAGTATCCTATGTCCTTCTCCTGGACCTAAACTACCTCCCCAATAATTTTCAGTCAAATCAGTTTAGCGTTCTTGAGTTACAAATGGTGTAACTGGCACGACTTACTTTTATGTATAGATTTATTGCACGTCAGTGTACCTCCTGACTCTAGGGACCAGTTGAAGCGATCCCATGTGTATTGTAACATGTAACATTACATCAAGGAGCAATTTATTTAGATCAACTTTGGGTCGTGATGAAGCGAGCACCGTTATTATGAGCCTTGAATCCCAAGTGACTGAGCAGTTTTGTTTGATACCATTTTTTTTAATTAGGTAAGCAAAGAAGACAGCCTATGTGGCGTGGCGGGCAAAGCCAGGACTGCGACACAAAAGGTTGCAGGTCCGATTTCCGCCGGGGAAAAATATTTCTGCTGACCAGTATCCAGTGGACGTCTGATAACAGTGGAAAATGACAGGCACTATACAGTACCTACGTTACTGCTTTGACGTAACGTGGTTATTACCGGTGATCACCTCAAAGCAGCAATGTACTGCATAGTGCCTGTCATTTTCCACTGTTGTCAGACGACAACAGATAGATAGTATGGGTGATGGTCTATAGACTTTTGTTCTTTACGCGTTAGTGGAATGTTGTTCTGAATTTTCATTTTTACAAAACATTGATTTATTGCGTTTAAATTGTTTAATTTCGGCGGCAAGTTACCAATTTAGTTACGCGAAGTTCAACGAGTTAAGTGAAAATAAAAATACCAGTGCCAAACACGAAATTAGCACGTTACAAACAATTGTTACATAGGGTTGGAGAAAAATCGTCGCCATTTTTTCTACAGCCTTCACGCATTGAAAATTATGACAAATGATTACAGTATAATAGTGGTAGTTCACTATTTGTACGAGTATTTGGCTAAATTGTCCTATATTGCTGACAAAAGCCATAACTAAGAAAAAGAACAAGTGATGGTCTATACATTACACCTGGAGCCAACTAAGGTTTTAAATCAATGGTTTTCCTTCAGCGAAAGATCAAAATTAATAGCAAAATTGAATACATATAGGTACCTAATAAGATGCCACTGTATTATAATCAAGCCTACCACAACGAATTAATATTTTACGTTACGTGACATTACGTAGAGGCGTCGAGGCCAAAGTTGCTGGCGTCGCGAGAGTAATATTTACATTTACCTACATAATATAGCTGTATCCAGCGATTTTATCTGCATAAGTCCCAATACCGTAGCAAACTTTAAAAAAAAATCTTGTCGGATGCCTAGTAACAAAAAAGAACTTACTTGACGACATCTCTTGGCGAATGTGTTAACTATAAAGTTAATCCTACTAATATTATAAATGTGAAAGTATGTGTTTGGATGTTTGTTACTCAATCACGCAAAAACGGCTGAACGGATTGCGATAAACCTTGGAATATAGGTAGCTGGATACCGGGAATAACACATAGGCTACTTTTTATCCCGATATTCCCGCGGGAACGGGACTTACGCGGGTAAGACCGCGGGGCGCAGATTGCAGCCAAGCGTTCGCCCGACGCGCCACAGAGGTCGTCAAACATTTACGCAGAGACGCGCGTTTAAATCTTGTCGCGAGTGAATTTTCGAAGATGATATTTACCTTTAAAATATTTTAAGAAGAACATACTTTTCAAATTTCAGCTCTATTAGCGGTTTAGGCTGTGCGTTGATCAGATAGCACGAAGCTTTTTTAAATATGGATGAGCTGTGTGGTAAAATATTGAATCATTTTTTGTATTTTATTATTTGTTTAAAAAACCCATAATGTCGATTACCAAAAACTAACACGAAATCACTAAAAGTAGATATACAAGATGTTAGCCCTTTTAATCCGAAAGAGGGTTGTTCTAGACGTTTAGGCGAACAACTTATGTTCTACGACTTTTGAAAATTCGAAGTACTTTTCGAAAAATTTAGGTGTTAAGTTTACTTGAAAATCAGCTGTTTCTTAGAGTTCGAGGTCAGTGACCTTATGTTGTTCTTTCATTTAGTTTGGTCTATCTATTATCAAACCTTCAATTACCTTTATTTTCAAAAACAGCTGTTTTTCCAGTGAAACATAATCTCAAAATTTTCAAAAAAAGTTCGAATTTTCAAAAGTCGTAGAACAAAAGGTGTTCGCCTAGACGTCTAGAACAACTCCCTTTCGGATTAAAAGGGTTTACCTGTTACATCTTGTACAAAAAAAAAACAAATTAAAAAATACAATGCCTTTATTTTTTTTTAAACATTACAGTCGATATTATATAAATCAATTACTAATATTAAATAAAACTAAAATAAAATTAAAAACTTAAAAAAACTAAAATTAAAAACCCTCGATGTCATCGCCCTGTGGCTTCGGTCGTCACCAAAAGACTGGCGACAATAGATTATAATACCTATTGGAAAAAATAATTTAAGCGATCAGTAGGTAAAATTACGATTTAAAATTTAAGCTGCCCAAAGTAAAATAAACACTAAACTATTAATTAATCGGAAAACATAAAATCTGTCGACAAAATTGATTGATACTATCATCATGCCAATTTGATTTGTTAAATTCAAATGGATCTGCATTTGACACGAGCCTGATGGGGTCTGTATGAATATTTATAAATACCTAATGCATATTTGATAGATGTAGCAAGGAAACTGACTGGGTACCAGCACAGAAGCATTTAATCCCCTTTGAATTCTAACATGTTGACTAAAAAACTTGTTCACGAAGCTAAACAAAAACTACTAAACCAATTCCAATGAAATTTGGAATGTAAATAGCTAGATTTTATGGTATAAACATGTTAGTTAAACTTTTTAAATTCACACGATTTGTTAACATATTTAAGTTTTACCGGGTCTTAATCGCGTACTATTATTTCCGTACTATTAAACCCCGCGGTTTCACCTGCGTAAGTCCCGTTCCCGCAAGATTATCGGGATAAAAAGTAGCTTATGTGGTGTTCCAGGTCCCCAGTTACCTACCAAAAGACCTACCTAATTTCATCCAAATCCGTTCAGCCGTTTTCGTGATTGAATAACAAACATCCAAACACACACACTTTAACATTTATAATATTAGTTGGATTTTCTTACCTCGAAGTTTCGATCGTATTAAATGATCTTAGTCTCGAGGGGATAAATAATAGTACGCGATTAAGACCCGGTAAAATGTAAATTTATATGTAAACATGTCAGTTCTTTCTAATGTCTTTATACAGCGAGGAAACAGTCCACTAAGTTCGTACTAATAAAATAAATATAGCACGACAATACACACAGCGCAATCTAGCCCCAAATTAATCACTAGGTTTGTACTATGAGTACTAGACAACGAGTATACTACATAATATTATACTTTTTTTGTAAATATGTATATACTAGCTGCGCCCCACGGTTTCGCTTAAGTCCCGTTCCCGCAAGAATATCAAGATAAAAAGTAACCTATGTGTTATTCCCGGTATCCAGCTACCTATATTCCAAGTTTAATCGCAATCGTTTCAGTAGTTTTTGCGTGATTGAGTCACAAACACACACACATACTCACAAACTTTCAGCTTTATAATATTAGTTGGATTATACATAGAAAGACACCCAGACCAGATACAAACGAAGAACATTATTAGATTTCCTTTCCTCTCAAAGGGTTTTCTTCTCATTTTCTTTTCGAAAATCGGTAGTGGCCATCGATATCCGTCTATCAGACTCATATCTCAGATCTAGATGGTAACACTTCGATTCTGCTTTTGCAATCAAATATCTGCTTAGGTTTCTTGGTGCTTGTGAACCAATGTACTAAAAAACGATAAAGGCTTAGGTATTTGTTAAAATAAATTAGGTTAAAATGAGAAAGTTTGTGTGTATGTAAGTGAGAAAGTAAATGAGAATGTCCCATTTTTATACAATAAACGTGATGTTTTGTGATAATTGTACAAAGTCAAAGTTGAAGTGTGTGTATGTGTATTACTGTTGGTGTACCTAATTAAATAAATAAATAAAGTCTCATATGCGCGATTTCATCTCGCATTTTCCCGGTTTTATTTTAAAAGAAAGAATAAAAGAAAAAAAATATTCAACAAACCTTACTGAAAAACTATGAAATAAATCTTACTTAAAATTATAAATCCGGAAGTCTGTTTGTTTGTACAGTACTTCAATGGGCGATCGTTTAAGTGTGGATTTTTGCATTGCGGTAGGTAGGTGTTCGAACAACGCGGGATCGCGAATTGCGCGGGTGAAACCGCAGGGCGCAGCTAGTAGATTATAAATAACATGACATAATTAAACTTATTGATAATATAAGGTCACCCAAACCAAGCGTCGCCATTTTTTATTCGAACTACGAGGGAATGGAATCGGTTGCCTGAGTATGTCTTTCCGGATGTCTACAACTTGGGGGTCTTCTAGTCACAAGTGAACAGGTATCTCCTAGGTAAGCGTGTAACATCTTAGACCACATTGTCGCTTTCCATCAGGTGAGATAGAGATCAAACGCTCACCTATCAATTATAAAAAAAGACTCATTGAACAAGACGTTCATTAAAAAGAAGATTTATTGCGTATCGGTCAGAGTTTGACTACTTTCACACCTGATGGTATGTGTTAATGCAGTCTAAGGTGAAGGAACCCCCAAATTGTACTCGCCAGGAAAGATAATCCAACGCCTTTTTTAATACATCGCATGACACGACGTCGCCCGATGTCTTGTCTCCGTCCACATCAGTTTTCATCAGTAGTCGGGTTATGTCTGGCAACGTCGCGTCGCCCGAAGTCGCCCGATGTTTTCGTGAGCACGCGTCGCTCGATATTTTTCGCCGAATGGGTAGGTTTCAAGCAGCCGGTTCCAATATCTTCCGGCCAATCAAATCAAAACGTATAACGGACGCCAAATTTTACTTACATATCGTGAATCGTACTGCTTTCTCAATTGTCTGAGGTTGTAATCACTCGGACCCCAAGATTCATCGGGAACAAACAGGTAGCGAAAAGGCTAAAAAGTTAAAAGATTTTCGGGAATCAAAGCCTGTATTAAAAGTGAAATACCATTTTGTATTTCAACGTCATTGCAATTACAAACATTATACTCAAAATGAAACCTTAAATTGCAAATAGACTGCAATAGAAACTTTATTAAGTTTCTTTGATGAAACTATGATTTGCAACTGGACTGCAATATAAACTTAAACGTTAACATGAGTGTTTTGTTTGCATTGCTATGATGTGGAAATGAAATTTTGGACAAAATATTTGTACATACTACAAGAATAACTTCTCTGACCGCAAACAAAATAGAAAAGTAGTTATAGAAAAAAAAACATACCACTTGTTTCTCGTACAAACATTTTAAAACAGCGTACACAAATCCCATGATTAAAAATAATGGCAGAAAAACCAATACAAAAAATATTCCTTCCATATGTTGAGCATTATTTTTTACAAGATCATTGTGGCTTATGGAAGATAAGCACGCCCAAAATATTAACTAAAAAAAATATTGGTAATTAATATCAATTTGCCAGTACAATCTCAGCCCTCCGATTCCCGTTTCAGAATTGAATAGAAATGTATCATTCAAAGTCATTACAACTTCTTTAAAATTGCGATCCAATTGCAAGCGACTTGCAACTTAACTGCTACAGTTTTTTTTTCGTTTGAAATAATTGAAATTGTCATTTTTCTCGACATTCAGTCAAGTCAAAGTCAACATTATTTTTTTTCATAGGATGCTTGTATAATTACAATGATCACTTGGCTACGTCCTATATCTAAAGATTTTAGTGTGGTAGCAATAGCAAACAAATTTGCCATTGCAATAAAACTAAAGACTGCATCTGTCAAATCTGATATCGAAAAAATCAACAATTTTCATTGTTACAATCGAGATTTGTTACCAATAGAGTATCAAAATCATCAAGCAAGTAAAAGAAGAGGTTATACAAACTCACACATGCAACAGAGATAACAATTATGAACATGGGGGCTCCCAATTTCGTTGGTGGGTTTCCGATGTGAAATGTCAAATCGTCTAAGAGTCTTGGTAAAGGATACAAGATATAAACAATAATAATTTCACTCATATTCACGATTAGCTTGGATATTATGCATACATAATCCATCTGAAAAAGAAAATATGTACAGTGCTCCTCCTGCTATTAATATATTGTGGCAATTTGGGCCAGCTTTACGTGTATAATAATGTATGATTGGCTCAAGCGTTTCAAATCAAGGCTTAGCAGGAAGTCCTTTCGCACGCACATATGCGGGCGACCAAGTCCGTACATGCTGTGATTACAATTGGCAATTTTCAAAGACTACCCGGTGATGACTATTCCCTTTTAGCTGTGACACCATTTCGCTGTCTCGCACTCTCTTTGTAGATTTCCATCTCTTTCGGTATTCTAATAAGTCTTTAAGTAATACTGGAATGTCATCGACGCTTATGCCGTCGACTTCGGTTGGCGACCCTAGTCTGTAGCAGTCTGTAAGTCTTTTGCGTGACTCAGAGAAATGTAACTATAAAACCGCCTTGTTTTAACTAAATGGTGAACAATATTGACATTTAAATCCACAGCTGTCTTTACCGCTCTTACTAGAAATGAGTTTTGTTTTTGTTATAATGGTGATTTTTTAAACATTTCGACTTTTTGTAATCATAAAAAATAGAGCGTATCTAAATCAATTTGTTTTATATGACCATCACTAGAGTGATCCCAGAAAGGAAAATCCTTTATGAATTTGTGATCATAACACAATATTTTTTACTTACATCTGTAAATGCAACATAGAAAAGTATCCCAGTTAAAGTTAGGAGAACTTTTAATAGAACTCTGTTGAGATACTTCCATTCCTCGGCTACAAATTCGATTAAACATTGGAATGCCACAATCTGGTAATAAGACAAAAGATAATTATCACAATCGGTTGAGCTTTTGAATAATCTGCGACCATCCAAAAACAAACATAGCCACCAACGAATTGATAACCTTTTACTATTTAAACTCGGTTCAAAATCGGTTGCACCTTCGAATAATCTGCGACCATCCATAAAAACAAACAGAGCACAAATGAATCGAGAACCTCTTACTATTTAAACTCGTTAAATAGGATTGTACTTTCATAAAATATCTGGTGGTCTTATTTATATTTATACTGAGAGTTTTATCAACGCATTTTGAGTTTTTTCCAGTCATTTTGGACAAGTTGTCTCGCAACGGACGTAGATATTTATCTTTTATTACCATTTTGATACTTACAAAGGTAATGAATTCGACAATAAAGTTGATGATGAAGTAAACTAGTGTATAAATGTCGCCGAGATAGAATGTATTCAGGTAAATTGGCCATAAATAATACCAGCTCATATAGTTGAAGTCTGAAAATATATTTAAAGATATAATATGTACATATACACTTTTACTAAGACTTCACTGTTCATCTGTCTGTCTGTTGGCATTCTGTATCTTAAAAATCGTGATAGGTAGGTAAACAGTTCAATTATTGTATTCCAGATCTACAATGTTAATTACTAAAAATTTAAATTATTTTTTTAGTTGTGATTCCCAATCGTAATTATAAAATTTCATATTTCACTAGATGGCGCCAGTGGTAAGAACAAATCACGCGAACGTTGTTTCACGGATTTTGCTTAGTTCACTATTCATTTGATGTAAAGATTGTCTCCAAATCACGATGAGCAATAATGAAGATAGAACGATAGATAGGGTAGGTTATAAAATTAAATTTGATTTTTTTACCTGTAGGCAAAGAGGCGTTGACCAACAGTTCGCAATGTCTTTGCAGGTGATATGTTAAGCAACCACGAAATAGGTAGAACAGTGTATTTGAGATAACTATTACTGCGCTGTCTCGTAAAGGTATAATCTAGAAAAATAAAATTGAAAAGTTGAAAAGTTTCTTCGGTTTTCGCGACTTTTTATTGAAATCAAACTCATTTCCACCTGCCTAGAGTCTACTTTGAGGAAGGAGTCTGTAAAGGATCTAAAGCGAGAAATAACGGCATAAAAAGTAGCCTATGTCCCCAGCTACCTATATTCCAAGTTTCATCGCAATCGGTTACTGAACCGCGTTACTCGTTGAGGTTGTTACTCTTTCACGCAAAACTCAGTACTTTTTGTGTGAAAGAGTAACAACCTCACATACATACATACAAACTTTCGCGTTTGTCATATTAGTAAGAAGTACTTTCATTCCAGCGTTGGTATCATTTACTGACATCAAAGCTTCCACCAAATTAGTCCTCAATCTAAACAATAACACATCATCATGTTTGCTCGCCTTATATCAATAAAGGCAGGCTACTAGGTAATATTGAGGTTGACTTAGTATCAGATCAGACGCTATTGTTTGATTAGAGCCTTGTATCCATAAGGCCTCGTACCCACTAGGGGTCACGACACGACACGAGTCTGGAGACATCACACGACGTCGCCCGATGTCTTGTCTCCGTTCTCATCAGTAGTCAAACCTGTCTTACAAGGTCTGGAAAGGCCTAATCCTATTCTACTATCTACTAAATAAACTTGATCCCCTTGCCCTTTTTACTATAACACCGCGAGGAGTACGGTTGACTGCCAATCACATCTGGTAAACGTTTCAATTTTTACGGACAAAGCGTCACAACTCCACCTTTCTTATGCGCACTGTCAAAAAGTAGAATTCTCTGCCCGTCCCGTTCTCCTGAACTACAACTTTGGAGTCTTCAAGTCTAGAGTGAATAGGTATCTTCCGGGTAAGCATGCTACATCGTCGACCACATCGTCATCGCTTACCATCAGGTGAGATGAGGTCAACTGCTAGGTACGTCGATGAGGTATATAAAAAAAATCTACTATCCATAATATTATAAAGCTAAATGTTTGTGAGTAGGCTGTTTGTTACTCAATCACGTAAAAAGCATTAGTGCTTTTTGGGCTTGAACTTTGGTTTACAGATAGCTGGAGGCCTAGAATAACAGATTGGCTCATTTTTATCCAGATATTTTCACAGCTAGTAACTCAGTAACGTATGTCCCATGTCGCCTAATAGATCCGAGGCTTTATGCGGCAAATGTCAAGCGCCACTTGCGTCCCCGAAGACATTAGGCGACTTCGCGCGACATTAATAGACTTCGCCAGACTGAAATGGATAGAGACAAGACATCGGGCAACGCACTCGTGAAAACTGTTGCGATGTCTCTGGAAATACGTGTCGCTCGATATTTGTCGGCAAATGAGTACGAGGCTTAAAACATACAAACAAACCCATTGGTTATTGGGTATAACGCGTAGTAAATAGGTTGATGAGGTTTTGATTAGAAACTGTAATCATTAGAAATATTTTACAAGAAGAAATGCATAATAAAATTTTCTCCCGTAACAGGATTTGAACCAGTTTCCCTCGCTTGCTTGCTAAGCATTACGCCACACGGGCCTTTGATAAATCTAGTAAATATCTGTGAGTAATAAATAACTACCTCTTGGACGCTTCTAGCTGTCAAAATGTGTATGACTGGTGGAGCCACTGTTGCCTCCAAAAGAGCGTCTATATCCGAATACTGCAAAATATACGTTATCAAATATTAACTAAACGATATTAACAACAGCTGTTAAACCTGAAATTCGACTAATCATTTATCCAAACTAAATTTATAAAGAGTAAAGATTTATCTATTTATAGTGAATAGGGTCCAAAACTAACTTATTGATTTCAAAAACCAATATAAAGCTACATTATTGAGAAGTAACATAGTATGCTACTTTTGATTCCGATGTTCCCATGGGATCAGAACTTAAGTAGATGAAACTACGGGATACAGCTATTTTCTTCTATGGTTTTCGCGATTATGCATAATGAAACACTTTATTTACCGGGTTTAATCGCGTTTTATTCATGATTTTAAAACGAACCGAGCTTTCGCCAACTTGAAAAAGCTTGCTTAAAAAGCCGGATATTTGGTCAACCTCGAAGTGTCAAATGTAAAGTTGGCGAAAGCTCGGTTCGTTTAAAAATCATAAATAAAACGCGATTAAACCCGGTAAATAAAGTGTTTTGGGATACAGCTAGTTGGATATTATGAACTTGACTGCTTTTGAGTTTTTACTTTAACTTAATAGGATTATGTGTTACACAAAATAATACTAACACAAAATGAAAATTTGAAGGCTACTTTGATTAAATAATTGAGCAATTTCTAAATTTAAAGATGCTATGAGATTTGTGAGTTGAGTTACTCATTTGTTTGAATCGTCCTTAAATTTTCAGTAGCGTTTGTGTATTTGGTCTTAAACTTACTAAAACTGCCATTGAAAGTTTAGGCATTGAAATATTTTTCATCTCCTTCTCCTGATAGATTTTTATGTACGAAAATGTAGTGTGAATGTATGCTAATAGAAATAAAATCATTACGGTTGTCTGCATTACATTAAGTAACTGAAAGAGAAACAGAAAGGCTATTACGAGACGTACCGACTGATCCGTCCGAACATCAGTAGGTAGTTAATGTTCGTTCTGAACCAATAATTCTCAATATATTTTTTGTTTTCATCTTGAACGTACAGTAATTATTGGTTTAGAACAATTTAACTAAGTACCTACTGATGTTCGTTCGGATCGGTCGGTACGTTTCGTAATAGCCCTCTAGAAGTCTTGAGGTCATTCGGATATTATTGTTCTAATAGGTGCTAGAGGTGATATTATCAAAAATATAATCCTGCGATGCGCTTTCTAAGTCGAAGAAAAACGATTACAAAGTCGAAAGCAATATTGATTTTAGGTAACCAGAACTATATTCTTTCTGATATCATATCTACGGCTAAGGTCAATGACAATCAATGGTCATGGTTTTTTTTACGAATGGATTTTTGATGGTTCAAAAATACCACTCCTGATCATCACGCCATGTTTAGTAGAGTTGGTTTAATATAAACGAACCTTCCAATACCATCGTCTAAATATAAAGCGGGCTAGAATTGCGGCCACCACCCATAGAATTATGATATATAAGTGTTTTAAATAGTTTGGCATATGATAAAATCTGAAAACATACAAACCACGTATTACACATTGAGGTTCACTATCATAGCAGTTGTCGTTGGACGAACTAACTATATGGGATTAGGTGGTCTTGGCCATCCATAATGACATTTATTTTTGGTTTCGATGTATTTTAGTGTTTTTGACTCCTAGTTAAAAACACAAAAATACATCGAAACCAATAGCACTAACTAGAGAAAATATCGAGGTCTCTCTTGCGACAAGTCAGCCTGAACGACAAAATCTTTCGAGGTAGCTGGTACATTGATGCTAGCTAAAGTGCCAGCGGCAATGTGCCAGCTTTTCTGGATCCAAATGGGTTTCCACGTGATGAAGGTAAAAGACCCAACGGCATGACCCGACGACAGTTCGTGAAGATCATTTGTCCTTAGAATAGTTAGTTGCTAGTTGCGCCGATACTTGGACCCGGCCCCATCTTCCAGAGATCGTGGAGGGCTATTACGAAACGTACCGACCGATCCGACCGAACATCAGTAGGTAGTTAAAGTTCGTTCTGAATCAATGATTCTCAGTATATTCTTTGTGTTTTCGTGTTGAACGTATAATTATTGGTTCAGTACGAACATTAATTACCTACTGATGTTCGGTCGGATTGCTGGGTACGTTTCGTAATAGCCCTACTGGTTCGGCGACTTCGCGGGCGGAGGACAAATATACGGTAACCTAAAAATGTAGGTTATTACTTATTTATTAAACATTTTCTTCTTTCTGTGTAGTGATGTAGCTCACTGGTTCAGAGTTGTTTAAGTCGCCCGAAGGCCTCTTACTTAACCTAACAGATACTTTCAGAGAAAAACCCGGAACCAACTGACTTACGTGAATTTCGAAGCATGCTAGCTCGAGATAATTATTTTTTAGCAACACACAATATTGGTCACCCGTTCTAGTAATGATAACGTCAAATGTCAAGCGTTGCTTAACTATATGTTATGGCCGGTATAGCAAAGCCAATTAGCTCATCCTATCTATACTAATATCATAGCGATTTATTTATTTGTGTGTTAATAGATTTGTTTGTAATGAATAACCCCCAAAAATACTGGACCGATTTCAAACATTATTTCACCAATAGAAAGCTACATTATCGAGAAGTAGTCTATGTTTTTATAAATAACTTCCGAAAATACTGGACCAATTTTTAAAATTCTTTCACCAATAGAAAGCTACATTATCGAGAAGTAGTCTATGTTTTTAATCCCGATTTTCCTAGGGGTTTCAGCGGGTGAAACCGCGAAACCGGTAGTTTATTATACTTTAGTAGATGTACCTTTTGTAGAAATACTCCACTTGAACCAACAGAAACCTTACTCCGTCGACTTCACTGAATCGAACTCCATCAATAACCTCTGTCGTCACATCTTCATTGCTAGTTTTATTAAAACATTCCTTAACTGTATAGCATACGTAAGTAATATTTTCCGGCTCTGGTAATCTCAGTGATGTGCAACTAAAATCACAGATTTAATAGAACGATTATATCGTAATACAACCTTGCTCAAAACTTTCCAAACATTCAGGTAATTTAAATCTAAAACACATTTACAAATAATATAATATTTCGTCATTTGTTTTTATTGCTTAAGGCATATTTTACTACCACTACTTTTTTTTTATCCAGGGACGCGAGTTCAAATCTCGCCGCAAGTGAATTTTTGCATATAACTTTTTACCTTTAAAAATATTCTAGTAAAATCTTATAATGATAATTGGCAAAAATCGTGTTTTTTCAATTGTACAGGCACTGTCAGAAATTAAAAACAATAATGAATTAGGTAATGCAAATAACCTTGTTTTTGAATTTCTTAAAAAATATTAGAATTTCAGCCATAATCAGAAACACCACTTAAAATTTGAGGGTTACTTAAATGTTAAATATATATGGAATGTTTTGAGGTTAAAAGCAACTGCTTAATTGTTAAAATCACCCTCAAGTTTTGAGTAGCGTTTCATTATTTTGCCATTAAACTCACAAATTCCAAGGATTTTTAAAAATGAATCCGTGCGCTATGTAATCCACTAAGTAAACAATGTTTTTTGAAAAATACATCAGTTCAAATAGTGCAACCAAGACGATTACGAATTTTGCTCCTAAAAAAAAATTAGATGTGAATTGAGAATTTTAGGTACATAAGTATTGCTAAGACATAGATAAAATATGTAAGTCTTGGTACTAAAGTAAATCCATTGAATTGTGTGATCTGTAGAGGAAAAGTAATACTTGAAGCTGAGAGACTTCATTTGTCGGTCAACGGAACAAACTCCACCCACTCCACCGCATCTGTCCATTTGTATGTTTGCAATTAACTCAAAACGTCTAAACGGATTTACATGCAGTTTTTAATCAATCGATAGTATAATTCAGGATAAAGGTGAACATGTATAATTATCACCAATATTCTTAAGGGAACGAGCCTCAAGAAAACTTCAGAGCGTAGCTAGCCAAAATATAAAAGAGTACTTACCATGGAAACATGGTGACATACGACACAAAAATGCATGTTCATCCGGTACATACGAGGCCATAAATACTTGAACGTAAGTATGTGGGATCGTCTTGAAAAATACGTTTAATATATATAGCCAAATGAACCTGAAAAACAAGCCAAAATATGGCATTTATATGTATATTTTTTTAATTGCTTATAGCGTACGCTTTCTCGTATTGCCTATATGTAAATCCTGCTCATGGCTCAGCTAAGCTCAAGAAACAGTGATGCCTGTTCGTCAAAGCTAATATTTGATAATCATCCTCGAGCCAAGATAATAAAAAAAGATATATAATTAAATTTCGTATCTAATGGTACTTATATTCAAAAAATATCTACAAACGCTATCTAGACCTGTAGTTATAATAATAATAATGCACAGAAATCGATTACAAAGTGAAATCGTAATTCGAAGCACTCTAGATTTTGGATTATAGTTTTACATAATGATATTTATTTAATAGTGCTCGGAGTAGGTATATAATTTAAGTATATAACAGTGATAAGGTTTAACCAACATTTTGGTAAGTATTAAAAAATGTGTTATTTTGAAAACTGGTCATAAAGAACGAATCTATTTATTTAACGTTATAAATACCAAAGTTTAAGATCTTTTTATTTATCCAAACAAACAATTATAACAAATCTTTGTTTGTTCGAAAGTATCTCTGAACCAAGCAATACAGGCTGACTGATTTAGCACCAATAAGAATATATTATAAAATAATAAATAAAATACAATTTAATAATTATGTACGTTAAAGAAATAGGTATTTAAACTAACCCATCAACTTTAAACCATACTCGCATTGCTTTATTCGGCGATGCAACAAAGTTTCTGTAAAATGCAAGCCTGTTCCATTTTGTCGAAGGAATCATGCGTCTGCTTGATGAAGGTTCTTTCTATAAAATGTTGTTGTGTTTATGAAAATCTACCTTACTCACCTATTTCTATAATTAAACTGTTGAAAATGAATAGCTGGATTCATCTAATACATAAAAAATGATACCGCATACTTTTTGTATGAAATGCAGATGAAAATTCTGGTACTGCAACAGCATTTTGGAGTCTTTTTCTCCAAAGGTCAAGTGCTCTGCCTGCCATTCCGACGAGGGACTGTTTAGATCGTCGTCGTCGAGTTCTTGGTCTTGGTAACGGATAATCTCTGGTTCCATTATTGTATTTTATTGATATTTTGTTTACTTTGAAATAATAATCTTTATTCCTGATGTGTAGTCCAACCTTTGATCATAGATGAGAAATTTATTATAGCTTCTGATGTGTGCTTATCATGGTACTTATTTTATTTATCTTTGATTGTGATTTCGCAATAAATATGCCAATGTCATATTGACTCAATTTTTTTTGTGTTGAAATGACGGCAGAAAAGTTTCAGGTTTTATAACGAGCAGAAGCCAATCACTTGAAGAAGAAGAATTGAAAAGGATAATGCCATTGTACAATTTAACATCGGGTTGTAAAACGTGAGAGCGCGGTGCAGAGAGTACAGCTTTAGTATCTACTTACTAGTCTGTGAGTACAGCTCTCTCTTAGATCTTATGGACGGACACTGTGCTGCGTATATTGTTATCAATATCTAGCATAGAAATTGCAATTAAGTTAAGACCGATATAAATGTATTTCAACAGAAGTCAGTTCGATTGAGTTGTCTTTCGACGAAGTCGCTGAAAGCCGATTTCAAAAACACAAAAGAATCTCCGGTCGACGGCACGACTGCATGTGTGCCCGATTATGGGATGATTTATATTAGACCGTGTCCCGGCCGTGTCGTGTCCGAGCTTCGTTGTCTGTTGCTCGGCCGCCACTCAGTTGTAAGAAACCCATCGACTGCTCGCCGAGCAATGGACAACGAAGTTCGGCCGCGAGACAGCCTAATATAAATTATTTCTTATCTAGTTATTTCAATTTTCTCTTAGAGGGGTCAAGCAGTAAGACACTACAGCAGCCTACTCCGAAAGGCGAATGCCTTTGGACCGTAATGAGTCCTAGCATATGTCGGTTCCTTACGATGTTTTCCGTCACCGTAAGAGAAAAGTTTAAGCTATATGTCTATAATACAATTTGTAACGGGTATGCCCTTTTAATCCGAAAGGGGGTTGTTCTAGACGTCTAGGCGAACAACTTTTGTTCTACGACTTTTGAAAATTCAAACTTTTTTATTGAAAATTTTGAGATTATGTTTCACTCAAAAAACAGCTGCTTTTGAAAATAAAGGTAATTGAAGTGTTGATTGTAAACCATCAAACTAAATAAAAGGACAACATAAGGTCAATGACCTCGAACTCTCCGAAACAGCTGATTTTCAAGTATACTTTACACCTAAATTTTTCGAAAAGTTCTTTGAATTTCCAAAAGTCGTAGAACAAAAGTTGTTCGCCTAGACATCTAGAACTACCCCCTTTCGGATTAAAAGAGCTTACCCTTTACACCTTGTATTATACTCAACTAATTTAATATTATAACTTTTCGCCTAAAAACCCATATTTGTTCGTCCAACTTTTAACTAATGAACTTACAAGGAACGTTTCAAATCTCTCTGAACATTTTGCACACGGAATAATAAAGCGAATGCACGTATAATTTTCCTACATGTTTTTACGGTACCAAATTGGTGAGGGAACGTGAAATGGTCGAATAGTAATTTGTATGACAGAGCCCCTTAAGATTAGATACTTTTTGTTGGCCGATGTTGAATCTACCGATTTTAGATCAATTGTTAAAAGTTATACCTTGAAAACCTGTCCATAATTGATTTGAAATCGGCATTAGTCAATCTAGTTTTTTAAGAACATAAATGGATGAAAGAAAAAAAGTACATAGGTAAAAAACATGATTAGTTTTCGACTCGGACTATTATGCCGAACGTCCACTGCGAACTAAGAAAATCTAAGCTAGTTTCTAGCTTAGATTTGCTTAGTTCGGCTAGTTTTCATACAAGCCGAACTATTATGAAAACTAGCCGCAATTGCAACAGCTGTGATCGCTGTTTAGAACTTACATAGGTACTACCTAAAAAAATTAATCTATATAATTATCTATATCTATACTTATAATAGAGGAAGAGAGTACATAAAGTCTGCATCCGCACTTGGAAGTAAATTAAAAAAAAGTTGTCAAGGGGACTTAGGAAAAGTAGTAGAACAAAATTATATAATTTTTAAAATTCAAGTCTGTCTTTCTGTTTCTCTGTTTGTTCCTCATAAAATTATTAACTACTAATCCGATTGAAATCTGGTTTTCAATATCGGATAGTTCTATTTTCGAGAAACAACGTGGTATACTTTACATCAAAATCCTATTAGAAGAACCTGAATAATGAACGAAAAGTCAGCTATGCACTATTTCTATGCAGACGAAGTCGCGGGTAATAGGCAGTTAGGAATAAAATGAATGGTAGACTCTCTATAGGCAGTTAGGAATAAAATGAATGGTAGACTCTCTATAGGCAGTTAGGAATAAAATGAATGGTAGACTCTCTATAGGCAGTTAGGAATAAAATGAATGGTAGACTCTCTATAGGCAGTTAGGAATAAAATGAATGGTAGACTCTCTATAGGCAGTTAGGAATAAAATGAATGGTAGACTCTCTATAGGCAGTTAGGAATAAAATGAATGGTAGACTCTCTATAGGCAGTTAGGAATAAAATGAATGGTAGACTCTCTATAGGCAGTTAGGAATAAAATGAATGGTAGACTCTCTATAGGCAGTTAGGAATAAAATGAATGGTAGACTCTCTATAGGCAGTTAGGAATAAAATGAATGGTAGACTCTCTATAGGCAGTTAGGAATAAAATGAATGGTAGACTCTCTATAGGCAGTTAGGAATAAAATGAATGGTAGACTCTCTATAGGCAGTTAGGAATAAAATGAATGGTAGACTCTCTATAGGCAGTTAGGAATAAAATGAATGGTAGACTCTCTATAGGCAGTTAGGAATAAAATGAATGGTAGACTCTCTATAGGCAGTTAGGAATAAAATGAATGGTAGACTCTCTATAGGCAGTTAGGAATAAAATGAATGGTAGACTCTCTATAGGCAGTTAGGAATAAAATGAATGGTAGACTCTCTATAGGCAGTTAGGAATAAAATGAATGGTAGACTCTCTATAGGCAGTTAGGAATAAAATGAATGGTAGACTCTCTATAGGCAGTTAGGAATAAAATGAATGGTAGACTCTCTATAGGCAGTTAGGAATAAAATGAATGGTAGACTCTCTATAGGCAGTTAGGAATAAAATGAATGGTAGACTCTCTATAGGCAGTTAGGAATAAAATGAATGGTAGACTCTCTATAGGCAGTTAGGAATAAAATGAATGGTAGACTCTCTATAGGCAGTTAGGAATAAAATGAATGGTAGACTCTCTATAGGCAGTTAGGAATAAAATGAATGGTAGACTCTCTATAGGCAGTTAGGAATAAAATGAATGGTAGACTCTCTATAGGCAGTTAGGAATAAAATGAATGGTAGACTCTCTATATATATTTTCTTTTTTAACAGCTGCTTCATACTGAAGTATACCAAATTGTCGACCGATAACAAATCGATAGTCTACCACTACCATAATAGTAACATGTGTGCTTCATTTGACTGGATCATATGGAAAATATTTTATGTGAGAGAAAATTGGCTGCGTTACGTTTTGTTGATTATAATATTGAGGTGAAGCTGGTATTACTGATTTGGCACGCGTATCTGCCTAAATAAATTGGAGCTAAATTCTTTGAGTTCTGTAATTTTAGAACCGGACGAACTCCACCAACGGAAGACAATAACCTTCAAAGAAACCCGACGGATTTCTTTGAAGGTGGTGAGATCGAATCAAAAAATCAAAATCATATATTTATTTTTTAACTATGACACATATTAGACATTTCTCAAATTACATATATCAGACATCGCTTCAAGATGAGATTGAGATGACTTCAAGATGACAAATTAGTGGCACACTTTTTACATTTACACGATTTCTAAGACACAATATTTACCGGGTTTTACTCTCGTTTTATCAAGCGCGCATCAACCTTAAAAAAGTTAACTGTAAAGTTAGCGAAAGCCCGGTACTTTCGGAATAGTGCCGTTATTAAATACAACACGAGTGAAACCCTGTATATATTGTGTTTTAATAACAAAGTATAGTTTTATCGTTTAAAAACTGGAGCCGTGGACAAAAAACGTTACTTAACGATTTCTGACGATTCAAACGAAGCAACGATAAAGAAGTTTAAAATTACTTCAGACATTTTGTTTAATTTCAATCAGTGTTTACCCTACAATTATTTTTAGTTAGGTATATTACTCGCAGAACTTTCTAGAACCAAACAATTAACAACAACTATTAACTTTCCCTATCTCTGACCAAAATAATAATAATTAAAACAAATTTCGCGTTCAAAACTGTGAAACAGTTGTCTCTATAAAGTTTAATTTAAACGAAACAGATGCCCATTAAAAACTTCGTCATTATTTCTTAGGGGACGGCGCAACTACATTTCGGCATTTTATCTATCATGTTGCAGGTAAGGTATTCTTTCATATATATTATCATAATTTGTTTTCTGTAAATAGGTATATCTTCTTCTTTTTCTTTAAAATGGCTTTTCCATTTGGACGTTTGCCAGTGTCAAGTATTATAAATATTTACATCGAAACAAATCATCATAGTCAAGGTCAAGTCGAGGGAATAATTGTAAAACTGTGGCCATTTTTTATTCAGATTGTTTTAGAGACAACGCTCAAGTCCATGTTTCTCACCGACTTTCACCTTAATTACACTTGTACACCTTTCTCGAAACTAAAATTGATTAATATGTCCCCGAAATTAAACAATTTACACGTATTTGAACTAGGTTTAACAGAAATGAAAATTTAGCAACACATCTCCCCAACCAACCTTAATCCCCTCAATCTCCTCAACGCGTTTCCGCCAAAACTCCAAAATGGGTATTTCAAAAAATCACTAAAAATACAAAGAAGAAGTAAGTACAGTACTATTTAACGATATTTCGATTAAATTTCCAACTCAACTATTACAATTTTATTACAGTTCTTAGTTTTGCCTACACACGTATGATTTAACTGTACAGTTAAATGTAATGGCCAGATTTAGAAGAAGAAAAAACCTAGGCTATTTGACAACAGACGGATTCCCATTTGCCTTGCAACATATCCCATCCACCGCAGTAGCCTCAGCGAACTTTAATTAAGAATAATACCATTGTGGTCGTAAATTGGACCGGGCTACATTTGTTACCCACTTTGTAATTGCGTTTTTTCGTGCTATTTCTTCGAGTTCATTTAGACGGCCCTGGAAGGGTTGCTTAATGGTTTTGGTCAAGATTTAAATAAAAGTTTAAATATTATAATTGATCGAGCGAGGGAAGCGTCTCTGTTTCAAGTTAGGGAAAATTTTATTTAATCCAGTGAACGGATATAAGTACGTAAGAAGCCTATCCATACTAACTTACCTCAAATAATAGCGCCAAAACTTACTCAAATATGAAGTATGCAAACTACACACCACGTTACTAGCTAAGCAAGTGGACCTTTGTTTATATTTTCAACAATTGTGTGTTGACAAAGAGGACGGCCCGGCGGCAATACGTTCTCTAACGTGACTCTTACCTCGACGTTTTGATCATGTTACAATGATCTTGGTCGCGACTAAGAGAATTAAAAATAATAATACGCAAATAAGGTTCGGGAAAAAAATAATTATTATAAGTTCAAATCGTTTATATATCTCCAATGCCATATCTCCATTGCGACATAAATATCACGGCGGGCGCTAGAATCCAGGTCCTGGTCTTCTTCTATTTGTCGAGGGGTGTGAATCATCTAGTAAATATGAGTTTTTAGGTAAGCACTAAGACCTCTAACGTGATCTAAACACTGCTATCAGAGATAACGACCGGGCCAACTGCTAAACGTGTGAAGCTACCATGCTTTCGAGGAAGTGATTTTTTGCAAACTACGTATAAAAGCATTAAGTTTTTTGTTTATATTTCTTGTTTGTTGTGGCGGATTTTTGATTGGTCTTGTATTTCGTTCACTGTGACGCCAATTAATAACGTCAGCGAAAATCGTTTACATTTTGTGTTCACGTGGTGTTTGCAAGCCAACTGTTCGTAGGAGCACTAGTTATAAAGGTTAGTAATTTTTACTGTAGCTAAGTCAGAAAACAAGTTAGTTTAGAAAAACCTAAGATGTAAGATGAAGTGTGTTTTAAAAGAGTCACCAGTATGTATTGGTGATAGTAATAAATATGCCAAAAGGGCCTATAAACATCTTATTCTAGACTATTCTAGACATCATGGCAACGCCATGATTGCGCCATGACGCGCGGATTGCGCCTCAGGTGCTTGTTCTGTCGTCGTGAAATCATGGACTGCATCTCTTCGTTCTTTGCGACTGAGGTATGTAGCGACATCTACCGATTCTTTACAGATTATTGGCTTGCTTAGTTCTATTTACATAGAACTTAATATGATATATTGAAATATTTCGTTATTTGTTTTTATTGGTCAAGGCAAATTTTACTAGACATATTTTGAAGCGAAAATTCACTTGCGGCGAGATTTGAACTCGCGTCCCTAGATCAGTACCAGTGCCTTAAAACGCCAAGGCCACGCAAGTTCCGTGAACTTGCGGGAACGTGAATTTTTGAAAATGATTTTTTTCTTTAAAATTTGATAATATTTACGTTTCTGGAAAAATGTCTTTAAAAATTTGACTATTAAAGCCCCAGACTCACCTAATGACATGGCAGAGATAGGGTTAGCTAATTTCAGATGTGTAAAAGAAGGATGTATGCTGCGCAGTATTTTTGCAATATTTTTATAGTGAGTAAAATAAAATAATTCCTAATAATAAGATAACTATTGATAATTTAGTAAAAATGTTCTACCAATTTCAAGTATATGTAATTACACTTTAATAGAGAAAAAATAGACGTTTAAATATGTCACTTTTAGCTGTAAAATGAAAATTTCGGTTTTAAACTAGTTTTTTGATCTTTTTTTTCCTTTATAAACATTAACCAATCGTGTAAAAAAACTACCAAAATGAAGATAAGAGAATTCTACTAATATTATAAAGCTGAAAGTTTGTGAGTATGTGTGTATGTATGTGTGTTTGTTACTTAATCACGCATAAACTACTGAACCGATTGCGATGAACCTTGTAATGTACCTAAGTAGCTGGATATCGGGAATAACACATAGGATATTTTTTTCTCGCATTCCCGCGGGAACGGGACTTACACGGGTGAAACTGCGGGGCGCAGCTAGTGGAAATAAAATATCAAAATAGTATTTCCGAACATTTTGTAAATACTAAGAAATATTGATATCCCTGCCGCCAATATCGTGAGTAATAGTGAGTATGTCACCTTAACCTTCTAGTCTTTCATAAGAGACTTGTCTAAATTCTTTGTCCACGACGTCCTTTGTCAACGTTCTTTGTCCTTATGAACACTTTTTTGTGCTCTATAAAATTTGTACTGAATTAATGTATTAGAAAATAATGTATGAAATATACATCATGCTTCGTAAAAACGTAATGTTTATCGATGTTTGACTTACAAAATAATTGAAAAATAAATTGGCATATCAATAAAACACAGTAGTAAACACTGTTATGTCCGTGTGTAAACTTTTTCTAGTGCTTAATCGATTTGATGATGCAAATTGATGGTTTTTAATCCTTAAAAGGGAAACTCTTTTTTATTTTATTTATTTATTTATTATTAGGTTCACCAACAGTAAGATACACTAAAGCTAATACAGAAAATAACATTTTTCTGAAGATGGACAAGTGCGCTTACCAATTATAGGTGTAACCCTTTTGTATAACCCTTTTTTTCTTTATGTAAAGGCACAATAATAAATATATTCACTCATCAAAAAAAAATATTTATAGTACATTCATACAAGTCAATAGTATTATTCGGTTACTCAAACAGAAGAATTCGCGAGGCGCTCTTAATCCATTATTATTGTAAAAAATACGCGACGAAAGCCATTTCTAATCTTAGTAATAAACCTAGCTAGTATAAAGCAGTTGTATGTAACGTGTTATCGTGTAATATGCCTAGTAAATGTACACTCGTGTTTGCTGTGAGTTTTTCGATATTTTATTGTGTGTTGAGGTGTTGTAGGTATTAATATTAGATGGAAGGGAGTTGGAAAGTAAAATTTGTCGAGTGGCGACCACGATGCAATTCGAAATGGAGTGTTGGAAGACCACCTACTCGGTGGTCCGCTGACATTGTAGCAGTCGTGGGGAGTCATTGGATGGAAGTAGCTCGCGATCGATATTTGTGGCGTCGTATTGGAGGGGCCTATGTTCAGCAGTGAACAAGTGAGGGCTGAGATGATGATGAGTATTACAATGAGGTGATGTCTCAGATATATTCCGTGCTCATTTGCTTCTTATCTGAGCGATGTTCTTGGTTGCATCCCTCGAGAGCCCGAGGTTTGCGAAAACCCTAAATTACTTGAGGTTGGCACAGTAAGTAAGTCATCTTTGACTAAAGCTTCTGCAAAAAACATAACATAATCAGCCCGTTAATTTGTCGCACTGCAGGGCAATGGCCACCTCTTAAAGGAGTTAGGTAGTAAGACGCCACGGGAGCCTACTCCGGATTGGCGAATGTCCCATGTCTTCGGACCGTGGTGAGTCCTAGGACATGTCGGTCTCCTCACGATGTTTTCCTTCACCGTAAAAGCGATGTTTTAGCGTAAATACTGCAAATAGATTTGGCATAATTTTTGCGGTCGGCCGGCTAGAGACCAAACAGTTTATCCGCCTCCACGCGGGAAGAATTCGAGGTTTGCTAGTCTCCCTTAATTCCCTTAGTCGCCTTTTACGACACCCACGAAAAAATATGGAAAAATCCTATGTTATGCACGATTTTTTATTCCTTTTACGCAATTAATTACCTATAAAAAACTGCAGCAGTGCTAATATTATTGTAACGTCTAATGTAAAATTAAACATAGGCCTCCCTCATCGGTTTTCAGCCAAGGCGGTTGGAAGCAACCTGCATCCATCGTTGGCCCTTAGTATTAACCAGATCATCCCTCCATCGCGTTGGTGGAGGTCCTACGCTTCGTTTTGATGATGATGATGATGAACGTAATATTGAAATGAGTGTAGCTATGGGCTCTTAGTTGTCGATCAATGACAATTAAAACGTCAAAACCATCACTGAGTTTGTGGTAATGTTCTACGGTGGTTGCTCAATAACCTTAGTACAAAAGTTCCTTCTGATGGCATATCTACTGATTAAGTTATTCTGAAGATCTGTGTTTAACAAAGGACAAACCATCTGTAACGCAGAAGATTGTAGGTTCGATTATAAGCATTGAAAAAAAATAAGAACCCTATTAGAGTACGCTAGTTTTGATCTTTTTGTTTTTGTCCAGGTCTTATGTGCTACGTTTTTAGAAATTGCACCAGAAAGTGACTTGATATTTTACTGGAGAAGGGGTAAGCTTTATGTAGCTTCACATTGTGCTGCCATTACCTACACTAAGTCTTATTTTTTTTCCTTTCGTGTAGTGGTGTGGCTCACCTAGTGTAAGAGTTTTTAGGTCGCCCTAAGATCTCTAACTTGACCTAACGACTGCTATCAGAAATAACAACCAGGACCAATTGTTTAAAGCACCTTCCGAAGCACGGAGGAGCTGGAGAAAAACTTTTTTGTCACACACATTTTCGGTCACCCATCCAAGCATGACCGCGACAAGCGTTGCTTAACCCGCACGACCATTCAAGATCGGTTGATGTAGGTCAATGAGCTCCTTAACTCAACCTACGCTAAGTTTTTATGCTAAAATTACTATAAAACTGTGGTACATTCACTTGTCGCATGTCGGTATGGGTGACCGAGCGTTTCTTAACTCATACGAATTTTCAGGTAGTAAGGACAAATGCGAGCCATTCACGACTTTCAAGATAGATTGCAATAATTGCATATGCGGTGCGGATGGAATCTCACAGTGTACTAGAATGGATTGCTCAAAATACGGTATGTTTTAGGTACTATGTTGATGATGTCCTATTGTACTTCTTCTATGATTATTTAATACCAGTTGCGCCCTGCGGTTTCACCCGCCTAAGTTCCGTCCCCGCGGAAATATCGGTATAAAAATAGCCTATGTTTTATATTATTATTCATCGCGATCGGTTTAGTAGTTTTTGCGTGAAAAAGTAATACTTAAAGTCACATACAGACATACCTGCAAACTTTCACGTTTATAATATTAGTGGGACATCATGAATGTCTGTTCCTATTGAAGACATTATACTATCTCCCTGAAAAATATTTCTATAATATATTCAATTATCACGAGCGGTGTTGGTCTAATGGTAGATACCCTTACTTTAATTCCGAAGGACGTGGGTTCGAATCCAGGCCGATTGCGCACCATCGCTCTTACGGTGAAGGAAAACATAGTGGGGAATCCGACATGACTGTTTTGTAATATTTTGGTACAATAAAGTTTTATCTAATCTAATCTAATCTAATGACTTAGAACTCTCCACCTTCTGATGGAATGGGATAGTCGCCAATCCAGCGGGGTCTTACTACCTAACCTCTCTAATAGACGGCTAGCAGTGAGATAAAGTAACAGGCTAATTAATCATTTGATTCATTCATTATATTCATTTTTACGGTGAAGGAAAACATCGTGGAAAACACCAGCTGCTTCTTCGAACATCTTCCAGACCGATCGGGACTTACGCGAGTGAAACCACTTGGCGCAGCTAGTTAGTAATTACTACTTGAATGTTATGCTCGCTCAAAATTAATGAAATTATAAATAGTTATGGTAATTTAAAATGAATTCGTTTCAGAGTTAATGAAAAGAATCCGAGACACGAGTTCTTTTATGCAAGCAAATCTTGATTCGGAGCAGAACGAAGAGAAAGACTCAGAAAAGGTTTAATGGGGAGTCGTACTAAACATAATTATAAATAAATCTTCTTACAAACTTACAATGCTTATTTGATTTAAGTACGTTTAATAATTACGACTTCGGAACTAGTGTTTTGCATGAACGTTTCAGCTGTGGTATCATCTAATTAGCATCCACCGCTACTAGTTGCTATTTACTGTCAAAAACATATTTCGTATTCTACATTGCTGCTTTGAAGTAATCACCGGTAACAACCACTTTACGTCAAAGCAGCAATGTACTGCAACTTAGCAACTACTACTGCGGTAGTAAGGACAAATGCGAGCCATTCACGACTTTCAAGATAGATTGCAATAATTGCATATGCGGTGCGGATGGAATCTCACAGTGTACTAGAATGGATTGCTCAAAATACGGTATGTTTTAGGTACTATGTTGATGATGTCCTATTGTACTTCTTCTATGATTATTTAATACCAGTTGCGCCCTGCGGTTTCACCCGCCTAAGTTCCGTCCCCGCGGAAATATCGGTATAAAAATAGCCTATGTTTTATATTATTATTCATCGCGATCGGTTTAGTAGTTTTTGCGTGAAAAAGTAATACTTAAAGTCACATACAGACATACCTGCAAACTTTCACGTTTATAATATTAGTGGGACATCATGAATGTCTGTTCCTATTGAAGACATTATACTATCTCCCTGAAAAATATTTCTATAATATATTCAATTATCACGAGCGGTGTTGGTCTAATGGTAGATACCCTTACTTTAATTCCGAAGGACGTGGGTTCGAATCCAGGCCGATTGCGCACCATCGCTCTTACGGTGAAGGAAAACATAGTGGGGAATCCGACATGACTGTTTTGTAATATTTTGGTACAATAAAGTTTTATCTAATCTAATCTAATCTAATGACTTAGAACTCTCCACCTTCTGATGGAATGGGATAGTCGCCAATCCAGCGGGGTCTTACTACCTAACCTCTCTAATAGACGGCTAGCAGTGAGATAAAGTAACAGGCTAATTAATCATTTGATTCATTCATTATATTCATTTTTACGGTGAAGGAAAACATCGTGGAAAACACCAGCTGCTTCTTCGAACATCTTCCAGACCGATCGGGACTTACGCGAGTGAAACCACTTGGCGCAGCTAGTTAGTAATTACTACTTGAATGTTATGCTCGCTCAAAATTAATGAAATTATAAATAGTTATGGTAATTTAAAATGAATTCGTTTCAGAGTTAATGAAAAGAATCCGAGACACGAGTTCTTTTATGCAAGCAAATCTTGATTCGGAGCAGAACGAAGAGAAAGACTCAGAAAAGGTTTAATGGGGAGTCGTACTAAACATAATTATAAATAAATCTTCTTACAAACTTACAATGCTTATTTGATTTAAGTACGTTTAATAATTACGACTTCGGAACTAGTGTTTTGCATGAACGTTTCAGCTGTGGTATCATCTAATTAGCATCCACCGCTACTAGTTGCTATTTACTGTCAAAAACATATTTCGTATTCTACATTGCTGCTTTGAAGTAATCACCGGTAACAACCACTTTACGTCAAAGCAGCAATGTACTGCAACTTAGCAACTACTACTGCGGTGGATGCTAATTAGATGATCAGCTCGCTGATCGTTGTATGCCCCTCATACCAGTGTAGACGCGACTGTAACTACTCTAATACTAGCCAGTAACAGTTGGTGTCTTGTATGCCAGTTTGATGGTACTCAGCGGAACCATGGCGTATGATACGCCCGTCAATTAAAAAAAGAGTAAGTTATATTTTTGCCGTTTTCGAAATGTTGATGAAAAATTAAATTTGTTTGTAAAAAATATGTAAGAAAATGCTATTAAGGTGACATACTCATGGTGATGATATTGGCGGCATGGATCTTAATTTTTCTCAGTAATTATTATTAGTAATTATTCTCAGTAATGATTAATTACAAAACATTCAGGGTTACTATTTTGGTATTTCATTTTAAATTCTCTTATCTTCACTATGGTAGTTTACTTTACACGATAGGTTAACTTTTATAACGGAAAAAAAAAAATCTAAAACAACTCGTTTAAACCGAAATTTTCATTATAGAGCTAAACGAGACGTATTATATATTATTATTATTATTATACCTCTTTTTTCTGTTTTAAATCATACTAACATACACTTGAAATTAGTAGAACAGTTTAACTAAATCAGCAAAGTTATCTTGTTACTAGGAATTGTTTGATTTTTATTCACTAAAATATTGCATAGCCGCATTTTACGTCCTTCTTTTACACATCTGAAATTTTCTAGCCCTATCCCTGTCACGTCATTAGGTGAGTATGGAGCCTTAATATTGGATTAAAAGCGATTAACACCGAAAACTAAAATTAATTTTGTGAGTAAGTAACCTTTAAGAATCTGTAGGCATAGCTGACTAAGCTGGGAGGGTGATACAAGTGCTGGACAAGCCTACTCTACCTCACATTGTCTCAGGAAGTATAGCACCATGAAAAAGCATGGCTGAGAAGCAACTTGCTTGCGCTGTAAAACTTCCAAATTAAGATAAAAAAGGCCTACTATTATTAAACCTAAGAGAAAATTATTTACAAAACATCGTCCTGTGCCACGACGTAATTTTAATATTCATAAACATCCTTTTATAGTCTTATTTCCAGAAGTCATCGCAGTAAAATACCTTAAAATTTTAGTGCGCACATGTGCGAAACTCAACCGCTCCTTGTAAACCACCGTGAATGGGTTTTAAGGCGCCATAACTTATCTCTTACCCCATTCTTAGTCACCTCTGATATCGCAGCGCGAAGCTAATGGTGCAATTAAGGTGACGCCACGACTAAATTCAGTAACTTTTACTACTGCCCTTACGGTCTTTTATGCTACTTTAGTATTTGAGGAGAAGTTATGATGTTGGTAAAAAAAAAATGTTTTGGATTATGAATAAAAAAATTTTTGTAGGTGTATGAGTAAATGTATTCAGAGTCGGTTGGAGTCGTTTTTGAAGTCATTTACAAATAAACTAAACTATAAAAATAATATTGTGCTGTTGCGATAAAGTTCTCATCACACAGCAGCATCTATTAACATGATGAGTTCTGCCTTAGTTTCTGTTATAGTGATAACCGAGGTATTTAAATAATAGGTACTTCAAAATTTGAAATAGTTCATGCTATTTAGTTTTACAAATTAATTTGTTATAATGTGAATTAGTTTAATATTTTAGTTTGGTTCAATACTAAGTTTTTAGAAATGTATGTTTCTTAGTAAATCCTTTGACGATAAAAGTAATTACTTACCCTGTAACCTAAGTTCATCCGACGATTTTTATTTTTAAGTAACACACTCGCCCGGCGCGGGCGGTAAAATAAGTTCCAATTCCACGGGACTATAATTGGAATCATAAGTATCCTATGTCACTAATATGAACACTAACACTATCTCCATTAAGTTCTTAAACTATCCTTATCCTAGGCGGGGTTCTTCTAAACACCTGATGGTACAGCGATTCCTGTCTGGTATATCGAAAAATAGGCACGCTAAATGATCATAAGCATTATACCAGATGCCGACAACCTGCTGATGCCGACAAACTGCTCAGCAGTTTGGCAATAATTTGTATTTATAATAATAATTGTAAGTGCTATCGTAAATAAATAAATTTAAAAAAAATGCTTATGATACCACGATTATTTATTACTAGCTGCGCCCCGCGGTTTCACCCGCGAAAGTCCCGTTCCCGCAGGAAAATCGAGATAAAAAGTAGCCTGTGTGTTAATCCATGTGCCCAGACCTATACCTACTATTCCAAGTTTCATTGCAATCGAATCAGTAACACACATACATTCATAGTAGTAGTATAGGATGATTAATGACATACGTCAGTTTCGATGGAGTGACGTATCTCTAATAATCTCTATTCCAATTTTTATAAAAATCAGTCTAACTATTTGAACGGTCAGTCTAACCTTGAAGAGAGAACAAACAAACTTTCAATTTAAAGTAACAGTTTATTTGGGTTTTTAGTGTGATATCAGTTTCACATGGAACCACAAATAGTCAGTACGGTATGTTACACTATTCGATTAAATCAAATCATCTCAAATCGAGGTTGAAAGGGAACTAATTTTGCCCGCATTCACTCGTAAGGGTCGAGATAAAATGCCTTTTAGTCCCACGCTTTCTCCCACTATCCTTGACTCTAATTTACTGCGCTGATTAGAATCTTTGTCTTGTGGAGATGCTGAGGCTTCTTTGAACGAGAACAGCAAGGTGAAAGTACAGTAGGTAACTTTACGAAATATTTATTATAAAAAAACCTAGTGACAGCCCGGCAAGCGAGAGAGTTTTTGATGATGCGGTCTCCTTGAAAAATATTTCTAGTATAAAATGCCTAGAGCAATAAACATATGAAATATCGTATGAAAATTTATATTTATTAACGGAAAAATTGTGCGGTTGGTTCATTATTTAACACGTTTACAGTCCAGTGTACGCTATTTTGTACACGCGGATGGGTTCTGGCAAGTCCGTATACTCTATTTTGTACACTGATTTACTTTTATGGCAAGTTTTGTATGCGTCATTTACGGAAATAATTTCCAAAAAACAACGAAACTAGCCATTGAGATTTAAAACGAATGAACATGCCATACAAACACATAAATATTCAACAAAACAGACATAGGTATGAAATGTATTAAACTTACGGATGATTTAAACCATTGGTATAGGGGACTGTGAACGTGTTAAAAGAGTAACTATTTGAGTTTTTCTGTTTTTGCGTTGGGATTGATTTAGTTATTAGTGGAGTTCACAAAATTGTTTTTAGGAACAGTGCAGTTACACCAGTGCAGTCACGCTTCGACGTGAACAGTAACGTGTTCCGTTCCCGAAAAAAATTGTGGAGTCCACTGAACCCTAAATAAATCCCAACGAAAAAACACAAAAACTTGAGGATTACCTTCTGATACAAGAAAATTATTGATCTTTATGCGATTTGAAAAATGGAAATATTATTACCTGCAATAACTTCGACCTTACCTACCCTAAGGGACTGTCTTCACAAGCGTTAGATCTCTATGAACGTGTCTCCACACGGCGATTTTAACGCGGCGGTGCGTTGTATAGAAATATGATAATATCACCGCGATTCTAACGCTCGTGGAGACGGACACGTCATAATCTATACCTATAATAAAGGAAGGGAGGACCAAAACTACACACTAACTAACAATAGGTATTGTTAATTTATTTGGCAGTCGAAAGTAGGTAGGTAGGTACTAAAAAGGGTGAAATAAAAAAATAATTTAAAAATTAAAAAACCGACTTAAAAAAAGAACAAAAAATAATTTAAAAAATTTAAAAACCACCAAAAAAAAAGAATTGATAAAAAAGACCAAAAATCCCTCTACATACAGCGCCACCGACTAATTAATCTGTTTTATCATCTGACGTCGGGCAGGCAAACTAAGTACAATATGGAACCAGCCAGTAAAACTGCCCGACTTGCTAATGAGAAGGTGGTTTTAGGTGGCCCATCAATCTGTACTTAGTTCTTTAGGGGTCTATTCTTTTTGGTAGAAGTCCAAAAACGAGTAATTTATTACATTCTGGGAAGCTATCCTGTCCATCATTCCGAAGATACTCATCAGATCCTGACCTGACTGGTTTTTATGGGACTACCACGGAGCTTCCACCTTTCCATTAAAAAAAGAACCATCTCAATCGGTCAAGCCACCTTTGAGTAATCGGTGAACAAGTGAATTGAATACAGGTTTTTGAGGAGCATTCCCGGTTCCTACTTCAAAGATCCTCATCAGATCCTCACCAAATTTTTATGGGACTACCTCGGGGCTTCCACCTTTCCATTAAAAAAAGAACCATCTTAATCGGTCAAGCCACCTTTGAGTAATCGAAGAACAAGTGAATTGAATACAGGTTTTTGAGGAGCATTCCCGGTCCTCACTTCGAAGATCCTTATCAGATCCTCACCAAATTTTTATGGGACCACCTCGGGGCTTCCACCTTTCCATTAAAAAAATAACCATCTTAATCGGTCAAGCCACCTTCGAGTAATCGGTGAACAAACATAAAAAAAAAAAAAATACGCGACGAATTGAGAACCTCCTCCTTTTTTGAAGTCGGTTAAAAATTACTGATCCGATTGAAATTTGGTTTTCAATATTGGATAGTTTTGTTTTCATAATCATAATCATTTATTGATTTACACAAAATAGAGTAAATAATAATTAGGTCTATAATTTTCGAGGAAGATCGTGGTATACTTTGCATCGAAATCCAATTAGTAGAACCCGAGTAATAAACGAAAAAGTGCAACCACTCGAGAACCGCTCGGCCGCCCGCGCCCGTGATAACGCGTTTTTCACTTTCGCGGATGAAACCGCGACGCCCTGCTAATTTATTAATAATGTTATCTGTGACCTTTTGTCTTTGTTTTACATAGATTGTCCAAAAGGACAGAGTCTTCTATAAAATTACAGCCAATTTCATCAATTTTGTTGTTATTCCGTAGCAACCATCACATTCCATAATAATCCAGTTTACAACACACAACATGCCGTATAAAACCACCGAATCACTCGAATCCCCAGAGTTTATCAAAACGAACGCAGCACAGAGTAGATAGAATACGAGAATTTAATCAGCCGCAATTCGATTGTACTGTCATGAACGATAATTATCTTTTGACATGTGACACAACCAGTATGACGAAGTATTTTACTGTAGTGCAAACAAATAGCTCTTCGGCACTCCCAGCTTTACAAAACAACTCATTTTCGGCTCTATTTTGCGACTAGTAAGGTTCATTTGAATATCTGTAAAATGTAAAGCAAAGTTTGCAATATGAACATTGGTTATTCACAATCGGATTCGTCCAAAATTTCGGCTAATTCACTTAACTGATGTTCATGTGAAGTGAAAAATATATTACTATCTTCGCCCCGCGGTTTCTCCCGCGTAAGTCCCGATCCCGAGGAAATGTCGGAATAAAAAGTAGTCTATTATGTGTTATTTCAAGTCACCAGCTACTTCTTTTTCAAGTTTCATTGCAATCGGTTCAGTAGTTATTGCGTGATTGAGTAACAAAGTCAAATACATACATACGAACTTTCGAGTTTATAATATTAGTAAAATTTTTGTATCGTGTTATTTCGTTGTTGGTAGATAATATTTTCTGTGCTGTATTGATTTTTCATTGACATTGACGGTTAAACTTTTCGCGTAATGTTAACGCCATGGAGTAAAATAATTGCAAAGGAGCAAACAACAAAATTTTAAATTTAGACCTACTAGGTAGCTTTTTACGAACGAACGACCGATAATTTCAAACTATATGATTTCAAACAACTTTTAGATTTATAACGCGGAAATATTGAAACTTTAAAAAAATAAAAAATATTGGTAATTTTTTCTTTTCGATGTATTTTAATTAAAGTGTTTTCTACACTTGGATGACTATAATTAAAGAAATGCTTCTCTCTGAAATCTTGGGTGCAGAAATTTCTCAGGTAATGAAATTTTGGAAAGCGTTTTTTTTTTAAGATGGTCATTTTTTGTTTTTAAAAAGCAAGTAGGCCTCCTGTGTTGTATCACCATAATTAAGTTCTAAACGGAACTGACCCGTGAAATTTTGTTAAATAAATAAAAAAACCGGCCAAGTGTGAGTGAGACTCGTGCACGAAGGGCTCTGTACCATTATTACAAAAAAAACTGCAAAAAAAAAACACGTTTGTTGTATGGGAGCACCTCTTAAATATTTGTTAATTTTTGTTTTTATAGGGGCAACAGAAATACATCATCCGTGAAAATTATCTATCTAGGTATCACGGTTCTCAAAATACAGCCTGATGGTGACAGACAGACGGACGGACGGACGGACGGACAGTGAAGTCTTAATAATAGAGTCCCGTTTTTACCCTTTGGGTACGGAACCCAAGAAAGCAGCATATCTAGTTTAAGACACTGATTAGACGTCTTCCTGAATTTGTTATTTTGTGCCCGGCCTTGTAGGCTAAGCCACTTGTCATATAAATTGCTGAGTCGTGAATACAACCTGTCTGAAATACGAGATGCGATTAGGAAAAGTCTCAAACTGGCGGGTTATTCCGCGAATTATTCGCGCACCGTTTTGCGTTTAAGAAGAAAATATGCGGGTCTACTTTGGCGTATGCGCTCGAACAACTGTCAGCATTACCGACGTTCCCATTATGTCCCTGAGGCCTTAGAGACTGGAGGCTAGCGAGTCGCCTAGCAGCGTCTAGCAGTAGCATTATGGTGCCTATGCAGACATAGCTTTAAGACATCGGGAAACTTTGAGTGATGTTGGCAGATGTTGCTGCCAGACGTGGTTTGACACCGGATGTGGACAGAGACAAGACATCAGCGACGTCACACTATGTGTTGCAAGGTAGGTATCGCGGAACATAAATCAATAATTTGTTTAAACACTTGATTGCAGCATGCCGTAATTAAACAATTTACTGTAAAGATGATGCAACAAAATCAATCATCACAAGAGTTGCATGTGCTGTGTAACTGTAAATTGATATTTGTTAAGTAACTGTCACTTTGTTGTGGAAAATAGATGTACCTACCTACCTTACCGTTTTTTCTAAATAATTCCTTTATTTTCTAATGGAAGTAAGATGCACCTGTGATAAATTATACATTACATAGTAAGAAATCGATTGACATTAACAGTTTTAAGGAAATTTTTAAAGTAAAACTTCTATGGCCATTTAAAGCTTTAATTGGCTCTCCTGAAAAGTAGTGTTTTTAAAGATATATCACTGGAGGCACAGATTTGTCCTCTAGCGAATAGTAGGCATTTCTAAACGAGCGTCAGAGCGTTGAAGCTCTGATAAATTGTGCGTGTGTCAGAAGGTACAATGTAGGTGCTTCAAAATAACGAGTTTATAATATCCTCTTATAAAACTCTAGACTGAAAGCGTAATTATAAACCACTCAGATTAAACCTAACTATTTTCTTAGTCTAGGCTAATGAATTTAGGCTTAGCTTAAACCAAAACATGTTCGGCAGTTAATTGGATTATTGTATCCCTTCCCATAAATCTTGCCTCGTGAAATTGACCACTATTAAATCAAATGATAAATAGGTATTTATCACTTGTAAATGTAAAAAAATATCTATTACAATTTCAAAAGAAAAATTGAAACAAAAAGGTCAAATGGAATCACATCACAGCTTCAAAAACAAATATAACCAAACGCGACCCAAGAAAACTGGATATAGGGGAATAAATCAGAGTTTCCAAGAAATGCCGACGGCAAATCTTTTGGGATAGCTTCTTATGCCTAGAAGACACTACACCATCGTTTGCGCGACAATAAATTCTAGCGACAAATTGTTTGATTCAAAAGTAGAATTTTCGAATAATGTTTGTTTAGCAAATCTGTTGTTTTTTTTATTTTATTCTCTAGTGTTTCTTACACTTAGAAAAGTGGAAGCCGGAAATCTGCCATAAATCCAGCCAGTTAAGGCTATGTGGCTCGCCTCAGTCACGAGGCACGTAGGGACACGATAAAGAGATGTAGTCCACAATTTCATCACGACTGAACAGGCACCTGTGGCGCAATTGGTGAGCGCAGGACACGAAATGTCAAGGTTGCAGTTTCAGATCGTGTTGGGTTTTTTAACGCATTAAAAAAAAAAAAAAAACCTCCTGATTATAGCCGGAAAACAAAGGTATCGTTTATAGATGATAGTCAACATAATTTAAACGATTTTTCCCGTTGCATGCTTCTCAGCAGCCCTGAGTTCGCTTTCTACCCTTTAAGTCTTAACTTCACACGATTTTCTGCATCCGAAGCCAATTGGGTTTTCCCAATTGAGAAGTGCCATAGCAAGATATTTCTTTTCCCCACAAATAGCCGGTTTTCGTAACCGTAAGGGCTGCCCTGGATGCTGCTAGGTGATGATACTATGTTGTCGCATCTGTAGACATCATTATACATTGCGCCAATCATGCCCGAGGAAATATATCTGTGTCTGGATATGAGCATCACGTGGTATCTTAGTGAGGCATATTTCAGTCAAAAATACCTAGCAAAATGTGTCCGAGTTTAATCCTCGACGAAATAAAGTGGCACTACCCCCTTACTATATTATTTGTCTTTTACTGTGACATGAGGTTTCAAAGTTGACATTCAGAACAAACGTCACATAACTTGGTCACCTTTTAATCATCGTTTATAAATTTCAGTTAATCTTTAGGGGGGTTAGTCTTTTTATATCTGAATGTTATTATAATTATTGTTTGACATAATTATGATTAATTATTACCATTATGATTAATTATTATTATAATTATTAATTAATAAATGAGTATTTTAAGAATGTGTTTGTTACATAGTATAAAACAAAGTCGCTTTTCACTGTCTGGAGCTATGGTTAGATTTCTAAAACTACGCAATGGATCATTATTATCAGACTGAGTCTTCTCGGGAACACGGCCGGTGCAACCCATTTGCCAAACAAAACGTCGAGGTGTTTTCAAATTTATTTATTAAAAAAAATTGTGTACCCACTAACGCGATCTAGACCCAAAATTATAATTAAAAAAAATTGTGTACCCACTAACGCGATCTAGACCCAAAATTATAATTACAATACCTTATGAACATAAATCGTGTAAGTTAAAAAATAACTCAGACTTTACTCCACGTTTAAATATAAAGCTAAAAATGTTAAGCTGATATAATCCAAACTGGAGATATTATAATTTTACAAATGCATAAATTATCAAACGATCAAGACATTTGAATATCAAGTTTTATTCCAGGCTCCTATATTAAACGTGCAGTAAGGTCGGAGTACTAAGAACAAGCTTTGACTTTTTTCGTGACAAGAACTTTCAAAATCCGAAGCAAAAAGCGGAATAACTACTCCGACCTCACTCTCCTTAATAATAAGGCTAAAAATGTTTTTTTCTTAAATTAATAATTTTCACGAAAGAATATCGAGTTTAATTATCGTTCGCATTTCACCACGCGTGGGCATTACGTTAGAAATAATCCAACAGTCTCTCCTTTCTCTACCACATTACTTCAACTTAGCTACTAAATAAAATAAATACGGATTACAGCGAATGTCTCCTTAAGATTCAGTGTTGGGCTTCATTTATCGATATAACACAATTATTATATAAAGTATATAACTATCGTGGCACTCATCGTTCTTATTTTCTTGTTATATAATATACTCGACAAAATATTAGTTTACTTATAGTATAAATTTTTGGTTTATATAGTGCGAATCTGTTATTGGCTGTAAGATCTATTTTACTGTTTACTTTTATACTCTAAGAGCTGTTGATTCGATGAAAAAATAAATAAATAAATAACGATTTCTTAGTTCTATGAAGAAAAAAAATACAGACAAAAATTACAACCGAATACTGGGCCTGTACTCTAATTCTAGGAACGAAAGAAAAATCTGTCAAAATGCCTACTTTATTGACAGATTTTCTCTCTGAATGACAGTTTTTTTTCCTTCATTTGTTCGTATAAAATTATAGTAGAGGCCCTGAAACGCTACTCAAAAATAATGACAGTCATTCATTGAATTTGTTATCTACATAAATAATAATTATACAGTTGTTTAACCTAATCTTTTCATACCTAGTTTGAATTCAGAAACTGCTCGATTGGGCTCAATTAGTAGCCCTGAACCCTTAGTATGAGTTTTAATAGTTTATCGTCTCGATGAAACTGTCAGTTTTCTTCATACATTTTCCGTCAGCGCCCCATAGCGGTAACTATTATGAACTAAAATAATGTATGGAAGTAAACTGCCAGTTTCATCGAGACGATAAACTATCAAAACTCATACTAAGGGCTCTGAAGTGGTGTTTTGAAATTCTACTGTAAGCCTACTTGACAATTTAAGTGATAAAATCAGAACAATTTGGATGATTTGTTAGTAAGTTTCAATACTTATCTATGTTTATTTAAGTTTGAGTCTGCGTTGGAAGAAGGATTTGTCCACATAGCGATATGACTATGGCCTGTCCACAAAAAAAAACACTCATAGCCTTGTTAATAAAAAGGGAATAAGGTCTGAGTAGTAAGAACATGCTTTGTATTTTTCTGTGACAAGATCTTTAAAAGTTGACAGACAGAAACACAAAAACGGAATAATAACTCTGACCTTATTCTCCTTTTATTAATAAGACTGTAAAAAATTAATCTAACGAACTCATAAAAGGTCTGGTATCTGCATGGTCACCAAAACAAAAGCTTAGTTACTTAGTTTAGGGCTGGATGGCGTTGTTTGAAGGTCATGCAATATTTACTAATTTATTTCAATACTTATTATGAACGAGTAACAAACATACTCATTTACTTACTTTAATGGTACTAACTATCATATTTATAACATTTATCGATAATCTATTAACAATCAACTCACCCCATCACTAAACTACAGGGCGTAATTTTTTTTTATTTTCCTCGCGTTTCTCGACGTGTACATCAATTCCAGCATTAGGTCCCAGACGAGAATAGCAACGTAATGGGTGCCTGGTGTTTACCTTAATAGGAAAATGTTGGGGCACGTTAGAGAACTTGATAATTTTATCACCCTGTATGTTAATGGAGATTTCTTCTAGAATTGTGTGCTTATATTAAGTATGCATAGTTTAATATTTGAATTGTTGTTCTTTACAGTTGATTGAATTGGGCGTTAGTTTTCAAATATCTATACCATATTAAAAGTTACATGGTTATTTTCACTACCAATAAATTTTTAATCATTTCGTCTGTCGAGTGTAGGATCGAGAAAATAGTGAGCTGAGCCACATTAGTAGGTGACCGATAAAAAACAGATCAGTACAATCGAAGAAAAATTAGGGTTTCGTTGTCGGTTAATTTTAGCATCGACCCTACAACGCAGCGCCAGTGACTGACTTAGTTGTTTAGACAATTCCAGTACGACTGGCGCGGGAGGTGGGGGGAGCGTACTGGAATGAAAATATTCCATCGCGAATATTGATTCCAGCGCTGGCGCGGCCGCTGTGGAATAGCGTCAGATCAGTTTATACCTACTATTCCAGTGCCATTTGCCTCGTCAAGGATCCAGTGTCTGGATCAATGTAAATGATCCTAAGACCCGGTAAAATGTAATTATGTTAACAAATCGTGTATAAAGTTTACCCATACTTAAAGAAATGTTTTCCAAAAATTTTGCATCCGACAGGACTTGAACCTGCATCTCCGGGGATCCTTCCCAACGCCTTTTTACAATTTGGCCACGGATACATGTACAATCGAGTCGAAATTAAGGATTGCATTTCTTATTGTTTACGTTTTGAAGGCACGTAGGCAGGTCATACAAGTGTAGGAAATACTTTAAAATATATCAAAAAGTCTACCCATATTAATATTTTGTTTCGATATCCGACTGGTGCCACAACACGTATGTGCATTTCCAGTGTTGTGTGGCACAAGTGTGCAGTTTAGTACAAACCGCTGAACGTATTGCAATAAAACTCGGTACCTACGTACGTAGATAGCTGAAGACCTAAATATCACAATACTAGGTAGGTACTTTTTAACCTGATACCCAGCATCGAGCTTTACTTTTAGTAAAAAAGAAGTTAATCGTACTAGAAATATTTTAAAGGAAAAATTCATCTTCGAAAATTCGAGGTTTGAACTCGCGTCTCTGGATCTGTACCCCAGGCGCGAGTGAATTTTTGTAGATAATTTTTTCCTTTACAAATTTTCTAGTAGATAAGCCTTGAGCAATAAAAACAAATTCGGAAGTTTATCGTAGTTAAAAAGCGGGTCGCTGCTAGTAAATAATAACAACTTTTCCATAAATAAGTACAACGACGTCCCTAGGCAAACTAATATCAAACATCGTTTTAAACTAGAAGATTGAACGACTAGTTATTATGAAAACTAGTGAATACCTACTGCACATCACTTGGTCATCCATTATCAAGCAGCTATATACAGCTAAATACGTAATCTTCCATCAATTTCTCATCATAATGATGACGCGGAATTCGCTCTGTCATCTGTGTGGCGATTCTGTAAATTTGTCTCAATATTAAAATCTTTGCTTTATTAATTGACTATTGTGACTTTAGTCACATTTTTACTGATGTTAAGTTTTTTTCTTGTTTTTTCTTTTTTTAAATCTGCTATCGGCTATTTAGCTATAATCAGGTCTTGTCACTGTATGTCTCTATTTATGGGTGATATTCTAGCGAAGATCATGCCCGTTACTGCTGTGTATTATTATGCCTCTCTCTCGTCCAGGTCCAGGACGTGCCATCGCTTTAGTCTTTTTATATGGTCGCTGCTGTCAAAGAGGTTTCTCGCTAGCTGGTTGAATGTTGATTATAAATTAATAAATAAATATTGCACAACATTACACACAACGCAATCTAGCCCCAAACTAAGCATTAGGCTTGTAGGTACTATAGAAGTCAATGGATATACTACGTATTATTATACTTTTTTTTTGTAAAGATAGATGCATAATACCGGGTCCTACCCAACTAGCAAAATTTAGTTAACAGGCAAGTTTTTATTACTAAGTAATGATATTTAACTTGTATATACGTAACTCTATAACTGCTTTTTGTATATCTGTGTTATAAAACGCTTAAAAGCTGTATAAGGTTAAACAGCTCAATTGCCTTTATACTTAACGACATAAACGTTTTGTCAGCTACTTTATACAACTTATATAACACAGCAGTAAATTGAAACTTTTAACTTGAATAAAGAACAATTATGTTGCACAATGGGTTCTATGATGCCATTAAAACCCAATAGTAAACTAATATGGCTTTAAGATCACTAAAATCGAGCTAATTATATATTGATCACCACTGTAGCTAACACGTGATATAATGGATGTCATTGTAGCTCTTATATCTCAGATATGATTTATATAAGCATCTATTAACACTAGTGCTAAATATTTGATAAGGGACCTTTAATATCGTTAATAAGTTACAAAGAAGATCTGTGTGCGCTCATATATCTTTATTGACATAAAAAACGTTTTTATTTCTAATTTAAACCTAAAAAGACACATATATATTCACAGAAATTCATTTACTGGACCTTTCTACGTTATTGCATAGTTTTTGACGCCAAATTAACACAATATTATTCAGACGACTACTTTATATTAAGTTTTGGGTTTTTAATCGCATTTTCCATTTACTCGGGTACCATTTTTTCCTGATTGAGTGCAGATTAAAAAGACTGAGGAATTTATAAGTTTTATTAGGACGGACTTAATTATTTTCTTGCATTCAGATAACCCTAAATATTGTAATGGCTGCAAGATGTTGTAAATCGTTTGTTTAGTAGCAATGATAACACTAATGAATTGTATAATGCTGCTTACAAAATCAATTCATAATTTAAATCATCTTTATTTTATTAAAAAGTATAATTATAATTATTATTAATTAATCCATTTTGGGGCCACTGCTATTTTTGATTTACATTAATCACATTGCAGAAATAAATTTGCACGGTCACTTGACTTTATATGCGGATGATACGTGTCTATTCTACTTTGGGGATAATATAAATTGTATTATCTCACGAGCTCAGGAAGACCTTAATATTCTATCGGAATGGTTTCGATTTAATCTCTTAACGATAAATATTTCCAAAACCTGTTACATCGTTTTCAAGCCCAAAAATAAAGTTGTCCCTCCGCATAATAATTTAATGATTGACGATATTCCTATCGAGCAGAAATCGAATGAGAGGTACCTTGGTTTGAGAATGGATAACTTTCTTACTTGGAATAGACAAATCGATCATACCATAAATAAGTTGTCATCACTGATTGGCTCACTTTGCAACATTAGTCAATGTATTCCTAAAAAACTCCGATACACTATTTATAATTCCCTAGTTAAATCCCACTTACTATACCTTATTGAAATTTGGGGCAATGCTACTAAAACTAAACTCGATAAGCTACAGAGGCTGCAGAATAAAGTAATAAAAATACTATTTAACTACTCTTATTTAACACCAACATATAAAATTTATAAAGACACTAAAATAATGAATATTAGACAATTATATATATATAGTACATGCATTTTAATTAGAAAAATAATAAACAATAAAATTCATACCTCCTTAACTTTTTCAAAAAAAATAACGTCAACAAAACATAATCTTCGCCGTCGCGCTAGCATACTTGTGTTACCTACTGTACGTACAAAACTAGCTCAGAAAAATGTTACTTACGAAGGAGTACAAATTTATAATAAGCTACCCCCTAGTTTAAAAAATGCTACCTCGCTGAATACTTTTAAAATTCAACTATCAGATTACATCTATGATAAATATGAAGTAACGTAATGTATTTAAATCACACAATTATTGTAAAAGATACCTACTATTAAGTAGGTAAGTACTACATAAGGCATACGGCAATTGTTAAGTATAATCTAATTTAGTTTAATTCTCTGATAAGTGACATGTATATTTGTCTTTTTTGAGAATAAATTCTTTAAACCCAATTAGAGAGGCCTACTGAAAAAACACTAATATTGTACCATTAACAGAATTCCAAGCGCATGTGATTTTACACTATTTATGACTTTTTAAATACACGCACAAATTTTAAAACAAAATGGACATTGAAATGTAACTTACAACATTATATAAAAACTTAAACCAAAGTTATTATTAATATTTTTCTGCCAAAAAACTAGCTAACAATGGATAGTTATTATAGAATCACAATCACCAATATATCATCAAATAACTTGATACATCGGTGTCGCTGTGACCCTATTGCTTCTTTATTGTGTTACAATTGATTTAAGGCCACTGATATAACACCAACAAGATAAAAATAACACAGATCTGTCACCAACATGTATCCGATTAGTCCTAAGTGGAGCTACTGTAGATACATTGTATTACTTTAAAGTGCTAAAAGAAGAATATACTTCATTCTTTTCAACTGGTATTTTTCAGCCGATCTTTTTGACTATTTCATCAGAAAGTAAGCGACATTTTTAGTGAATCGCCTAGTCGAATGATGGATGGCATTCCGATCAAACCAATTTTTCAGATAAACTCTCACATTTGCTGAGATGTGAAGATATTCACCGAGTGGATTGTTTCTCCGAGAGATTTGGGTTCAATAATGTTGGGTTCCATTTCCCACGGAAACTATCGAATGTTCATATTTGAATCAAAGACTTTGATTTACTACTAAAAAACGAATTGAAAAGACGAATGGACATACATAATTTAAACACACGACATAAAGATAAATGAGTACTAACCAGAACTCGAAAGGTCAAAACATTTAAATTAGGCGTAAATTTTAAAATTGAGATGTATAACAAACTTCCTTTAATTGTAAGACAACTACCTTTTAATGAATTTAAAAATAAAATCGAATCTTTTTTTAAATCTAATCCATTCTATCACGTTTCAGAATTTATGACTTGTTCATTTTTTGATTTGTATGACTAACTAGACATCTAACTCATTTATTTACATTGTGTTCATATTTGACTATTGAATTATTATACCTACTGCATTTGACAAAATTTATTAAAATTTAATTTGATTAAATTGATTGACTTTATTATTATGATTTTTTAAATTGACATGCCAATATTATGCAATGTAATTTTATGGTGAAATAAATGAATTGAATTGAATTGATACTAAACTATACATCACTGAATCTAACTATTTAAATAATATTAATTTGTATTACTAGCTGCACCCCGCGGTTTCACCCGCGTAAGTCCCGTTCCCGCTTGAATATCGGGATAAAAAGTAGACTATGTATTATTAGTATAATTAAAATGAGTATAATTTGTAGTAGATATATCTGACCTGTTGTTTAGTAGCCATAGTACAAAGCTTGTAAGAATTAATGAATCTGAGAATTTAAGAATCTAGCCCCAAACTAATTACTAGCTAATTAATTTACTAACTAATTCACTGCTCGAGATGGGAACTTGTGTGGCCGAGTGGTTGAGGCATTGGAGTATTGATCCAGGTACGCGAGTCCAAAACTCGCCGCGAGTGGATTTTCGAGGGTGAGCTTTTCCTTTAAAATATTTCTAGTAAATGTTTACTAATAAAACATCAAAGATGTATCTTATAAGTTGTTACCTAAACTAGTTTGAAATCCAATTACGAAAAAAAAACGCAAGGATCAAATTTTATGATGTTTTATGATGTGATATAAATAATGATTCGTAAGATTTACGGATAGAACAGGATAAATAAAAAAACAGTGTACAAATAAATAAATAAATACATTGCATAACAGGAATTCATTTATTGATTTGATCGATCTATCATGGCATTGTGAAGTGCGCCGGGGGCTCTATTTTTGAACCAAATGAGGCATTTCGAGCGTTTTTAATACCTCAATTTCTATTGATTTTTGTTCAATTTCTGTAACTTTTCTACGCGAATCGCAAGTCCTCAACGAGTGGTATCAACCACTCGCTGCAGGAGTCCGGCATCAAACGATAATCAGCAGATATCGAATTATTTAAATCGCCTGAAGTGCAACGAGGGATTCAAAAACAAGGTTCCAGGTCAGTTATTAATAACTCCCAAAGTGTAGATTAACTTTGAAAATTAATACTTTGTTCAGAATCAATATAATTACTTTGTAAAATTGCAATAAAAAAGAACGTAAAAGTATTTTAAGCACATTCAGAAAACTTCAAAGCCAGCAAGCAGCACGTGATAAGTCAAAATTCAAACAGTACTCAAATGTAAGTACATTAGATGCTAAGACTAGATGCAACAAAATTGTGTACCTATATACCTATTGTTATGGTTGTCGAAGATAAATCACAAGGAAAAAAAAAACACTCTGATTGATTGTGGCATCGTGTTGGCATGATGCAGCAAATCGTATCTATACTCGAAAAATGAGTTAATGGTCAAACTTTTCATCGTCTTCTTTTCGTGTAGTGGTGTGCATTAGCTAGTATTAGAGTTTTCTGGTTAATAATAATTATAATTTGGTGTCCATTACAAATTTTAAAATTAAAATGTTACTAAAACGGACCTCTACGTGTTGGCTTAATTCGGCCCCACGCCTTCCAAAGGTCCGGGTGCTCCACAGCCCCGAGAATCCAAAAGGTAACAACTAATCATTTTTATTTTTATTTACATACATATTATACATAGATAGACACCCGGACCAGATACAATTTTTTTAAACAAATATTTGCACCTGACGGGAATCAAACCCGCAGCCTGTATTGCAGTCAGGCTAACGCCCGACATCTTTCAGGTTACTTGAAGACCTCTAAAACTAATGCGACATAAACTCACATGCTGGGGCGATTTGGGATTGGAAAACCAGTGAGAGAGCTGTGTGGAAGGAGATTGGAGAGGCATAAAATGCCATGCAGTGGGCAAATACATGCTGCTGAAGAGAGAAAATACCTCTAACTTGACGTAGCGTCTGCTATCATAACGAACCAATGGGAGCAACTGCTTAAGGTGCCTACCGAAGGAACTCGAGATAATATTTTTGATCTGTTTTTGCTACCCTATCGGTTACCGGTCGAGGTAATGACAGCTCCAAGCGTTGCTGCAGCCACACGACCATTCGAGATCAGCAGGTGCAGCTAGGCCAACGAGCCCATCACCTATTCTATGGATATGTTAAGGAACTGCGCCTTTGGCGAGACTTATCGTTGCGGAATGAATAATCCTTATTAAATTTCAAGGTCAATTCAAAATTACTAAAGTATCTATTTAGAATCTTGGGTCTGCCAACCCTATTAAAGAAATACGAGTACATTCCAGCATTACTATTCAAAGCGGGCAGTAAAGCGGTACTGTATTCTCACCACGACCCTCAGGTGTACAGTTTCGATTGTTCGAGAATGTTCTAGAACATTCTAGTATAGTTCAGAACGTGTTAAAGCATACTTACCTTTCTGCAATAAAACTGTTTTGTAGTTGTATATATAAACTGTGTACCATTTTTGACTAGAAAATATGCCTTGAGGAATAAAAACAAGATTTTTTTTGAGTAGGTTGATTACTTACGGTGTACCACAATTTCACCCGCGTAAGTGGAATTTTAAATAACCCTTGTTTACTAGATGTGTACAATATCATAATTTAAAGGAAATACTCTCAAAATTTCAGTACATTATTAGCGGTTTAGGCTAGACAGACAGACAAACATTGGAGTCTTATTAAAAGTATCTCGATTTTACCGATTGGGTACGAAACCTTCAAAAGAAACATGGAAATGCCTTTATTTTGTAAAGAGCTTTATTGCAAACACCATTTTACTACTGAAATATCAGGAAAAAGATTTGTAAACTGCTCCACGTCTTCTGTGAGGGTTAACCAAAAGTATTGCTGTCTCAAGTACGTCCTACGTACAGTTGTCGACAAAATTCTGTACCTTTACGAAACAGGAGACATGTTTTTAGGGCTCTGTTTCCCGAGAGGTAAAAAAGAAACCTTTATATTTTAAGATTAGCTGTGCCCCACGGTTTCACCGGGACAAATTCCTATCCCGTAGCGTACCTATGTGACGCATCACATATGTCAACAAGCGTTGCTTAACCCGTTTGATTATTCAAAGCACCCTATATGTCTTACTTCAAGCGCTAAACTATCCCTGTACCAAATTTCATCAAACCGTGTCCTTTAACAGAATAAAACTACTGAACTGATTTTGACTATTTCGTCCAGTGAAGTTGGTGTTGATCTGAAAAGGATTTAGATTGATAAGCAGAGTATGTCTAGAATCTCAGAATGCAGTCAATTACCAATTACTAATTTTTGAACTACTACCAATCAAATCAGCTCCTAAAAAACTAAGTAGATAGGTAGTATTGATAGAGCACCTAGAACCACCTTCTCGTCAGGAAACTATTCAATGATTTCATTTTTAGTTACTTAATTCCAAGAACCGAAGTTTCACATCACATATCCATCAATGTTATTGGTCCAAAATATCTCTCTTATCGATCAAACCTATCCATACTTAGGTCTGGTAAATGGTAACAAAAAAAAACCAAGTCGAAAATAATAACAGTTTTGAAAGTTGCCAAGTCGGTTAAAAAATCATAGTTTAAATGTAAATTCAATCATGACGCTATATACATTTACCTCCTCGATAATTAACAAATGACCAAGTTATGTGACGTTTGTCTCTGTCTATCAACTTTGAAACTTCATGTTCACAGTAAAATAATAATTAATATTGTATTTTTATTGATCATTGATATTCATATTGTATGTGTATATTTTAATTGTAATTGTATTAATTTTTATGTTTTAATGAATAAATGAAACCAACATGAAAAAAAAAAAAAAATTTAACAGTAAAAAAAAAAAAAATGTATTAGATTATAATGAAGTAATGCTTAGAGTCACAGTGAATGTCATGACAAATAATTATTTCATGTAAGTAGATTTAACCCACACTATTGTCAAAAGGTTAATTGTTAACTATGTTTCATATGCCAATTAGGTTAAGCATGGCTGATCCTTCTGTTTTTTTTTGTAACATCCTTGTACTTACCCATGTCTTATGAAATGAATTGAATTAAAAAGAAAAACGATACATAGTTATGCAACTGTTAATCAACGTTTATAAGTAAGAGGGGTAAAAATGAATGACTGCGACATGCGTGATGCGACATTTTCGCTATGAAGAGTTTCAAATAATGAAAGGTAATTAATTTAGTGACTTTTCTCATTGATTGTACACGCGAGTCTACATTTTGTGTACGAAACTCTGATATTAGTTTCTTGGAATGTAGGTTAGTTTATTTTGTGATGCTGTTTTCAAACCTTTAAAGTGTAGGTAATGAAAATGCGGTTGAGAAAGGTCTCGGGTTTTTTTTTAAATAGTTAGTAATATGTATGTACAATGTTGTAGAAACTTAACTAAGGCGTAATACAAACAGGCCAAACTGAAGACAGATGTCTAGTCAGATGTAACTGAAAAAAAAAACTAATCGGCCGAATGCTGTAAGATTATTCTACGAAAAAAAAGGATTAGTTTTTGAATTAATTGCCTTTATAATTTATAATGCATCACACATCGCCATAATATAGCTCCATGGAAAGTTACTAAACTTGTTGTATGGTCATACTAACTGCGCCCCGCGGTTTTTCCTGCGTAAGTTACCGCGAGAATATCGGGATAAAAAGTAGCCTATCTGTTATTCCCGGTACTTGGAATATCAGTAGCTGAATGCTACTGATATTCCAAGTTTCATCGCCATCGGTTCAGCGGTTTTTAAGTGGTTGAGTAACAAACATACACACATACATACAAACTGTCAGCTTTGTAATAATTCAAATTAGTAGGATATATCACACATTGCTTTTAAGCATTAATGCTTGTTCCCGGCGGAAATCGAACCCGCAACCTTCAGCATTGCAGTCAGATATTCTTACAAAGCACTGCAGAGGTCGATTTCGTAATAAGACATTTTGTGTTTAATCTGATTTTCCATACCATTGCATTGTAGTGAATATAAGAACATTTAAGTTAACTCCCCAAAGTGTAAGACTCAAAAGAAAAACATAGCATAAATTATTTATATAAAATAGTAAAACGCAATATATCTTCTATCCGACTTTTAAATGAGTCAAAAGTTTGTGCATTTTCAGTGGAGCTATAAATTCCATCTTATATATTCCGAGACGCGTAAATATTTTGCTTCTACTAAGCAAATACGGAGCGACTGCATTACCGAAAATGAATTTTGTAGGTTTCCCTGCAAAAGTTTATTTTCGGGTAATTTTTCTTAAGATTCTTGCAACATTAACCTTGTCGTGTTCACAGTAAAGGGTTATAATTTAGAACAAAACTTTGTAACAGCGTACTATATGACACTCATTAACATATTGACACCTCATTTATTAAAATCGGTTTAGTAGTTTAGGCGCTTAGGTGGAACAAACAAACATACTGCCAAAATTTCTTTTGTTATGTTAACAGTATAGTTATAAGAACAAAACTTTGTAATAACGTACGATATTATGACACTTATTTACATATTGACACCTCATTTATTAAAATCGGTTCAGTAGTTTAGGCGCTAAGGTGGAGCATACAAACATACCTACTCCCATAATTTCTTCTATGGTTTTATAGATTTTACATAATAAAACACTTTATTTACCGGGCTTCTTCGCGTTTTATTGATGATTTTTAAACGACAGAGCTTTCGCCAACTTTACAGTTGGATTTTTCAGGTTGTCAACCTTAAAAAGGCCGCAATACTGCTATATGCTGCCAAAAATATTAAACTTATTTTTGGCTTCACCGTAAAAAGTATGGTGTACCTATATTGGGGTAATCTCTGAAACCACTAGACCGATTTCAAAAAAACCTTCACTATTAGAACTACATTATTACAGAAGCTACATTGTCAAGAAGTAACATAGACTATTTTTGATCCCGAAATTCCCACGGGATCGGGACTTACGCGGGAACAGAGGAACGCGGCTAGTCAATACATTCTCAATGAATAAAATTAAATATAACTATGAGCAACTTGTTTAACCAACCAAACAAATAGTTTATGCCAGGTAGTTAAAACTTTTAATTGTCCAAATAATTTTATTAGACCTACCTAGCCGTACACGTCCTGCATAATGATTAGACTCTATAGAGATACAATGCTTATACAATAACAAAGAAGTTAAACCGACGAATAAATGAAATGATTAAAAAATAGGTTCAAAAAATTTCTTCTATGGTTTTCGCGATTTTGCATAATAAAACACTACTTTATTTATCCGGTTTTATCGCGTTTTTATTCACTATTTGAACCGAGCTTTCGCCAACTTTACAGTTGGCTTTTTCAAGGTTGACTGAGATGTAATTTGTCTATTTTTAACATTCTAAAAAGTTACAGTAAACTACCGCCGCGTAAAACGCAATAAAACACTTTAAAAAACTTAAAAATCGACTCCAATAAGTACAAAATAACCTCACCAACTTATAGTGCCACTTAACTTAACATAACATAACTTATCAGTTATGCTGAAGTCGGGTTTTTTTTAAGATTATAATTTGGCTGCGGAGCAAGGTTTTCAAGTCGACACGAATATTCCTTCGTTTTTTCGTCGGTTAACAACAATAGAAAAGAGAATTTCAATAGAATGATAGAAGATCTATTTCTCTTTCATCCTAGCTTCCTTGTCATCATCATCTAAGCGAAGTTCCCGGTTGCATCCCTCTCGGGAGCCCGGGGTCCGCTTTCCTGCTTTTGCTTTTGAAAACCTAAAGGTAAAGCAACCTTAAAAATCGTTCGATGCTTTAAGAATGGTGGATGCAGTTGGGTGGGACCCGACCCGACTGCATCCACCGCAAGTTTTCGCATGCGAATATTGAATTTCTGTGCGAAAATTCAAAAATACCAACCAGAGGCAGTGCTAAGCCATAAATTAAAGTAAGTAAAAAGAATGAAATAAATTAATAACAAGACAAGACAACCGAGCCGAAGCGATTACAAGTGACATATTTATGAAAACCACCTACTTAAACGATTTCCTATTATTGTATAATAAATTATTTTAAAATTTAATTGTAAACCTTTTAAAGCAATAGATTTTAATCGTAAATTTAAGAAAGAATAAAACATATCGTTTGAATGGACAAGATTGCGCGTTTTCGCGTTTTTTATGGTTTCTTTATATATTTATTTCTATTTTATTTTAATATACCCTATGTCATACACACGGTCGTGACGAATCTAACGACGTATCGTTTATCTAAATCAGCCGTTTAAGCCCTACTACGGCATAAAAATAGGTCACATTCGTACAAACATACATACACTCACGGCAAAAACATAACACTTCCTTTGACAGTCGTGTAAAAATGCCAGTTGTTATTATTTATTGGAGCATTATTGTATCTCTATGTACATAGAGCATAAAACGGGAAACATCGTAATTGTCGAAGTTGGTAGGGAAATGTGCCGTAAATGCCTAACGGGCATTGCGGAATTTACATCAGATATGTTTTATATAATATCGAAATACGTCGAGATGTTTATCTCATGTATTTGTAATATTTCCAAAGAGAAAGGGCTTTATGCTTATGCCACTAGGTTTTATTATAAACTAGCTGTTTCTCTGCGGTTGTAATTTCTCAATATTTTTCTTTCATAAGAACCTTCTCCTAACAATAGTTATAACAACAAAAAACGAATTAGCGAAATCGGTCCAGCCGTTTAAGCATGATGCCGTGGCCACGCGAAATACGGATTAATTGACCGAACGAGCGAAGCGAGTGAGGTCCAGTGTAGACGGGCCTGGCGCTTGTATCTTTGTATGTTTGTTCGACGATAACTTGAGTATCGTTGCTTCGATCTTCATGAATTTTGGTATGCGCGTAGTATAGGTCCATAGAATTTATGAGTTCGAAGATGAGCCGGATCGGTAGGGGGGTTGGGGAGATAGGGGGTGCAAAAAGAGAAAATAATCAAGTTCTAAAAATTTGTCAATAGATGGCGCTCAACATACCTCCTAGATCGCGGTATCGTTGCGTTTGCTTGCGATATATACTCCAAGATCTGACATTTTTGTAGGGAATGTTACAAATTGTGGTCGATTGTCGTAACTAAGAAATAATTCTTGTTATGTTATCGTTTTTCTTGTCTTTCGTTATATTTATTCGTTTAATAATAAAATAATAATTCTTATTTTGTAAAAAATAAAGCTGTTGGTGTTAAAATCCTACAAAAAAACAAAATCTCTGTAAATGGATTCTCGTGAGGTCTCAGTTCGGGGCGAACTAGGTACTAGTTTTATATACTCGTAATAACGTACTCGTACTCGTATAAGAGAGAACTAGAAGAAGAGGCAATAACTCTATGTCTTTCTGTTGGTCTCTCAGTTACGCTTTCACGCAGAAATCTCTAAACCGATTTTGACGAACTTTGGTTTTGGTACATCCTCTCATCTTCTTATTCATGTATCTGTATACTAAAATTAGTGTCTTCTCATTAGAGATTGCGTTCCGAACGATCATGTGAATTTTCTTCACTAAATATATTTAAAATGTTTGAACTCTCGAGAGACACATAGGGTAATTTTGATCCCAATTTCCCCGCTGTTAACTATTTATCCAATGGGATGGGACCATAAAAATGGGCTGACTGAAAACAGGTCTAGGCTGAACCGCAGCTGACATAGTTTTTTTTTAAGTAAGTATAACTTTTTACTATTCTATCAACCATGTTGGTCTCAACTTGGTACTACGAGTAGATCTGCACCCATATAATCTTATCTATCCAGTGGATGTCTGACAACAGTGGAAATTGACAGGCACTATGCGTTGCTGCTTTGACGTAACGTGATTACCGGTGATGACCTCAAAGTAGCAATGGACTGAGTGCCTTTCAATTTCTTCTGTTGTCAGACATCCACTGGACAGATGATATGAGTACAGAATGATTGCCAACGATCCCCCTTAGTCTTTATAAACTTCGTAAATGGAACCTCTTTTTCGGTTTCCAGCTACCTATATTCCAAGTTTCATCGCAATCGGTTCAGTAGATTTTGCGTGTGTGGGTTATAAAAAAAATCATCTTTTTTCCCATATAAGCATTTATTTGATCATTATACAACAATTGGTCCCCTCTTCGCAGTCTGTCGCCTTCGTGGTCAGAAATTGTGGACATTTGAAGTCGACGCACTCGCCTCCCTTGGAACGACACAATGTGGACTTTGGCCCTGTAAAAAGAAAAATATTATATAATAATCACTAGTATAATTACTCCTACGATTTTCGCGATTTTGCATAATAAACACTTTATTTACCGGGTTTAATCGCGTTTCATTCATAAGTTTTAACCGACCGAGCTTTCGAAACCTGTCAACCTTGAAAAAGTCAACTGTAAATTTGGCAAAAGCTCGGTCGGTTAAAAATCATGAATAAAACGCGATTAAACCCGGTAAATAAAGTGTTTTGTTATAATCACTTGAAGTTTCTACGTACCAAGCGAAGACAGCTACCACTTTTACTATTACCTATTGAAGTGTTTGTGATAAAAACATGAATCTGAGTGTGCCAATTAATTTGTACGTTGGAGTTAAAAGATAGAATTCTAAAATTAAACAAATCATTTGAATTTGAAACACAATATTTACCGGGTCACGTTTTATTTAGCCATCGTAGCTTTTTGAGTTAACTAGATAAATGATTTATCTAGGTAACCAGCGAATCAAATAATTTAAATTCTAAACTATTACAATAATTCTCAAGTCTGCCTACGCAGGAACGTTTTGATACAAATAATAATGAGAAGGTAGTTTACAGTTACTTTTTATAATATTAAAATAGACAATTTACTTCTCAGTCAACCTTGACAAAGCTAAATGCAAAGTTAGCGAAAGTTCAATACGTTTAACAATGCCGTTAATAAATAAACGCAAGTGTAACCCGGTAAATACAGTGTTTCATTATGCAAAATTGAAAACTTATTTTACCTAAAACAAAACCCAAGACCAAACTTTATTTGAATTTGATGAGCATTTCTTTTCATCACGCCGAAGATACTCATAAGATCATAATTTTGAAATTACAATCTCTCTCAAATAAAATGAGAATTATTAAAATCGGTTTTTATAAGGCGGCCCTCCTTTTGTGTTAGATTAGTGAGATTTGATCAATAATACTTACCACTTCACCCACAGAATCCTGGGGTCCACTTCAATAGACCCCCTCCCTCCACTTAAGTGGATCGCGGGATTTACAAGAGGGATGAAATCGCTTAGATAGGTTCAGGAGGTTTTTTGTATTTAAAAATAACACATCTTTTAGTTTTACACACATATATTTGAATACAAAAATTATAGGTACCTACATTTAAAACACACTCGTCAAAACTCCTAATCACTTCTGAGACTAGAACACGCATTCATTGAAACGAAAACTTTGTTTTTGTTCGATAACCACAATCAAGCAAACTCTTATATGGTTTTTGCGAATTCGCATAATAAAACACTTTATTTATCGGGTTGAATCGCGTTTTATTCATGGTTTTAAACGAACCGAGCTTTCGCCAACTTTGCAGTTGGCTTTTTCAAGGAAGACCGAAACGTACCATGAATAAAACGATAAATAAAGTGTTTCACTAAGTGATAAACTTTTTAATTCACACGACTTGTTAACATATTATTTACATTTTACCAGGTCTTAATCGCGTACTGTTATACGCGATAATACGCGTACTATTAGTACGCGATCAAGATCCGGTAAAATGTAAATATACTATTAAGTGTTTCAAAAGCTTTATCGAAATTTGGCAAAAAAAAATAAATAAATGTTTTATAGATTTCAAAATAGTTGAGGGGATGTTTAGAGGTTTTCGTTTTGGAGTACGTGACCCAAACGACAGCACTCTCTCCCTTCATCATCCATAGGGCATCGGCCTTGCCCAGCGCTTTTTCCTTCAGGACAGTTCCCGGCTTTTAGGCATATACCTCCCACCTTTATACATGGAAGTTGGTGAAGCGGGGACAGTGTTATACCTGAAACAGTACAAAAAGTAAGTTGTACCTATAGGCAAATAAAGAAAGTGAAAAACTTTCATGCGTTATTGTTATTATTAGAACTTTGGGTTTAGATCCTAAATGATAGATAAAAGACACGTTTGTACACATTTTTTAATTTTAAAATATTAGTTATAATAATAGGTACCAATGAGTAATAGAAAAAGAAAGTTAATAAAGTGTGAATTCATGCATTAGTAAAATAAAATTGTGTTAAGAGTAAAACATTTCAACAAGTTAGAAGGTACCTATCGACCGATTTCTATTTAGTTATCACACTAAGAGTTAAAGCAAGTTAGATTTTTGTTTGAAAAAGGCTTAGGCTACCTCCGCAATGGCTTCGGCTTGCTTAGCGCCTGTAGGCTAGCGAGTCACCTAACTTAGCGCTTGGCGCCTAGCTGTGTGTCTTGTCATAATGCAAACCGCTAGGCGTTAGGCGATAAGCAAGCCGCCTATGCGGGCGTAGCCTTTTATAGTGCCTAACGAAAGCAACGCGATTAAATCGGAAAAATGAGTTATTCTAAAGCAAGTTGTTTTAGTTAGTTTATTTAGCCGCATGCAAACATCGACACTGCAAATAGTTGTCATTGCATATTCTTATCTTTGGGTGTGGTCCACTTCGCCAGGGCCTGTTTGATAAACACTTATGAAATCGATGAAAAGTAAATACAAATTGGCTTAGTATATAATATCTACTACACTTTCAATCGGAAGGTCGTGACTTCAAACTCCGACGCTGGTCGTGACCTTTTAAGGGGGCGTAGCAAGCCAGCACTGATGTTTCTAGGGTGAATTACTACAAAAGTTATTTGATATAAAAGTTTTTGAAACCAATTTATTAAAGTCGAGGATATTTACTAACACGTGAAAACACGATTCCTGGAAATTTTCTCGATAGAAAAAAAACCAAATTTCTCTCTACATTGTACAAATAAGTGATATTACTCAGTCAATATTGTACGAAAACTAATAAAACTTTGTATAAGAACTGAACTTAGCTCAATACAGACAGTAAATATTTTAAATTTTAAGATCAACGTTTAGTTATCTTGAAACTAGCAATTGTTTAATTTTACGCAATAAAATTTTGCAAAGTCGCATCTTACGTCCTTCACTTACACATCTGAAATTCGCTAGCTTTGTCCCTGTCACGCTATTAGGGTTATATAGGGCCTTAATCCAATATAAGTCAAATACTTATGAATAGTTTTACATAATGAAAACTTACAAAGTTATTTTCTATCTACACATTTTATTCCCAGCCGTTATCTTGTTATGTGAAAATCTCTAAAATCTCTGAAAAAAAAGCGTTCGTTTTTCTTTCTTTCAAAAATTAGCCAATTAAAAAACTTGCTATGTATATTTTTGAAATTGAATAGTTATTTTTATTTCCACAAGCATACTTCACTTTTGCCGTAGTCTGATAAAAGCAGTAGACAATCCTGTCGCGAAAATTAAAGAGAATACAAATCACCTAAATTGTTAACATAGAAACCAATTAGCATTGATAAGTAGGTAAAAGCCTTAAGGCCCCTATGAGCGCTAAACTTAAAAACCCTGTCAGATTCATCGAAAATTGTTGATTATTTACTGACTACATATAAATATTCTCTAAAAGTAAAGTGGTCCCACTAAGAAGATACTTAAGCTAAAAAAAGACTGAGTAAAACCGCATGGTGCAGTAAATAGTAAGAGATGAATATTATGAAATAAAATTACCATCATATTCATCGGCCGACGCCACAACAACTCCCACGCACATAATCAACAGCATACATTTAGCCCACATTGTCACAAATAACACGTCCTTCTATGACACAACTAGGTTGACTGTGACACAACTGGTACACACAATACGTTTTATATGCGACCCGCATAAAATATGCTAATGCTTGTCTTATTTACAAGTGATAACTTGATAAGGAATCTGGTTTGCTGACTAAAGATTTTTGGTCGGCTGATACGCGATTACCAATTTGTTTGTTCCTTCTCGAGAAGGAAGAGAGGTGTTGGTCTAGTGGTAGGTACCCCGATTTTCATTCCGAAGGTAGTGGTTTCAAATCCCGGCCGCGCACCAATGTCTTTTTCTTTAAGAAAAATGTATGCGCGCTATTAACATCGCTCTAACGATGAAGGAGAACATCGTGAGAAAGCCCACGGCTTAAAATCACGCACAAAGGTCCAAAAGTAGGGCAAATTGCGAGAACACACAGTTAAAACGTTAACTTTTAACTTTTTGTTCCTATTCCTTTCAAATAGGTTTATTCAGAGAACTTCGGTCGACTTGACATGCCTGTCACTGTCATATTGAATCGCGCTGAACGACATGGAGATATCATTTTCGACATTGGATTCGGACCGAACCTCTCTGAATACTTATAACAGGTTGTATTTTTTTGACCGATTTCGATGAAACTTATGGTAAACAAAGAGCATTATGTATACTATAAGTTCCATCAAAATTGTGGTATCTAATATCTTTGAGCAATGGAGCCTATTGGTTTTGATACCGTAAGAAATTTTTGATTGGTAATTTTTTCTCCCACAAGTCAGAGGGATAGTAAGAGTGACTTATTATTGCAGTAGCGACGCAAATTTCCATGATAGTCAAAAATAGATCTTGTTACGCTTATGGCGATGCGCTTCCACAGCGACTTATCAGTGAACTTATAGCCTTATGCTGTTCAAATATCGAGAAAAACCCTGGATCTTCAATTCACTTACAATTTCCTAGATACGCTAACCAACTGTTTCCTAACTAACTTATTAATTTTCTATCCTATTCGTGTGAAATTGGGCTTATGTGGGATACGAAAAACACTACATTTCTCAAATTCAAGTATTTATCTAAATCGTATACAACAAATGGTCCCTTCTTTACAGCCAGCCCCATCGACGGTCAGAAAATCTGGACATTCGGATTCTGGACCATCGCACGAGCCTCCGAAGGCTTGACACGCTGTTGAGTTTATCTCTGAAATAAGAGAAAAATGCTGTGAATAATCTAGTATTGGTAATATAATAATGCTAAAGGGTTGTTAAGAACTTTTAGTCTTAGATACATGACTTGGACGACATCACTCTCTCATTTAAAGGAAGCGGCCTATCATATAGCCATTTCATTTAAGATATCCTTCCGCTTTTAGATTTTTTATATATCTTCAACCACCAGGCATGAAGTTTTGCCCCAAAGTAACTACCTACTTACCATCTGAAGACGACTATTGCCAGACGTAAACTGGCAAACCATCGCAAAAGATTGCAAACAGTAAAAACTGGAGTAGAAAGGCCTTTGTCCTGAAGTGGAACACTATTGGCTCATAATGTGGTCGCCACTTAAACGAAAGATTTTTTGAAGATCAGTATTAGGTACTGTGTAAATATGAAATATTTTCTTTGTTAATCCTACACTGTCCCACTGCTGGGTAAAGGTCTCCCTAACATCCTTCCAAGCAATTAATCCAGGGCTAGATTTGACCAACCTCCGTGAAATGCACTCAAGATAGTCACGCCACACGTTTCCGGGGTTTGCCTCGATTCCGATGTCCGTCTTCTGGCACACATTGCGTGACAATCTTAGCCCATCAGTCAAGATGCATCCGACTGGTGCGACGCGCCCATCCCACCAAATATATTAAATCTAATTTACTAAAAACATGTTGCAGTGGAAACGATGGGCTGTTGGGGGGACGATACAAAAAACTTAATAGGGGAATTGGGGCATGAAATTAGAGAAAATGGAAGTGACTTCCGCTCCGGCCTGTTTCTGGGACAAATATTAGCCATCGCCATACAGCGCGGCAATGCTGCAAGTGTGATGGCAACCTTTGCACCAGGAACAATAAGAGCCGGGTTATTTGATTAATTAGATTTTTTTGTTTTTTATTTTTTATTATTTAAAATGTTATTTACCTATTAAACTTAGTATTTCATTAGAAACTAAAAAGAAAGAGAATTAGAAAAGAGAATTAGAACTAAAAATTACTAAACAAACCATCAAAACCTGCTTCATCAGACGTATCTGATGCCACAACAACTCCCAAGCACAGAGCCAACAGCATACATTTAGTCCACATTGTAACAAATAAGACGTTCTTCTGTGACACAACCAGGTTGACTGTGACAGAACTGGAATGACACAGTAGGTTTATATGCGCCGCATATGATATGCCGTATGCGACCCTAAATTGTGTTTACTAGTGATAATTTCTAGATAAGTGCATAATCTAGTTTTCTTTAGGGCAGACACTGACTAAATATTTTCGGTCGACAGTTTTTTTTTCAGTGAAATATTAACTCAAAAATTTCGAAAGAAAAGTTAGATTTTTTAAAAGTTGTGGATCGAAAGTTGTTTGACTAGACGTCTAAAACAACCCCCTTTCATCTTACATGGTCATCGTCGGAATACGCTGTATATCAAAAGGATGCTGTACTGTGTGTAAAATCATGATTATTAGATGCATTATACTATGTATCGTGTAAATTCTAAAAGACTATGTATCATTTATCTCTTATTGTGACATGAAGTTTCAAACTTGAAATACAAGAATAAAGTTACATAACTAGACAGCTGTTAATCATAATTTGTAGGAATAATTATTATTTATTACTAGGCCCCGCGGTTTTACCCGCGTAAGTCCCGATTTCGCGGGAATATCGAGATAAAAGTAACCAATATTTAATCCAGATCTTCAGCTACCTGCATACCAAGTTTCATCGCAATCGGTTTAGTAGTTTTTGCGTGGTTGAAATACAAACATTCAAACAAACAAAGAAACATTTAAACTTTCGGATTTATAATATTGAACGGGTTTTTTCATGTTTTTAAAAAACTAACGCAGATGTTTGTTTAATCATCCTGTGACATAGGTCGTTTATATCGGCCGACTAATAATCTGAAGTTTGCCGACGACGTATAAAACATAATAAAACTAATTTGTTTCAAAATAAATATCCGTTTTGGTATTTTTTACTTGAATGGCAAGTATATAAGGAAGTTGATTATCTTAATGCAATTTCGCGGGTGATTTTAAGACCGTAATTAAACTTTGTTGTTTATAAATTTAACTAACTGCGTGGCCTGAAACCCCTTTCAGCTAGTTCCAATTAAATTAAATTAAATTAAATATAACACACAGCGCAATCTAGCCCCAAACTAAGCACTAGGCTTTTACTATGGGTACTAGACAACGGATATACTACAAATTATACTTTTTTTTTTGTAAATATAATTACATATTGTACACTAGCTGCGCCCCGCGGTTTCACCCGCGCAAGTCGCGATCCCGCGTTGTTCTCGCCCATTGAAGTACTGTTGAAGCCGTCAGTACTTCCCTGGTCGTCTGTTGAAGTGTGAATTTTTGCATTGCGGTAGGTAGGTGAAGTAAGGTAAAATTTCAGTAGTAGGTCAGTAAGTGATGATGACGATGGATGACGATAGATGACGATGGTTAAATAACAACGAATTTACGCAATTTTTATTTTTTATCCGAATATCCGGACTTGATATCCAGATAAAAAGTAACCCATATGTTAATCGAAGTCTTAAGCTATCTGCATACCAAATTTCATTGAAATCGGTCTAGCCGTTTTCGAGATTAGCGAGCACAAACGCACAGACAAAAAGTTAAACACGGAAATTGAGTCTGTTAGTACATACCACTAAAAATAGTTTTTTCAAAATATCTTTCAAAAACAGACACCGCTAATAGTTACAATTTTATTAAAGGTATAAAGACACCCAGACCAGATACAAATATTTATTTTAAACATTTATTATTTATTCCAACCCGCAGCCTCCAGCATTGCAGTCAGGCGTACGCCCGTCGCGCCACATAGGCCGTCAAAATTCCATCCGGTTTACAAAACTCAAATATTTCAAATAATAAAATCATGACGAAAACATACAGAGAATAAAAAGGAGATTGCAAGTTGCAAGTATCTAGTCCTACTCGCAAACTACGAGTATGAACTAAAATTCATTCTAAAATTGTTATTGAAAAGGGCCTCTACATGTTGGCTTCGGATCCACCCACGCCTTCCAAAGGTCCTGGGCTCAATACCCCCGTGATACTGGACGTAAAACAGACTATTTTATTCCTATTTTGGAGTCGTTTTATATAACAAATATATTGTACAATAAAATACGTTTTAAAACAATTACAAAACTTTCAGTCTCGCCCACAGGCCTCGCCACTATCGTCCCCGCAAAACCAAAGTTGGGTAACAGTTTGTTTCATTATTTTTAATTAGGTATATACCTACTAAACTAAATTATTTATTGAACAACTGGTTGAGATCGATTTTAGCTGGGCGCTTAGAGAGAATAGGCAAGAGGTTATTCTTTGTTTCTTTTATCTTTTACAATGTATTTTAACCGATAGATAGAATTACTTTGGAACCTTTTGTTATTAAATATTATAGTAGAATATTGCTCCGGTTCCACTATACCCATAAATATGCGACAATGTGAATCATATTATGATCATTGTAAAAAAATGTTATAAAATATATATATTTTGACGATTGTAAATAAAAACATGATCACAAAAAAATCTCATGAGTATCTTGTCGCTTCTTCTAATCGGAGGGCGCGTTCCGAAGCCACACTAGAGTAATAGTTGTAAAAACACTCGACGTATTTAAAGTGATCAATACATCCAAAAAAAATTGACTTTCACTTTGACTTTAGTGCTCCTAAAATATTGACCGACTGGAAGCCGCAGCAAAAAAGACCTAGAGAAAGGCCGAGGAAGAGATGGTGCGACTGCAGCAAAGAAGATCTCAAGGCTCTTATGACTTTTACTAACTGGAGAAGGATAGCCAGAGGGATCGTCGGAAGCAAACCCACAAAGGGTTGTAGCGCCAAAGAAAGTAAAGAAAGTAAGTAATTTTGTCATCATGTTACAATTATCTTGTAACTCGAGGGTTCCGGGGAAGGGATAAGTGAAGAATTTAAAAAACTTTATTAAAAGACTCAAAATATCGTAGATCGTGTTAATATCAATCGTAGTTTTAACGTTATTGTATGTGTCATATTTTATGTTAATAAATAATTTTGAAATTGAATTGAAATTTATTACTTAAACAACTTAACACATCATGAAGTAAAAAAAGTCGTTACAACTAAAACCTACCCAGTATGTAATATTCAATGGAATTTGTTCGAAATTTTACTTTTTATTTCTATTTATTTTGTAAATTTGCAAAGACAGCTCAGTTGTGATAATTTACCTTTAAACTTAATTATAATTTATGCACTACAATCGTGAATACATATCACGTATCCGAGTACTTTAAAACTCAATATTTCGAAAACGGAACCCTAAAATGAAAAATTGGACAATTGGAAACATATTGGCAGGAATTTCTCTAGCCTTAAAAATGTTTTTTTTGTTTTAGTGTTTTCTTGGAGTGATTAATATGTACCAATACCCATAAAAAAATACAACTTCTTAGTACTAAGTTAGTTCTAGTGATAATTCATTATCTAAATATATATTTAACTCAAAGGTGACTGACTGACTGACATAGTAATCTATCAACGCACAGCCCAAACCACTGGACGGATCGAGCTGAAATTTGGCATGCAGGTAGATGTTATGACGTAGGCATCCGCTAAGAAAGGATTTTGATAAATTCTACCCCCAAGGAGATAAACGGGACTTACGAGGAAGCAATCGCGGGACGCAGCTAGTTAGGTATATATATATGTGTTTTAAATTCGCCTTGTTATTCGTCCCAGTAATCACCCTTAACAAACAACCATCCTTGCATAGAAGTATAGATAGGCTGTTTAAACACGAAATTACGCCCCATCTGTGGCGGTGTATATTGTAATTATTGTAATTTGTGTTACGTTTTCGCCGTTTCGTAGGTACTGGGTCAGGCTTTGTTGATCGCGGAAGACGTAATTTGTACTACCTTTACAATGGTGGACAAGATAACTGTGACAGTTCTGTTTATATTTCGTAAATTTGTTTTTATTGCTCAAGCCATATTTACTAGAAATATGGGAACTTGCGTGGCCGAGCGGTATAGGCACTGGAATATTGATCCAGGGACGCGAGTTCAAATCTCGCCGCGAGTGAATTTTTGAAGATGAATTTTTCCTTTAAAAATATTTCTAGTTCTGTTTATTTTAAAATGTAGTTCATATTAGAATTTAATAAATATTTTTTGTGCCAAAAATCATTCTTGAGCTCCTTCGTGCTTAGGAAGGCATTTGTACATAGTTGGTAAAAACCTATTTTGTTAGGAGTGAAATTCTTTTTTTAATATAAATAACACGATTAAAACCGGAAATAAAAGTTTTTTTTTTAAATAATTAAAATTAAAAATCCAAAAATGTGTCCCTACGTAAGGTACCCAAAAGGCTGGCTGCATTGCCTCTTTGAATTGCTATACTAATTACCAAGTTTTTTTTTTATATTACGGAACTAGTGACGTACAATTATTAGTACATAATCATTTTCACAAAAAAATGCGTAGACGCGGTGGTAACATTTATTTATTTGATTAAATTACTTCCAGAAACTGTTGCAAGACTGCTTTTGTGAAATTCAGTCTATAATGCAAGACACTAGATTCGTAATGTAAATTGGGCATTAATTATAATATTTATTTATTTATATGCATTATCATTATTCATATTTATATTACGGAACTAGTGACGTACAATTATTAGTACATAATCATTTTCACAAAAAAATGCGTAGACGCGGTGGTAACATTTATTTATTTGATTAAATTACTTCCAGAAACTGTTGCAAGACTGCTTTTGTGAAATTGAGTCTATAATGCAAGACACTAGATTCGTAATGTAAATTGGGCATTAATTATAATATTTATTTATTTATATTCATTATCTATGAAACTTACTAAACATTCGTCAAATTACATTACAAATCGGTTCTACACTAAGCACAAGCTCGTATCGCAGTAACCGCATTAAATAGGTTGCTCGTAAGTGTACTACCGCATCGTCTTTTGTAAGCAGTAGAATACACGTCATTTAAACATTATAAGCTTTTCTGACGAATTACTGCTTCTCTTTGTTTCGTAATAAAACCACGCTACGCGATTGTTTGTCGCATTTGTGGTTTATAATCGTCTTTCTGGAGTGGATACAAATTTGTCTGAATGTTTGTTTAAATTATTAGTAAGGTGCGGTCACACTGGGGTGTAATGTAATTTATTTAACTTCTTAGTTTTATTAATATTTAATTTCAAATTTTTATTTGGTTATCCAACAGCTATTACGAAAATTCTAAGAAAACGATATCTGAACTTATATTATAGTTTGTTTGAACGCGTTATTCTCAGAAACTCTAGTCGGAATTGAAAACATATTTATCAAGGATGGCTACTTTTGATCCCATATTCCCATGGGAATGGGACTTACGCGTGTGAAACCGCAGGACGCAGCTATAGGAAATATAGGAGCCAATTACCAATCATTTGAGTTAATTATGATCAATGTTTAGATTAAAAATATTGCGTGGGTTCATGTTTGCATCGGTTCTAATCCCGCGGGATAGGGACTTACGCGGGTGAAACCACGGAGCGTAGCTAGTTTTAATATAGATATTTTAGAAATAATCAATTGTCTAGTCAGCAGCATCCATATTATCTATTCAGTGGATGTCTGACAACAGTGGAAAATGACAGGCATTATGCAGTACAGTGCTGCTTTGATGTAACGTGTTTATTACCAGTGATTACCTCAAAGCAGCAATGTACTGCATAGTGCCTGTTATTTTTCACTGTTGTCAGACGTTAACAGATAGATAATATGGGTCCAAGCTTTATTTCATGTCACGGTCCATAAGGTATGTACAGCCTGATGACAGACGGACTGACGGACAAACGGACAGTCAACGAAGTCTCAGTAATAGGGTCCCGTTTTTACCATTTTGGTACGCCAAAAGTGGAATAAAGTGGACTTTTTGATACAGTGGACTTTTTGATAAAGTGAAATTTTGGATACAGTGGACTTTTTTGATAAAGTCGACAATTTGGTAGAGTGGGCGTTTTGATAATAGGACATTTTAAAATTACTATTTCGTTACTATGGACTTTTTGACACAGTGGACTTTATGCGACAAAAGGGCGGTTATTAAAAAATCTACAATCTACAGTCTGCACTCGTCCTAACTTTTTTCTCAAGTTCTTAATCAATCAAGTAGACACAACAACTCGTAACAAACAAGAAACTTTCCTTTCACTTGAATTAAAATCTTCAGCGGAATGACTTCAGGGTTTTATTTTTGCAAGTGATTAACTGCACTTCGTTACCCTTGTGGATAACATGGCACTTAGGACAATGAAATAAGGTTTATAATTGTGTGTTTGGGTTTGTACAATTGGTTTCTGCTGCTCGACTAATTGAATAAAAGAATTTGTAGTTCCTTTTTAGGATTATCTCCTTCAATATAAATTGTTTTTCCGATTTGCGTTTTTATTTGTTTTTAAGTGGAAAAAACTGATGGTGGTTCTTTGGTGCAGGATGAACTCTAAATTAAAATAAATAGGCATTTAATATAATACTTATTTTAAAGTGTTTCCTTACGTTTGGATGACTATTTTTTAAAAGAAAGGTGAAGATGGTGGTTTTTGCAGGTCCATGCCCTTTTGGGTGCGAATTTTTGGAAAACATATCTTTTTTTTTTTTTTTTTTTTCGGTTTTCGCGATGGTAAAACATGGAATTAAACTATTTTTTTTTTGTTTTAATCGCTTTGTTTTTATTAAATTGAGCAATTTTTAACGTCTCTTACTGTGTCTTACTGACTCGTGTGTTATACCACAAAAACGTGTAAGGTACGCACGTACATAGGCTATATTATCTGGTCTTTAGCTGTAAACTACATACCGAGTTTTATTACAATCGGATTCGCAGTTTTCAAAATATATTAAAATAATTTTAATACATTTGGAAAACCGCTAAACATAAATTTTTAATTATTGTAAATTTATGTTTAGTTTTTTCTTATGTTTTCGCGATTTTGCACTGTAATAAAACACAATATTTAGGGATGATTTATATTAGACCGTTTCTCGGCCGAGCCGGGTCCGAGCTTCGTTGTCTGTTGCTCGGCCGCCACTCGGTTGCAACAGACCGATCGACTGCTCGCCGAGCAATGGACAACGAAGCTCGGTCGGGTGACGATCTAAATATAAATAATTTGTTATCGGGTTTCATTTGGGCATTACTGGGTATACATACATAAAAGTTAAAGTTTTAACCATGTATTTCCGCAATTAGTCGGAGTATCTACCACTAGACCAACACCGCATACATATAAATATATACAACAGTATATATACATATAAATAAATCCTGTGACAAACACACAGCGCCATCTAGCCCCATGGTAAGCTGCTAAGCTTGTGTTACGGTGACTAGACAACGGATATACTACTTATATTTATTTTTCTTTTGTAAATACATACATACTATACATAGAAATACGCCCAGACCAGATACAAATATTTATTTTTAAGCATAAATATTTGCACCCAGCGGGAATCGAACCCGCAACCTTCTGCATTGCAGCCAAGCGTTCGCCCGACGCGCCACAGAGGTCGTCAAATATAGGTCCACTACTAAAATTACTTATTAACGGGGTGTTTACCATGTTTAATAATTTATTCACGAACTCGATATTATTATATTATAATAATCTATTTGCAGGACCGAGTAAATAATAAAGTTAGTGATAATAGTAGAAGACCGATAACCAGACGCTCAACTCGTGTCAGGAAGCAGGTAGTCCGATACGGACGCCTCTAACTGTCATCACCTACCCGCGTTCTCCAGTCTCGTGAACAAGCTGGTTAAAAATTACTACCCCATGGTAAGCTGCTAAGCTTGTGTTACGGTGACTAGACAACGGATAATTATACTACTTATATTTATTTTCTTTTGTAAATACATACATATTATACATAGAAATACACCCAGACCAGAATCGAACCCGCAACCTTCTGTATTGCAGCCAAGCGTTCGCCCGACGCGCCACATAGGTCGTCAAAAGTAATTACCCTACCAACAGGTAGTGAACCCGCAACCTTCAGCATTGCAGCCGGGGTTCGCTTAACGCGCCACCGAGGCCACGCATTTAAAAACTCCAGTTCACTTTCAATATTGACTTTGAGTAAAATCTTTAAATTTTTGAACACAAACCGAATTGAAATTCTGACTGTATTGAGTTTAACCTAAAAAATCTAAAATTTAAATCCTGAAGGTACGAAACAAGTGGCAGATTTTTTGTCATATTCACAACAAAATTGCGTAAGCAAAGCGGTTTTTACCCATCTTACTAAAACGCGAAAGTTTGTACATGTTTGTGTGTATGTATATAAATGTATGTATATGTAAACACCCCGTTAATAAGTAATTTTAGTTGTGAAAATAACCATGTTAGTTTAAAATCGTATAGGTACATATAAGTCCTATATATACACAAAAAATATAGCAAACAGTCTAAAAGTATTACTAAAAAAGTTTGACCATAGCGTCGCTCTGGGTTGCAGAGTTTTTATGTCACAGTACAACGCACGTGTTACGTCCCCCGATGCATGCATAAGTAGAAAGAATTGGACGAAACAACGATGAATTATGCAAGGTTCTTTACGTTATTTTTGCACGATTTTTTTAAGTTAGCAGTTTTCGAGTAGCTCTAGGAGTATTTGGGGGTCAGCGGTATTTTTACAAGCTTTTGGAGTGGGTACTTATTTTTATTTGTGAAATGGCTCAAAAATTGAGTATTTTTAGGGATCCGTACCTAAAGGGTAAAACGGGACCCTTTTACCACAGTATTTTGCAGGTTTCATACTGCTCCCTCTATGTACTGTTCTATTACTAAGATTTCGCTGTCCGTCTGTCTGTCTGTTACCAGGCTTTATCTCAAGAACCGTAATGGTTTAAAAGTTATTTTTTTTAATATAAAAAAATAAAAAGAATAAATAAATACTTAAATAGAAATAAACAAATAAATAAATAAATAGATCGTAAATAGATCTAGGTGGCGTGCAATTGGACGATGATAAAAATGATGATGATGATGATAAAAAATATGTAAAACAACAAATACTCAAAATAAAAAGAAATCAATATTTAAAACGTCATTTTTTGCCGTTTTTTTGTAATAATATTTTTTGCCGGTACCTAAGCCCGCAGGGCGCAGCTAGTAGTAAATATCTTTTTTTTTATACTCTCACTATTATTTTTATTCTCCTGATTCAATTGCCAACGAAAAACACATCACCCATCCCTTTTCTTAAATCTTTTGAATTCATTGGTTGCCTGGAAGAGATCGCCCATGGCCATAAATCTATATATTATTATGTTTTGTTATAATTTGTGTTTTTTTTGGTAGGTACAATTAAGTTTTAATCAATCAATCAATCACTTGATAATTCCAAGGTTGTTGTTAAGGGGGAATATGAATGCGGGCAGAATATGTATTAAACTTTTTAAATTTACCTACGCTATTCGTTAACTTAGTTACATTTTAACATAATATTTTTTTTAATAATAATTGTTATCTACGTATTATTTTTTATTTTCTTACCTCGACGTTTCGATCATGTTACAATGATTTTGGTCGCGGTAGGACTCGCGGGGAATTTATGCATCATGCTAATAAAACGTTTTTTGTACATTACATAAAATAAAATAATTTTAACCCCATGCCTTAAGGCCTCGCGTCCTAAGAGAAGGTAGAATGCCGACCATTGGACCACAAAAAGTTTGCATTTAAATGGGGGCGCCACTGCATAACATTAGGCACAGTTTACCGTCTTAGTAAGTTTAATCCGATTAGTTCCTATTTTGTCCACCCGCAGACTTATGTGACAAGTTTTTAGGTATTATTTGTCCGACATCATAAAGAAGGCGATTTTATTACGTTTGTAAGTAAAGAACTGTAAGTTTGTTTTTTTACTCCTTCACGAAAAAACTACTAAGCCAATTGCGATGAGACTTGGTATGCTGATAGCTGGAGATAAAAATAGTACATAGATTATCCCGATATATCGATAAACGCGAGTGCAACCGTGAGCCGCAGCTAGACAACTAGTAGTATACAAAGTTACCACATCTGTAACTAGATGGCGCTAGTGGCAAAATTATACTGCGCTATTGTTGTGTTCTCGATACTAGGAAGGTGTTCCTTTATATAAGAGAAGTTCAACAAATTAACGAAATCGTTTTTTCATACGGTATTTCTATCGATATTTGTAATTTTTGAAGAGAATCACCCTGTTTGGGGTTTGGATTTCTCAATAATCATTTTAATATCCTTTATCCTATAAATAGAATTCTTGTCACAGTGTGTGTTTTTATACTCCTCCGAATTTAATGAAATTTTATATATTTATACTAGCTGCGCCCCGCGGTTTTACCCGCGTAAGTCCCGTTCCCGCGGGAATTTCTGGATAAAAAATAGCCTGTGTTATTCCAGGCCCCCAGTTACCTACATTCCATATTTCATCCAAATCCGTCTAGCCGTTTTTGCGTGACTGAGTAACAAACATCCAAACACACACACTTTGACATTTATAATATTAATAGGATTCAGTAAGTCTGAGAATAAGCCTATTTTTCTTATCCCAAAGTGATAAAGTGTTGTCCACCCCTAACATTTATTTTTTGGACAGATTTGTATGAAAATGTGACTGTATAGGGATAGTTGTGATGGAAAGTAACATAATTATGATACTTTTGATCTCGATATCCTGGGGGATTGGGACTTACGCGGGTGAAACCGCTCAACGTTGAAAGACAGAAACAAACGTCACATAAATTAGTCATGTGTAAATAATCTTACTAATATTATAAACGCGAAAGTTTGTATGTATGTGAGGTTGTTACTCTTTCACGCAAAAACTACTGAACCGATTGCGATGAAACTTGGAATATAGGTAGCTGGGGATATTTTATAAGGGTGTAATTTTTTAGAACCTAAGTACTTGTACTATTATTATTATTATTATTATTTCTAGTAGGGGACGCCAGCGCAAGCACCAGACGGGTGATCTGTCCTCTCATGTTGGGACCATTTCACCCAGTTCCCCAAGGCCCCTATAGGTTTTGAGTTAACTGGTAACTCACGGTGATGGCGACCCACTGAATCTACCTGTTGCTTTGCAGAGTTTTAACAACTGCCCTATTGTAATATCACTCAGGTCCCCTTCAGATAGGGTATCTGAGTTCATTATTTCTCTCCTGGCTTTAGCGTATGCGGGGCACTCCGCTACCAAGTGATAGCTAGTTTCATCTTCTTCCAGACAGCTAGGACAAACGGGGTCTTCCCTTTGTCCTGTCTTTACTAGGTATCTGTTCAGCTGGCAGTGTCCTGTGAGGACTCCTATAATGATTCTAATAGTACTTGTACTAAGTAGGCAGTGTAGTAGGTAGTAGAGTTGTAGTACATACGTTTAATTTAACTAATAATATTGTGAACATCAACCGGGCGGTTCGCCTGAACGTTCCAGATAACACCTTACTAATTATAATAATATCATTATGCTATTAATCATAGTTTGGACGTGGGTACCTGACATTACTGAAGCTCGTAGGCACAGTTTGTTGATTGTTTCCCTTTATTTATTCTTATCGAGATGAGGGCGGTGAGTGTTTAAAAATTAAACATTTTAAGACTTTTCAACTAACGATTACCTAATAAACCACCTTACTATGCAAAACCCGAAAACCATAGAAGAAATTATAACGATTAAAATTGTTTTACGTTTTTGCGATTTTGCATTTAATAAATTACAATATTTACCGGGTTTTATAAAAATATAATAACATAATAACAAAAAAAAATATTCAATTATTCATTTACTTTTAGTCTAGACCTGTTAGTCTTTAAAACTAACAGACCGACTATAAAAATTAGGATTCGTCGCGTATAGGTACTATATAGGTAATATTTTTCTACGTTTGTTCAACGATTACTCGTAGTCGTGTAAGTACCTCTTTGACTGAATTCAAATTAAAATTCAATTCAATTCAATAAAACTGAATTCAAATTCAAATCTCTTTGTCTGATGACGTTGAAATCGCAAATCGCTGTATAAATATTGAAAACACAAGGTGTTTTTTTAGCAGTCAAAGGGATAAGTCGATACCTTTGAATAGAGAAGTATTGGGTGTGACGTCATCAAACAGCACTCTCTTAGTCCGCTCGCTCTGTCAGCACGGTGTCGTCTTCGTTTTATTACTGGAGCGTTGTTAATGATGTCACGTGACTGAATTAGTGGGTCTCAATGTTTTTCGTAAGTTAAAATGCCTTTAAAATAAAAAAAATACGTATTTTTGACTACAAATACTTTTTTTTTTAATTGGGCCTCTGTGCGAGCCTAAGCCGTGGGTTTCCTCACGATATTTTCCTTCACCGTAAGCGCGATTTTAATAGCGCACATCATTTTTTCTTAATGGAAAATACAATGGTGCGCTACCGAGAAATCAACTTCCAAAGTTTTCCTTCACCGTAAAGAGCGATGTTAAAATAGCGCACATATTTCTCTCTTAAAGAAAAAGACATTGATGCGCGACGTATTCAAAACCACGATCTTCCAAAGTTACCAAATTGCAACATTTCATACTAAATAAGCGAAGTTTTCATTGATATTTCCTCCACTAATTAGCAATGACTCAGTTATAGAACACTTCACTTAAGCTGTCGTAATTAGCTAGATAACGCTAGAATTCATCTAATTCTAGGCATCCTAGAGCTTGTTCATGAAACGAGGTTGATTATGAAGTGTAAATTTATCTAAAGTGAGACGTGAGATTTGGGAAATACGAACTTCAGTTCTCTGTTTCAAACACAGTTTCGTTATCATCAGATGACAGTGATCTAAGATGTGGTACGTTCATTTGATAATCAAATTTGTCGTCTGGTCAAATAAAATATCGCAAACCAAGATATAGATATATGAAATTTGTAAAGCGCGTTGCATGTGGTAACGTATGTAAGCAATGAATAGGTATCTACTAGAAAGAGTTTTAAGAAATTTCAGGGGGTCCAATTTTGTGCTAAACTTTTCTTGATGTTTTCTGTAGGACACGGAGTCGCGGGCTGAAGCTAGTTTATACATAAAAATAATAGTTTAAATATATAGGTATTATAATATATAGGTATACAGAAAGGTATAGATAGATAGACAAACAGACAAAAAAAAATTAAAACTTAACTAGCTGCGTCCTAACTAACTAGTTCCGACTCCGTGGTAATATCAGGATCAAATAGATATAGTAGTAGATTATTAACCAAGGGGATAAAGCAGTGTCTTCTGTCGTGGGTAATGACTTAAACCGCGAGCGCAACGAAGGACTCGAGGTATACTCCTGAGCGTAGCGAGGATGTTAAATATTTAAATCACGAGCGAAGCAATAGATTTAAGACGAGTCCTGAGTGTAAACCCCCAATAAACTTATTCACATACATACATGTTACCAACGTTACCTTTTTATAATATGAGTATTGATCTTCACCATATTCAATAATTCGTCCATAAGAGTCGTTTTAAATATTCAACTGTAAGAAGTAATTTGGCAATTCAAAATCGAATGCAAATTAAAAATCTGAACACACGAGAGCGCCAGTATTTCCGACAAATAAGGAATTAAGATAAATTGGTGCTCGAAGAATTTCCAATCTTATGTAATGTAAGTAACAATGTAAATTTAGGGTTGACGGCTTTCGGGATAGTCGAGCGAAATACGATATTTTTATTTATTTATTTATTTCATGTCCGTTCCGGAGCGTCCCTGCTGCAAAGATTTTCCATTGCGGTTCAGCCAATGAGTCTATTAAAGTTATAGAGACGCCATTGCAGAACAAATCATCATTAAAAAGCAGCACAAAGTATGCTATACAACCTCATTATTTATATTCATTCTCATAATTTAAAGAAGAAATAGACGACACTATTGTTATCTCTTTCTAAAATGTACGTCATGCAAGTAGCACAAAACATATGTTTTGTGCTACTTGCATGACGTAAGAAAGAGATGTAAGAAAGAGATGACATAATATTATTAGTATGACATCTCATAGTGGTTAGGAGAGAATGATAAAACGTCAAAGTCAAAAACTACGTTAAGTTTTTGGAAAAAAAACTTTTTCAAAAAATAAACTAAAATAAGTAAATACAGCTTTACTTACGTATAAAATGAAATATTTTTGCCAGTTTTTGCAGTATAATTCGTGCATCGCCTAAATACGCACGAAGGCATTGTTGTCTGTGAATAATGTTGTGAAAGTGAACTAAATGTACAGTGTGATAACAAGCGGGTGATCGTGACGTGAGCTGGGATAGAACTAAGACTTTTTTGGCTAGCTAGCTTAGATTTGTGTAGCCAAGAAATTTGGCCTATTACGTATCTAGAAGTTTTTACATATCTCTGGGTTCAGCGCGGAAATGTTGCTAGCATTTTGGGAAGATTATTTTAGTTTTAGTTTTTATTTATTTTGTGTTTTAACATTTTTTTTTTAAGTTAGGTTTGTGTGATGTTTATTTGTATTACTAATATTGTCTGTTATTATTATTATTTTGTGTCTTTTTAGGTTGGGTTGTTTAGACATTGTTGTTTTGACTTAATTTAATTTTGTAATTTATTTTTAAATTAATAAATATAGAACTCAATATTAAAAAAATGTTGCTTATCTAACGGATAGGTACGCGTAAGTTCATAGTTTTTTTACGATCCGTGCTTTTATTAGTTTAAGTATATTAATATTTGTATGTATTACAATTTCTTTTAAATTTGTTGAGGTGCCCACTGCCACCCTGACTACAGTGAAATGACAAATTTATTTTTATTTAGACTAACAGATAAGACATTTTTTTTAAATTAAACTAAACTTATGTTAGGACTTATTGTCCATCCTCTTATCACTATATTTATGTTATAGTTAGTTAGTAAGTAAATAGTTAAGTTGGGTTACTGTCCACGGGAGCCCGTATTCATCACGAAATGCTAGGTGTACGGCGGCTTACAGCTTACATACATAATTATGAAACTGTATCGCCAGAGCTCCAGCGACATGCAGGCTTCATGTCGCCTGACGTACTGTACCTAAGTCATAAGCTGCGGCTTACAGACTTACGTACGTAGCAAGAAATGGGGTCTGGGAGCAAATCGCCTACTTCGGAACTCGTACCATCATTCTTATTATCTATCCAGTGCTAGTGGACGGCTGACAACTGTGGAAATTGACAGAAACTTTTCAGTAAATTCCTGCTTTGAGGTAATCACTGGTAATAACCACGTTCCCCAAAGCAGCAATGTACTGCAAGGTTCCTGTTAATATTCACTGTTCTCAGCCATCCATTGGATAGATTATACATGGCCTTAATGCTCTTTAATTTGAATTTAACCCCTGTTGACTGAGCCTACAATCGAAATAGAAACAAAAGACGATCCAACCACAAACAAAACAACAGATAATCGAAATGAAAACAAAAGCCATGGCCTGTACCCATATCATCTATCTGTTGACGTCTGACAACAGTGGAAAATGACAGGCACTATGCAGTACATTGCTGCTTTGAGGCAATCACTGGTAATAACCACGTTACGTCAAATCGGCAATGTACTGCATAGTGCCTGCCAATTCCCACTGTTGTCAGACATCCACTGAATAGATAATAAGGGTACTGGTCTTTGATTTTTCCGTTTCGTTGCAACAGCAGCAGAGTTTTCATTTTTGTGAAACCTAGTTCAAATGCGTGTAAATTATTTTATTTTGGGGGCACATTAATCAACTTAGTTTCGTGAAGGTGTACCAATGTAATAGTAAAACTGAAAATCCGTAAAAAATCATTGTAAATGGCCGCCGTTTTACAACGATTCCCTCGACTTGACTTTGACAATGACGACTTGACTGTTGATGCAAATAACTTGCAAATGTTAATAATACTTGACACTGGCTAATGTTCAAATGGAATATAGCCTTATAAAGAAGAAGAAGATTGAAACTAAAACAAAAGACGATCGAAACGTAAACAAAGGAATTCGATTGAACCTAAAATAAAAGACGATGGAAACGGAAACAAAAGAATTCGCCACTGGCACCGCCGTCTTATTTTTCGCTATCCCTTTAATTTCAACATTTCGTCGCAGTAGCAACCCTGGTCGCACAAATCGAGAGGACTCTCGTACACTCGTTAGCTAAAGTGAGTTTCGATGTACCGAAACAATATGTGTTCAGCAAGACTCGAGTTTCGTCGAGGGAATTTTATATATAACCCATTTTTGGGACAGCTTTTTGTGAGTCTTTCTTGGTTCGACTAGATTGTTACTTACTGGATAAGTTTAGGGTATTGACAGACTGGTAGCGAACGATCGACTGTTTCTGTCCGTAGGTTGACAACCTCTGTCGCACTTCGGGTGAACACCCTGCGATGTAGAAGCAAAGTTGCAGGTTCGATTTGTGCTAGGAACTTTATGCTGTCTATGTATATATTTATTTTTTGTTCTGTTTTTTTGATCTGTACGAACTAGGTCGTTGTCTTGTACTTATAGTACAAGCCTAGGTACATAGTTTTTGCACAGATGTATGTGTGCTTCACAAATTTTATACTCACACGACCGCGTCGCGGGTACTCTTCCCGCAACCACGGCCAGTGTAACACGTTTGCCGAAACGTCGGGGTAATTATAAAATATATGGTTTATGGTTTATGGCGTTTATTTCTCTAAAAGAATTTCCAAATTCACTTATAAGAGAAATACAAAATATACTTATAACAAAAGCTAGTGTACGGCAGGATGTAATTATAAATTTATAAAAAGTGCATAAACGCGATCGAGACTCGAGTTTTTATAAAAATAGTAATGAGTATGTGCGCTTATTTTTAAATAGCTGCAACTCGCGATTTCACCCGCATAAGTCCTGTTCCCGCGGTAGTATCGGGATAAATATTATCCTATGTGTTTTTCCAGGTCTCTAGCTACCGATAGCTATTCCACAGTTTCATTGCAATCGGTTTAACAGTTTCGCCGTGAGGAAAAACAAAGTCACATGTAGACATACATAATTTTATTATTCAATACATGCCAACTTTCGCGTCAATTATATTAGGAAGATAAGAAATTTTCTTTTATAAAGTAGTATTTACGCAGTTTATTTTCCAAGTCATTAAACTAAGACAGACCTGTAGGGTAAAACTGTTGCAAAACTGGCCCGTAAGCCAGTAAGGAATGATCATCTATTCACACGATGTTATGTTTTACTGGCTTCATAAATTAGATTAAAAATCGGTTCTGTTATAAAGGTGGAAGTTTTTGTGTAAGTAAGTATTTTGTAACTTCTTCACGTGAAACTACTAACAAATAACCGGATATCTAGATTGACATATGGGCAACTTTTTATCCCGATATATATTTAGGAACCCCAGAATCGGGGTTACGTGCGTGAAACCCCGATTCTGGGGTGAAGGGAGTGAAACCACGGGGCGTGTAGCTCAGAGCGTTGCGACGCATACCAACTAATAGGTAAACTGTAGCACTACCTACATACATCCATTTCTGGCTCCTAAATAACGTTCATGGAAGATTTTCCGCCTTAATCCTATGTAAATTGGTGTTTATCAGATTAGTAAATCATCACCAAGCTTAAACATCCAACGACGTGATGTGTTTCGTAATAAACGGATTGTACGTATTTTGGACTTTTGTAAACAATTGCGGTGATGCTTCGTCTCACGACCAAAAGATGGCGTTACGGCTGAGTAATCCTGAATCGCGCTAGTAAAACTTTTCTGAAAAATAGGTAATTTAAGCACTGTCGTCTTCGATGTGGTTTGAACTGCCGGGTAAAAACTATTGCTCGATGGAACCACCATAAATAAATATATAAGAAAGGTAAGAGTATAAAAACGTTTGAAAATTTTCGTGTCACAGTGTTAGTTTGTTCTTCTAATACTTCTCTAAAAAGGATTGACCGATTTTAATGAAATTTTATATGCATATTCAGTACCTAGGTCTGATAATATGCTACTATATCTGTTTTTCATACTCCTAAGTAATAAAGGTTTCCTAACATTCTTACCTTAGGACCCAATAACATTTAATTTTTAGGTTTTGGATTTGAATATAAATTTGTCTATGCGGGATCGGGACTTACGCGGGTAAAACCGCGAGACGCAGCTAGTAATATTACATTGTTATATTAATATTACTACCTTTGTCGGCTTTTTGTGTTACTTTCAGGGAAAAGCCAAATAAAAAACATTTATTTGGTTTTCAAGAAACATTTATTTTGTTCTGACAAACACTTCGAACGGTAGAGCGTTGATAAAATTTTTACCAACATTATAAATCCGAAAGTTCGCTTGTTTGTTCCCTCTTCACGGTCAAGCGGTTAGACCGATTTGGATAAAAATTAGCATGGCGATGGAGACTAACATAGGATTATCCCGATAATCTTGCAGGATCGGGACTTACGCGAGTGAAACCGCTATGAGCAGCTAGTGCTTAAAATAATAAAAGCAACGCGATTAAAACTGAAAAAAATATTATACCTATATTATGATATGAGGCGGTAGTTTACAGTAACTTTTTAGAATGTTAAAATAGGCGAATTACATCTCAGTCAACCTTATCAAAGCCAACTGTAAAGTTGGCGAAAGCTCGGTCGTTTAATAATAATGCCATTAAAAGTAAAACCCGGTACATATTGTGTTTTAAAACGAAAAAAAAGTTTCCTTTATTGACTAAAATCAACACAAGAATTCCAAACTACAGTATAGACCATAAACCTATTATAATAAACTGATACGAGTAGGTACTTACGCAAAATTCCCAAACTCACATACCCAAAATTAGCACTAAACTTAGGTCGCTAAACACTTAATAGCATCTCCTTTAATACCTAAAGTGCTTATTACTTAATCTGTACTCCGAAGTGTCTAGAGTCTTAAGTAAAGTCGGAAGAAGCCGGAGCTACTCTTGGGAAAGTTTTAATGCAACGATGTATGATATTTCCGGAGTCAGAGGCCGAGAAAGTTAGCTTGTAGGTGTTCCGGACTTTTGTTTAGGTTTTATTATGTAAGGATGGTAGATTCTGATGAATGTAATGTAGCATTTTAGACTAGTTTAGAAGCTTACTGTACCTGCCGGTCTTGAATGGTCGTGCGGGTTAAGCAACGCCCCACCTGGCGTGGTTATTACCAGTGATTACCTCAAAGCAGCAATGTACTGCATGGTGCCTGTCATTTTCCACTGTTATCAGACGTCTACTGGATATATAATATGGGGCTGATAACTCTAACACCAGGTGAGCCACACCACTGTACGAAAAAAAGATGAAGAAGTAAAATTAGTCCGTAAAAGGCGACGTTGATAAATAAATAAATATTACAGAACGTTACATACAGCGCAATCAAGCGCCAAACAAGGCTTGTACTATGGATAAATAACACCTTGAAACAAAAAAATATGGCCTTCATAAAATATAGGTATGTCCCCGGCGGGAAACTAAACTCCAACCTTCTGCTTCGCAGTGCTTCCCAGTAGCGCCAAGCGGACTCATCCGTGTTTCGATATCGACTATGGCGGATTGGATAATTTCTTACAATTGTTAAAGCGGAAAATAGTAAGTAAATAAAATAAAGAATAATAAGGCGAAACCTAGTATTTATCTCCCTCAAAGCACTCAATCGAATCATCAAAAAAATCTAAAACGAAAATATGCATTTCAAACTTAAATATCCCCAAGTTGTCATACCTTTTACACTTTCATAACCAGAAGAGATTTCTCAAAGGACGAACGCGATGCAATACCGTCGGTCCAGATAAATGCCAATAGAATCTGTTGATCAGTGAGCAATTACGCGAATCTTGTTACTTCTGCTTTGAACTACCTTTTAGTATTTGTTATTCGAAAGAGGAAAAGGAAAGAAATAACTTTTCAAATTACAAAAAGCATTTGTTATTTGAAATAGCAAAGAGGAAAAGCAAAGATATAACTTTTAAAAGTACTTCTACTACTAATTTTATTCTTAGAAGAAGTTTGTGTAAATGTGGAAATGTTTTTTACGCAGGTCTTCTGTAAAATTAATATACAGTTTTCTTTAGTTTTCGCGGAGTATATATTCGGTTTCAATCGCTTTGCGTTTTATATTTTAGCAATTTTCCAATTTTTAAACGTCTCTTGCTTACGGGTACACAATATAGGTATTTATATAGCATACAGACCAAAAAAGAATTAAGCGAAATCGGTCCAGCCGTTCACGCGTGATGCCGTGTCCACCACCTAATTCATTTTTGTATACATATTATTTTTCAGTGAATTTAATTTCAATTTTTTCAAAAAAGAAGTTCAAATTTCCAAAAGTTGTAGAACAAAAGTTTTTCGTTCAGACTTCTAAAACAAACCCCTTGTTACACCCTGCATAAGAAGAAAAAGATAATAATATTAATTAAACGTAGACATTATACGAGTAGACTAGACTAAGGTGTAATTTGTCATACTCATTATTTTTCAAAAGGATTATTTTGTTTACGAAAACGAGATAATTTTCTAGAGCACCAATTAGGTAAACTGTGGTTCAGTCAGTCGTGTTTTTGGGTTTCATTTCTGATAGCAGTCGTTAGGTCCAGTTAGAGGACTTAGGGTGACTTGAACAATCTAACACTAGGTCACACCACTACACGAAAAGTAGAAGTACATATTAATATTTTTCTTTTACACAAAATATACCAAGCAATCATAGGAACAAATCCATTTTGTGATTATAAGACTGGTTTTGGAACGCCAAGTTGTGTAAAGAGAAAATAATTTTTAATCTCGTCAAAGTGGGTTCAATACATCTCGTTCGGACGCCAACTGTACGAGGTATCGTTAACAGTTACTCTAGAGTTTCCGACGATTTCAAGATGAAGCCGTTATGAGGTTAATATTACGCTTTGTGTACGCAGTCGGTGAAATTAACTAGTGTTCAAAATTGTTGTCAATTAGCAGTGTCCCACTGATGAGGAGCTCATTGGCCAAGCTGCACCTGTCGATCTTGAATGGTCGAGCGGGTTCAGTAATGCTTGGTGCGGTCTTTACCTGGATGGGTGACCGAAAAACTGTGTAACAAAAACCACTTTCTCGAGATCCCCCGTGCTTTGGAAGGCAGTTGGTCCCGGTTCTTAAGTCTGATAGTAGTCGTTAGGTCAAATCAGAGGTCTTAGAGCGACCTGAAAACTTTAACACTAGGTGAACCACAAAACTTCACAAAAAGAAGAAGAAGCGAAAGCACGCAGTTAGTGAAAGTAACTAGTATTCAATTTTTTTATTTATGAGCAGTGTCCCGCTGCTTCAACTATTATGCGATTTCGTTACATCGTAATAAAGAATCACATCTATTACTATTATTTGCAAGAGATTTTCTCCTAACCCTCTTAGAACACCATCCTCCATTTTTTTTGTTTTTTGGACCAGAGATTTAGGCTGGGCGTAGATAGGTACGTCATTAAGTCAGGCAGGACTATAAATTTTTCTAATCGCCAATATTCATACTTACATATAGTCAAGTGGGGGTTAATGCGAGTTTAGGGCAAATGCGGTGATCAATAGTTTACCCGAAATTAATAATCACAGTGATAAAATCGCTAATCATAATAGGAGATATGTATGTATGTTTGTTACTAAATCACGTAAAACCATAACTTGGAATATAGAAAGCTGGAGACCTAGAATAACACATAGGCTTCTTGTTATCTCCACATTCCAGATATTCGCGGGAACAAGACTTAGGCTGTTTTTCCACCAGAGATGTGCTTTGCTACGATGCAATGTATATGATTGGTATCCACCAATCATATTGATTGGTGCACATTGCTTACCGTATTTTCGTAGCGTAGATTTCACATCTTCGCAGCATAGCTGCAAGCACATCTCTGGTGGAAAAGCAGCCTTACGCGAGTGAAACATAAGCGCAGCTAATAAAATATATTATCAAGAGTAAGCCCTTGTCCAGTGCAAAGGTTAGACTCATCGATCAATTACTGCAGCTTGGTTCTCCTTGCCGTAACTATACGTATACTCTGACTGTTGTATTGTTTTGCTAATCTATGTTTCCTGGAACGATGTTTGTTTGTGAGTTAGAAGTTAGAAGAACTGAATAATATGCGAGTAGGTTTGTTTTGTAGTTCTTGAATAAGAACTGTTTATTTATGTGAATCACATGATCACAACATAAAAAATGACACACCAAACTGCTGAAGAAGAAGTAGATCATTAGTAGATCAAGTAATATCGTATTAAATAAACATATTTTAAATACTTACGACTTCGTCTGCGTGGAAATTGTGTATAGGCTGCATAGTTGACTTTTTTGTTAATTACTCGGGTTCTGCTAATTGGATTTCGATGTAAAGTATACTTACCACAAAGTTCCTCGAAAATAAATCTATCTAATATTGAAAACCAGATTTCAATCGGATTAGAAGTTTTAAATTGTAAAAGTAACAAACAGTCAGATATGAATTTTAAAAATTATATAATTTTGTTATATACTACTTTTCCTAAGTCCCCCTTGCCCTCTCTTCCTTTATTATAAGTATCGATATATATATATAACATAACTACATCTGTTTTATTTTAGTTATCCAGCTACCTATATTCCATTTTCAACGCAATGAGCTTTGTATTTTTTGTATGAATGAGTAACAAAGTCACAAACACACATACAAAGTTTCACGTTAATAATATTAGTAAGAAGCAAGATTGCTAAGGTTGAAAAGTTGATAATGCCACATAGAAAGATGGCAAACGATTGTCGATTAACAAAGAAAGACAGACATACTTATACTCCTTACAAAGTGTGCTGAAAGTTAGAAATCGGTAATAGGTAAGTTACACCAGTAAATCGACTGTTCAACTAACAAAAGAAGTACCTTAGAACTTATATTGAGTCACACCAAATCGATTTGAAAGTTGAAAGAATTTTATCTGATTGGATTTTCTTTGTTGTGAACAGTACAATCTTTGCAAATAATAAGATGTTTTTCATGTCTGTTAGTTGTTGATAGTAATAGCAATACCTACCTATTATGTATTATAGTCTAGTATTACGTCCAGTATTTACAGGGCTATGGAGCCCCTGACCTTTAAGAGCTAACACGTAAATTATTTTTATTTAATTTTTTTATTATGCACAATATTACACACAGCGCTATCTAGCTCCAAACTAAGCACTAGGCTTGTAGGATAAAAAGTAGCCTATTTGTTATTCTAGGTCTCCAGCTACCTATTTTTAAAGTTTAATTACAATCAGTTCAGTACTTATTGCGTAAAAGAGTAAAAAAGTCACATACAGCCATACATAGGTACATACAAACTTTCGCTTTTATAATATTAGTAAGATATTGTATTTTTTCTTTGAAAACCATTTTGATTAAACTTGTGAAACACATTATTTTGCCTTGCATATTAGCTACTAACGTCGGACCACTAAAACAAAATATTATTTTGCTAAATAAGGGTAAATAACCGCTTATGCATAGAGGGATAGGTAGATTAGGTAGGTTTATAACCACTCTATGCTCTAGTTCATAAAAGCTTAGAAATTTTACAAAATTATGCAACAAAAATAACAGTGATTTTTTAAAGTTAATACAGTTGAAAACTTCGCTAGTTCTAAGAAACTAATTTAACATTATAATAACTGTGAACGTCTGATATAATTTTAATTAAAGTTTTCCACAAAAAACACATCATAACCTCGCAGACTAGAAACGTTTGTGGACTGAAATATTTGTTACAGTATGAAGTTTTTCAGGTAAATTTATAGCAGCATATTGACTGAAAACTTTAACCTAAAAGCATTTTACAATTTTTTTTATCAATACACACGCAGAAATTGTAAAACAGTTTAATATGATTAGATTGCGATTGCGATTGTTTTGTGTAGGACGTCCTCAGGCACGTTGGGGTGACGATTTGCGCAAGACGGCCGACACAAACTGGATGCGAGAAGCCGAAAATAGATCTAGGTGGCGTGCAATTGGAGAAGCCTATGTCCAGCAGTGGACTGCAACAGGCTGATGCAACAGGTAGTTTGTTCCACTGTAGGCTAAAATACTGCGCCATAAAACAGCATGGATTAAAATTTGCTAGCGCTGTAAAAGTCATCTAAATTATCCTTTAAAAATAAGATAAAAATCTCCTTTAAGGATGGCGTACTAAAATATTTTGTATTTAGAAAATCCGTTCTTACCCAACACCTACGTCCTAAAAGGAACCCGTATGCAAAATTCAGACTCCTACTACTTGTAGTTTCTGAGATTTTTCGATACATTTGTGTGAGTCAGCGATTTTCTCTTTCATTATTATTAGTAGCCCGATAGTACATAGTTTCGTGTCTGCGTTAGCCCTAAAATGAGAGCCTTAATCCTTTCCCCACTTTACAGTGGTTGTTATTTCAGACTGGAATTTTAATTTCAGATATCCGTAATTTTAGAAACGCCTTTAAAATTGTATCTTTTAACTCTAGGTATACTTAAATTAGAAAGAGGTAAAATTTGTTTGTTTGTTGGTTGGTAACGCTCAGAAAATATTGAAGCGATTTCAATAGCTTTAGGTTTTTTTCACAAATTGCTATGCTACAGTAGTAAATTCGTCGAGCAAAAATACAGAGCACAGCTAGTTAATATCTATTTGTCATACCAATAGGTAATGTGGGTGGATGTGTGACTGCCCTTATTAAGGATGGTTCGGTTATGAAATAATATGGAATATCTTGAGGTCGATTTCACACTGGTGTGTTTACAACGCTCTATTTTGGAATCTTCTATTTCAACGCTTCCGATCCACCCCTAGTAGTTGCTAAGTTGACGTAATGTGGTTGTTACCGGTGATTACTTCAAAGCACCAATGTAGAATACGAAATATGTTTTTAGACAGTAAATTCCGAAATATCGGACCCGACCGAACTTTAGTAGATAGTTATCGTACGTTCTGATGAATAAGTTTTTATGTTTTATATTTTATTAGTAACCGGTATGACGTTTTCCAACAGCAAATCAAATCAAAATATTTTGATTCTATATTATAATTATTAGGTACATTTTTTTTTTGAAACGTCAAGTAAGTAAAGTGTCGTGTCTTCGGAACGCGACCTCTAATGAAAAGAAGACACAAGCAACTCATGGGGTTATTTTTTTTGTTTCTTTTTTTTTGCAATGGTCATATGATTCACATTGTCGCATATTGTTAACCCTAAGGGTCCGTCTCCACGAGCGTAGAATCTCGGAGATATTGGGCCCTACCATGATGTCTTATAAGTCGTCGCGTTGTCAAAAAATAAACAAAAACACATCAAATAGGTAATTAAAAAAAAAAAGAAAAACAAACCAAAAAAAACCGTTCAGCTAAAAAAATAAAAAATAAAAACATCAAATATTTAAAAAAAAAAAACTTTCTAAAAAAATATTTTTTAAATTGTTTGTGGTTTTTGAAAGTAGTCGTGGTATATTTTTTATTTTAAACTTTCTTTATTTTTGTAAACGACAAAAGGCCGACAAAGCAACGACAAACGATTACGGTAGCGCGGATTATCTTATTTCTATAAAATTCACCGCCCGCGTTAAGATCGACGTGTGGAGACACGTTCATAGAGATTTTATAAAAATACGTGTATCGCCGCGATTCTAATCGCTCGTGGAGACGATCCCTTAGAACGTTCGCGTCAATTCGACGTCAGTACGAAAGCAGTATAGATGAAAAAGGTATTATTTCGTGTAATATTAACAGTCTGCCGGTTTGGTATTACACATATTAAGTCTAGAAATAACAAAGGAATATTCTCGGATTTTCTCGTAGGACGAGATTATGGGATGGGGAAACTTATTAAGTACGAGCTTAGATTTATTTATGTGGAACGAAAAATATGTTTGATAAATTTCGCTTGGATAAGTACCTACTAAAGCCTAATTCACATTACGAAACAACACCTACCTTAGACCGACAACCGTTGGGGTAAACGAGTTCTAGAGTGGAGACCGCGTCTCGGCAAACGTAGTGTAGGACGTCCTCAGGCACGTTGAAGCGACGATTTGCGCAAGACGGCTGGCGCAAACTGGATGCGAGAAGCCGAAAATAATAGGGGTTAAAGTATGAAATTGCCGTTTTATTGCAATAGGTTCTTTGAATTGACATAGAATCTTCATGGTTTGAGGTTTTCGAATGAAACTTTTTTCAAATGGTTTCTGTGATGTTCTTTTTTTAAAAAATGTGAAACATTTGAATATCGACTTTCAATTGTTTTTGTTATTCAATTTAGACAAGAAAGATGGATACTGCGAAAATTCGAGTGATTTTTGAATACGAGTTCCGACGCGGAACTAACGCGGCAGAAACAGCCCGCAATATCAATGCTGCGTTTGGAGAGGGGTCTACTAATGAACGCACCGTGCGATTTTGGTTTAAACGTTTTTGTGATGGAAATTTCGACTTAAAGAACGAGCCACGAGGAAGACCGCCCACACAGGTGAATAACGATGAATTAAGAGAGATAGTGGAAGCCGATCCTAGTCAAACTACCCAGGAATTAGCGGCATGGTTTAACGTTACCTTACCCACTTTATTTACTCACTTGCGTCAAATCAATAAAATAAAAAAATACGAAAAATGGGTGCCTCATGATTTGACTGATCTGCAGAAAGAAACGCGTGTTGAAACTTGTGTTGCCTTGTTGAACCGGTACAGAAATGAAGGAATATTGGATCGAATTGTAACATGTGATGAAAAGTGGATTCTTTATGATAACCGGAAAAGAAAAATGCAATGGCTGACCCCAGGTCAAATGCCACACAGTGTCCTAAAGCAAAACTTACCAATAAAAAGGTAATGGTAACTGTTTGGTGGTCTCAGCATGGTGTTATTCACTATAGTTTTCTTCGATCTGGTCAAGCAATTACGGCAGATGTCTATTGTGCCGAACTCCGAACCATGTTGACAAAACTAGCAGTAAAACAGCCCCGACTCATGAATCGATCTTCACCATTATTGCTCCACGACAACGCGAGACCTCACACAGCACGAGAAACCATTTTGACCCTTCAGGAACTGCACTTAGAAACCATTCGTCATCCTCCGTATTCACCAGACCTTGCTCCAACGGACTACCATTTTTTTCGTGATTTGGACAATTATCTACGTGACAAGAAGTTTTCTTCCCAGAAGGCAGTACAAAATGCTTTCACACAGTTTGTGCAGTCTAGATCGTCGGAGTTCTATCGCAAAGGCATTAATAACCTTCCCATTAGATGGCAGCAATGTATAGATAATAATGGCAACTATTTTGATTAAATAAATTTGTTAAAAATTTAAAAAATAAACAATTAAGATTTTCAGTACAAATCGGCAATTTCATACTTTAACCCCTAATAGATCTAGGTGGCGTGCAATTGGAGGGACCTATGTCTAGCAGTGGACTGCAACAGGCTGATGATGATGATGATGACCTACCTTAGAGTATACATAAGCAAACTATAGAGCGCGCCTCCATAGGCGTAGAGCACCTGCTTACACTTTACTTTAGTAGGCAAATACATGCAAATACCCATGTATGTGCCTACTGCGCAAAGTGTAAACATATGCTCTATACATAGATATTCAAATGTTGAGGTTGAATAGTGATCCGCGAAACATTTTTACGCCGCGGCACTGAACATTTCACCATAATTATTACTGGAATAAATTCTAACGAGAGAAACAGTCAATTCCCGTAACCCTAAGTGACTGATGACTTCGTTTTTGTCATTTTTGACTGTTCATACCGGTGCTTACAGTTCATACTCGCATACCAGCACTCTATAGCTTGCTTATGTATACTCTAAGACACCTACCCTGATTCAGAATCATAGATAAAAATTTAAACATACACCCCCTTACTCATATAAACGCTAATTAATACGCTGCATAACCATACATCGTTTGTCTTTTACTGTCACATGAAGTTTCAAAGTTGGCAGAGACAAACGTCACATAACTTAGTCATGTGTAAATAATAATTGTTAAGTAAGGGAGACAATTTATTGTCAATTGCATAAAGAAATAGTTAACAAAGAGCTGTCACTTTCAAATAAATAAATATTAGGAGTTCGCCCCGAACTGAGACCTCACGACCCCCTATCTCCCCAACCCCCTACCGATCCGGCTCATCTTCAACTCATCAACTCGGCTCTTCATCAACTCATAAATTCTATTGACCTAAACTACGCGCTTACCAAAATTCATTAAGATCGGAGCTACGATACTCAAGTTATCGTCGAACAAACATAGAAACATACAAAGTTACACAGAAACAAAGATACAAGCGCCAGGCCCGTCTACACTGGACCTCATTCGCTTCGCTCGTTCGGTCAATTACACGATCGAACCTCGTGACGTGCAATAAAAAAAAATAGGCGATATTTTCTTTAGCAATATAAACTAATATTATAAAGAAAAAACGGAAGTAACATGTATGTTTGCATATTGGGGGTAATTTCCGAAACTACTGGACTGATTTCAAAAACTCTTTTATCAATAGAAAGATACAGTATCGAGAAATAACATAGGCTACTGTTGATCCTGATATTCCCACGGGATCAGGACTTAAGCAGGTGAAACCGTGGGACGCAACTAGTAAGAAAAATTCCGGTTTTGCGATTTGCGATGATTTGCGATTTCAACGTCAGCAGTTGGCAACTCCTTGGAGTTAACTAAATATTTATACGTCTATACAGCCTTTCGTTTTCTTACCGTTTGGCAAGCACTTAATTAAGAAGTCCTTTGTAATAATCCTAATTGAATCTCCTTAATTAGAGAGTAATTAAAATTGGGTTTTAATGACAACGTTATGAGATTTGAATTAGCTTATCTCGTTTAGAATACGTAAACTGCTTTTATAAGTAGACTAGTAGCATCGCGCGGTATTACAACTTTCTTTTAAACAAAGTATAATATTTTTGACTAAGGTTTTTTGCGATTTTGCTTAATAAAACACAATATTTACCGGTTTTTACTCGCGTTTTATTGAATAACGTCATTATTATTAACGACCAAGCTGTCGCCAACTTTATAATTGGCTTTTTCAAGGTTGACTGAGATGTAATTCCTCTATTAACATTCTAAAACTCTATCTTTAACCATTTCACAACAGCTATTAAAACCTTCGAAAACCCAGCATGGAAAAAATATTCTTGCTGGAGTTTAGTTTAAGGTTTGGTTATGTCATTGAGGTCATTTGCATCTGGAGTGGACCGGGTAAGCTTAGATTAATTTTTGTTACAATTTTATTATTCTTTCATTTTTTATCCCGCGGTGTCACCTGCATAAGCCCCGTTCTCGCGAGAATATCAGGATAAAAAGTAGCCTGTGTGTTATTCTAGGTCTCCTGCTATTTATATTCTAAGTTTAATATTAGTAGATAGGATAGGATCACTAAAGCCACTTTTCGGCATCGTACTCATGAAACTGATTCTATAACTGATCTTTAACAAAGAATATCACGATCCGTTTGATGCGATGCATACGATGCCGAAAGGTGGACCCAAACTATTAATCGTTGTTCAATATTTATTAATTTTATTTATTTATTTATTGACACACAACAAAAATTGAACATAACACACCCTAATTGAGAGTCATACCTTCGTGTAATTTTCAATTATTAGGGTGTTTTAGACTGTAGCCACCTATATAGATCAAAAGATCTGTGCTTGGATCTATGTCTTTACTTCCATGTAATGTAAATATTTGTGTTTTGTTGTAATGTTGTATGTTGTACAAATAAAGTTATTATCTATCTATCTATCTATCTTGGGTGAACCACCCAAGATAGATAGATAGATAGTTACCCAAGCATATCTTATAGTCAATATATGATATATTACTTAATTGTATTTTCTATCTAACATAATAACAGCATCTTTGATCCTCTTCACAATCGCTAGGGGTGTCGTAGCGGAAGTTTCCGGTACAGTTCCATTCTGAGGGGGACACGCATTCTCCGCCGCGTTTCTTGCATCTTGTTTCTTTTACTGATACTGAAAACATTAAATAAGCATAGGTAGGTATTTATTAGGTATATATCGTGTTCCGACGATGACCATTTAAGCCGAAAGTGTGTTGTTCTAGACGTCTAGGCGAACAACTTTAGTTCTACAACTTTTGAAAATTCGAAGTAAATTTTGAAAATTTTAAGTTACTTGAAAATCAACGAAACGTTTCGCTTCGTCATTCTTTGTTCGGACTGCGAGGGAATGGAATCGGTTGCCTGAGTGTGTCTTCCCGGTGGTATACAACTAGGGGGTCTTCAAGTCGTGAGTGAATAGGTTTCTTCTAGGTAAGCGTGCTAAGCGTCTTAGACCACATCGTCGCTTTCCATCAGGTGAGATAGAGGTCAAGCGTTTACCTATCAACTATGAAAAAAAAAAACCACCTGTTTCTTAGAGTTAAAGTTCATTAACCTTATATCGGACAAAAGACGATTAGTACGTTTTTCTTAAGGCGGCGATAGATGATAAGCGACGGTCCTTGTCCTATTGCATATAAATGAGCGAGATGGAATTGCGTGAAAAATCTACAATTTCTCGTAAAATCAATAATTAACGAAGATTAAAATAATATTTTGAAAAAATGCGATGAAGGGGTTCTAGGTATTGTATTTTCTAATATTATGATGCCTATATGAAAATATAGCGGTTAAGGATTTAGAAGAAAAATTGATTTATTTTGTAAAACAGGGGTAACTTTGCCTGTATAATAGTGGTATTTAAAGTTATTTTTTATTGTTTTTGAAATGAAGGGGACACTTCTTGTATCATGTACAATAACATAATACATTGTATAAAGATCTATTTGATACCGGTTATGAATAAAACCATTCCATCGAAAGGGATTTCACATGAGTCGCGTCCTTAATAAGACTTGATTGTTTTATGCTGGCTGTAGGCATATCGACTAGAAACTTGCGTGTGAACAGATTAGCACGCTGCTTAAATGACGCAGAGACGCGAGTTCGAGCCTCGCTGCAAGTGAATTGTTAAACATGTATTTTTCCTTGAAAATAATTCGAAAAGAAAAGCCTGTTACAGAAATAAAACTAAACAAGACTAAAACCTTACCTCCATGACAACATTCAACACCTTCCTTCTGCTGCTCAGGACACAATCCTTGTTTATCAGAAAGTCGACCTTCAGGGCAGTCGGCTGATATCACGCATAAACCGCCATATTGGATACAAGGCTCTTCTTGTTTGATAGAGTCTAACCTGCAAACTAAAAGGAAAAACAAATAATTCTTCTAATGTTTTCGCGATTTTGCATAATAAAACACTTAAGCGCGATTAAACCAAGTAAATAAAGTGTTTTATTAAAATGAAAAGTTCAAACCTGAGAGGTAAAAGAAAAAGAAGTTAGACATTTCGTAATTTGTTATTATTATAAATTAAAAAATTCATCTTCAAAAAAAAAAACATACAGGACGAATTGAGAACCTCCTCCTTTTTTTGAAGTCGGTTAAAAATTTAGACTTGCGTCTAAGTTTTAAACTCGACTTAGACTCGCGTCTTTGCGTCAGTAGCGCAGCGCCTACCAACTAGGCCACATGAGTTCTTAACTCGAGCGCTGAATTTTAAGAATATGAATGTTTTCCCTAGTCTACTATGTTTTCGACTAAGGCTCGATTGAGACACCGTCTACAGAATTTTGAAGGAATTTTAAGTTTTGAATTTTGAGTGAATTTTTAAAGATAAATTTTCCCTTAAAATATTTCTAGAAGAATTCAAAGTTGAACCTTGCTGAATCAAACTTTACCCTCTTCGCGACCAAAACCATTGTAACCTGGTTGAAACGTCGAGGTAAGAAAATAAACCATAATACGCCATTTAGACCCGGTTAAATGTAATCATATTAAGAAATTGTGTGAATTTAATAAGTTTAAACTTTAGGAAAGAAAGAAAGTAGTCTGCAAGGGCTCCAAAATGTAAGGAAATGCGGTCGATGCAACAATGCCAAAAAAATAATAGCAACGCTATTGAAAAATAAATTTGAAAATATAGCTCAGCTGTGTTAATTTTCCTTTAAACTTCATTATATTTACTACAATTGTGAATACTTATAACGTATCCAAGTATAAACGTTTGGCTGTTAGAGGGGGGTACACAAAACTCTAAAAACTAAAACTAAAAAACACTTTAAAGCTATTTTAAAATATTTCGAAAACGTAACTCTAAAAAAAAAATTCTTCAGTAAAACTCATAATAATTTTAAAAGAGCTATCTTACGATACCCTACACGATGGGGAAAGCAAGAAAAAAAAACAACCCTCATGTTACATGTGGGGGAGGTACCCTTAAAAAGGGTTATTTTTTTTTTTACTGTAGCACTATTTTGGCGTGTACATTATGTATACTCATGCAAAATTTCAGCTTCTTAGTACTAACCGTCTCTGAGCAAAGCCATGGACGGACTATAAGGGTTTCTTGTAGACTGCGAAACCCTAAAAATGAGTTTCAAATCAGACATTGCGAAAACAGAAACTTTTTTTTTTAAATTAAACGGTTTTAAATTACCATGGTTGTTTTTAATACAAATGATAATAAACTAGCAGCGCCCGCGGTTTCACTCGCGTAAGTCCAGTTCCCGTCGCTGCGCAAGCGTAGAAATAGTAGTTTATGTACCGAGGTACTAAAGTCCTGTCTTATATAGCGGGCATCATATTGAATCCAAAGCGTACGAAGGACTCTTGAGAGTTAACTCCCGAGCGCAGCGAGGGTGTCAAAAACTTAACTCCTGAGCGAAGCGAAGGAGTTATGTACCTAGAGTCCTAAGTGAAGCGTGGGATTCAAGCGCCCAAGATAAAGGGCTTTATTACCAAGGTGAATACACATATATACTTTACACATCTACTGCGAGACAATAAAAAAGCTACAAAAATAAGCATTTAACTAACAACAAAACAATAGATTAATGCAACGTGTTTAAATATATATACAGCTCTACATTAATAAAATTTCACAGTTTTACATCAAAATGACGAAACCAAACATCGGCCTCAACTGATGAAAAAAAAAGTTGGGGCTTTATATTAACTAAAACTTTTTGCCTTACCCTTCCGTCGACATAAAAATTGAAGAAAAATAGCCCAGTTTTGTTTTATGTGTTATGTCAAGGTGGCCAGTTCGAAATAGCCGTATGCTACCAGAATCTTAGTTCCATATTTAATTTGAATATGGAACTAAGACTTTACGGAGTTTTGGCGGGAATGCGTTAAGGAGATGTGTTGCTAAATTTTCATTTTTGTGAAACTTAGTTCAAATGCGTGTAAAATGTTTAATTTCGGGGGCATATTAATCAATTTAGTTTCGTGAAGGTGTACAAGTGTAAATAAAAGTGAAAACCGGTGCAAAACATGTACTTTAGCTTAGTGTTTTCTCCAAAGCTCCGTGAACAAACATTGTAAAAAATTGCCCCCTTTTTACAATGATTCCCTCGACTTGACTTTAACTATGACGACTTGACTGTTTTGTTTAATGCAAATAACTTGCAAATATTGATAATACTTGACACTGGCAAATGTCCGACCGAAAGGAAAAGCCATTTTTAAAGAAGAAGAAGAAGAAATTACTTTACACACCTACTGCTCTACAAAGTTGCTTTATTTGACCAAAAAGGTAAACGTTAAACGAGTCTTTATTCCCTAGGTGCATATGCTCATTATGCACCTAAGATAAGATAAGATAAGATAAGATAAAACTTTATTGTACCAAAAGAAACATTTACAATAAAAAAATAAACATAAAAAAAAACAAAATAAATAAATAAACATGACATTAAGAAACATATACTTAAAATTATTTTTATAACTATGGTACAATGGGCGGCCTTATCGCTAAAAGCGATCTCTTCCAGGCAACCTTTGGATGGACAAGAATTGATGGAGGTGATGGGTGGGTTTTTCAATATATTAAATAGAAAGTAAAGGAAAATTAATAAATATCAATAAAATAAAATATAACACAACTATGAATACCAAGTAAATTTAAACATAAGACAAATAGTATCTACGTACCTAAGACACGAATAAACATACTTATATATATAGAACTATACAATAAATATACAAATAAAAGAGTAGGTACAAAGAATGGACAGCTATTTGTGAGACCTACCAGACGCAGAGAGTCTGAGGTAATGGGCATGAACATTTGTTTTAAATATTGACAAAGGTTTTGATTGACGAATAGAAGCGGGCAGAGCATTCCACAATTGCACACCGCGAGCAAGGCATAAACAAGCGAGCAAGACCTAGGGCATAAAGTAATTTAAATTTGGAACTAAGGTTCTGGTAGCATAAGACCATTACGAACTGGCCACCTAGACATAACACATTAAAAAAATAAAAACTGTGCTAATTTTTTCTATTTTCACGGACGGAAGGGTAAAGCAAAAAGTTTTGGTTAGTATAAAGCCCCAACTTATTTTTTTCATCAGCTAAGGCCGATGTGTGGTTTCGTCATTTTAATGTTACATTGTTAAATTTAATTAATATAGAGCTGTCAATATATTTTATATAGGTACGTTGCATTAATCTATTTTTTGTTGTTAGTTCAATGCTTATTTTTGTAGCCCTTTCATTGTCTCGCAGTAGATGTATAAAGTAGAGTATTCACCTCGGTACTAAAGCCTGTCTTTATCTTGGGCGCTTGAATCCCACGCTTCACTCAGGACTCTAGGTACATAACTCCTTCGCTTCGCTCAGAAGTTAAGTTTTTAACGCCCACGCTGCGCTCGGGAGTTAACCCTCTAGAGTCCTTCGTACGCTTTGGATTCAATATGACGCCCGCTATATAAGACAGGACTTTAGTACCTCGGTGCATAAACTACTATTATGCCCTAGGATTATAATGAGCACTTTATGCACCTAGGGAATAAAGGCTCGCTTTACCTTTTTGGTCAATTAAAGTAACTTTGTAGAGTAGTTGGTGTGTAATTAATATTATTAACACTACGTTTGCGTCTTTCAGTGTAAGCGATAGAAGCTCTGCAAAGGGGCATTTTCTCCCCGTCTTTGCAACATTTTTCATAGATGCTCCTATTGGTCGTAGCGCGATGTTATATAGCCTATAATTTCGCGTTTATAATATAAGTATGATCTTTATTTTTAACAACCATGCCTAATGTGTCAATTAAACTCAAGGTTAGTCGTTAGTTTTGTAATGTAAAATAATAAAACAAGTTGAGTACCTAATACACGTGTTAGTAGGCGACACGGAGCGTCCGATTTTACCCGACGACGGCAGAAGGAAGGTTATGTTTTTACAGGTGAATTGTCGCTAATGAAGCTGATATTTACACTCCAGTTCAATTTCAATATTGACTTTGGGTAAAATCTTTAAATTTTTAAACAAACCAATTTAAAATCCTGACTGTATTGAGTTTAACCTAAAAAACTCTAAAATTTAAATCCTGAAGGTACGAAACAAGTGGCAGATTTTTTGCCATATTCACAACAAAATTGCGTAAGCAAAGCGGTTTTTACCCATCTTACTAAAACGCGAAAGTTTGTATGTATGTTTGTGTGTATGTATGTATGTTGGGACTTTGTAACTCTTTCATGTAAACGTAACAGATTGCGATAAAACTTGAAATATAGCTGGCTGAAAACCTGGAATAACTCATAGGCTACTTTTTATCCCGATATTCACGCGGGAACGGGACTTATGCGAGTGAAACCGCGGGGCCAGCTAGTATTGATAAAGTTGCTTCCAGTATCTGATGCGTGACTGCTCCCTAAACCACTGACTATTGCACGCCCCTAGTTTAATAATGTAAATCTTGCTTTAGTTAAGTGAGTAGCGGCTGAATACAAAAACGCTGCTCAAAATTTGAGTTAATATTCAAAAAATAAACAGCTCTCAAACTCAATTTTTTTGTTTTTATTTTAAATTTAAAAGCTGCATAATTACTTTAGTACCCCTCAAATTTGAATGGCGTATAGAACTGGTTTTAACTTACAATCATCATCACAATTTCCTGCCACGAATACGAACAAAAAAGTAAACAGTATGCTTCTCTCCATTTCTTACACGTTCACAGTGCGACGATCACAATGATACTGTCAATGAATTAATTGACAAAAACTCAGTACAATTTGTTGCTAAATTAAAATGAATCATCGAGATATAAGAGTACATACGTGACGTGTTGATAAAGGCAAGTTTATTGACTGAGTAAAATGTGGAAATGTTTTACAAGGAGAAGTGTATTAATAAAAATTCTTCCGTGCCTGAGTTCGACCACATGCCCTCTCGTTTACCAGGCGAGTGCACTAACCATTGCCTCCACTGAAACACATATACGCAGTAAGCAAAGCAGTACGCCACACGGGAACCAGTGTGCGCAAACGAACCAACTATTAGGCTTCGTGTGGCGTAATGTTCAGCGCACTAGCCGGAGAGGCAGGGGAACGGGTTCGAACACCGTCAATGAAGAGTTTCTTCTTGATGCATTTATTGAGCATTTCATGAAAAATTAAATAATATTAGAGTAACATGTTTGTTAATAATAAAAACAAACTTAGAAACCACCGTTTATTTCGTTGTTACAAGGAAAAAGTGAACATGGCGCGAGCGTCGGCTCGCACGGGCGCGCGCGTCTCCTTCTTTCTCCTTCCGACCACAGGAACGCAGTATGTCCGTCCTTGTTACGGGCGCGCGGCGGCATCGGTCGGTGTCGGGCGGCATCGGCTGCGCTCGGCATACCCGTCGCGGTTGGTGTTGCCAGTCGTTTGACACTCGTTTACAATGTTCTTGAAGAACAAAATCATTGTACCATGGTGCCACACCCAGTTGTCTGTGGTGGCTTTGGCTTCAAATAAATTAATTGGCATTTCATCCAATTTTTGTACGTTTTATACAGGGTGATTTTTTTTAATACAATGTTTTTTATTGCGCTGAACTACAGCGCCATAAAAACAAATTGTATTAAAAAATCGTTCATAGAAACCTGAGTGCTATCTAATTTGTTCATGACAGTTACGAAAATTTGTTTACTTGACCTAAGTTACAAATATTCCGTAACACGAGTGAAACCACAGGTTTTTGCTTGTAAGCAAATTCTGCCGCAGTCAATCACAGGTACATACTTTCGAAATATATTTACTCTGAAATATCTCACACCTTCTATTTTTCTTACAAAAAATTTCAGAGACGGTACCTTGAACTAACATGTCAAGGATTTAAAGAATAGTCCATCTCTATAGGTTAAGAGGAATGATTTATTTCATTGATTGTTGAACCGATACTACTGAACCGATTTTAAAAGTTCTAAATGAATGAATGTCATTTATTTGCACGAAATATGGTTACAACAGATGTTGGTATTAACGAGGCTAGTCTATCCAGTGGACGGCTGACAACACTGGAAATTGACAGGAACTTTGCAGTACATAGCTGTTTTGAGGTAATCACTGGTAATACCACTTTACGTCAAAGCAGCAATGTACTGCAAAGTTCTTGTCAATTTTTATTGTCGTCAGCCGTCCACTGAAGAGATAATACAGGTGTGGGTCACTCCAAGGCAGGTGATATTAGTGATTGTGAAGAATTAATGATGATGATGATGATGTGTTTGTTTTTGTGGAGAAAGCACATAGGCTACTTTTTATACCGATATTCATATGCGATCGGGACTTACGCGGGACACAACTGCCTCCATATTATCCATCCTGTGGATGTCTGACAACAGTGGAAATTGACAGGCACTATTCAGTACATTGCTGCTTTGACGTAACGTAGTTATTCTTGGTGATCACCTCAAAGCAGCAATGTACTGCATAGTGCCTGTCATTTTCCACTGTTGTCGGACGTCAACAGATAGATAATATGGGTAGTGGTCTAAAATACGCAGCTCGTAAATCCACCGACACGAGACATCCTAGTTAGTTCAAACAAAAGCCAAGTTTACATTCGTCTGAGTACAAAGTACTTCGAATCTTTACACCACAAAAGGAATACAAATGCACCAATTTCAGTTCGAACTTCACACTGTATTTTTAGATGATATATTCGTATTTTCACCAATGAATTCTGGTCTTTTGAATACGCGTTGTAATACCGAGCTAGGGTAATGTTTTGGTTTCCATTGTTCTTTGCTGTGTACTGTAATGTTTCATGGTTTTCCTGCAAGCTATCTGAATTAAAATGATCTCGAATTGCATGGTAACTAACTATGTATCTATTGTTTTACGTTTTATATTTCATGTCAAAACAATATTGAGCTAGATGTTTCTAAATTAAACAAGATTTTATAGCACAAGTAAAAGGAAAGAACTGAAAAATAAAGTAAGTTAAATTAAATTATGTGAGCTATTAACATCGCTTTCACTGTGTAGGAAAAAACATGGTGATGAAACCCACGCGTAAATAAATAAATAAAATAAATAAATACTGTGACCAACACAAAGCGCCATCTAGCCCCGTGGTAAGCTGCTAAGCTTGTGTTACGGTGACTAGACAACGGATATACTACTTATATTTTTTATATTAAAATCACGCACAAAAGCCCAATAGTAGGGCTAATTGCTGAAACACACAGTTTCCGCAATTAGCGCTACAGGTATGGAACCTCAATAATATTTAATACATAAATACGCCAATGTATTAAATATTATACATACTCGTATATACAAGATGTAACAGGTAAGCCCTTTTAATCCGAAAAGGGGTTGTTCTAGACGTCTAGGCGAACACCTTTTGTTCTACGACTTTTGAAAATTCGAACTTTTTTTTTGAAAATTTTGAGATTTCACAATGTTTCACTGGAAAAACAGCTGTTTTTGAAAATAAAGGTAATTGAAGGTTTGATTGTAGTAGACCAAACTAAATGAAAGAACAACATAAGGTCAATGACCTCGAACTCTAAGAAACAGCTGATTTTCAAGTAAACTTTACACCTAAATTTTTCGAAAAGTACTTCGAATTTTCAAAAGTCGTAGAACAAAAGTTGTTCGCCTAAACGTCTAGAACAACCCCCTTTCGGATTAAAAGGGCTTACCCGTTACATCTTGTATATTCATCTGGTAAATATATTTATAAAATAGAAATAAAACTATAAACAAATTTTAAGATAGGTATTTCTCTACAGACAGAATTATTTTTAAAAAAAGAACAACAAATATTTTCCTTCCGGTCTGCAAAGCATTCTAGACTTGGTGTTATTGTTTCCTCCGCTAAGTTTAAGACATTCAAAGTTGTTATTGTGGTTAAGGCATTGTATTTTAAAGTTGCATACTTTTTTTTTAAATCATAATATGAATTTTCAACGAGCTTTTGGTTGGCTAAGTTGGTAAGTAAGTGCTGAATAGCTGGCATAAATTTAACACCCTTATTTATAAAATACTAGCTGCGCCCCGCGGTTTCACCCGCGCAAGTCGCGATCCCGCGTTGTTCGAACACCTACCTACCGCAATGCAATAATCCACACTTAAACGGACGACCAGGGAAGTACTGATGATGCCAGGCGCGGCAGCGCCTGGCTTCAACAGTACTTCAATGGATTTTTGCACTGCGGTTGGTAGGTGAAGTAAGTTAAAGTTTGTATTTCGTCAGTAAGTGACGATGACGATGACGAAGGATGACGATGACGATGGATGACGATGATGATGATGCCACTCTACATCACTTATCCTACCCCTGTGTCGATTTTCATTCATTGAATGGTTATCACCCGCGTAAGTCCCGATCCTGTGGGATTTTCGGGATCAAAAGTATCCTATGTTACTCTCCATCATTTAAACTATCCCTATGCAAATTTTCATCCAATAAATATTATCACCCGCGTAAGTCCCGATCCCGCGGGATTTTCGGGATCAAAAGTATCCTATGTTACTCTCTATCACTTAAACTATCACTATGCAAATTTTCATCTTATAAATAGTTATCACCTGCGTAAGTCCCGATCCCGCGGTATTTTCGGGATCAAAAGTATCCTATGATACTCTCCATCATTTAAACTATCCCTATGCAAATTTTCATCCATTAATATTATCACCTGCGTAAGTCCCGATCCCGCGGGATTTTCGGGATCAAAAGTATCCTATGTTACTCTCCATCATTTAAACTATCCCTATGCAAATTTTCATCCAAATCGGTCGAGCCGTTTGACCGTGAAGAGGGAACAAACAAACAAACAAACAAACAAACAGATTTTCGGATTTATAATATTAGTAGGATTATTTACACATTGTATTTTAAAGTTGCGAACTCTTTTTTTTAAATCATAATATGAATTTTCAAGGAGCTTTTACTTGGCTAAATTATTAAGTAAGCACTGAATAGCTGGCATGAATTTAACTCCCTTATAATAGGTATAAAATATTATTTACACTTGACTAAGTTATGTGACGTTTGTCTCTGTCGGTCAACTTTGATACTTCATGTGACAGTAAAAGACAAAAGATACATAGTAATGCAGCGCATCAATTAGCGTTTATAAATAAGGGAGTTGATGTTTGTACACATACATTGACATTTTCTCTTGATGTTGCATGTAGTAGCTTCCTAGGTGATTTTCTGAACAGCCCCAGTCTAAGGTCTGTCTAAGGTAGGTTAAAGTTTGGAACCTTTAAAGCCTTGTTTTTACATTAAAAATCTTATATGAAGTATCAAACCCCTCTTTTTTATTGGCTTACCTGATCAATCACCAAGTCACAACTGAAAATGTCAACTACAAACCAGCGGCGATGTTAAAGTAACATGATGTTTATAAACTCTAAGGTTTTCGCGAATTTGCATTATAAAACACAATGGTCTCAAGAGTCTCAGAATAGTCACAATAGCTCGGTCTTTAATAATAATGCCGTTATTAAATAAATCCCGGCCGCGTACCATTGTCGTTTTCTTTAAGAAAAAATTATGTGCGCTATTAAACATCACTCTTACGATAAAAGAAAATATCGTAAGGAAAGCTTTCGCCAACTTAACAGTTGGCTAATTCAAGGTTGGTTGGGTTTAAAAATCATGAATAAAACGCGATTAAACCCGGTAAATAATAGTAGTTTATGCACCGAGGTACTAAAGCCCTGTTTTATATAGCGGGCGTCATATTGAATCCAAAGCATACGCAGGACTCTAGAGAGTTAACTCCCGAGCGGAGCGAGGGTGTTAAAAACTTAACTTCTGAGCGAAGCGAAGGAGTTATGTACCTAGAGTCCTGAGTGAAGCGTGGGATTCAAGCGCCCAAGATAAAGACAGGCTTTATTACCGAGGTAAATACTCTACTTTACACATCTACTGCGAGACAACAAAAAAGTTACAAAACTAAGCATTTAAGTAACAACAAACCAATATATTTATGCAACGTGTATGAAATACATTTACAGCTCTATATTAATTAAATTTAACAATGTTTTCTCAAAATGACGAAACCAAACATCGGCCTCAGCGGATGAAAAAAAAAGTTGAGGCTTTATATTAACTAAAACTTATTCCTTACCCTTCGTCGAAATAAAAATAGACGAATAGCCCAGTTATTAGTTTTTCATGTGTTATGTCTAGGTGGCCAGTTCGAAATGGCCGAATGCTACCAGAACCTTAGTTCCAAATTTAAATTACTTTATGCCCTAATACGCACTTTATGCACCTAGGGAATAAAGACTCGCTTTACGTTGACCTTTTTGGTCCAATAAAGTAACTTTGTAGAGCAGTAGGTGTGTAAAATTTTATTTTCTACTGTTTGGTGATTCGTCTATAATAATAACTTAAATCTATAGGTACTAACCTTAAAGTGGATTCTCTGAGAGCAGTGATTCAATACCAGATTTATTTCGTTTTGGAACAAAGATGACACTCCGTTGAAAGTTAGTAGGTGTGGCGCGTGACTAGAACTTTAAACAATAATGTCATACTGTGGTCTAGGGATTTCTTAGTATTGTTGGGGACTTTATTCTACTAGTATTATACAATTCAATTTGATCTCTTTTTTTTTTTTTTTTTTTTATTCAGTTTACAAAGCAGCTAACAATCATTAAATAAATAATAGCCTTTTCATCTAATTTTAGATGATTTATACAGCACAAGCAACTTTTAATCCATGCTAATTTATGGCGCTGTATGCCCGGGACGTTGTTAGGAGGAGTAGGCTTGCCCAGCACCTATACTACTCTCCCAGCCATGGCCAGAGGAAAGAACTGGTCATTACGTCTGGAGCTAACTGAGCCGTGGATTTCCTCACGTTGTTTTCCTTCACCGTATGAGCGATGTTATTAACGCACATATAACTTTTCCGCAAGGAAAAGACATAAGTGCGCGGGCGGGATTTGAAACCACGACCTTCGGAATGAAAGTCGGGGTATCTACCAATAGACCAACACCGCTCTAATCATTAATTATGTCTACTTTAATACAAATTGTTTCGTACCAGATTGTATTCTTAGATGCAATCATGACAGTGTTGAATGTTTAAAAATTAATTTACTCTATTTTTTTAAGATCTAAATAGCCTTATTAATGAGCGGCGTTGGTCTAGTGGTCGATAACCCGAATTTCATTCCGAAGGTCGTGGTTTCGAATCCCGGCCGCGCACCAATGTCTTTTTTCTTAAGAAAAAATTATTTGCGCTATTAAAATCGTTCTTACAGTGAAGGAAAACATCGTAAGGAAACCCACGGCTTCAAATCACGCACGAAGGCCCAATAGTAGGGCTAATTGCGGAAACATACAGTTAAAAACTTTTAACTTTTTTAACTAGCCTTATATTAATAAACGTGGAGTAAGGTCGGAGCAATTTTACCACGTTTTGTTCCTATCTGTCAACTTTGCAAGTTCTTGTCGCGGAAACAAAGCATATTCTCACTACTCCTTACTTACTACCTTACCTACTTCACGTTTATTAATAAGGCTTAAATAGATTAGATAAATTAATTCTTTACTTTAACACCCCAAATTAAAATTACAATAAAAATTAAGAAACATAAGCAACTTAAAACTAAGTGGCGTAATAGGCGCCTTATCGTTTACAGCTATCTCTTCCAGTCGACCTTCAGTTGAACAAGAAGTGCCTAGTCAGTAACAAAGAGCTCAATATTATAGTGTAAACTTTAAGATTTTCACCAAGAAAACAACATTTCCTATTCATTCGACCTTAAATGTCTTGAGTTATTTCAATATTTACTATACGAAGGTAAAAAAGTACTTACATTTTTATCACAAGATTAATTTGTTTTGTTTAATTTCTCACTCACTGTTATTTATTTTGCAAATACCTGTTTAAATATAATTTATTAAACCGTGCCAGTAAAACCAAGGACTCCATATTTAAAGTATATTCACCTTCACGATAAGTATCCAAATAGATTGTGTTTTGTTTTCATTTTATTTGTTTTCGTTTTTAGTTGAGATACTGGTCAAACGCTCATCTATTGTGGTTAAAAAAGTACTGTCTTATTGATGTGTTTACAGTGAGTGATCACTCTTATTTGTTTTGCAAATACCTGTTTAAAAAGAATTTATTAAACCGTGCCAGTAAAACCAAGGACTTCATACTTAAAGTACTTCACCTTCACGATTAGTATCCAATTAGATTGTGTTTTATTTTATTCGTTTTCGTTTTCAGCTGAGGTACTGGTCAAACGCTCATCTATTGTGGTTAATTACGTGTTTACAATAACTCAAAATATTTCCAGTCGTATTCGACGACTAAATGCCACTTTGACCGGACTTGACCGGTATTATTCGAGAGGATCTCAACTTCCAGTTATTCGAGTCACTCGTACATTCTATATTTGCCCACTACGAGCGTCCATTATCGGCTCGGTTCAGTTTTATTTTAACTTTTTGCAGAAGCTAAGTAAATAAGGCTTTAAAAATAGTCTGTGAAATAGTTTTTATGTTGAAAACCCGATAGGTTTTTATAAAAAGTCCATTACTCTTTTCCCTGAGTCCTAGGTGATCAACAAACGTGGCAACGCGACGCTATGTGAAGCGATGCGAAAATACAATTCAAATATCTTTCTTATTGAAAAATAATAATTGTGATCGGATTTCAAACGGTCAAGATATTAGGTAAAAGAACAAAAATAAACATAATATCTACATTATTTTAATAAAGTTTTCTTTTCATTATTAAGTACTAGCTGCGGCCCGCGTAAGTCCTGTTCCCGCGGGAGAATCGGGATAAAAAGTAGCCTATGTGTAAATCCCTGGCCGCCTACCATCCCAGGCCAGAGGGGACCCCCACTCACCGGGCTGCTCTCCCCCGAGAGTAGCCCGACGGTCTTAGTAAGATTTCGCCTTGTAAAAAAAGGGTTTCCAGCAACCTATATTCTAAGTTTCATTGATTGATTGATTCATTAACACTTTATTGTACCAAAGACACAAATAACAACAAATTAGACATATAAAAACTGCAATCGGTTCAGTAGTTTTTGCGTGATTGAGTAACAAACAAACATATACACATACTCACAAACTTTCAGCTTCATAATTAGTAGGATAGGATAGGTAGGATAATTTTCGCGCCATTATTTGGATAGTATAATGAAATATTTGAAAGGAAAAATTCATCTTCAAAAATTCACTTGCGGCGAATTCACATTCACCTTAAACCGCTCGGCCACTTGCGTGGCCGAGCGGTTTAAGGCACTGGGGTACTGATCCAGGGACGCGAGTTCAAATCTCGCCGCAAGTGAATTTTGGAAGATGAATTTTTCCTTTCAAATATTTCTAGTAAATATGCCTTGAGCAATAAAAACAAATTTGCGAAATATTTTAGTATAATGAATGTATTTTATAGTAAATGTCAATTAAATAGGTCAAACTAAAATTAAGTATAAAAACAAATACTTATATCTAATCGAATAAACCGCATCTGATAGCAACCGGCGCAAAGGAGCCGATGATACTAACTGCATTACCTTTATTACTCTAGGTACTTGCATTATTTTCATTCCGATATGTTTTTTCGGATAACCTAGATAAAGCGAAGCGAATTTTCAGCCTCCAGCTCCTCGACTCTCCAGTCATGTTAAGAACCATCGATTTGATGCCGGAGAATCTGGATTAATAATCACCCCCTTTTTTGGATGTCGTTAAAATATAGTTACATTTTACAGGGTCTCAATCGCGTTTTATGTTCTTACCTTGACGTTTCAACCGTTACAATGGTCTTGGTCGCTAGGGGATACGCAACTTAGGTAACTATGTTAACAAATCGTGTGACTTTAAAAAGTTTGTTAGTTGGTTAAAATATAGTCGTTGCATGTAATTGTTGGCTACGTTGTCGCGTGAATAAAATATGTCTGTCTGATGAGAAGTATTGTCGCCATTTGTAGTACTAGCTGCGCCCCGCGGTTTCACTCGCGTAAGTCCCGTTCCCGCGGGAATAACGGGATAAAAAGTAGCCTATGTGTCAATCCAGGTCCCCAGCTACCTATATTCCAAGTTTCATCGCAATCGGTTCTGTAGTTTTTGCGTGAAAGAGTAACAACCTCACATACATACATACAAACTTTCGCGTTTATAATATTAGTAAGAAGGAAGAAGAATAAGATATCCGTTGTCTAGTACCCACAGTATGTACAAGCCTAGTGCTTAGTTTGGGGGCTAGATAGCGCTGTGTGTAAAGTCGTGCAATATTTATTTATTTATGTAATCGCGTCTCGTACTTCACCTAGGACAACAATTTAGAATAATAGTTTTAAAATCAAATATTCGTGTGCAAAATCAAAGCTTAATGTGCATTTCTGAAAAAAACCGATATAAACAAAAAAATATTGATTCCAATTTCATATAAATTAAAATATATAGAAAGACTATGCGAAAATATAGCACATTAAAAATATGGCATAATTTACCTTAATCTATTTAAAAGACTTTTTTTTAAACTAACTAATTTTAAGACTTTTAGTATGTTTGTCCTAATCAAGTCCCCGAGTCATAATTTATGGTTTCGGGTTTTCCTTTTTGTATCCTATAATTTCATTCTAACGATAAAGTTCTCTTGCGCACCTTTTTGTAATACTACAAGATAGGAGAACTCTCACTTGTTTTCCGGTAAATTTAATTTGTATGGAACCTGAGTAACTGCAACAATTACCAAGGTAGTTAGGTACTAGGTAAACTATAGATTTTCGACGTGAACAACATAAATAAAACATAATTCCTACTGCTATAATCTTGAAACGCGTTTATTTATAGCCCTAATAGAGGCTTAAAGTCAAATTCAAAGAAAATGTTAATCAAAAACAATTCATCATTCCAGAATAAACTAGGTAAACTTTTTACAGAGCTCTCAATATTTGGAGAACAAAGAGCTATTGTAAGTTTGACGTAAAGTGAAGGTAGGGAGCGTTCCAGATAAGTTTGCGCGTGGTTACAATCGGAACTAATCGCTGCCCTAGAGTATCGTTGAATTTAGTTACGAAATGTTTGGCAGTGGCACCCCCAGTCACGCGCAGACTTATCTGGTACGCACTGTACATCTAGGGCCTATTTCAAACTAGTAGATAGTAATTAATCTTAATACTTAGGAGAGGTTTCTGATAGTTTTGATTGCGCCTGTAGGCTGTTTATTCAAGAGGCAGGTATTATTGGAACTTTTTTTAATACTAATTCACAGCTATTGACCTACTGGAAAATTAAATGCTACATCTCGTATAGAAAAAAGGAAGCGACTGATGTGACTCGAGCTGAAATCCCTTCCGATTGATACATGATACAAGAGGTGCCCCCTTCATTTCAAAAACAACAAAAAATTACTTTAAATACCACTATTATACAGCAGGCAAAGTTACCCCTATGTTTTCCAAAATAAAACAATTTTTAATAAAACACTTTATTTATCCGGTTTTATCGCGTTTTTATTCATTATTTAATTTAAATAATGAATAAAAACATTATTTAAATAATGAATAAAAACGCGATAAAACCGGATAAATAAAGTGTTTTATTATGCAAATTCGCGAAAACCATAGAAGAAATTAAAACAATTTTTCTTTTAGAACCTTAACCGCTATATTTTCTAGGCATCATAATATCATCCGTGGCCTAATTCCAGGTATTGTTTTTCTACAATACCTAGAATTAGGCCACGGATGTATGGAAATTGTAAAAAAGGCGTTGGGACGGATCCCCAGAGATGCAGGTTCATGTCCTGTCGGGTGCGAAAAATTTTTGGAAAGCATTTCTTTAAGTATAGTCAGCCAAGTGTAGGAAACACTTAAAAAAATACATCAAAAACATTGAATGTTCTCAGAATAGATTATTATTCCAGTCTTTCAAAAAGATAAACACATTATTATCCAATAAATATCCGAAAGATAACCCGTATCAAAGTTGCTCAGTTGTGAGCGGTTATCAACCTTACACTCCGAGCGGTTAGGATAATTGATTTGGGTACCGCGTCAAGCTTCGAACTCGTGGATATTGTTGGTATTGACATTTATGGACAGATTTCAGTCCCTCAATTTAAAGTTCAATACCAAGGGAATAGGTCTGAAGCTCTGGGATGATTGTTTGAGGCATGTATTTATCTCCGAAAGGAAGTTCCAGTCCGTTTTTCCATGTCAGACGATCTAACAATTCTAAAAATAAAATCTAATTTTTCGGGTTTTAATTGCGTTGCTTTGAATCGGAAGAACTGCTTCAATGTTAATCCAGCATAGCGAAAACAAAAGAAAATCTACCAACTATTCCTTATTTCTCTACAATATTATCATGTTATTGATGACGAAACGAAAAGTTTCCAGTCACCATGTAACAAAATCGAGGGTTGCCAATATGCCACGGAACTCCATTATCTGATATCCAGGCGAACTGATAAACGACATCGGTTCACGGTAGCACCCGTCACTCGAACCAAACGTATTGCATTGTCCTTCTTTATTCGTACTGCGAGAGAATGGAATCAGTTGCCTGAGTATGTCTTCCCGGATGTCTACAACTTGGGGGTCTTCAAGTTACGAGTGAACAGGTATCTCCTAGGTAAGCGTGCAACATCTTAGACGCTTCGTCTCATCGTCGCTTTCGGTTTTAGGTAAGATAGAGGTCAAACGCTTACCTATCAATTATAAAAAAAAACACTACGTCTTTTTTTTACGATTTTTACTTAATTATGGAGGACTGCATTTTTTTTTTCTAGACCTATAACAGCGATTTTTTTTTGTCAACAACACGGAATGTTGCCACAGAACGCGGGATGCTAAAGATCATGTAAACTAGTGATGCAACACTTTTGATGTGAAACATCTATAGGCGGGGTAAATTTTGACGTGGCGCGAGACCTCGGCGAGCCTATATGAAAACACTAGCTGCGCCCCGCTGTTTCACCCGCGTAAGTTCCGTTCCCGCTGGAATATCGGGATAACATGTAGCCTATGTGTTATTCCCGGTTTACAACTATTTATATTTCAAGTTTCATCGCAATGCCTTCAGTAGTTTTTGCGTGAAAGAGTAAAAAAGTCACATAGATGCTTACATACAAACTTTCGCGTTTATAATATTAGTAAGAAGTGATAAAAGAAGTAAGAAATAAGATTATTAAAACTAAGGGTCTAGTTCGTGTTTGTAAATAAGTTAGTTTTCAATTACCTTAACGTTTCGGCAAACGGGGTACATACCGGCCTTGGTCGCGAAAAGAAACTTAGGCAAGTTAGGGATGATTTATATTAGACCGTCACGAGCGCCGGCCGGGTCCGAGTTTCGTTGTACATTGCACGGCCGCCACTTGATTGCAACATACCGATCAACTGCTCGCCGAGTAATGAATAACGAAGCTCGTGCTAATGACGGTCTAATATAAATCATCTCTTAAAGGTGGTGGAAGACATCACCATTTTTAACTAAGTTTCCTGTAGTTCTAATAAAAGTGGAGACACAAGAGCAGGAAACAGCACCCCGGGCTCCCAAGAGGAATAATACAACAAGGAACCCAATGAATTGTTTCTAGTGGCTTCTTCACATCAGAGGGCGCGTTCCGAAGCCACACTAAAATCATTCGATTTTTAAGACGTATCTAAATGATCTTGTATGTACCAATATTTAACATCGCTCGCTCGGATGATGATCAACTATACGGTTGCCAATCGCTGACGACCAAAATTCGCAAGTCTAAACTCCCTTACAAATTGAAACTATCTCAGTCTACTTCATCATTGTATTAAGTTAACAAAATGGAGGGTACTTAGCACAAAACACAAAATTAAGTTTCTGATGAAGCTAACAAGAGAGAGTATTAGCACGATAATGTTGTAGTTAATGTAGCAATTTGATGGTAATGAGCAGTGTGTTTGGGCTTACAACTTGTTAGAAGTAAATGTTTATGTAAGCTAATTACGAATTTATAATGGGGGCAGCGGTTAGTTGAGTAGAGTCCTTGAATGTCTTGAGGTGAGTGGTGTAGAAGGAATGTCAAATATAATCCCAATGATATTACGAGTATAAATACGAGTATAAATGCGAAAGTTAAGATGTTTGTTTATTTGTGTTTCAATCACGCATTTATAAGCTACTGAAATGACTGCGATGGAGCTTGTTATTTAATCCAAGTAAAAATGGGGTGTTGAAATTACTGGAAAAAATAAAGGCAGTTACAGTTTCCATTGTATTAAATCAAACTAAAATGAAATGACAACACGAGATCAATGACCTCTAACTCTGAGAAACAGTGATTTCTAAGTAAACTTTAAACTTAAAATTTTCGAAAACTACTTTGAATTCCTGAGCCTGAGCGAGCTACTTTTGCTCTACAACTTTTGGAAGTTGTAGAGCAAAAGTAGCTCGCTCAGGCCTCTAGAACAACCCAAGCTCTCATCTACGTGGAATCTGGTAATAGGAATGTGCAAGTGTCGCGGAAAAACTCCAATCGTGTCTTCGGATGCCGTGAATGTAGTGTGTCGCGCCCCTTAGTTTTCGTGTGGTGTAAAATGTTTATTGAAAAGCAATTTTTCCACCTTAATTTATTTTATGAAAATAGTGCTTCCAAGAACAACTGATTTACGTGATCTAAAGCCACGGTGTTAGTATTTTTGTTTATTTTCCGCTAGATTAAAATATTTTGTTTATTAAAGTTAAACGATCAGGAGCATCAAACCTAAAAATGGCGGCTCAATCACTCCTAACTTAGGAGAATAGTGTCGTGCTTCCAACTGTGAAACTTTAACAAACAATATGTTTTAATTTAGCGAAAATAAAACGAAAATACTAACACAGTGGCTTTAGATCACGTAGACCTATTGAATAATCTGTAATTCTCTTGTTTTAGGAATGAAAAAAAATCGTAAAGTTGTTTGAAGTGCAAAATGTGCAAAAAAATCTGTGGAACATAGCTGGTCCATTTTGAATAGTCTTTTTTTGCTTAGTGTAATAACGTTTTAGTCCTGAACATTGCTAAATGGAGTTGGTTTGCGCCGTATCTATCTATCTACCTATATCTTTAACCAGCTGCGCCCCGCGGTTTCACCCGCGTTAGTCCCGATCCCGCCGGATTATCCATATCAAAAGTATGTTACTCTCCATTACTTAAACTAGATAGGTTCATTCAAATTGGTGGAATCATTTGACGTGATGAAGAAACAAACATTCAAACGACCTTTTAGATTTATAATTTTACAAGCTGCGCCCACTGTTCCACCCGTGTAAGTCCCGTTCTCAAAGAAATATCGGGATAAATGGTAGGTTCTGTGTTATTCCTGGTCTTCAGCTACCTATATTTCACGTTTCATCTCAATCGATGCAGTAGTTTTTGCGTGATTGAATAACAAAGTCACCTACATAATTTACATACATACTAACTTTCGCGTTTATAATATTAGTAAGATGTACCTAAAATGTTATATTATTAAGATATTCATATTATATAAGAATCGACTTCATATATTTAATCGAACAATACTTATACTCCCTAGTCACGTTTTCAATCTATTTTCATAAATTCTTATGTTTTTCTTGATAAAAATATATGGGAGTTTGGTAACGAATTATTTGTGTATGTAAATTGGAAATCGGTTAGCGTGATTGGTTGTTTTCAAAAATAAAAGCTTTCTAGTATAGCTGTTGTTTTGGTTGGTTTAGAGTAGGAATATAGACTTTCCCCATGTTTATTAAAGTTATCTAAAAACGTAGGCCCCACAGTTACCTATTAATAAACGTGGAGTAAGGTCGGAGTAGTAACAATATGCTGTGTCTTTTTCCGTAGCAAGAACGTTCAAAGTCTACAGACAGAAACAAAAACCGGGATAATTAACTGCACCGACCTTACTACCCCTCTAAATAAACCCCCAGCGACCAAGATCATTGTAACATGGTTAAAACGTCGAGGTAAGAGAATTTGAAAATAATAATACGTGAATAAGACCCGGAAAAAACATTATGAGTTCAAATCGTGTGTGTTTAAAATGTTTATTAGGCTAATTAATGTTTATTACAAGTTCGACCAAATTTAAAAATCAATGTTTTTTTTTATTTAAAACATTCGTTTATTCTAAAATAAATGGTTCATGGTTATAAATATATACATAAGTACAAATGATTGGAACTATGGAAAATGGCAATTTTCTCGAAGAGAATAGCTAGTTATGTATACTTTAGTTTAAAATAAAACCAGACTAAAAACCGAACTTTAAAATCTACTTGCACAAGCAGCACCTAAACTTCAATATTCTCTAACTAATTAACTATTAAGAAACTGTTGAGAATTATTTCAATGGTCTTACATTTTATGTGGCGTTTCAGTACATTAATCCATAAAAAGTTAAGAATTTTAAAAGAGGCTTAATAAATCGTTTTTAGATAATTTTGAACAAATATTTTTAAGTTATAATAATTTCATTTAACCCACATAAAGAATCGAAGAAGTTTTGTAAACAGTTTAATTTTGTTAAAAATCGACACCAAATTAGTAAAATTACAAAATTTATGACAAGATTTTTTAAAATTTAAAATAAAAATGGTCCAAACCCACCGTTATTAAAAAGAGACTGTCATTATCAATCACAAAAAGCTCGAGGAGACTCATTTCGGTTTGATAATCCGCTTGTGGATGTAGCAGTTTTTGTTGCGACTCCGGTCCGCAAAGAATACTTTTGGTGAACAGAAACGACACTCGAAACAATACAATCATGTACATACAAAACAATCGATGTATTTAACCACACAGTTTGAGGTGAGACTAATTTTCTAATGATGGTTTTTTTAAACCCGAGAGGCGTTGATGTACGGATAATGAATAGTGTCACTAACACTAATGAATTTTATATGCTGCATACAATGGATGGTGCTTTATGCACGCTGCACATTGGAGCTATGTGGAAGTACTCGGATGTCAGGACTAAAGACATTATTTCGAGTTACCAACAATAATTGAATCCGAAATATTCTTAAATTTTATCAAAATTTTTGAAATTGCTACCTCTCATTCATAGTTTAAGAATTTTGAATGTCTTGTAATTCAAATTTAAAATATATTTACTCAACAAGATTTCACAAGACCGTTTTAAATCGTTAGCAATTAGTGTCTTTGGAACCCGACTGTCAATGAGAAGATGAGACAAGAAATTAATGTTTCTTTCGATGCAATTTTCCATTGTTGTATGTGACTCACAATATCGCAAGTAAATTCGCTATGTATTAGTGTAACATCTACATTTTTGTATTCAATGACATCATTTTCCTTACAACGTTGTGCCCGCACCAAAGAAATTTTCTGAAGATTCACCCTCATTCCATATCACGTCCCCTTTTATCTTTTTTACTCGTTCTTTCTTAAAGGATATTTTTTATATGATTTAGGATAAAATACTTTTCGTTCTAATTCAAGAGAAAGTAAGTTATAATCACATTTTTTGAAGTAGGTACTTAAGTACAGAGACCCTTTATGTCGAGGGTTTCCATTGGGTCTTTTAATTTGGCCCAATTGTCATTTATATTGAATGGGAATTTCTTGTTTTCTGGCAGCGCAGCGTTGAGTCAAAGATTATATACTTACTCATAAATGAAGCGTTGTAATTGTATACCTATTTATTTTGTTTTTAAACAGAACGAACAATATGCACCTTAAAACTATGCTTATTCTTATTCTTTCTTTCTTACTTTTTATTATTAGACTTATAGCCGTATTGACAAACGATTCTATACGTAGCTTATTGCTTTCTCGTGATCTTGTGAGTGAGAATCAACGTCAGTAAAAATGTGACAAGAGTCGAGTCCAAGCATAGGGTTGTTTGTAAATATGGGTCTAAGGGACCGCGCGTCGTCGCGTCTCCACGAGAGCGTTTGAATCTTATTTCTATATAACGCACCGCTTTAACATCGCCGTGTGGAGACACGTTCATAGAGACTGTATAGAAATAAGTGGCTCGACGATAATATCGCCGCGATTCTAACGCTCGTAGAGACGATCCCTTAGTGTCTCTAGCTATATCTGTCAGGATCGAGTATGTTTTTTTTTGTTCCGATTTAACCATTTTCATATCTTTATTAAGAAACGTGGAGTTAAAGTGGGGTAATGAGAAGTAGCTTCGTGACAAGAACTTTCAAAGTTGACAGACAGAAAAAAAATTAGTAAAATTACTCCGACCGTACTCCACATTTATTATTAAGGTTATTATATTATGATATAAGTAAGTACTTAGTTATTTATTTACAACGAGTATATTATTATCTCCTTAACTCAAAGTTTATTAAGAAAACTTTAATTACAACTTAAAACAGAGCTTATCTGTATATTAAGTTAAATCTTCTTAGAGCTAAATATAAAATCTCTGAAGACCTATTAAACCCACTTTCGCAGTTTGTTAGCTAGTATCTAAGGGTTATTGCATAGACAAATGTTATAATGAACCACAATATTCACCGGGTTTTACTCGCGTTTTACCTATTAAAGGCATTGTTACAATGTACCTAATTTCGACGACCTCTGTGGCGCGTCGGGCGAACGCTTGGCTGCAATGCAGAAGGTTGCGGGTTCGATTCCCGCTGGGTGCAAATATTTATGCTTAAAAATAAATATTTGTATCTGGTCTGGGCGTATTTCTATGTATAATATGTATGTATTTACCAAAAGAAAAATAAATATAAGTAGTATATCCGTTATCTAGTCACTGTAACACAAGCTTAGCAGCTTACCACGGGGCTAGATGGCGCTGTGTGTTCGTCACAGGATTTATTTATTTATTTATTATTTACCTACGCTTTGCTAACTTTACAGTCAGCCTTTCCAAGATGTAATTCGTCTATTCAACAAAAAATAAATAAAGAAGAAGGAAAATAAAAAAGGCGATTCCCGCCAGGGACATCCTGAGCATAAGCTTTGAACCTAGATTGCATTATTTATTTATTTTTAAGTTTAGGATTGAAATTCTAAATAATGCATTTTTGACCCAAGTACTAAGTACCAAACGGGTCAAAAATTGGAATACCGTTTTTGATCTATGTTTTTTCTAACAAAGTTTAAACATATTCCAACCTATTTTCGTAATGTAAGATGGGTTAGGAAAGGCCATCAACTTCAACCATCAAGTGAACTATCCGTTAGGTCATTCAGTCAATCCAGCCCACTATTTTCCCTACACACAAACCCTATTCTAATACTTAATCTATATGCACATGTTGTGAATTTTAAACATCTCTTGACGTAGAGACGTTCGTCAAAGTGTTCCATTTATCGCCCACTGGCTTCATTTAACATTGAAGGGGTTACTTAGGTTTTAAAACGTCAAGATGGTTGCTAAATTGTGCATTTGTGGGAATTATGCAGTGGAGCAGAGTTATGTTACAATGATGGCTTATATCTGTGGCAGACGCAAACGGTTGTCAACTCTTTAACATTGGGCCAACTTGGGTTGTGAAGGTAGCTTAGGCACAGTACATAGAAGGAGCAGTATGGAAACTGCACGCACACGTGCACACTTCACCGCGAAACCTCCTTAGGGGTCTCGTCGATGAGTGAACCGTTTCCGACCTTTTGGTGGTAGTTTTCATACTGATGTGCCCCTTCAGGCCTCAGCCTTTCTATGTAAAAGGCATAGAAAGGCTGGGAGCAAAAGACCAATGCGAGAGGCCAATTTGATTTATTTCTAGTAATATTCTTGAACTTAACTGAACATCAAAATATAATAGCTTTTAATTAGAACTTACAGCTACTTACTAAGCGTCTTTGAGCTCCGCCGCAAAAAGACAAACGGAAATGACGAAACTGACATTAAAATTATTATTCAAGGACGCAGACCGCGAGTTCGAGCCTTGCCGCAACTGAATTTTTGAAGGTGTTTTTTTATTAAAAAAACCTATTAAAATCCTAGAGCATAAAAATAAATATAGATAGTTTTTACTTGGCACAAAGAATAAGCATTGCAATTCAGCATGGCAATGCGGCCAGCATTTTGGGCTCGCTGCCAAATTATGAAAACTTAGATTTGTTTGAATAAGTTTCTAAGTATTGTAACTATGTTTTTTAGTAAGTAGTAGGTATTAAATTTCTTTTCACAAGCCCTAATTAGCACAACTTGACCTTTTTCAAACAATACGTCTAAAAACAAGAAAATGAAACCTAACACAGGTAATTTAATAATAAAAAGGAACAAAGGGAGTATTTCTGGTTCAGAAATCTTTCTCAAAATTTGTTCGAAGAGGCTTTTCAATTTGTAATACACTTTGTAGTTCGTTCTTTTCGTACTTACTAATAAAATGAAGGTCCATGTAGAAATATTTTAAAGAAAAAATATATCTACAAACAAAAAACACAACGCAAGGCAAGAATCGAACTCGCATCTCTCTATTTTATGACGAGCGACTTTACATTCGTCTACCGGTTTCTCACGCAGTAAATATTTCTTTAAACAAATAAAATAAATGTTGCCGAACACAGCGCAATCTACCCTCAAGTTAAGCAACCAGGTTTATACTATAGGTAATAAACAACTGATAGAGATACTACACTGAAAAAAATAATGGCAAAACAAGTAACAATCTTGCTTGTTTAGAAAAAAAGTCATTGATTCATTCAAAAAAATATCAAAAACAACAATTTGCGGTTTGTTGCCTCAATAAAGCTAAAATGATTGAATATCTAATAAGATGAATGTGTTGAATTAAATATGTTCACTTTGTCAATGTAGTATCCCATCATCAATTTATTCAGATTTATCAAGTTGCTTTATTATTACCACACATTTACAATAGTTAATCTAAAAAAGATTTTTATTAATTTAAATTAAAACATATCTAAATCAAATATTATAAAACTTTTGATTTCATAGTTTCTTAAATTCATAATATCACTCAACTTATTAAGAACGAAAAAGTGCCTATTTGAAAGAATTAGCTAAGTAGTTAATTCTAATAACTTTTTTGATGGAGAATTTATTTATTAATTGTAAGTAAGTATAAATAGGAAATACAATGTCAAAATATAAATTATTACAATATAATAAAACTAAAAGTACAAAAATAAAAATAAAACTTACTAAAAACTAACTAAAACTAATTTACCTTAAAAAAAACACTAAAAGAAAAATACACGAATACAGGAAAAATTAAAGAAAAACCTAAACCACTATAAAATATAATTATAAAATACAAACCCGCGCTACATATAAAATATGTCGTCAAGGGGATCCGCACGAGGCATCGTCCCCAAAAGACTGGCAACATTCCCCCTCTGAATGGCCAAGCTGACCCTCTGAGCGAGAAAGCTACCAGCCCTTCGGTCACCAGACACCTCGTTAAGACGCGCACCTAAATCACGTAGGAAAGCACCAGCTTCGGGTCCCCAAGGCCCCAAAGTTTCCACGCCTATCGGGACGAAAGTAAACCGGTCCACCAGTTCGGAATATTTCACCGACTTAAAAGACTCGGCATGCGCCGCCGCCGCACCCGCCTGATTGGATGTAGACCGAACATGGGAAGCCGCCAAAGTGTCTACGCAAGTGGCATCCCATACCAAGCATTTCCCCCGACTCCAAGGAATTAATGTCAGGCCATCGGGTCTCCTGCCATCGGAGCGAACAATCCCGTTTGGTTCTAAAACTGCCGGAATGTTCGCCGAGGCAAGGGCCCGACGGATAACATCATTTAGAGCGGCATGACGAGGGATGCGACCAGCACTACGCTGACAAGACAGACCATGGTATCCCAAACCAACCACAGAACCACCACAACGACACGTATGCGGCTGCACTACCATAGCTCCGAGTCGAAGACCAATCGCCAAAGACAGAGACACGTCATCCAAAAAAGTTCCAATATGCGGCGAAGGGAGTGCATTGAGCCACAACCCCGACTCCCGCCGAAATGACGCCAGAAGCCGAGCCCGATCAGGTGGACCCGCGCTGGAACTAAGTAGATCCTGTTGTACCTGGATGCAAAGTAAATCGTCCCACTGCCTTTGCGACGAAACGCAGGAAGGCATCGCAGAACAAACAGCGGACCACTCAGACTTGGCCCCTGACAAGTGAATGATCTCAACCGCCCCTAGCGAAGGACTCAGGATGGCATCGACAAGCTTGCTGCAGCTATGAGCGGACGATAAAAAAGCCGGCAAAGCCACCGACGCCACCCCACGCACCCCAATACCTCCATGACGCACCGGGAGGGACGCCTGGATTCGAGCCTTATCCTTCAGTGGGACGTTAAGAATCAAAGACAAAATCTCTCCAATGCATACATCCACATCACGTAATAAACCCTGAAAGCTCCAAAAGTGGGAGCAGCGTAAGACATACGTGAACCGTGGGACAAATAAACAGAACCTTATGATACTCAAAGCATAATGTGCGCTCACCCTCCGAAGGCGTTCGGAACACTCTTTAAAATTCTGAATTTGTTCCGAGACGAAACTTGGGAAAGAAGCATCCAGAAGAGGAGCACCCAGCAACCTTAAACTCTCTTCAGTGGCCAGCCGAATACCGGGAGCCACGGCTGTGAAACTAGAAACGACCTTTTGCCTGACCAAATCCGAGATAGAGGGGTGAATATAAAGCTCACACTTTGAAAAATTTAGCTCCGACCCAATTGCAGAAAAATTAAGAATCAAGTTCTTCAAATCCTCAAGAACAGTATCCGGACTACCACCAATCGATCCATCATCCAAATACCACAGATTAAAATCCGACCTCAAGGCCGAAATAACAGTATGGATACCCAGGCTGAAAATGGCTGGGCCCAAAGGATCACCCTGTTGACACCCGACTGCCGAAAACATAACATGTCCTCTGTAAGTCAGTCTTGATGGGCGATGGTAGCTCTGCCAGAGATAAGGAAACAACTCTGGCAAGTGCTGCCCTACTTCCTTTAGCATGCACCCCCGATCTAAGGAATTGAAAGCATTTTTGACATCTACCTTCAAAAATACTTTATGCCCAGGTGATTCCAGAAAGGTGCGAGCCGCATGAACCGCCGCCTCACAACCCCCCTTAGAACCAAAGCCTACCTGTAGGGGCTGCAACTTAGCACCCAGAGAAAGCGAGACCATCCTGACAGCGACCTTCGAAGACAAACGTCTAAAAGTCATGCCCACTGCAATGGGCCTGATACCCCCATCCTTTTTATCCAACGCACACAAATTAGCTCCGTACAATACATCTAGGACCTCCTCGGTAACCCTGCCTCTTAACATGAGTTCAACCAGAGACGAAATGCTTAATGTCAAATCTCTGCCCACGTCACCCGCCGACAGGCATACCAAATCCTTAATATGCTGCGGGGTAAGGCCATCCAAACCACCACATGATCCAACCTTAAAGGACATGATGGAAGACAAAACCATATCGTGCGTAATAATGGGTTCAGAGTCAGAGTCATCCGATCGAGGTGCGTCCGGGAACTGACAAGAAGATGATGGAGATGGATGCTTGCTGCGCAGCGCCTCCAGCGTATCGTCATTGCACGGTGCCACTACATCGCGCGAAAACAAAAGCCGACTGGCTCCTCCTACATCGCCCTCACTCACCTTTGCCTCGACTCTCTTGATAATATCACTGGTCTTAAAAACCCTCGATGACGAAAAGGCGGAAAAATCTGACGGCGACGACAATTGCCCGCAATTGTTTTTTATTTTTTGAGTTAACGACAACTTTGACCTATCGTTCCTATTAATGTGTAACACTCGGTATGCAAAGTTGAAGAGATCTGCCCAGCTCTGCTTGCAGTTTGAGGAAACTACACGATCGATAGCAGTTTTAAGGGCCGAGGCTACACTGGCGCGAGCACCGCGCGGGATTCGTTTTACCAGGGGCACTTCTTGTTTATTATTAGACAGCTGGGCCCATAGTGAATCATGAGGATCAAACGCTGGCTGTACTTGCGGAGGTATTTGTACATCCCTACGCGGACTGCCAGACCTTATGTTATGAACCTTAGCTAAATGAATTTTCAAACCAGTATTAGTTTTGAAATAACGGGGCAACTGACAAAGGCTGCACTTAAAAGTGTCACCCTGGGAACAAGAAACGGGGTCACCGCCCCCAGCACCGACCACCTGCACCACAGGTTGAGACATGTCCAAAATAATAATAATGAAACAAAACAAAAATAAATAAGTCGACAATAAAAATAAAAAAAAATACTAAACAAATAGATACTAAACAATTGGATATTAAATTATTAAATTAAAAAAAAAAGTCATTAAAATAAAAACAATGCAATAAAATTAAAAAATCAAAATATAAATAAGAAAAAAAAAAAAAACCTCAACTATTAAACTAAAACTATTAAACAACCATTATTAAAGGCAGGTAAAAAGAAAAAAAAAAAACACCAAAATATAAATTTAAAATGTCAGTAAAACCTACTCTAATTATACATAATAAAAACTTAACTAATGTGTTATAATGTCAAAAAAAAAAAAATAGATACAATTAATTTAAAACAATGACAGCAAAAAATAAAATAAAAAACAATACAACACAAAAAAAAAAAAAAAAAGGAATCAAAAATATGTGAAGTTAAACGAATTAAATTAAAATGACGTCATCAAAATAAAAACAATACAATATAACTGTTGAAGATGGAGATTGAAAACCTACTCAGTAATTGCGTTCTTAACCGCCAATAAGGACACAACACGATAACGTGAAAGTGCGCGCTGATTGGTCTATTTATTGTTCCCTTACCCCGCTATCCTTGTCTCTGTAGATTTATGATTGATTACACTCGCCATTTTTGTTATTCACATGAGCATTGTCTTTTTAATTTATAAAATTCCCAATCCATCTAGTCAAGTAGGAAAGTCAGTAAATACATATCAACGTTGTGTAGCCATCACGCCGCTACATAATCTGTTCCTTGCAACGCCGGATTTAACGAGTTTTTTTGGAAAATCACATCCAAGTTTCATCGTACGAAGTGACCGTTGGACTAACAATTTGCTACGTGTTTACGTGAACTCGGACGTTCTACAAAGTGAAGCAACGGACAATATGGTGTGCTAAGGAGTGGATTATTCACAGAGCAGATCGACAAGTCAGCTGGTTGTGCCATCGTCAGCACAGAAGTCTGTCTTCACACGCAGTCAGTACTTGCCACGTGAGTACCCCTATTTTCACAAGCCACCAGGATGTCTTTAGCTTCTAAAGATGGGGAGGGAACTAGTAAAAGTCGCGATAGATCTCCTTATAGACATTATGAAGACGAAAAAACTGAGCAAATCATGCGTGATTTAGTTAAAAAACGCGGAATAGTTAAGGGTAGGTTGACTAGATTCGCTAACCATCTAAATAGTCAAACGTCTTTCACTAGTGAGTTGAAAATAGACTTAAACTTACGCATTAAAGGTGCAGGGATTTTGTTTTCCGAATTCAATGAAATTCAATCGAAAATTGAGGAAATTGTACCTGACTCTGATATCGAACAACAGTTGGACCAGCGTCAGCAGTTCGAAGATAGTTATTATAGCATTATTTCTCAAGCTGAATCTATTCTTGGCAAATGCGGAGATGTACCTAACAGTTCTACATGTCATCATTCTAATAAACCTGCGTCAGTCAAACTACCTACAATCTCGTTGCCGACATTTGACGGTGCCTATGAACACTGGCTCGAGTATAGGGATACTTATTTATCTTTAGTACACAATTCCGCTGATATAAGCAACATTCAAAAAATGCACTACCTGAAGTCTTCATTAAAAGGAAATGCACAGCAGGTGATAAATTCAATAGAAATATCATCAGATAATTATTCTGTTGCATGGGAGCTTCTTCTAAATAGGTACAACAATGCTAGGCTTATAGTGCATAGTCATGTAAAGGCATTATTTTCAATACAACCACTGTCAAAAGAGTCGCCTTCATTAATTAGGACACTTATAGATGTGATTATCAATAATCTACGCGCATTAAAAACTCTTGGTGAGCCTACAGACTCCTGGGATACACTGATAATCTATATTGTTGCCTGCAAGTTAGATAAAATAACGGAAAGACAGTGGGAGGAGCACAAAAGTTCGTTGTTGTCGAATTCCAAGTCTGATTTGAAGGTCAATGATCTAATTAAATTTCTCAAAGACAGGGCTGATTTGTTGGAAACATTATCTTTATCACACAGTAAAGATAATAATAATAATAGCACGCAAAGTAAAAAATCTAGCTCAGTTAACACTTCTCAATGTAATGTTTCCTCCAATAAGCCGCCGCCGCCATCAGACCGTAAACAAACAAACAGATTTCTATGCGTAGTGTGCAAAGGAAAACATCCAATTTACACATGCTATAAATTCATTAATATGGACTTACAATCAAAACTAAAAATTATTAGTGATCACAAGTTGTGTGAGAATTGTTTGCGTTCCGGCCATGGTGTTGAAAACTGTTTGTTTGGGCCTTGTAAACAGTGCAATTTAAAACACAATTCTTTAATTCACAATAATAATCGTACTACGATGACGGCTGCGGTTATTGAGGCGAGCGACCCCCGGCCGCCGCCGCCGGCGCCGGGAGCGGGGATAGCCTGTGAAGTCAGTGACAAAAATCAGTTCATTCAGGTTAGCAATGTTCATACTGAGACGTACTCAAATACGCAATGCTTAGATATGAAACCGGTTTTACTATCCACTGCTATGGTCGAGATTCCCGACAAATATAATTATTATCATGTCGTTTGCGCATTACTCGATAGTGGTAGTCAAAGCTGTTTTGTTACACATTCCTTGTGTAAATCACTAGATATTCCGCTAATACAGTCCACTCATGAGATACGAGGGGTAGGTAATGTGATTTCCCATACAACGCAAACGTGTGAAATCGTCATTAAATCTCGGATAAATACCTACTCAACGCGTGTTAAATGCTTCGTTCTATCGGAGATAACGGCTACGCTGCCTGCTGCGCAAGCACAATTCGCACGTTTTAATATACCTAACAACATGCAGCTAGCAAATACGCAATTTTTAAAATCACAAAATATAGATATTTTGATAGGCGCGGACCTATTTTGGGACTTGCTTATCGATGGCAAGATGCGTTTACCGAGCGGTCCGTACTTACAAAATACGAAGTTGGGTTGGATTGTTTCAGGTCCTATCAATTATATTACGCACAATGATAGACGTGTCCAATGTAACTTCACACAATCCATGGACAGACAGTTGCGTTCGTTCTGGGAGCTAGAGGAAATGCCCAGGCATCGAGATATACGCACAAATGAAGAGCGGGCTTGCGAGGAGTCTTTCATCACATCTACTACGCGCGAAAGTGACGGTAGATTCTGTGTTCGCATCCCACTCAAAGAATCGCCCGATGTTCTTGGCAACTCACGCTCACAGGCGGAGCGTCGTTTTCTGTCTTTGGAAAAACGATTATTACGCGCACCTGATAGTTATAAAAAACTATATTCCAATTTCATACACGAATATATTGATCTAGGTCATATGACTAAGGTTAGTTCTTACACGGACCCTCACTACTTCATGCCGCACCACGGTGTATTTCGTGAGCACAGTACAACTACGAAGCTTCGCGTTGTGTTCGATGCCAGTGCTGCAACTAGTAGTGGGAAATCTTTTAACGATATACAGCTCGTAGGGCCTCCTATCCAAGGAGACTTGCTCGGAATTCTATTACGATTTAGGCAGTTTAAATTTACGGCAATTGCAGACTGTGAAAAGATGTACCGCCAAGTACTAGTAGATCCGTCTCAGCGCGATTTGCAGCTCATTATATGGCGCGATGATCCAGTTAACCCGCTCGAATTTTATAGACTGAATACGGTAACATATGGCCAGGCCTCGGCTTCTTTTCTCAGTGTCAGATGTTTAAAACAATTAGCCGATGAATGTACCAACCCCGAGGTAAAAAGAGTTATACACAATGATTTTTACGTAGACGACCTATTGACCTCATATGAGGACAAATCAAAATTAATAAAGATTTGCGAAAGCACCGCTGAAGTACTAAAGTCTGGGTGCTTTCCACTGCGCAAATGGGTCTTTAACTTTGAACTCGACGGTGAGTCATTGACGTCACTAAATAACACGTTCCGAGATTTAAATCTAGGGAATCAAAATCAGTGTAGAACCTTAGGTTTAAGTTGGTGTAATTTCGCGGATGAGTTTAATTTTAATACGGAAATTGAGATCGACACCAAGATTCCAGTCACTAAGCGCATAATATTGTCAACAATATCGCAAATATTTGACCCGCTGGGATTATTGAGTCCGCTCGTTATAATAGGAAAAGTTCTATTACAAAGGCTTTGGTTATTAAAATTAGAGTGGGACGACCCGCTACCTACTGACGTTGTACGTACTTGGAACCGGTTTGTTAACAGCTTGTCTTATCTTCGCACTATTAAGGTTCCGCGCCATGTTTTTCAATGCAACCCTACGCGAGTCGAGTTGCACATATTCACGGACGCTTCACAAATCGCCTACGGAGCCTGTGCTTACGTACGTACTATGCGTGATAATCAGGTGATAGTAAGGTTGTTAATATCTAAGGGTAAAGTAGCTCCAATAAAACCAGTGAGTATCCCTAGATTAGAATTGTGCGGTGCGCTTCTAGGCGCTAAACTTTACGATACGATTCGGAATGCACTAACTCGTGAATTTGATGACGTAACGTTTTGGTCCGATTCCACGATCGTCCTGGGGTGGCTACGCATGTCACCAAACCTATTAAAAACTTTCGTGCAAAATCGTGTTGCGGAAATTCATGAACTGACTAATGACTGCCCCTGGCGTCACGTGGGTAGCAAAGAAAATCCAGCTGACCTGGTGTCTCGTGGCGTTGAGGATTTGTCTTCATCGGTTTCATGGTGGGAAGGACCTACGTTTCTGAAGGATTTAATTTATTTTGACAAGTCAATTTCACGTTCCGTACCGCAACTCAATGAAATTATACCGAAAGAATTACCGGAACTCAAAACAAACGTCATAAATTCATTGATTACAAATAATAACAAAACAGATTTAACTTTCTTTCCGTTTTGTAGGTTCTCGAATTTTTATCGCATGAGTCATGTCGCTGCATACATACTTCGCTTTATCTATAATACGCGCAACAAAAGACAACAGCTGACAGGGAGTATTACTGTTATTGAATTGAAACGAGCTACCAATACACTTGCTAAGTTATCTCAAATGGAGTCGTTTACAAACGAATACAGTTTACTTATGAATGGAAAGAATGTCAAATCAAACAATCGAATTGCAAGTTTAAATTTATTTATAGATAATGAGCACGTTTTACGAGTAGGTGGTAGAATCAAGAATTCACCCGATTTTAATTATAATAAAAAACACCCGATACTCCTATCTTCTGAACATCATTTTACGCTTTTGCTGTTTAGGCATATACATAACCAGTCCATGCACTGTGGGCCACAAGCATTGTTGTACCAATTACGCGAAGATTGGTGGCCGCTTTCAGGTAGAAACCTAGCTAGGAAAGTGACTCGTCAGTGCGTTGTTTGTACACGCGTTAAAGGGAAAACATTATGCCCACTTATGGGAAATCTTCCAGAAGAGCGGATAACTGCTAGTTTTCCTTTCTATATCTCCGGGGTAGACTACGCGGGACCAGTGTTCATACTCAATCGGAAAGGAAAGGGCGCGCGATTAATTAAATCTTATATTTGCTTGTTTATATGTTTTAACACACGCGCTATTCATCTAGAACTTGCTAGTGACCTCTCTTCTGATGCGTACTTACTCGCGCTAAAGCGCTTTATTTCACGGCGCGGTAAGCCTTCTAAAATTTATTCTGACAATGGTCGTAATTTTGTTGGTTTAAATAATGTATTTGCTCAGTTTTTATCAAAATGTAAGAGTGATATTATTGAATACGCTAAAAATCAAACTATCGAATTTTCATTCATTCCGCCTTATTCCCCTCATTTTGGTGGCTTGTGGGAGGCTGGGGTCAAATCGTGCAAGTACCATCTTCGCCGAGTTGTGGGTAACGCTCGTCTCACCTTCGAGGAGTACACAACGCTGCTATCCCAAATCGAAGCTGTACTCAACTCACGGCCGTTGGCACCCATGTCTTCGGATCCTCGAGACTATATTCCCCTCAGCCCCGGACATTTTTTAGTCGGCCGACCTCTTACGGCACCAGTTTGTGAAGACGACCTGCGAGACTTGCCTGCACATCGTTTGACACGCTACAATAGAGTGGAGCAGCTTCGTCAACAGTTTTGGTTACAATGGTCTAAGGAATATATATCAGAATTACAGACCAGAACCAAATGGAAGGTAAACACCACTGATTTAAAACCTGATACGCTTGTTATTATCAAGGACATAAACCTTCCGCCATTGAAGTGGCAATTGGGGCGCATTGTGAAGACGATACCTGGTAAGGATGGAATCTCGAGAGTCGCCGACATCCAGACATCATCAGGCATAGTGAGACGAGCATACACAAAAATTTGCCCACTATTCGAAGATGAGTGAACAAAGCTATTGTAAGCTGATGCTTTCAAGGCCGCGGGCATGTTGAAGATGGAGATTGAAAACCTACTCAGTAATTGCGTTCTTAACCGCCAATAAGGACACAACACGATAACGTGAAAGTGCGCGCTGATTGGTCTATTTATTGTTCCCTTACCCCGCTATCCTTGTCTCTGTAGATTTATGATTGATTACACTCGCCATTTTTGTTATTCACATGAGCATTGTCTTTTTAATTTATAAAATTCCCAATCCATCTAGTCAAGTAGGAAAGTCAGTAAATACATATCAACGTTGTGTAGCCATCACGCCGCTACAATAACAATCAAAGTAAAAACTCAAAACATTACATCTGATTAAAATGAAGTAAAAGAAAAACAATTAAATCAACTCTAATTACATACAAACAAAAATATCAAAAAACCAAAAGTCACTTAAATAAAACAAAGTCGGTAACACTCTGAATCCGTGCGCCCTCTGTTTTCATGCAGCAACCTACACCGCCCGTTCCGCGACGTGATGTGATCGAGAAGTGAAGTGAGGCCCACGACGCGACGTGACCGCCAAACGCTCGCGCCGCCGCTGCCGCCCGGCTCAAAAGACTCGATATCAACGGCTGCACCCAGCGCTATGCCACGGATCGATCGAATCAAAATCCGCGACCCCGGAACATCCATGACATCTTAGCGCACTGTCATAATCGACATACGCGACAGTAACAGAACACACATCCTCATCAAATTGACAACAAACACCCACAATGTAAACAAGAATTCAAATCATTTTGAATGTACAACGACTTTATTGATTGCTGTTTAGTGTCTTACTTCTAGGATGATGTAGCTGGCAGCAAATTTGAATGCTCTGTCCACTTCACGGGTCTCTGACTTCCCAATTTACGTAGTACCAGGTAAAAAGCACCAAAAAAAAGTATTTTATCCGAAATTAAAACCATGACAGCGCTAAAACACGAACTATTTAGTTAGGGCGTAGCTACCCTCCCCTCCCTCCCTGCTTTGAAACTGGCTCTCTTGTCCCAGTAATAAAACACACTATGGGTATAATAAGTTTGTTTTTTGATAACGATATTTGTGATTTCAGACACGAATGAAGAAAATAGAAATCTTGCGGCTGTACTAAATTTGTCTGAACCAATCAGCCCAGGCATGGTAGTACTGCTCGGTCAGTCTAATTCAAGCCCTAGCGACCCTCCATCATCTCAAATTATTGATAAATAAGAGACATGAGAAAATTCATCTTCGACTCTGACTCTTAGAAATGGCGCAAAATCTGGGAGCAGCGCGGTAGCTTTGCTGTATCGCAATGCTTCCGTGCTGCTCCCACATCACAGTCGTATTAAGTCATAAATATCAATTGCTTAATTATTTATTTATTATTTTCGTTTCGTGATAAAAAATAAATCGTTGAAATGTCATTTAATGTGTTTTCATTTAATTTGCACCAGGTTTCTTAGAAATACCACATCTGAGATACATAATATGTGATCAGTCAGTGAAACTTTACTTCCAGAGTTTCACTGACTGATCATATTCTGACGCTTTGATCTGGTATTTCTGGGATATCCTGCATACTAGACCTAACAAAGTACAATATTGGAATATAGCATTTACTTAGTTGATTCTAATAAGAGCACTTGATTACATTGAAAGAGATAACATTTATTTTTATATTATGGTATGTTAAAATCAAAAAACTATACATATTGAACACAATAATAAACATTTATATATATTAGATCTATTATGCTTCTGTATAGGCATAACTAGGTTTCATTGTGAAAACAATTAATTTGTTCATTTGATTTTACATTCAAACAAGTTACTTGTTTACACTATTACTGTACTTAATTGAAGTAAATATATGACAGTATTTAGGACTATCAAGTCTTGGTAACAAGCACAAAGAACAGTTGATAAAAATGATGATTATTCTTGATTAGGCCGAACATTACTTGTTTGAATGTGCTATGTCTATTTGTTCCGTTTCTCAATCAAGAAGACTTGATTCCCTTGATCATATAACTTAATGCGCTCGTATATAAACATTTAACTTGATAGCAATAAATATTTTTTGATGTATTTTAACAAGTTTTTTTTTCAGTGTAATACATATAGGTCTCATCATTATAATAGACTAGCGTAAGTCCTGTTCCTGCGGGAATATCGGGATAAAAAGTAGCCTATGTGTTAATCCAGGTCCCCAGCTACCTATATTACAAAATTCATCGCAATCGGTTCAGTAGTTTTTGTGTGAAAGAGTAACAACCTCACATACTTACATACAAACTTTCGCGTTTATAATGTTAGTAAGATTAACTTGTTTGTTAATACATATTATAACATGATACTGTAATAGTAAAGCGAAGTGAAGGTGAAGGTAAACATCGTGAGGAAACCCACGGCTTGAAGTCACGCACAAAGGCCCAGTTGTACGGCAAATTAAAGGGCAGGGAAACACACAGTTAAAACTTTAACATTACTAGTAAAGCCAATGACAGCAGCTAACGAGTGGTTGCGTTGGCTGTATTATGTTAAATATTATGTAGCTTTCAAAGAAACAACTCGTTAGCTGGCTCGCTTACTATAGTATATCTTTTTTCCTTATATCAATGACTGCAAAAATAATATTATGTGTTTATATTACCTACACTTTACCGGACAAAAAAATAGCAGCCACAAACAAGGCGAAATTTGTAACATTCAAAATCATATATTTTAATAAAACACTTTATTTATCCGGTTGAATCGCGTTTTTATTCATTGTTTTAAACGAATCGAGCTTTCGCCAACTTTACAGTTGGCTTTTTCAGTGTTTTATTATGCAAAATCGCGAAAACCATAAAATAAATTGTATCATGTATTATAATTAAATAATATCTACCTACAGGAGAAATAGCGGGCAACAACTAGTACCTGTTACACAGGTATTACAACATTTCACTGACTCCCACGCGTATAGGTTTATGAAAAACACTTCAATAGAATAAAATAAATATATAACAATAAATTTTGTAAACAACACACAGCGCCACCTATAGCCCCATGGTAAGTTACTAAGCTTGTGTTGCGATGACTACACAATGGATAAAAACTTCCTTCCTTACTAATATTATAAAACCGAAAGTTCGTTATTTGTTTCAAGAGATTTAATATGAAGTAAGGATCTATTATTTATTTATAATCTATATCTATCTATATTACATACAATAAAGGAAGAGGGGACAAAAAGTCTGTACCTACTTGGTGGAACAAATTTCAAAAAAAGTTGTCTAGGAGTGAACAAAGTTATATAATTTTTAAAATTCACGTCTGTTTGCCTGTTTGTTCCTTATACAATTAAATCCTTATATAAATCTGGTTTTTAATATTGCATAGTTCTATTTTCGAGGAACCTCGTGGTATACTTTACATCTAAATCCAATTAGTAGAACCCGAGTAATGAACGAAAAAGTCGGTTATGCGCTATTTCTACGCTGACAAAGTCGCGGGTAACAGCTAGTATAATATTAATATAATGCTAGTTAGAATTTAGGATCCTACTTAAAGTCCAGTGGTCCGTTCCCGGTAATATTAAGGGTCGAATAGGCAAATGGGTTTTTCGCAGAAGTCAAGACAAGAATTTACTCAACTAGAGCTTGTAAGTACGACAACATAGTATCGGTCGTGGGGAGTCGTTGGATGGAGGTAGCTCAGGATCGCCATTTGTGGCGTTGTATAGGGAAGGTCTATATTCTGCAGTGGATGAATTGGAACTGATGTGATAATGGTGATGATTGATCATACTCATTTACTCATACTTAGTTACTTGCTACATGTTTCCCGCGACTTCGTATGCGTAGAAATAGTGCATAGCCGACTTTATCGTTCATTACTCTTGTTCTACTAATTGGATTTCGATGTAAAGTATATCACGAGGTTCCTCGAAAATAGAACTATCCATTATTGAAAACTAGATTTCAATCGGATTATTAATTTTTAATTGTATTAGGAACAAACAGACAAACGGACATGAATTTTAAAAATTCTATTATTTTGTTCTACTACTTTTCCCAAGTCCCCTTGACAACTTTTTTTTAAATTTACTTCCAAGTACAGACTTTTTGTCTTCTCTTCCTTTATTATAAGTATAGAAGATAGGTTTTACTCAAGTAAAACTTATAAGTAAATAAGTATGAAAGTAAATGTTTATTTAAATATTTTACATTATTTATTACCGAAACGGTTTTGTTTGAACGGATTTCGGTGATTTTAATCATTTGAAGTTGCAGTGCACGAATACGAAATTGTGCTTTTTGTAATATTTTAATAACGTACCTATCTATTGAATGAATAAATTCGATGATTTTAATAACCGAATATTTCCTGTTTCAGTGGGAATAACGGGAACCTATTTAATTGTACAAATTTATTTGTTAACTTTTAATCCAGATTATAAACTGCATGCTATTTTAAAGTCATATTTTCTCAGTTATTGCGTACATAACACTAAAAACATCCAAATTATCAAACAAACAAAATATTTAAACTACAAAATATTAGAAGGAGCAATGCATTGTTCATTCGCGTGGTAAGCGGAAGTCACAGGTTCGAATCCTATCACGGATTTTTCGATGATGCATTTACCCTTGTAATATATATTTCAGAGAGTGAAAAAATAAGAAATATTTCTTTTTTTTTCTCCCTTTAAACTTTTCTATACGTTTTTTAATATCAGACTATAATCAGACGTTTTTGTTTATTGTATTTGACATTTTTTCTAGAAATATTCAATGAAAAAAATAAATAGGCGAACTATATTTTACTTATAAAAACTTTTGCAATATTTTATATTGTTATTGGAATTTTAACTTCAACTCTTTATAGGTAAATAGTTTTATTCTACAACAAACCGACAGACGAAGTATCTGCTAAGTATTCCGAAGGAAGCTTCAGAATGTGCCAAATTCTTACAACGGAAACTAAGAGAAAAACTAACAACGCAATCAACCGCAAAAAGGTTAACGCTTACAAAAAGCTACTTACCCTGTTGAGATTAGAGCAAAGAGATTTAAGTTAAGTAAACAGTGAAGTAGAGTGAACACTCAAACTTTTTCCTTAAGAATTTCTTTTTTTAGTGTCAGTAATTTGTAAAGTAAGATTATGTTGTCGTGAATACGCAGTGTGCGTGATAAAGCGCTGACTCGTTTGATTTTTTGCAGTTTGAAAACGTAGTTTGTCTCTCCGAGATGTTCATAATTGGATTACCATTGTAACAACAAATTTGGTTCGTTAATTAAAATAAAAAATATTTTCATGGGCAAAAACGTGTAGAAAAACAATACAGCTTAATGCAGTGATTTGCGAATTTGAACACATTATAGAAAATTTACAATATTGTCTTAGAAAATTAGATTGAAATCTCAAATGCATGCACACATGCAAATATTAAAAAAAATATAGGGTATTATTTGGTCAACTTTGAACTATTGGCAAAAAATATTACAGAATCTACATCACATCTATATATTACTTATAATAAATCTGTAGAGAGGTCAATTCTGTACATTGAATATATTTTCAAAATAACTATCGGGGGGTGTTTAGTTATCGATACTGATGCCAAAAATGCAATCAGTAAAATTTTTTTCTGTCTGTCTGTCTGTCTGTCTGTCTGTATATTCGTTATAGAAACAAAAACTACTGGACGGATTTTAACGAAACTTGGTACAATTATACTTCATACTCCTGGCCAGGTTATAGATTACTTTTTATTATGCTAAGATAGATGGGAACGGAGCAGTAAAGAGAAAAGTTACAAAAACGGGAAAATATACTCCATGTTTTAAGCTTCCGTCGCTATGTGCAGCCAGAATGGTTTAAAGTTACACAGAAATCATGTATGACGGATTTGTTCCGCTTAACATGCCATAAAATAATAAATAAATAAGTAAATAAAAAATATCCTGCGACAGCATGTCTATCTTTTATGGTTGACTCACAATCAATCAATTAATCAATCTATATCTTCTATACTTATAATAAAATCGTAACTTAGCGGTGTCTATTTTTAAAAGATATTTTGAAATAACTATTAAAAAAAACACTACTACTAAAAATAGTTTGTCTGTTTGTCCGTTTGTCTGTGCGTTTGTGCGCGCTAATCTCGGAAACGGCTAAACCGATTTTAATGAAATTAAGTATGCAGATAGCTTAAGATTTCAATTGACATATAGGCTACTTTTTTCCGGATATCAAGTCCGGATATTCGGATAAAAAATAGAAATTGCGGAATTTATTTTGCCTTACTTCACCTACCTACCGCAATGCAAAAATCCACACTTAAACGGACGACCAGGGAAGTACTGATGATGCCAGGCGCGACAGCGCCTGGCTCCATCAGTACTTCAATGCGGGCGACCGTTTAAGTGTGGATTTTTGCATTGCGATAGGTTGGTGTAAGAACAACGCGGGATCGCAACTTGCGCGGGTGAAACCGCGGGGCGCAGCTAGTTATTAAGTAAAATACTGCCACATTACATACATACCACTATACAAGATAATTGATACAAGTTAAAGCCAAATCGTAATTAAGCCGAAAAAAAATGACTACATATTATAGCCATTTAGCTCGAAGGACAGATAATCGATGGCGAGACAAAGTCTTCGAGTGGCGACCACGATGTAATGCGAAACTGCAGTGTTGGAACACCACCTATTCAGAGAACCGACGACATTGTGGCGGGGGCAGGGAGTCGTTGGATTGAGGTAGCTCTCGATCGCTGTTTATGGCGTCGTATGGGGGAGGCCTAATATCCAGCAGTGGACGGTAAAAGTTTGAGATGATGTGATGTAAAATGACTAACTTAACATGAATAACAGCAGCAACATACTCTCTACCTACAGTAAAGGTCTTACGTCTCTATTTTAAATGTTTTTAGATTAGAAGAACAAAAACATAGTGAAGGTGTCTCAAGAGCGCTCCCTCGAGACTTGATGAAGACAAACGACTGGGATACTTCGAAGCTACGGTAATGTCACTAAAACGTCGCACTAAAAGATATATCGCTGTTTTATACACGTGTCATCTAATTAGGTACTTTTTTTTGTTGTAATCAGTTTCGTGTCAGGCTAAAAAATCTTTTAATAATTCCGACTGATATCTAGTTCCGTAATTTGTTTGTATTGCTCAAGGCATATCTACTAGAAAAAATTTCAAGGTAAAATTCATCTTCAATAATTCACTAGCGACGAGATTTGAACTCAGTGCACGACGAGACGAGACGCGAGTTCAAAATCTTGTCGCGAGTGAATTTTAGTACTTTTAATCTAGTTTCTACATCGAAAGTATTTTTTCATTTTTCTACTAATATACAATAAAGGCGAAAGTTTACAAGTATGTACGTAGATTGTAAACTAAGAATTGTAATTCAAATCTGAAATTTGGTACGCAGATAACTGGATATCGATTTAGTGGAAACTTTAACCAACATCTAAAAACACTATAATGGGTGAAACTTTAACAAATACAATATGTAACGGGCAAGCCCTTTTAATCCGAAAGGGGGTTGTTCTAGACGTCTAGGCGAACAACTTTTGTTCTACGACTTTTGAAAATTCGAACTTTTTTTTTGAAATTTTTGTGATTATGTTTCACTGAAAAAACAGCTGCTTTTGAAAATAAAGGTAATTGAAGTTTTGATTGTAAACCATCAAACTAAATAAAAGGACAACATAAGGTCAATGACCTCAAACTCTCAGAAACAGCTGATTTTCAAGTAAATTTTACACTTAAAATTCTCGAAAAGTACTTCGAATTTCCAAAAGTCGTAGAACAAAAGTTGTTTGCCTAGACGTCTAAAACAACCCCCTTTCGGATTAAAAGGGCTAACCCGTTACACCTTGTATATATAATTATTTTTCTAAAAACACTAAAATATATCACCATTTTCACTATCGGTTCATTTCATAAACAAAGTCATCCGCCAAACCAATTCGCTTTCCAACTAAAAAAAAGGTGAAAAGTTAAACAGCCAATCTCAGATAAGAATCCCCAAGCTCTAGTAAAAATAATATTACAAAAGTAAGAAAAGTAACTGAAAATTCTACGTAAAGGAAACAACAAAACTCGAGCTTAGTAAAACCACAAAAGGAGTGATCCTCCCGTATTTACACTAACAGTTAAAAAAGTAATGGTTAAAAGAATTTTAGGCTAATGGCGAGGGTTCAGTATAATATTGAACTTTATTTCATATCACCTAATAAAGCGTTTACACGGAGCCGTTTCTAATCAATTTCAGTACTTATATCAATCCAGTATAAGCCACTTATTTTTAAAAATCGAAGTAGGTAATTGTCGTGTCGTATTAATGGGTCGTATTAAAATTAATCAAAACATTTTTTCGATTTCATTGCAGTCGTTCATTAATTTCAAACTGAACGTTTATTTTGTAGTTGTTGGCAAAATTTGACATTTTCCGATTAACCTTTTTGGAGATAACTGTTATCCATATTTTTGTGTCATAAAAGTTTCGATTGCAGTTCAGTTGCAAATTAAATTTTTATTTTAATTATTTGAATGCAATTGCAATGATGTTAAAATTATATTTGTTTTTTTTTTTTTAAGTCAGTATTTGCTTGCATCCTGTGTAAACTAAAGCAATTAGCTACAAATCAAGCAAGGCTAATAAGCCAAAAAAAAAGGAAAAATACTGGTTTGACTTGGCTCGAAAACCACTACCGTGTAAACTCCATAAACTATTTCCCCAAATTGTATTCAAATCCCGCTTTGCAATAGTAGTTTCCTATAAAAAGGGTGTGATGTATCCAAAATTCCACGTATTTTCTCTACACATTTGAACCCAAAACTACTTACCATAATATTTTAATGCACCTATTTGAATATTTTGTTTCTAAATTTGAATATTTTTGTTTCCGCATTTCTATTACCAATTGATGTTTTGTTTTTTTTTTCGGATAGCAGACAGTGAAATAATAGTAACTCTTGTAGCCTTGATTTTATAGTGTTTTCTACACTTGGATGACTCATTTTTAACGAAATGCTTTTCAAAAATTACACCCGACAGAACTTGAACCTGCAACCCCGATGTTACGTATCGCGAGCTCGCTAATTGTGCCAGAGGTGCTTGCTCTGTCGTTGAAAATAATAATAAATCATTTAATTTAGACTGTAAGTCCATTCACGTTAGTAAAAATTATAATTTACTAACTAATGTTAGTAATTCATATGTGATAGGATTGATAAGAAATTAGGATAACATTATAAAATGCTGAGACAGTGAGGCGGCGGCTAACTAGGCATTTCTTTGAGGGTGAATGATGTGTATTTGTTTTTGTTTTATTTTTTAACTGTTCCTCTTAAATTTGCTTAACTTATATTCTTTGTGAAATGTATTGTGATTTTGTAGGTGGTTAAGTTGATGGTTGATAGCTCACTCCTTATATTTAGTATAATTCGTTAGTCGTGAGATCCTATAATTGGCTTTCTATTGTTACACTATCACTACTGTTTTATAATAGCTGTTGGATTTCCAAATAGATAAATAAATAAATAAAATACGTCTTTATTTATCGGGTTTAATCGCGTTTTATTCATGGTTTCATACGGACCGAGCTTTCGGCAACTTTACAGTTGGCTTTTTCAAGGGTGACCTTGAACCTTGAAAAAGCCAACTGGCTTTCATAATTCTACTTACATACAATCTAATACAACGTTGAGATGATGCTTTCAATTACCTTGATTTTATCTATTTTTTCTGTCGGGTGCAATTTTTGGAAAGCATTTCTTCAAAAAATAGTCTTGTAGCCATAATAAACGTGGAGTAAGTTTGGGGTACTTTTACCATTATTTGTTTCTGTCCGATAACTTTGAAAGTTCCTGTCACGGAAAGAGACAAAGCATGTTCTCACTACTCCGACTTTATTTTTCTTTGATTAATTAGGCTATCAATGACAACTGACATTATTTCCAGGTCTTTTTCGCGTTTTTTTTCATTTTAGTTTAAAAATATTTAAAAAAAACTATACGCTATTTATAACACTTCGGATACAACAAACCAAAACCCAATGAGTCTATTAAAGTTATCTTTACATATCTCTGCCAAAACCCTAGTTTTTACCCACGACGGAACGGAGCAGGGTGGAATAAGTTGTGTGTGTGCGTATTCCAATGTTCCCATTTATCTTCAAAACGGCTGAACCGATTTATAAAAGACTTAAATTGAAAAATTATTTTACTTGTGCCTATAATAAAATAGTGCGACTAACATAAGTTATAGGTCACTATATTATGCTTACCAAAAATAAACACTACAAAAAAAACTATAAGGGTCATCACCCTCTTACTTATAAACGCTAATTAATAGGCTGCATAACTACGCATCGTTTGCCTTTTACTGTCACATGAAGTTTCAAAGTTGACAGACAGAGACAAACGTTACATAACTTAGTCATGTGTAAATAATATTTTATAAGTAAGGGAGTAAAATTGTAACCTACCACAATAATCGAAGGTCTTTTATATTTTACTTTGTTTTTGGTCTATCCAGGAGTTAGACTTATGTTGTAAGTTAGTTGTGCTAATATATTATAGACTTATATTTTTTTATAAATTTCTTCTAAAGGAACCCTAAAAAAAGGACAAGGCAAAAATAGCGGAAAAGCAAGCGGATCCAGACGAGACAGTGGTGGAACAAAAGCAACTAAAATACTAGTTAAAAACCGTAGTTTTAGCGGCATGTTTGCTCGACCCACTTTATTAGGCTCGCTGCGTTGTTTGGCCATGAAAACGGCTAAATTATAATACCTACTTTAATGATTTTATTCTTGAGTGTTAGGTACCCTGGACTGTTGACTTTACTTAGTCATAGGTTACATGCGCTCAGTGTAGCGTCAGTCTAGTCCATCAGTCTGCTCAGAATGACGGCAGAATTATCGTCTAACCAGTTGACTGACGGACCGAGATGGTCCAGAACGACAAAAATTAAATATTTTAAATATTTTTCATAATTCTGTTGTAAATGACAGCAGACTGATGCCAGACTGATCCTACCTAACCTTTGTAACCTTTGACTACGACTTACAGGCATTATATTACACAGCTTTTTATAGCGGCTGTATACTCTCGTCAATACATCCCGAGACATGCCGAGTGTGATGGAGTACATAGTAAGCTTTAAAATAAGATACATTATATATTATAGATAACGAGGTATTTACCATGTTTATTTTTATTTAAAAGTAGCTCGATATTTCGCCACTAACCAGCTTGTAAGACCGACCATATAAGTTTAAAATCGTATATCGTACAATATTTTTTTATTACAGCAAGGGTCTGAACGGCCGACTGCGCATATGTTAGTGTGGCGCGCATCAGCCCTGCTAGACATCTCCAAGTTTCAAGTACAAGTAGTACCTTTTGCAGTAAATATGTACGAGTGACGGATGCTTGCTTGGATGCCTGGATGTATCGAGATGCTAAGCGCCTTAAAACAAACATTATATAACTTTCGTTTTTAGTAAGGTACCAGCTAGGCGAGTAGCTAGCCTCCAGCCGCTAAGCATGACTGCTGTCAATCCGGCTGCAGGATAAATCATTTTCCCGAGCTCCTCCGTGCTTCGGAAGGCACGTTAAGCTGTTGGTCTTAATTGTGATCTCTGATAGCAGTCGTTAGGTCAACTTGAAAACTTAAACGCTAGGTGAGGCACACCACCATAAGAAAAGAAAAAGAGACCGCCAGAACTGATCATTAGAAATCTCTTAATTATAATTACCCGCCACTTTCCTAGCCCCACAACCCGCTTGCAAAGGAGTTTCCACCCAGCAGCGGTTTGTTTATTCAAAACTTTTTTCCACCAGGTGCTTCGTCCATTCTGCAATTTGATGACGTCACTGCTGCAACTAACCACGTGACGAATCACATTTGTAATTTACAGGGCAACGCGGCTAGTTTTTGCGCGAAATAAGGGCAGAATATTTTGTGTGTAATTTTGTATTTTATTATGGTAGCGTAGGTGTCTAATAAAAATGAACCTGAGTAGTCAGGTTACGTTATGCAGTTGGTCCCGGTTCTTATCTATGAAAGCAATTGTTAGGTCAAGTTAGGTCAAGAGGCTTTAGGGCGACCTGACAACCCTAATCCTAGGTGAGCCAAAACACCATACGAGAAGGAAAATACCTAGCTTACGATTAATTTTTAGGATTCCATACCCAAAAGTTACAAACAGGACATTACTTAGTTTTATGGTAATGGCCGAATTATTTTTTTCATTGTATTGGCATGTTTAACATGTTTTGATATACTTACGAGTATACCTAAGAATTCATTTTATGTGAGCTTTTGGGGTCCAAAATGTTAGTACATACATACCCAGGTGCTCGCATAAAAGCAAAGAGAGGTTATATATTAATGAAGCGATTCTATTCTTTCATATTTCATAGAAACCTGCTCTTTGATTCAAAACTCAATGTCCCTTGCGGGACTAGAACACATGACCTCCCTTTTTCTTGTAAGGCGCCCTAAATTTGCACCAACACTCATGAGAAGCACTATTAAGTTTTAGATCAGAAAACATTTCTTCCAAATACAAAGTATTCCATAAACCGTAAGTAAAACTAAAAAAGGTTTACACAAACACATCCCTAGCTATGCTTCCTCATGTATCTCCATTGTAGACGCAACTTTAGCTTTTAGTTCGTTTCTAACTTCGAAAGGTTAAGTTAGAAACCCTTCAGGCGGTCTAAAAACTCTAACAAGCAATTTTGAAAGTTCTCACCGGATCGAGATCTAAGCAAACTAAGTAAAATAATCCTGTAGGAAAACAGGATTTGATTTCCTATTTTCCGAAGCGAACATTATAAGTTCTAGAAATTAGTTGTAAAAGAGAAATTTCTAAGGTTTTACGATTTATATTCCGTAAAAACGGGAACGGGATATTAAGAACAGGTTGTATACAACGTGTAACAGGCTAGCCCAGTAGTACTCGCCAGGCTTTCGTTTTGTGCTCGGAAGGTCACGCCTTTGAAACAATAATTTAGAAAAGCTTATGAAAATATTTTCATACAAAAAAAATAATTCAAGAATCCGTTGCATGACGTGACAACCCTAGGAAGATACGTATAACTAACTACATGCGCTGCGCAATCTCATAATATGTACCTATTCTGAGGCGTTGAGTGACACCGGTGCGGTGCTCCCGCCCCGCGTCGTGCGCCGGATACCTAGGTACCTAGCTACCTTACCTACCACATGTGGACATAGGTACAAATTAATAACCACGCTCAGGGGCGCCGAGTCCGTGGGTGCTCGGGTGCTCCAGCACCCACGAGAGGTAAATACCGAGCACCTTTCCATTAAAAAAATAATCATCTCAATCGGTTAAGCTATCTTCGAGTACTTACCTAATTGATGAACATTTGAATTGAATACATCGTTTTGAGAAGTATTTCCGTTCATCACTTCACCAAATTTTCATGAGACCACCTCGGGGCTTTCCATTAAAAAAGAACCATCTCAATCGGTCAAGTCATCATGGAGTAATCGGTGAACAAACATTAAAAAAAATATGTAGGTATGCGATGAATAGAGGATCTCGTTCTTTTTTTTTAAGTCTGTTAAAAAAGCTGGAGCACCCACGGGGATTGTAAAAAAAACCTGTGGCCCCTGACCAGGCTAGAAAATTGCTGCTACAGACATTGATCTGTCAATTGTTGATTCACGAGGTCAAAAAAAAAAGTAGGTACCTATTACTCACTCGCGTAGTTTATTCCACTTTTTAAGTAATCCATATTTCGCATTGGTTTCACAAACACAACAAAACATTCTCACATTATCGCTCGTTGCGATATGATTCGATGTCAGACTTGCTAATGCAAAGAATGCCACGTGACCCAACGCCCGACACTACGTTTTTAATGACGCTGCACGGGTATCACTCATTTAAGTTACGAAAGAGGCAACACTATGCACGAGACCTTCTTTCGCAACTTCTAGCACGAGACTGACCGTTGGTAGCTATAGGTAAGTAGTCAGGCCGCCTACATTAAGGGATGTTAATAAAATAATATCGACCGATGGTATCGATTTTTTTCTCCGTTTTATCGATGTATAGTCACCGTGTAGGCGGTCGGCTAATATGTATTTGCTTGGAACCTACTTCTTTTTCCTCTTTTCGTGTTAGTGGTGTGGCTCACATAGTGTTAGGGATTCAGGTCGCCCTAAGGCCGCTAACTTGATGTAACGACTTTTATCAGAGATAACAATCGGGACCAACTGCTTGACCGCACCAATGTTGCTTAACCCGCACGATCATTCGACATCGGCAGGTGTAACTAGACCAATAGCACAGTACATAGAGGAAATAGGCTTTTCAATAAGTAGCTACTAAAAACTAACATACTACTAGTCCAAAAGTAAGGTAAATACTATTTTAAGTACTTCCAAATTTTAGTAATTACGTTACTTGCATCATTTTGAACTTTTCTGTTCATCACTCGGAACATCTTTATCAAATCACCATTTTTTTATGTTGATATCTTTTAAATAAAATAGACTTAGGTATTGAATTTTATACAGCGATTTCCTTTCGATCAAAAAGTCAATATGACAAAAAAATCTACATACTTGTAGAACTTGCATTTAGTTCAAAAATGCGATCTGTAAAGAAGTACCAACAAACCCACAAACTGCCAGAAAAACGCAGTCTTGAACCAGAGATGCTTCGTTCACTTGGTCAAAAAAAATTATTTTTTATCGAAAATATCGATAATTTTATCGAAAGTTACCTTTCTTTTGGGCGGTTTTTCAAAAATGGCTTGCGTCGAATCATAACTCAGCTCGAGGCGGGCGACTTCTTTGTCGGCGCCGCTGACCAATGACACGAATCGTCGGCAAAACGGCATAGAAGTCAAAGAGCGCCGCCCGCGAATGATAGACAAGCGGCGTCGCTTGGAGTCGCTTGGCGGCGCGCCGCAAAGGACGCCGCCCGCGCGTGCGGTACACGAATTTTAAGGTTCCACAAAAGAGCAGTGAAACCCTAATGGGTTATACTTCGAAAATATCACTGATTTCTGTATTTAATACGTAAGTGCATATTCGTTGAACACTAATTTCTAAGGGTACCTCTAGTTACGTAATAATGTTTAGTCGTGTTTAATAATAAATAAATATTGCACGACCTTACACAAACTCAATCTAGCCCCCAAACTAAGCACTGGGCTTGTAATATGGGTACTAAACAACGGAAAATTACATACAATACTTTTTTTTTGTAAAAATTTATACACAGAAAAACACCCAAACCAGGTAAAAATATTTATTGTTAAACATAAATATTTTTGTACCCGGCGGGAATCGAACCCGCAGCCTTCTGCATTGCAGTCGGGCGTTCGCCCGACACGACACAGAATGCTCTCTCTCAAGGTATCGAAACATTTTATTTATAAGTATAATTAAAATATTATTTTATTATACGGAACCTTGCTTTCATATTCTAAATTTTATCTTTTTTGGGTGAATCCCCGGCACAATCCGTGGTAAGTAAGTATACGACCGGAAGCCAATCCAATTAGCACTTACGTTATGAATTCCCTTTGGTAGGTACATCAGTTTTTAACATTGGCAAAGATTGGTATTTTAGCACTGCTGAAAGGAACTTGTAAGCACTAGTAGTAAAGGAACGAAAAAGGGGACATATTAACATCACGAGCTAAGTAGCCAACGACAAAAGAGCAAATTAGGTACCAACCTCTACTGCTAAAAAACTGTACGGTTACGGTTTTAATAATATGCTCCGTTATGGTGGGCGAATATCTTTAATAGGTACTTTAACCGTAGGAGTAAGTATCGTATCATCTAAAACTGATGACGTAGTCTATGTTAGCAACTCGTTTAAAACGCATCTAGAAACTCTTCTAAATGCATCTTAAAACGTAAATGTAATCGTCCTGTGATTCCGGCTTAGGCGAAACAGCTGATTTTCTAGGTCAACAGCCGCTATTAGGGTTGCATCACTAAGTGATCCCTAGGTTTTTTGCGTGAACTTTGAAATTGAATAACTCTTAAACCGTAAGAACTATTTAGATGCGGTTTTTACCAAAGGATTCAGGACATCACCCGCAAGCCCTGGACTTCGGATTAAAGGGGTCTCCCCGTTACAAATTGTATAATGTTTTTTTTTTAATTTTAATCATTTATTTATGTCAATAAGTGCATGTCAATTTAAAATACAATAAAACAAACACAAAAACATTAAAATACAAAGTACCTAAAAACTAAAAGAAAAATATAAATGTCAAAAGTTTAATAAATTATAAACAAAAACTTACAGCTAATAAAAACAATTGAAAACTAAAAACTAACAGAAATTAATGTCATCTTTATATCCTACCCACTACATAATATAATGTCGTGAATATGTAGTGTAGGTTTCCCATTTTTAATCAATAAATATATTTTTGACATGCCTTTGTAGACTTACAATCTATAATAAACTGTCCAATAAGCCACTAGGTAAATAAGAAGGAATCCATTCTTATGATGTTTTTACGAACTTACCCTTATTAAGAGCAAGCTTGGAAACAACACCTTGTAAACGGCCCCTAAAACACTCCCATGGACATTGTCATCATCGTCCAATCATAAAACTTTACAGACCCTAAAAACTTTGATAGGTCCTCACTCCTAATGAAACCCGCAAAAACCACAGTCATGTTACAAATTAAAAATTTTGAAATAGAAAACATTGTAGACGCTTCGTCATGAAATTTATTATGCAAAGTTTGATTAATGGTCCAATAGGTACTGTGCTGAACCTAAAGTGACGCCTCTCGCGCATTTTCAATGAAAATTTATTTCTAAAATCGCGCTGATGTATTCGTACTTCCCTACTTATTATTTTACGACGACAGTATTTTAAGAATGTAGGTTTTTACTTAAAAAGAAAATCGCTTGATATCGCTTTCTATTATTATTGCAAAATCCTAGTTGCTAAGTTGGGAAACTTAGCAACTAGGATTTTGCAATAATAATAATTGACCTTTATAAACTGAATTTATATGATTTATACAGCGCAACCACCATAAAAAGCATAGATAAACCATGTTTTTATGGTGCTGCAGTGCTTGAAACATTATTGGGTGGAGTAAGTTTGCCCATCACTTATACCACCCAGCCTAGATAGCCATGGTACTTATATTACTAAACATATGGCATAAACACTTGTCATCGGCGGAAATCGAACCTGCCCGCTACGCTTTTAGAGATTTTCTAAACCCGGCAGAAAATTTAGAAACAAAAAATTCTTTGTCAAAACTCTATACTCAGTGGTGTTTAAACCCACGCTCTTTACTTTACCATTGTATCCAAACTAATTGAAGTACCAGTTTCATATCCGGGAACATACTTTTGTATTAGGGAAAAACCTAAAACCCACCAAGTGTGAGTTGAACTTGTGCATGATGGTGCCAATGAGAATATCAATATCACAATCGGCACATTTGTTGTATGGGAGTTGAGCACCAAATAGTGGAGTGTGGCTCCCATTGAGATTGGCCTTTTAGATGATTTTATACAGCGCAAGAAACTTTTAAACCGTGCTATCTATGGAGCTGATAGCTGGGAGTGACATTGTTAGGTGGAGTAGACTTGTCTAGCACCTATACCACCCTCCCAGCCTAGTCAGCTATGCCCAGAGGAAAGAACTGATCAATACGTCTGGAGCTAATTAAGCCGTGGGTTTATTTATCATGGTTTCCTTCACCGTAAGAGCGATGTTATTAACGTGCAAAATTTTGTCACAAGGAAAAAGGTATTGGTGCGCGATCGGCAGGGATTCGAAACCACGACCTTCGGCATGAAAGTCAGACTTTCTACCACTAGCTCAACACCACCCTCTCTATGGCTCCTATAGAGAGGGCTCAAATATACTTTTTTTTGTTGTTATAGCGGTTACAGAATACCTACGTCATCAGCCATCACGGTTGATAAGATATCTACAGCCTGGCGACAAACGGACATGGAAATCTTTTTGAAATGGTCTGGTTTTTACCCTTGGGGTACGGAGCTCTAAAAACTAACCACACCTCTCCTAATCTAGTTATAAATCTTGCTTAAATTACAACTCCTGAGACGGTTAAAGGACAAACACGTCAAGCGAGATTGATAACCTTCGGGTCAATGGTCCGTCGGTTCCTACAGCGCTCAGGTATAAATCAATTTGACACTTCTCCAAGAAATAAACCATTTTTCATCAAAAGATGAATGAAACGGGTGCTAAAATGTTTTTTAGGGTTTGAGGATGGAGTAGCAGTAGAGTTGGAAGATTCTGTGACGATATATAGCAACTGAGCTAGGAATTACGCAATCTAGGAAGAACGACAAAGACTGTACTCTGAAGAAAGTTCCTAATTTAATTTATTTAATTTTAATCAACAGCTGTTACAAGAAAATAAATATAGGAAGGCGAGGGGTCTCCCCGCGACCAAGATCATTGTACATGATCGAAACGTAAGAGAATTAAAAAATGATAATACGCGAATAAGCGAACCCGGGAAAAATATTGATATGAGTAAGAACCGTATAAGTCTAAAACGTTTATTAGAATCATTATCATCTATAATCAGAATGCATAGACCAACAGTCGCTTAAATACAAGTCGCAAGTTGCAACTCACAAAAATATTGTCAATTTTATACAGCAAAAATGACAGTGATTCTTGTATCATAGAAAAAATGAAACACTTTTTTTACCGGGTTTAATCACGTTTAATTCATGATTTTTAAAACGAATTTACAGTTGGCTTTTTCAAGGTTGACTGTTTTTTATGCAAAAATCGCGAAAACCACAGAAGAAATTCTTGTATCATCTTCGTGTGGGGGTCGCGTTCCGAAAACATAATAAATATTTAATATTTATCAATATTAAATATTCTATTCAATACAATTATATGAGATCTTAGAGAATAAAGCTATTTAGACTTTGACTTTGTCTGATCCACCGGAATATGAGTTAAAACTCATATTATTTTCAAGTTATAGATTTACAAGCATTGTGGCCTAACTGAACCTGCAAATCTTGTCCGAGTATATAGTGCCTAAAGCGATTATAAGAACTTCGATGGGTAGCCGACAATAAATTGTGATGTAAAAATATTTTTTCAAGCTCCTTCATGCTTTGGAAGGGATGATAGTTGTTGGTCTCAGTTGAAATCTATAAAAGAAATCGTTAGGATAAGTCAAAAGCCTCATGGCGGTCTAAAAATTTGCAACACTAAGTGATCTAGATGCTTTCAGCGACAACGGTCCACCTTGGCCAACGATAGTAGTGGAAGTAGAAGTAAGTTGTGGAAAAATGTAAGGGAAACCTTTGCCCAGCAGTGGACAAAGGTCTCTCAAGTTATTAAAAAAGTGTGAGCTCCATCATTATTATACGAAAAGACGAAGACAAAAATCGTATATTGCATAAGTATACGCATTCCATCTTAACTAATATCGAACAATAAAACTTAACAACAAATAATAAAACTCACGAACTGTACTTCCCTATTTCACGCACAATTAAGCCAGTACCGCAGACCACGCAAGCCTAGTAAGTTATAAGCCGTGTCTTAAGGCATCATGTGAACTATTATTGAATTTGGATACCGTCCAAGTTGTGGCAGCGCGTGCCAACTATGGCAGCCAGATTAAGTGGTCCAATGACACTATAAACTATAGGTTTCTGGTCCATATGATCTCTTTTTAAAACATTTGTGGAGAGATAGTTCTGATAGGAGGAGTTTTGTTTCAATCCACATAAAGATTTTTGTACTGGTTTCGAGTTGTTTGACTGCACTAGGACTGATATCTATAGTCCATACTTCGACTTTGCTAAGCAAAAACTTTGACTTCAGACAACTTTTGCTAATTTATAAATCGATCTTCGTAACTATATTTTTTACATGTGTAGTAAAGTCGAAGTTTTTCAAATTTAAAATGTAAATCAATCAAAATTAATGACCTAAACTTTGCTTCTCTGTCATGACTATGAAGTTATTTTTATTTATTCGTATATTACAAAATGAACTACAAACTCCAATTTAAAGTTTATGCTTAGTTTATGCTAAGCTGAGTCTGAGCAAAGTCAAAGTACGCAATATAGATTTCAGGCTAAAACTCATAATTCCGGTTTTAATCGTGTCGACAGATTCCTTTTCCTGTCACTTCCCTGTCGTGGTGAGAGTATTTGGAATCTAACCACGTCAAGACAGTGGATATTTCTGGGACATACTCGTAACTTATTTCCCACGCCTAGACTTCATTACTTTTTATTATAAAGGCACTACTATAGCAATTGGTCAACATTTTGGTTCAACCTTGATCAAGACTATAATGATTATTTTATTATGAACTATCTGGGTCCTGCGGTTTCACCTGCATAAGTCCAGTTCCCGCGGGGATATCGGGTAGCCTATGTGTTATTTCAGGTCTCCGGTTTCGGTTCAGTAGTTTTGAGAAACAAATTCACAGACATACGGACACGAAAACTTACGCGTTTAAAATATTAGTAAGATAATCAACAAACCATGTGTAGAATGTTTGTTAAATTATTAATAGGTACAATTAAAATCCTCATATAACATAGATTATCTTGAACCTATTGAAGCTCTAATTTCCATCGCAAGATAAATAAATAACAGCTCATTGAATTTCAAATGAGAGTGCACCACATTGATCGCGGTTCAGTTGAATCAAAGACGATAAAACCAACTGACTGCTCATCGTTGACAGCTTCTGTGGCGTGTTGGGCGAATGCCCGACTGCAATGCAGAAGGTTGCGGGTCCAATTCCCGCCGAAGGCAAGTATTTATGCTTGAATATTATTTGTTTCTAGTCTCGGAGTTTTCTAAGTACGTATGTATTATGTTTGTATTTACAAAAAAAGTATCTATCCATTGTCTACTGCCGATATTACAAGCCTAGTGCTTATTTTGGGACTAGATTGCTCTGTGGGTCGTGTCGTTAAATATATCTTACTAATATTATAAACGCGAAAGTTTGTATGTAAGTAGGTATGTATGTATATGAGGTTGTTACTCTTTCACGCAAAAACTACTAAACCGATTGCGATGATACTTGGAATATATGTAGCTGAGGACCTGGATTAACACATAGGCTACTTTTTATCCCGATATTCCCGCGGGTACGGGACTTACGCGGGTGAAACCGCGGGGCGCAGCTAGTCTTTATATAATTACTAGCTGCGCCCCGCAGTTTCACCCGCGTAAGTCCCGTTCCCGTTTCAGTTCCCGCGGGATTAAAAGTATTCTATGTCCTTCTCCTGGTTCTAAGCTACCTCCCCACCAATTTTCAGACAAATCGATTTAGCCGTTCTTGATTTATAAATGGTGTAACTAACACGACTGTCTTTTATATATATACTAGCTGCGCCCCGCGGTTTCATCCGCGTAAGTCCCGTTCCCGTTTCAGTTCCCGCGGGATTAAAAGTATTCTATGTCCTTCTCCTGGTTCTAAACTACCTCCCTACCAATTTTCAGCCAAATCGGTTTAGCCGTTCTTGAGTTATAAATGGTGTAACTAACACGACTTTCTTTTATATATAGATAGATGAGTATTCCCCTCAAGAACATTGTACTTACGTCTTTTTAGTAACAATATCGTAAAAGAGTCTAGGTACAGATAGGTAACGCATCGGCCAATCACAAAGAGTCTAAATAGAGATAGGTAATTCAATATCCAATCACAAGGTTTGATTTGATTATTACCTCACCCCCTGCCCGCAAAGGTGAGTTGGGTTTTGTAGAACAAAATCGCAGCATGAACATTTAATTGGCTATATTGTCTTTGTACCAAGTCCAGTACTCAATAATGTGGACTATTCAACTAAATTGATGCAAATGCTTGCGCTAGTGTTTCACGTTTATGACTGAAACACTCGAATCTCAATCTAAATTCACCTGTATTTAATATTGTGTTTAGACCAGTTTCGTTACTGGGCCAAGTGTAAATTAGTTATTGGAAGATTTTAAATAGATTATACAAGGTGTAACAAGTAAGCCCTTTTAATCCGAAAGGGGGTCGTTCTAGACGTCTAGGCGAACACCTTTTGTTCTACGACTTTTGGAAATTCGAAGGACTTTTCGAAAAATTTAGGTGTAAAGTTTACCTGAAAATCAGCTGTTTCTGAGAGTTCGAGGTCTTTGACCTTATGTTATCCTTTCATTTAGTTTTGTCTACTACAATCAAAACTTCAATTACCTACCTTTATTTTCAAAAGCAGCTGTTTTTTCAGTGAAACATAATCTCCAAATTTTCAAAAAAAGTTTGAGTTTTCAAAAGTCGTAGAACAAAAGTTGTTCGCCAAGACGTCTAGAACAACCCCCTTTCGGATTAAAAGGGCTTACCCGTTACACCTTGTATAAGTTAGGGGAATACCGAATAGAATTACCCTTCGTATTGTATTTTGTAATATTTTAGCGCAATTGCACTTAATTTTCTTTTTTGTAAATCCTCATTGACCACCCATCATGTAAATTGGTTTTGTAATATTTATACCTACGGCCGGCTACCCACCTATAACAAATACTTGAATATCTATAATATTTAATACCTACTTGAATCGGGCAGTTTCCCCGCCACCAAGCGAGGTGAACTCCATGTTTGCTAGTCTCTCTTTTGTCACCTTTTACGACACCCACGGAAAAAATGGAGTAGGCATATTCTATGCAAAGTAAGATAAGTGATAAGTAGCAGAGATAAGTAGTAGAGAAGTGTTACTGGCAGTTACCTTCACTTTCATTCCGACGGTCATGCGTTCAAATCCCAGACGACTGAATCCTGGTGTCCAGAAGTAAGAACGGGTCAATGTCCTTTCATTCTTCTGGATATGGCTGACTAGCTTGGGATGGTAATATGCTGGGCAAGACTTCTAAAAAATATGAATTAATAGCTGCTTGAGCTGTTAAACTATCTAAAACTTTATTTCCAAAATTAACAAATAATCAATAATTTAGAAATGTTTTCAGCAAGGAAATATATTTCCAAAAAATCCTGATGAAAGGATTCGAACCTGCGTCCTTTCGCTGGTTCGTTAGCGAAAGGAAATTTCCTTGTTAAAATAGGTATTTCTAAGTTTAAAATGCCTTGAACAATAAAAACAAAAAGAAATAATCAATAACATTTTTTTTAATACATAAATATACCTAAAACTAAAACAAAAAGAAATTGTCAGCACCTCCCTCTCACAGCATAGTTCCCAAGACGCTGGCGGCGTTCGCAAGTTGAATAGCCCAACTGATTTCCTGGGACAAGAATCCGCCAGCCCTGGGGTCATAAGACGCTTCAACTAGACGCGCTGACAATTCCCGAATGCAAACCCTACTACCAGGGTCCCAACACCCAATAGTTTTATTACAGATAAACATATTATAACAATCGATCCCCGATACTTTCGTATCTAAAAATTACTTAAATAACTAATTTTTGATGAGCTAACTATTAAGTCAATTGACCAACTTGACAATTAAATACCCACTATCCCCATGTAAACGGTCCTTAATCGTTCTCAGTCAACGGAGCATGAAGACGCGCTAAATGGACGTACAAGTTTATAGTGCGGGGTAGATTAGTTTACCACTATGTTTTATACGAGTATGGTTAACGTATTAAGTTTGATATATTTTCTGCGAGTGAATTAGTTGTCAGATATTATTAGAGAATCAATTACCCGCGTAAGTCCCGTTCCCGCGGGAATTTTGGGATGAAGAGTTGCTTATGTGTTATTCCAGGTCTCCAGTTACCACATTCTAAATTTCATCCAAATCCGTTCAGCCGTTTTCGCGTGAGTGAGTAACAAACACACATACTCACAAACTTTCAGCTTTATAATATAAGGAGGACTTTGAGGTAGTGACGAGAATTGATTAGAGATGGCTTCCGTGTATGACGTGAATTTATCTTCTAATGATTTTGTTAGTCCACCAATTCGTCCCACTGTAGGAAAAAGCCTCCTCTTAGAGGGGCTGTAAGATGCCACGGAAGCGACTACTCCAGATTGGCGAATGTCTCAAGCTTTATGCTTCCGAACCGTGACGAATCCGAAAATATCGTAAGAAAACTGACATGTCTCTTGGGGCATGTCGGTTTGCTCACCATATTTTCCTTCGTACATACACTCACACACATATTCGCTACACACATTTATGTATTTTTCTTCACACATTTTTTTCTTAAAGAAAAAGACACTGGTTTTAGTCGGAACTACGAGTAGAACCCACAATCCTCGAAATTAAACCACTAGACCAAACCATTCCGCCAAACATTTATTTATTTGTTTTTAATTCACCATCATAAATTCGAGTACAAAACCTAACGACCCATTTTGTTGTGTAATAAATTAAAAAAACACCTCATAAATAATATCCAAACGATTCTCATCGTCGCAGTTTTGTAATTTCCCGAATAATGTCATTATGCCATTGATTCGTGTTAAGATAACACTTACTACATGCAAACAGGTCATCAGCGAACCTTTTATTATTATATTTTATACTAGCTGCGCCCCGCGGTTTCACCTGCGGAAGTGAAAAACGCGATGTCAGTTATCACGGGCGCGGGCGGCCGAGCGGTTCTCGAGCGGTTGCAATTATTCGTTCATTACTCAGGTTCTACTAATTGGATTTCGATGCAAAGTATACCACAACCTTTCTCGAGTAGACCTATTCAATATCGAAAACCAGATTTCAATCGGATAAGTAGTTTTTGATTGTATAAGGAACCGACAGATAAACAGAAATTCATCAAAATCTGTTCAGTTCGGTCTAGCTGTCCCCTATAGTCGTGCGGGTTAAGCAATAAAAGCATACCTAATATTATTATCTTGGACTAAGCCGTTTACAAATTTATAAAATTGTAAAATCTCAATTCAAAATCAATGTTCAAATATTTTTTAATTACAAAAAAAAAACGTTCAATGCCATTTAAGATGATCATAGACACTCGACCTTACCCGAGTACGGCGAAGCCGGGTAGGGTATTGTTTTTATCTCCAATTCTTTTGGATTGAGACTTACCACAAGTCCCCCAACAGAGAGAAGGTACTAGGGCAGAAAAATCCATGAGAGTGCCAATACATTTCGTGGTAACCTTGCACACACTCGTATACCAACAGACACGTAAACATTTATTTTTCATAGCCATACCCATAACAGAAAAATAGCATAGTTTCCCCATTGCCGACACTACGTATCGAATAATATACCAACATTTCTTATATTAGTATTCTAGAAGGGAGGCCCACAAAAACTGGTAATACATGGTCTAACACGGAGCCTGACCTGCCCGCGTGCGTTGCTTTGTAATGAGAAAGTCATCCACAAACCTAAGGGGAAATAGACAAAGCTCTACTGCTAGGAAAAAGTGCGCAAAAAATATGTACACTGTGTTCTTATTCAACGTTTTTTCAATTCTAACCTACATTAGAAATATTTTTAAAGGAAAATTTCATCTTCAATTGGGGTACTGATCCTTTAAAAATATTTCTAATAAATATGCCTTGAGCAATAAAATCAAATTACGAAATATAACCTGCATACTTTTTTATTGAAATTCTGTTTAGTTGAAATAAACTATTTAAAGTTCACAATGTGACAAATGTCTCAAATTTGTTTTTCAGCTTTCAAGTTTCAAGGAAATTTCGCTGTGCTTCATCTTACATGGCTTCGAGCTTCAGAGTTTATCCCATGCTTTGTAATTTTGTGATTCGATCAATAATCTACGAGTAGCACTACCATGAGTTGATAAGTAAAAACGGGTACGTTAATAGTTTGAGCATATACGCACTGCAAAAAACCGGTTACATGGACGAAAATTTGTGACCGGTGCAGGGAGCAGCCGGAACGGTCACAATGTGCACAGGGTTAAATTGTAAACGTTACAGTGCACATATTCGTATTAATGCTAAGTGTTAGTGTGTATTAGTAGCAGAAAAGACCACGTGGGAGGTCGAAAAAAAGGTGGATGGACTGCGTCGAAGACGACCTGAGGGCCATGGGACGCTTTACCAACTGGTGAAGGAGGGTCAAGGATCGGAGCGAGTGGCGCAAAAACGTAGAGGAGCCCAGGAGAAGTAAGAAGTAATTAAGGGTTAGTGAAGTCTTAACCCTTCATGAATTTTATTCGCAACACAACTGCTGACTGAAAATCACCATGTTTTGTTTGTTTACATGACTATGATAGGAAGGATGACAGGTTATTAATTAGAAAGAACACTCTACAGTGGCGCCATCTAAAATGAGTGAACGTTCATTTTCGACCCCAATAGCGTTGATCCATACAAGATGCCTATGCAATAGCCTAGAACCCTAAATATTTGCTCGTAGTTGCGTAGCTATTACCGTAAGAGAAGGAAATAATAAAAGGGAGCTATGAAATGTTCATGATTCCACATCCTCGTGAAGTTAAGATTGGTAGTTACGGATGATTACTGGTAAGTACTTAATAGTTAATATGAATGTATGATTGCCGCTTATGGTGGTACGGTCTCGTCTTGTTTTATTATCAGCATTGTTGCAAAGCCGATCCGATGTTTAGGAGCCTGTTCAAACTCCTTTATTAAGGTAGACTTAGATAATTCGTCATTCATATTGTACTAAAAAGTTACTGTATGCTACCGCTTTTGTGTACGCAGACTATATTATTTGATTACAATTACCATTTTCTTAATTAATTTAAACCACCGCGGCTTCGGAACGCCGCTTTGAACGTGTTTTTTGCGCGCAAAAAATGTACAATATCAATTTAAGTTCTACAACCGGAAATATGGTGTTTGACGCAAGTAAGCCGAAAAAAAATATCTAAAGGAATTGATTCTCCAAATATGTTGTCAGCCACTAAACACACTGTATACTTACTAAAGAGATTATAAACAGAGTGCGTAAACTCTTAATTATAATATGGCAAACAAACAAAACAAACCATTTCTCAGAGAACAATTTCTCAACATTAACGTTACACTAACCACAATACAGATTTAGGTAACAGTCACAAACACATGTCCAAATTTCATTAAGGATACAATAGTCTTATTTCTGAAATGTTTTCAGACGTAGAGGTAAAACACCTACAGTATAATAGAAACGTGAAAAGTTGGAGCGGTGTTGGTCTAGTGGTAGGTACCCCGACTTTCATTCCGAAGGTCGTGGTTTCGAATCCCGACCGAGCACCAATGTCTTTTTCTTTAAGAAATAAATATGTGCGCTTTTAACATCGCTCTTAAGGTGAAGGAAAACATCGTGAGAAAACTCACGGCTTAAAGTCACGCACCAAGGCCAAGGCCAGTTGGGCTAATTGCTGAAACACACAGTCAAAAACTTTAACTTTTTTAACGTAATTTACATTGCTCCTAGGCAATAAAATTAGTATTAGACATCGTTTTTTTTGCAAGTATTCATATTTTATGTACCAAATATTTCGTTATGTACCTAAATACCATAAATCTAAGATATAATGTATTATAGTATTTTAAAAGGTAAACATACATCTTTATTTCTTTAAAAAACGTAGATATATAATCATACCTATAATATCATAATCATAGAAAAAAAATTGTTTGCCTAAGTGTAAAACAATCCACTTTCGGCTTAGATTCTTTAATATTATATTTATTTAACCTCTACACCTATTTCTGATAGACGTTCTCAGTCGGATTAGGCGCAGCTAAAACGGCTCGTTACCAACACAAAGAAAGGTGTTTATACACAGTATCTTGTCCACCCTGGAAATTATTACAATATACTTTTCCTTATAGCCTCACAACGGTGAAGATTTCTATACTACGCAGCGTTACTTTGGTCGATAAAGTTTCATGACGTCATAGATTCAAACATTATTTCTTTAAATATATGTTTAAGTGCATATGATAATTTAATCCGCTGATTAAAGCCAAAAAATTAGTTAAATTGCATAACAGCATCACGAAAATCGAAGAAAATTATGTACCTAGTCGATAGACAAATAGCTATAGTTGATTGACACAGAAATAGATACCTATTTCTGATAGCTGATAAGAATAGAATAGAATACCTACCTCCTTATTATCTATCCAGTGGACGTCTGACAACAGTGGAAAATGACAGTCACTATGCAGTACATTGCTGCTTTGAGGTAATTACCGGTAATAACCATAAACCGGTAAACCAGTAATGTACGGCGTAGTGCCTGTCATTTTCCACTGTCGTCAGACATCCACTGGATAGATAATAAGAAGGTAGGTATCTACCTTGATCACAAATCTAAACATGGTAAACAATATTTGCATTGAAAACAACCTTTTAAGTTTAAAATCCTAAATGTAGGTACTCGTATGTAAATATAGGTATATTGATTTAACAGTCTATCAATAAACAATTTACATTAACAACTTCAAAAAAAAAAAAATAGGGGTTAACTATAAACCGATTAATAAAAAACACACACCGACAATAAATAAAGATTTACCCACGAAACTAATGAGCAATTTAAATTTCCAATAAATTGTTGAATTTTCCGATAAATTCCGTAGTTTATTGGAAAATTCGGTATTAAAAAATCCTTTGGGAAAGCGTTCGGTGTTAAAACCGATGGGTAGTGTTCTAATTAAACTTGACGTCAGCCGGGTAACTTGAACGTGACGTCAGACTGGTACCAACGCCAGTGTAACGGATAAGATATTTAAATTTAAGAGGTCTAGAGAAGCAAGAACGTTCTGGGTACGTTTTCTTTACCTAAATCGTTTTGATATCTCCTAAGGATCGTAACATTTTTACTGAAAACAATTCAACAATTTTGGATACTTCGAAACGTTACATGCAGTATAACGTTAATAGTTTGACCTTTTGCACAGTGCACCTACTCGACCTGTTCTCTTCTCCCACTCCGATAGCGTCGTTTTATATTAGATTATCTTTTATTAATATAGATAGAGATATTTTTGAAATAGGTACGTATTGCAGAGCGAGTATTACCTTTAATAGTTTGGGTATGTTCCCTCAAACTGTTAAAGTTAAAATTATGTATCAACTCATGGAAGAGGTATAGGTGTCCCGCTCTCTGGTTCCCTGTTGGATCAGATTGTTACTTCATTTTATAATTATATTTATGTAACACGACACCTAGATAAGCGCCTGACTACTCGGCGCATTTACTACTCTCATATGATGATGGTAAGTGATGGATGATACAGTCTAAGATGTAGCACGCTTATCTAGAGAAGGAATAAGATCCGCTAGATCCGAAGATAGAAGATCCGAAGAGTCCGCTAGATTGAATTGACCAATTGACTTAGGTCAATTGGTCTAATATTAGAATTCTTCTCTACTCCTACTGAACAATTTTAACATCATTGGCAACAAAGCATCCAATGATACGTAGTTTTTACATTGAAACAAGATTTATGGACGTTCTAGCTATCGAAAAACAATGTAGTTAATTACAAATAAAAGGAAAATTCTTAAAATAACAACCAAAGTTTAGGATTGTAATAAATTAACTTAGGATTCTAATTGTCGGAGGTTCCGAAGGTTATTGAATTAAGATATTAAATAATATTTCATTGGCATAAACTGTCGGTAGTATGGTGTTACAATTTCAGTTCAGGACCTTGTACTGTTTACCGCAGTTGCAGCATGCAAATTAGCAAGACTGCATTATTCAAAAAAATAAAAAAAATGATTACACTTCGATAAAATAAATTCACTAGGCCCGTAAGTACATACAATGTAGTCAATTTTGTATAAAAAATGTCAAAGATTAAACCATTCGTTAAATTTATTTAAACAATAACCCCCTTTTTTATAAACGATTATTAGCCCTCTTATTTATTAACGTTTAGCAGATGAACAAGTAATGTGACGGTTGTTTCTGTCTATTAACTTTGAAACTTCATGTCAGAGTTAAAGAAAAACGATACATAGTTATGCAGCTGTCAACCAGCGTTTATTAGTAAGGGAGGTAGTTCTTTTTCACTAGTTCCGACACAGAATAAAACGCTTTTTCTAGAAGCCAAAGTTTGAGACGTTTCACCAAAAATTAAATAGAGTACTAGGCAACTGCTTGAAAATAATGATAAAATAGATATACAAAAGGAACTGAACTTCTTCATCTGTTCTGTTCATTCCGTTCTTGTCACATTCCTCATAACTAAAACGTCCCAAAACATACTTCGGAATTGTAAGATTAGATTTCTTAAAAACGGTTTAGCAATATCTGGAAATTTTGCCAGTTTCCGCTAAATTTGACAAAATTACAAACAATTGCTGAATCAACTTACGATGAATTTTCTTCAACGTAAGAGGTATAATATGTTATTAGTAAACAAAACTGTTCTTAAAGAAAAATACATTGTTGCGCGGTTTGCCTGGTTTCGAACCCACGACCATCGAAATTAAAATCGGGGTATCTACGTCTAGTCTAGACTAAGACTGCTCACCTGTATAGTTCAGAGTTTAGGCACTACGGTGGACGGACTACGGTACATACAAGTGTTTGTATGTAACGTAGCGCCTTCAAATGTGTACGTAATTCATACTGTCAGAACCATTACCCTTCTTGACCTCAACCTTGAAAAAGCCAACTGTAAAGTTGGCGAAAGCTCGGTTCGTTTAGAACCATGAATAAAAACGCGATTAAACCGGATAAATAAAGTGTTTTATTATGCAAAATCGCGAAAACCATAGAAGAAATTACAATACCATTCTTTTTGGATTCGCAGCAGTCGGGTAAAACTCTTTTTTTTATCTTTTCTGAGTACGACATAAGTGTAGCACTCTTTGTAATACTATTCCTAACACAAATAGTGCAATATTACGGTCGACTTCACGGAGATAATCTATTATACTTTATCGGATTACGGAACCACATCTGCGTGTCTGAGAACTTGAGGCAACATGGCGGGTGGCTGTTTGCTCTGTTTTGTTTGGAGCAATCATAACTTTCGGATGAATGGGTGAGAGGAAAACGTTATCATCTGTATTAAAAGATGCGTGAAAAGATAAGATTATCAAATAACCAATGAGAAATAATTAATTTAAAAAAATACAATGGTTTTCGTTAGCAGTCTTCCGATCCTTGCAAAACTGCAATCTTTACAACAGTTTTAGATAAAAATGTGCCTATAAAGTCTGCCTGATTATTAATTTTATCTGTCTATAGTGACAATAAAACTATTAATATCCAGATACATATAAAAAATGGACCATTTCTACAAGATCCATAAAATACATTCATTCAATCTAGAAAGGTTTAGAATAATAAATAAAAAGATGTTTGAAAAATAAACAAATTAAGGTGTTAATATTTCTTTTTAGTTTTTATTGCTCAAGGCATTTTAAACATAGAAAATAGTTTTTTTTGGAAGTATATTTCCTTGCTAAAAAAAAAAATATTTCTAAATTAAGGTGTTTTAATATAAATGCACAGTCATAACCACCTGGTCCTAAAAACATGATTGCAGAATTTATTCTTTGTACTATAATCTCTTTTTAATGCATATCTTAAAAAGGATTTCTAAAAATTCCCGCAAGTACGGCTTGATAGAATGGCTTACAACAAACATTTTCAGCCTGTGGATTCATTTACGAAACTCGAAATAGATCTTTATGATTAAAACAAAAAAATCCGCACAAAATGTGTAGGTAGCCGCAATTTATATCTACGACTATCTACCAAATTCAAAAGGGGTTAGAATAACCACCTAAATGTTCTCAATAACTTGTGACTCCGAATCCGAACTACAAACGAGACGTGAAGGCACGTTCTTCACAAAGTCTGGTCTAACGTTATGGCACCAATTACAAAGTTATTACAACGTTATTGCTGGTGAAAGGTTCCCTTACGATTGATATCTGATAACTAATATCTATTTCTGATGTATTTTTATGTAACTGTTAGTTTCAGCTTCTTTCATTCGGTTGGTATATTATTTGGGGTTTTTGATTAGGAACGTCAACGTTACTTTCGTGAAAGCAATGAATTAGAACAATCTTTTATTTAATGCCTGGTTTTTAGGATTCCGCACTGATTATACATAAAAGGAATCGTCCAGACTGTATACTGTCGCAGACCCCCGTGCAGACTATCTCTCACTGAGCTCAATCTCATGAACTGTGGTAGCTAGAGTTTACATAGATGATGTATTTATTTTGCCGCTTTAATTAGAAAGCGGTGAGCGGTGTTGGTGTAGTGGTAGATACTCCGACTTTCATTCCGAAGGTTTCGAATCCCGGCTGACCGCGCACCAATGTCTTTTTCATTGCGGAAAAGTTATGTGCGTTAATAACATCGCTCATACGGTGAAGGAAAATATCGTGAGGAAACCCACGGCTTAGTTAGCTCCAGACATATTGACCAGTTCTTTCCTCTGGGCATGGCTGACTAGGCTGGGTGGGTGGTGTAGGTGCTGGGCAAGCCTACTCCATCTAACAACGTCCCGGGCACTACAGCGCCATAAAATAGCATGGATTAAAAGTTGCTTGCGCTGTATAAATCATCTAAAATTAGATGAAAAGGCCAATTATTTATTATTATTACAATAAGAAATCCCATAAATAAGTTAATTCAGTGGCTCTACATGGGAGCTCTCCTATACTATACTCCTAATATATTTTTTTAACCGGCCATTGATTAACGGGCACTTGGCCGGTATTAAACACTAAAAATACGTAGAGCTGATTATAATAACGTTCGGCTGTCCACCAAATATTGGACCATCTTTTTTTAACTAACGAAAAAAAACTCGAGTTTTAACTGGAACAAACTTGAATAGGCAATCGACTAAAGTATAAGTACTATTTAACTAAAAGCGAACAACATTCCACACTCTGTTATAAATTATGAAAGTTTGTATTTAAGCATTACTAGGGGAGATGGGCCCAAAGCGGGCACACTAAGGGAAAATTGAAAAAAAAATGGTTTATAACTTAGCTTCGTTATTAGTTTTTTTTCTATAAAGTCCATTGCGAAACGCTTTTGAATGGAAAATGGTTCGATATATCAATAATATAAAAATACATTAATTATGAACAATATGAAAAACTTCTACAAATGCCCGCTTTGCCCAAGGGGGGAGCCCAAAGCGGGCACTAGTTTAGGGCAAAACGGGCATGGGTTAAGGTAAAGCGGGCATAGTTAAAGTGTATCAATTTATTGCAAAATTATAAGAAAAAGGACAGACTTTCTCTGCCTGCAACTTAATAAGAATTGAAAAAACAAACAGATCAAATGTTGTATTTTAACAAAACTAGCAGCATTAGGTAATATCAATTTTAATAATCAAACATGAACTTCAAAATATTTTTTACGTATTAAAAATAAAATATCTAGTAACTAGTTATATCAGAACAAGTGCCATTCTTTTTCTCGCGAATATCATAAATGGAGGAACTAAAGATCCAGCAGCATTACAGCAGCATTAACTATGTGGTTCTTCCTCTCTCTGTGCTAGCAATGAGACCAACTTGTCGCTTTCCAGATTTTGTCAGGACCCTTGGTGGTTTATTTGATGAGGTTTGGACCCCTGTCTTGTCCATATTGTATAAACGATTAGCATCAACTTTATGCTTTTCCATTTGCTCCTCTAATATATCGAAAAATTGGTACACCTAGGGCTTGTTAAACCCTCTAGCTCGGGCAATAGTCGTTATTTCTGATTTCTTAAAGTTAAGTCAGAATGACGTTTAACAAAACCTTTGTACTAATCTGAACCAGCAGCACCATTTTTAAAAGGATGTGGTATTCTATTCATATCGGCATATTAGTATATACTAGTTCCAAGAACTCTGGTTATGACTACCCGTAAAATAGACTGTCCATATTAAAAACATATTCCAAAAGTTCAGTCTCTTGATCCGCAAAAAAGACAGTAACGTATCTGCCCAGTTTTATAGCGGATAACCTCGTTTTCAAATGTCTTTGCAGTGTCGCTCTAGGGATCCCAAATTTTGTAGTTACAGTTTTGATAGGTCTTCCTAATTCTTGTACTTCCAGCAGTGCTTGTCGCATTGTTGAGGGCGTCCATGAGACCTGCGATGTATTTCTTTTATAATTGTTTGCCATCTAAAAAATAAATAAATTGCAATTTATATGTTAGTCTAATGGGCGGGCAAAGCGGGCACGTGTCCGCTTTACCCTGCCCGCTTTGCCTTTTTCGACACTTGAAATACAAGAACAAAATTTAACCTCAAAATGTTTACACACGTGAATTATAATTTAACCGGTATATAGCCAAATAATCACTTGTTAACGAAAAAATATTGATTATAGCATAATAAACACCAAAAAAGTCATAACACATGATACATACCTTGCAATATTTTTCAAAAACTCATTTAATTTTTTTTTTTAATATAACGCATAATGGCGTGCTCGCAGGTGAACGCGGCGACTGACGCAAGGTGTGCGGGTCGCGGGGATTACTGTCACGTGTTGAGAGGGCGCGATTATTTAAAATGACAATATTAAATTGAGTGCCCGCTTTAGGCCGGTGCCCGCTTTAGGCCCATCTCCCCTATATTTCAAACAACAATTAGTAAGACTAACAACTAAAACAATTTCGTGAAATGATAGCACATTCCACAACTGCATAACGAATGACTTAAAGCTTGCTTAAGACGTAGCGACTTACTTCACATTGACGCTAAATATTTTCCTACTAATTATATAAATTTAAAACGTTTAAAATATATTTTTTAAAGGAAATATAGGTACATTCTAAAAACAACAACGCAAACGAACGAAAGAGTAACAGTCATATACACACATATACAAACTTTCGCGTTTATAATATTAGTAAGATGTACAATATAATATATAGAAATTAATCTGTTAATGTATCTAACATCGATAACAGCGATAAGGTCGCCCATTTGTACAACTTTTTACTTTTAAGGTTTCTGTGTATTTATCTTACTTATTAATTACTAGCTGCGCCCCTAGGTTTTACCCGCGTAAGTCCCGTTCCCGCGGGATTATCAGGATAAAAAGTAGCCTATTGTGTTATTCCCGGTATCCAGCTACCTATATTCCAAGTTTCACCGCAATCGGTTCAGCGGATTTTACTTGATTGAGTAACAAACACACATATACACATACTCACAAACTTCAGCTTTATAATATTAGTAGGGAGTAGGATAGGATAATGTAAATTGATTGAAATTGTTGTTAGTGGTGCAATTAACGTGTTAATCTATCTATCTAACACCTCGGTATTAAATAACGCATTATCCAACCTATCCCACAGGAATCCAACTGACCTGGTCAAAACCACAAGGCGCTTTTAGTTTGTCCGTTGTTAGTTTGACTTATTGACTCAGTTTTCAAACCACAATTTTGATAATAAACGTTGATTTCAACCTTAACAGTACATTTATTAATAGAAGGAAAATAGTTGAAACAAAGCACTAAAGTAACGTTACCTCATATTTAATAATATCTTTGGCGTTTTAGGCGTCATTCATCCGATTGTCATAGACGTCTAATGACGTCTATATTGTCTTTACCACCGACTTTAGAAGAAGGAGGAGGTTCTTAAATTTTCGTTTAAGTATGTGTTTTTTTTATTTTCGAAGTCGGTTTGACCAATGGAGATGATTATTTTTTTAATTAAATGGCGGGAGATCCGAATATGGTACGGATCTGTGGGCCTATTATGTAACTTTTTGCAACATATTGCAAAGTGAAAGATCGTGTGTCAAACTCAAAAATTTGAGTTTGACACACGATCTTTCACTCATTTGCGATTGTGTACGCACCATTTGACAGTTTGTGTTACTGAAAGAACCTTATTGAAAGAGAAACAATATCGATACAACCTAATTGTATGAAAAACGCGATCACGTATGGTTGTTACAATGAAAGTGACAACTAGGATCACTATCAACTCTCAATGTTATTGAAAGAGGTCCGAGGCTGTTTCTCATCATTGAAACATTTAGTTTTCGGCCTTTTCTAGTCTGAAAGCCTGGAAAAAATAGTGTGGAAATTGAATATTTACGTGCTTCTCTGTGTTTTACCCTAAGAAAGAGTTATTTGTTAAATAAAAAACAATTTCAGAAGCAATAATGGCAAGCGCCAGTTCTTTGGAATTTTACCAAGAAGTGACGGTAAAAGAAGGCCTTCATGGCCTGTCTGTGTAGAATAAGGGATGCTAGCGACCCTTTGGTACTGCTGCACAACGAGTTTAGTGCGATTCCGCCATACAAAATCCACTTTTGGTAAGCTATGTTAAACACTGTGATCACACTTCTGTCAGCTTCCAAATGAAGTACAAAAATACGAGATGAACTCAAAGAACGCAGTCTATCCAACTCTACATTGTGACTATGTACTTATACATACACTGACAAATCTTATTTATTTATAGTTCAGTTGGTTAGCTAGCCATAGCATGCTGAGTCGGTTTGAACCCCGCTCACATCATTATTTTTCAACACATCTTTACAGACTAAATTTTAAAGAACAAATGAAATTAGTATATCAACAATCTTTTTAGTTTATTTATAACTATTATAGCATCAATATGCTTCAGTGTCTGGAATGTCTGGAAGAATTAAGTGCATTCATAGGACACATTTTTATTGTCATTCATAAAAAAGTTACAGTAAGTGCCAACAGTGCATACAAAAGTTACCTACATTAGCAGACCATCTCTTAAGTTTAACTATGGATTTAATGGATTTAGTCGTTGATTATTTAGTTGCGAAGTAAAAAAATGTGAGGTCTGCAATTTTAAAAGTTTTTAACATGGTCTGTTATCTTGTCTTAACATACATTTATTTTTATTTTACAGTGACATAATGAAGACACTACTGAGATGTCAGGAACATCCTGTGCAGAGATTCCCTAACAAGCATTATTGAAAATATACAATATACTTTCCTTACATTAGAATATTGTTTCAATATTAAATTTACCACTACCTGCCTAAATGAATAAATTCTTTATTGTACACTCCATATAAAATTACAATATACACAGATAGAAACAAATACAGCTTTAATTTAGGAGGCACAATGGGCGGCCGCTGAAAGCAATCTCTTCCAGGCAACCTTTGAATGGAAAGGAAGCTAAGAAAGGTGAGAGGTAGGGTGTCTACACTTGAAAAAGGTAAGTATAAATAAATATGTAATTACCTATTATCTGTCTGATATTTTGGATTTAAAAAAACAACTAAGTACTACATATTTTAATAATTGAGATTTAATCATTACTGTGAGACAGTTATATAAATGAAGATAGCTACTATTATATAAATTCTAGGGCTACATAAATAAAATAGCAGTTTTTAAACTCAATTTTATTTTATATTTGCTTTCCGTAATAACCATTAAATTTTTCTAGGGCTACATAAATAAAATAGCAGTTTTTAAACTCAATTTTATTTTATATTTGCTTTCCGTAATAACCATTAAATTTTGAGTAGCTTTTCTGTATTCTGCCATACAACAAGCTGCTGCAATCACTCCAGGATTTCAATGTTGGTTGCTCCCAATCCGGTAACATCTCACACCGATCACTCCTTCACATCATGATGCGTTCTACTCCTCCAGGACAAGGTCCAGCACAGCAAGTTTACATCGTGATCTAAAAAATTACAATTAGTTTGTAAAATAGTAAACATAAAATAAAAGGCACTAGCTGCGCCCCACAGTTTCACTCGCGTTTGCCTAACTATGTCGTCTTTCGTTCGTCGTCAGTTTTGGTGTGAATATGCTATTGCGTATTGCGACAGACAGAGTTATTTCGCTGGCAGGCAGGTCTTAAAATTATACCATTACGATGACCATGCATGGGGCCATCCAATTACAGGCAAGTAAGTATAAGGGCAATAATAGATTTTTATTATAACATAACTTAAGGATTCTTAAAATTAGTTTGATCAATGAAGTCATAGATGAGATGTAAAACTAAAGAATAAAGTTGTCTAGTCAAAAATATCCCACTTATCTTGGGTTACAACGAAGTTTTGCTTTACTATATCGACTAAAACTTCAAAATATCAAATGTGCGGTAAACTTACATTTTAGATTTTCGGAAGCGTTTTCGGGTGTTTTCGAGGTTCTACTTCTATGGCTGATGAGCTCGTAGCAGACCTAGAGCTCTTGGACTGTGTATTGAGGGAAATATCACTGTCTTTTAACAAAAATGTAGATCATAAACCAGTCTTCGTTCGTTTATTAGTCGTATAGACAATTTGCTGAAAAACAAGTTAATAATTAGCTTGACGTGAATAATAATCATCTATACGTTAGTAAAACGCTCAAATGTTCACAATTCGCACTTACTTTTACTCTTTTAGCTTCAAAATTAAGTAAAAATAACCATTTATTATTCCATTGTTTTCAAAGAAAAGATGATCTTCTTTTTTTAGACCGATATTTGCCCATTTCTAAATTGCCAACGTCAAACGAAAATGACATTTGAAACAGATGTAAAACACTGTTAAATTAAATACGCTCCATAATATATGACGCAGCACCGCAAAATTGACTCTTTAATTAAGTCGGGTTATCTGCGGCTAGTGTTGTGTTGGGTTGTAGTAAATGTCGATAGCAAGGGCGCTGCAAGGTTATAACATTGCTTACAGAATCGCAAAATTTATGCAAGCAATGTTTCAGATTGAAAGCGCTTTCAGATTGAAAGCGCTTACAGTAAAAGTTACATAATAGGCCTACAGATAAGATTTTTCGGTGTGATAAACGGTATTGCCTAATGCCTATTGAAATGCAGTAAATTTTTCACTTTCGACCAAGAGAATCATTACTAAGTAAATATAAGGGAACATGGAATATGTTTGAGACAATCCGCGCTACCATGATCGTTTGTCGTTGCTTTGTCGTACTTTTGTCGCTCAAAAAAATAAAGTAAATTTTAAAATAAAAATACCCCGACTACTTTTAAAAACCACGGATAATAAAAAAAAATGTTATTTTTGTAGTCGGTTTTTATTTTTAAATATTTGATGTGGTTTTAGCTGAACGACAGTGCGGCGTTTCGCGACGACTTATAAGACATTTCTCGTTTGGTTGTAGTTTTGTCGTCCATTAGTTTGTCAAAAAAAATATCCCGACTACTTAAAAATAACCATAGTTAATTGAAACAATTTGATTTTTAAAATTAGCTACGACGACTAAGCGACGACTTTAAGAGATCGTGGTAGGGCAGTTATCTATGGTTGTAAAGCATTTTTTAAAACAGATTCGCGTTTCGAACCATTTGTTGGTAAATCGGTTATGCACTGTTACTTTACAATGTCGAAAAAAGTACACCATGCAAGATTGCGAGTTGGGACGCAGCCAAATGTCGTCTGACCCGGTATCTTTTAGCTGAAGAGAGTTAAGTACTATTGCGATGTAGAGATTGGAATGCTCGAAAGTAGGTGTGAATTAGGTAATTTCAACCAAACACAATTTAATAATAGATCAAATAGTCAAATACAAATTCAATAAAGTTACAAACATATTATATCATTAACTAAATAAAGAAATAAATGAAATTAAATTATTAAAAAAACTTAAAATAAAACATTAAAACGCACAAACCAGAAAACCATAATATTATTAAATAGGGCATTGAATTTTTTATTATTATTAGAAGAGGGCTTTTCCCCTTTTTACCAATTAAAGAAACAGAACATTTAATACTTAATCTAGTGTTGTAAGCCATTAAGGTAAAATTTTATATTCTATGTTTTGTTTGTTGTCCATTGTATTTTGTACTTTTGGTGTATTTGTTGTGTAATTTTGTGTTATGTAATTATTATTATTTTAAATAAAGAATATATAAAAAAAAAGATTTATTATAAGGTTATTGTTTATTCTATTTTACTCTGGAATTCCTGTTTTACTAAGACTCTCCTATCAGCTGTTTATCTACCATCAGGCTGTATCGCATTAACCGTTATAGCTAGACAGTTGAAATTTTCACTGATGATGTATTTTTGTTGTTGCTAAAACAACAAATACAGAATTCAAGAGCTGCCACATACAACAACTGTTTTTTATTATGAAAGCATTGTCACGTAGAGTTGATGAAAGAGACGGCTTGAGATCGCTATTTGTAGCGTTGTATGGGGGCTTATGACTAGTTGTATATGGATAAGAGCATGAATAATAAATGGGCAGATATGGAACCTCAGTGCGAGAGTTCGATTCGCCCTTGACCGATTTTGAGCATATACAGAACTTTTAAAGTAATGTAATGTTACCTCTTTGACATTGTAATTTAGATATCATTGCTTTTAGCGCTAAAGGGGCACGTTCATAGGCGCGCAGCAATCGAACAATTTGAACAACTTTATTTAGCGATTCGGATTCTAGGTTTTTTTCTTTTCTAACAATTGTAGGCGATTTATTTAACTCCCAACACGCCGACGATTCAACGGATGTGATATAAAATCTGTACCTAACAAATTCAGTGTCAACTAAAGCATTTAAATGTAAAATGTTAAATCCATACATGTATTGGTAATATTATAACTATCCTTGATTTAAAACTATACTAGAGAAATTGAATTTTGAACTAAAATCATAAGTTAATTCGAAAATTTGCATCCAATTAAAAATCTCTTGTTTTGAAACGAGTTACAAATGTTGTTCTTTAGTTGAATTCACTTAATGGGTTCAAGAATAATTAACATAAAAAAAATAACTAACAAAAGTATAACTACAAGTTATCATCTAACAGCAGCCAATTCAGCAGAACAAACCAAGAAATAAATACGAAGAAAATACACCAACAAAGAAACAATTAGACAAGTCACGTGTCATAATTAGAGGAAGTCACGTAGTAGAAACATGCGATGCGCAATGCTGATATCACAGAATAAAACGTCTCACTTACATAACTTGTTTACACAGTGCGAGCTAGCGTCTACTGCCTAGTCAGCCAGTAGACTGGCTGTTTCATTTAAGAGCGTTGCTCTTGTCGGGTGTATCGATGCAATGCTCTCCACATCTCCCTTTGTGTTGCTATCTCCTTATATGGCTATTTGTACGCAAATAGCTCGGCTCGCCTTAGCTTCTACAATACATTAGTACTTGCACGTGCAAGTGACTTATACAAATACAAATACAAATACAAATCATTTATTTATAACAATAGGTTACAAGTCAATTTAATTATACTTGTGTATAAAGCAACAATTTATAATTAGAATATAATAGTAGTAAACTTCGACTTGGATATGATTCATTTAATCAAATAATATTAATTAGAATTATTGTAAACAAAATAAAATAATAATAGTCAAAAGTATAATTTTGCTAAGTGTAACATGTTACCATTGTATTATTGGTAACCTATAATACTCGTCCACACTGTAATAACAGCAACCGATTAGCCATTTCTTTATTTTAGTTTTAAAGCTATAGATGGAAGTTGCATCACGTATCGTCTTAGGTATCCTATCATAGATTGACGGGCCCACCACGTAAACAGACTGCCTCGATCTACACAACGTATGGTGAGGAGCTGCAAGTTCATTTTTGTGTTTATTACTCCGAAGTGGGTAGATGCAGTTTTCGCCTTTGAACTTAAAGGAGCTAGGGTTTTTGTACAGGAACACAGCGACCTGGAGAATTAGTTCGCATGGCAGTGTTAAGATGGCGAGCTCCTTGAATAAGGGTCGACACGAGACATCGTTAGGCACTCCCATAATAGCCCTTATCGCTCGCTTTTGAAGCACGAGAGCGCGCTCCGCGTCAGCCGCCAGCGCCCACAGCTCCGCCCCGTACGTGAGTACACTGTGTACAGTTGCGAAATAGCACGACATGACGGCGGTGCGGGACGCGGTGCTCGCCAGCCGGCGCAGCGCGTAGCATGATCCCGCCAGCCTGCCACACAAGCCGTCAATATGTGAGCTCCACACTAGGCCACTATCCAGCTGGAAGCCCAGTAATTTAGTGCTGTCCACTTGCTTCAACATGGTACCTCCAGCCGACACCATGCACCGGCGCGCCTGTCTTCCGTTCAGGCAGAATGACATGAAACATGTCTTCTCTTTATTTAATGCTAAACCATTACAGTTAAACCAGTCTTCTAGTTTCCTCACCACTGCATTCAACTTTTTCTCTAATTGATCATGGCCCGCAGCGGTGATCACAGCGGCCACATCGTCTGCATACATATAAATTTCGGCGGCATCTGTGGCACCTGGGAGATCGTTCAGCAAAATGCTGAACAGGGTGTTCGACAAGCAGGATCCCTGAGGAACACCCATCTCGCTAGTTACCGGTGTTGAGAGAAGACCGCCCCGGTCTCCGACCACCACCTGTGACCGCTCGGACAAGAACGACAGCAGAAGTGCAAGTGTCGGGCCGGCGACGCCATAGTGCTTTAGTTTCTCAGTGATCAGGTTTTTATTTGCTGTATCGAAGGCGCGGGACAGGTCGCAACAGAGCAAGGCAACCTGCTGTCCGGCTTCACGTGCGCGAAGTACTCTCCACACGACCTCACGAACCAGGTCCGTCGTGGAGCGGCCCGGTCTGTACGCGTACTGCCTATCGGTGAGTACCTCACAGCTATTCACGAATGATAGTAGTTGCCTATTTAAACCTACTTCAAAAAATTTACTTACAGCAGGAACTAATGAAATCGGGCGGTATGAACTCATGCTATCTTTTTTCCCTTTTCCTTTGTATAGGGGGCATATTTTTACTCGCTTAAGCTCTGCTGGATATATTCCCTGTCTGATGCACTCGTTAAATAAGTACGCTAATATATACGCTATTGACTCTGAAACGGTCCTAAGCAGTGCAGCAGACAGACCGTATAGGTCGGTGCTGTTTTTAGGTGCTATATATTTTTTAAGAATAACTACCACATCGTAAGGTGTAAATCGAAACAGTCTGAGCGACCTATTGCACGCGGGCGTCTTAGAGCTCAGTATAGCGACTGCGCCGGATGTGTCGGCAGCCGGCGCTCCGCATCGGTATGCTGCGGCCGCGAACTCCTTATTCAGCGTGTTCACCAACTCGTTCCGGGATGGGAACGGGTTGCCCTCATTGTTACAGAGGACGTCGGTGAAGTCAGCGCGATCGCGATTTCCACGATTCAGTTCCATGTTAACTAATCGCCACATACATCTAGATTTATTTTGACTACTGTTAATAATGTTTGAAAAATATTCAGTTCGTTTTTCTTTAAGAATTTTATTATATTTCAGTACCAATGTGTCTACTAAGGCTTGAAGATTACTGCTTGAAGGAAACTTATTTCTGAGGTTTTGCGTTTCAAATAATAGGTGTTTGCATCCATTCACCTCGTCGTCTATCCAATGTCTACAATTATAGTAGGATAATTGTTTTTTCAGGGGGAAACAGACCTGATATTTATTAGCTAACACACTTACAATAGATTTAGCTAACCTGTCACAGTCATTGTTAGACTTTTCTACGATTTCACCCCAATCCACCGATTGCAAGGCGTTAGTAAAGTTCGTTTTGTTAGTTGCATTATGATTACGTCGTAATATATGCTGTGGTGTAGTGCGATTTACTGCTGAAAATGTAAACAGCTGTGCATAGTGATCGCTAACGCGCGAGTCGACGTTCACTATCTTCGCGACCCGCTCGGGGGGTATGTTTGAATATACATGGTCCAGCAGTGTTGCGCTGGTACCTTCGACGCGGGTAGGCAACTGAACAAATTGGACAAAATTATAACTCGTTAAGAGTTCCAGTAATTCTTTTTTATCACCCGAGTTCTTCAAGAGGTCAATGTTCCCGTCACCCATTATTACAGCACATATACCCTCAGTTGTTATTTTATTCAATAACTGCTCAAGGAGCGGAAAAAAGCCAGAGTGCTTGGTTTGGTTTGAGTGATACATACCGACAACCAGAACACGTTCGTCGTTTAGATATATCGCACATACATCGAAAATCTGTTCTACCGTCAAGCTACAATAGTCCGGCCTGTTTGTTACTCTCACTCCGGTACGGGCGTAGATACAACTTCCACCGTGTGAGATACTTGTTCTACAACTGGTTGAAACCAAGTCATAGTTGTTAAGTGTAACCGATTTCAATTCGTTTTCGCGTAGCCAATGTTCGGATATAACTAAAATGTTACAATATAGTTCATTTGATAAAAGAACTTCGAGTTTCTTAGTCTTATTTGTAATTGATCTTACATTTTGATGACCTATCGTAAACTTATTGTTATTAGTCCTGCTCGCGTTCCGTACTGTGTCTAGACGAGTGACGACGGGGGTAGGAGGACGCGGCACCTGCGCGTCCGCCGCTCCGACGAAACCACTCACTTATCTCAGTGCCCAGCGGCCAGTTTTCCGCTGTTGTAAAGAAGTCATATACGTTGCAAGGAACAGTCAATACGAATGATGAGTAATACCCATGGTTTAGTTGTAATTTTTCTACCTGGTAGCCGTCGTTAGGCATCTTATTATTCATATAAGTTATCATTGATTCTACCGTAGTGTCCGGTTTGAAGAAACATGCATGTAGTTTCTTCACACGCGTGACCGTTGACAACTCTATGCTAGCCGACCCGCTACCCTTAACCACATTTCGACGTTGTGTTGGTTGTGTTCTACGTTTATTGTACTTATGTCCACCAGCTGTCTGCCATTCGTACTCACTATTTCCAGCGTTTGCATTATAACTCGATGACTCAAGTAAGTAACGTCTCAATAGTGCGAGTTACTGCAGTGCAGCTACCATGGCCTATCCAGTAGACTGCTTTAGTCAGTACTGGCTATTTGTATGCAAATAGCTCGGCTCGTCTTAGCTGTCTACAATACATTAGTCATGCACGTGCAAGTGACTTATAATTAATGTCTAAGTAGTGCGAGTTATTGCAGTGTAGCTACCATGAGCTATCCAGTAGACTTGCTTCTCTACAGTGCAAGCTAGCGTGTCTAGCTAGTCAGTAAGCTGGCTATTTGTACGCAAATAGCTCGGCTCGCCTTAGCTATCTACAATATTATACATTAGTACTTGTACGTCTAGACAGTGCGAGTTATATCAGTAAAACTTCTGTTACACTGCAGCCATAGACAGCTATTTGTCAGCCAGTATTTCGACTCGCTTTAGTTGTCTTCATAATACACCGGACTTGCACGTGTGACTTATTGTATTACAGCTATTGAGCAGGCTAATTGTAGCCAGTAGGCAAATACTCGTGCCAGTATGAGTTACTGCTGGCTGACTCATACGCTAGCTCACACTCCTTAAACAAACTTTTATTTATGAAAAAGAAGATCTGTGTAAAAATGATAACGAGGTCACAATGGTCTTTGAATAACGACGATGTCTTTTCAATCAGTATCGAAAACAGTTCAGCACCAGTCACCTTTTTATCTGTGAAAATATCGAGGAGAATTATTAAAATTTTCGCTTGGCTGCTTTTTGTTGGAAAATGATTTGTTGAGTGTTCTCTACGATTTGTAAAGAGGGAACGTTAGTCTTTAGAGCTTTTTTATCGGGCGATATATTTATTTTTATCAACTGTTGTAGTTAGTTTTAGTCGTAAGTAAAATGGGGTTTTAGTTTTTAATTAATCGTTTAAATAAATAAAATTAATAAATATTGCACGACATTACAAACAGCGCAATCTAGCCCCAAACTAAGCACCAAGCTTGTACTATGGGTACTAGACGACGGATATACTTCATATTAAATATTTTTTTGTAAATGCATACATACCAGACCATGTTAGGCTATAACTGCGATACAAGCTTGTGCTTAGTGTAGATTTGATGTCTGATATATTATGTTATCTGAGAAATGTCTAATAATAATAAGTCTCATAGTAATAATAAATAAATATTTGATTTGTGTTGCTTATAATCAGGGGTCGGAATAGGCAGAGTCATTTTATGTACTTGCAACATGATATCATGACATGGATGCCTTGTTTTCAAGAAATATAGAAATCAATTCCGAGATTGTATCAAATATAATTTAAAAACAAAGTTTACACTGTCTACAAGTTAAAACAGATCAAATGCGAATTCTATTCACACTTTTACGTAGGTGATTTGTAACTTGACATGTGAATTAAGTTTAAGCAATTGTATAGTATTGGGACTTCTATAATTTTTTAACCGATCTAAAAAAAACGAGAAGGTTCGATATTACTTTCATTTGAAATACTTTTCTTTTTCTATGATCATTGTGGTAAATTTGAGGACAGTGACCGCATTAAATTTGACTTTACCGTTTTCGACCCCTGCTTATAATCCAGCATATTTTTATAGCAACCTCTGCAATCGGCCGATAGAATAGTCTCGTCTGCTTTCACACAAAGCCAAAGCTCGTATTCCTAGTTTTTCCTTTTTAGACGACATTTACTTTATCTCTTTTTCCGATCTTTTGTATGCACTGTTTGTAGGTTAAGAACAGTTTAGTAAAAGATAGTTTTAGATAGAGGGATCTTTGGGTATTTTTTTATTTATCCACAAGTAGCTGCGCCCCGCGGTTTTACCCGTGTAAGACCCGTTCCCGCAGGAATATCGGGATAAAAAGTAGTCTATGTGCTTCATAATCTATCCCTATACCAAAATTCATCAAAATCCGTTAAGAGGTTTAGACGTGAAAGCGGACAAAGTGACAGACAGACACAGTCACTTTTAGTGAGGAAACAAATAATACGGCGCTCGATCTGAAGTTCTAATAAGTGGTAATAATAAACAAAATTTAAAAAGTTTGGGTATCATACTCGCTGCAAATGGTATACATCATCATCATCATCATAATTTCAGCCTTTATCCATCTACTGCATACTATAGGCCTCCCCCATACGACGCCACGAAGAGCGAGTTACCTCCACGCGACGAGTACTGACCGGTGTTATACAAATCCTATAACACCGGTCAGTACTCATCTCAAGACTTGCCCAATATAATAGCTCCCTAAGGCGTGTTGTTCAAAAAACTCCTTTAATTTTACGAGCATATAAAAATAAGTAACAGATAATGTATCCGAGTTTCAGCCTCCATTAGCGGAGTGAACGAAGGCAGGCACATACCGTAATGCCGTCACCGACAATAATTTTAAAATTCCATACCACACAGTACACGAACCGAATTGAATAAATTTCACATGTCGGAGAAAAGTCTAAGATTAATAGATTAAGGTGGGATAGAAAGAACACCACTCTCTACTTGACTATTTATACAAGATGTAACAGGTTAGCCCTTTTAAGCCGAAACGGGGTTGTTCTAGACGTCTAGGCGAACAACTTTTGTTCTATGACTTTTGAAAATTATTTAAAATTAAAATTAAAACCTTTTTGTTTAGTTGTGTGCTTGTCCCAATAAACTTATTTTCTTTTTTTCTTCTTTCTTTCAATATAAGATACCTACACACGTTTCCGATATATATACGATCTAGATAAAGTGATCTAAGGGTTTCCTTTTTTACCTTTTGAAGTACAGAACCCTGAAAACATCTCTCCCGCAATATGTTATAAAGAGCTTTATTTTATTATAAAACAACCTCAAAAGAACAAACTGTATCAAAGTACGGTATGTGTTCAAACATTTTTGAGCGTCTTTTTATCGAGTTTCAAAGTCCCTCAAAAGTATTCGAAAATGTTCAAGTTTTGGCCCAAGTTTTATTAAGCGAAAACATATTTTTATGGCTACGCTACACTCGCCGTCTAAATGAGGCTTTAATAACATTGTACACCTCAAAGATTAGCTTGTGTAACTTTCTGAACCTCAAAAGAACTTTTAGTAAAGACTTAGGTTATTATTTTTCATGTCGAAATCTTTTATATTTTGTTTTGAAAAAAAAAAAACAGAAGTTTCAAACATTATCGTCTTTACTTATAAACGATGATTAACAAATGGCCAAGTTTTGAGACGTTTTTCTCTGTCTGACAACTTTGAAACTTGATGTCACAGTAAAAGACAAACGATACATAGTTATGCAGCTGTTAACCAGAGTTTATAAGTAAGGGGGATTGTGTGCACAATAAAAGAATTTATCAAATTAGAGTTAGAATATATGTGCCTGTCTAAAACATCGTGAGGAAACCCACGGCTTAGTTAGCTCCTGACCAGTTCTTTCCTCTGGGCATGGCTGACTAAGCTGGGAGGGTGGTATGGGTGCTGGGCAAGCCTACTTCACCTAACAACGTCCTGTGCAAACAGCGCCATAAAATAGCATGGATAAAAAAGTTGATTGCGCTGTATAAATCATTTAAATTTAGATGAAAAGGCCAATTATTAAAAGGCCTGTCTAATATACATTGTAATGTATAATATTGTACAAAATAACCCTTCTTTGCCACTCGTGTTAAAATAACTAGGTAGACTTCTAAGTTCTTTTTCTTTAGAAACATTTAGGAACAAAAAGATCTCAAACTTTTTAACCATATTCTCAACGAATCGAAGACCTAAATGCGCCTAGAAGCCTAGAATCTCCCTACATTTAGTTAAAACTTACATAACTCTGCATGAATGAATAACTGTGAGAGACCGACACAGCGACCCATCAATTTGCTTAAGAGCGACAGACACACAGAGATAAAGTAAGAAATTCTTCCAGCCAGCGATCGAGGTTTAGCTGGCTATAGATATAAAACACAGAATCTACTTCTAAGCTCTCCACAAACTTCAACACAAGTGACAGATAACATTTTTACAACACAGTTAAAGCTAGGTCACGCTAAACGCGTGGCGGAGAGCGCGTAGTGTGGGCTGCGTGGCGTGACGTATCTTGTGCGCTCGAAATTAATTAATTACGGTATCAGTGACTAATTATATGTAGAAATCTTATCATACGATGCGCACAGACACAGGAAATTACACACAAATAGGTGACCGACGTTAGCGATACTACATAATGGCAGCCACATCTTTGAATGACAGATAGATTCGCTTGATAAGAATAAAACGACTATTTCATAGGTATCGTCGCATCACATCGTATTCATCGCGCCGCGTTGTCGTGCTTGTCACTCACATTATAATCTGATGCAGTATTCTTTTTCCCTTACATGTAAGCTATGGCGCTTTAAAAACTTGTTTTTGTAGGGTTGAATAGACGATAAGGTGTAGTGATGTCCTAATAGAGCGACATAACCGTTTGTTCGGTAAAGCTCTTTATTAAATAAATTAAAAAAAAAACAATAAAAAGAGAGACGGAAACACGCACTCACGCATTCCACGTTTTCAGTGTAACCCGACTTTTACAACACAGTTACTGCAGAGCCCGTAAATCGATACCAACGAATATGACTATGACAGTCCAGTTTTATGATCAATTCATTCCTTCCCCCAGAATGCCCCAGACCTGCGGCTGCGATGTAGATTTACGATGTTCTAATAAATTGCCACGAATTACTTTACTAAAGGAGTTTTATGGTGTAAAGCAAAGTATGGGTTTTATTGTAATATCTGATTGGATTACTTTTAAATTAAAGGTATGTGGCAAAAAAAAATTATCGAGCTTCGCGGCGCTCAGTTAGTTTAACCTTTTTATCTAAGATAGCAGTTGATAGGTCAATTGGAAGCCTTAGGCTATGTTCGCATAGGCAGAAGACTGGTTTAGCGCCTAGAGCCTAGCGAGTCACATGCACGCTAGCATCGAAGTAAACAAACACGAAGCGAAGCAAAGCCACTAGGCGCTAGGCGCTAAGCTCCTGCCTAAGCGGACGTAGCCTTAGAGCGACCTAACATTAGGTGAGCTATTAACTGACAAGATGCATATTTTTCTAATCGTTGATTTGATTTTAATTCTATTGTATCTTGTAAGATCATGACTATTTATGATTAGCTAGAATCACAGAGTAGAAGACAAGTTCGAAGAACTAAGAAGTAGTAAGTAAGAAGTAGAAGACAAGGCTCTCAGTCAGAATAACATTTCCAAAAACCATAACAATCAAACAAATGCAAATCCGTGTAGGCATTCAAAATACGATTCTATCATGAAATACCCAGCGATTTGAATAGTCATGAAGTATAGAAAATGTTGCGGGTAAAGTTAAGAAACGAGTGAATTTAAATTTACCCATGTCCAACTGCCCTGTGCAAAATTTACTGGCTAGGAAAAAAGTTAGGTTGTAGATTTGTCTTTTGATTTGAATGAATGAATAAATAAATTATTTATTATACTCACCAAAAATAGATAAATACGTAATTACCTACAAAGAAAACAAACACAATTAAAAATAGGTGGCACAATAGGCGGCCGCTTAAAGCAATCTCTTCCAGGCAACCTTTGGATGAACAAGAAGTCAAGATAGGTGAAAAGTATCGTGTTTACACAGGAAAAAGGTAAGTGAAATACATAGAACTAAATACCTACAATTAAAACGATTAACCCCACTTTTACGTTTTAATCACTTGGTGTTTATTGAGTTTATTCGTACACATCGATAAGTTGTAGTAGAGGTGTGCCGCCGCGGCGTCGCAAATTCCTTCGTGACTATCAGGTATTCTGTGGTTATACCTATCATGTCCTTAACTAGTCTTCAAGTTTAATTTTTTGTAATTGAGATAGCCATAAATCATTTTGGTCAGAAATCAAAAAGAGATTCCCTCAGTTAAGTAGGAAGTCCTATTTCATTAAGCGAATCTGGAAAGGGAGGGAGGTTCAAATCAAGGGAACACCTAAGTAGGAGTTCCCTTAGCGAGTACTTAACCTACCCTACCTTACTACTGTAAATCTTCTCTGCTTTACTTTTTATAGACCGTACTCCTCATTCTTCACCCCAAGGTGTATAAAAATATAGTACAGTATTTCTAAAATATTTAGATTTTCTTTTATCTAGCAATGGTCTAAAACTCATTCTTGGTAAAACTAAGACTTCCCAGTTTCCAACTTCACCCGTTACTGATACATACACATTTACGTACAAACTCACATACATACAAGTACATACAATGTGATTAATAACGGAGCCTTGCTTCTCATTTACATACACTACCTACGATTGAAATAGGAGTGATTTTCATAATGTACTCAGAATTATCGGCTCTTTAATCTATGCGGTAAGTCTTTTAGCAATGAACATTGAGCATTGAGTGCTTGTAATGGAATTAGCAGTTTGGGTGTTTAAAATAACTTATACTTATTACTTAACTGGCTGCGCCCCGAGGTTTTACCCTCGTAAATTCCAATCTAGCTGGAATATCAAGATCAAAAGTAGTAAATGTCCTTCTACAAGGTCCCATCTATTTCTGTACCCAATTTCATCAAAATCGGTTTGACGATTGAAGCTAAGTGTCCACCGGATCGCTCGAATGTGCTCGCACTTGTTTGACTTTCTATAGAAAAAATATTACTATCCGTTTGTTGTGATGCGTCCGATATGTAAATATATACGATGCCGAAAAGTGGACGCTAAGCTTTAGGCGTAAAACGTGGCAGACAGAGTTATTTTTAAAGTTATAATATTAGGAGGGTTTATTATAACTTCTGATATATTTGTCATGTATACATTCAATAGGTTCTTAATGTATTTAAGTACCTACTCCCACTGAATAATTAAAGAAAAATATGGTAGGTAATTAATAAACTTATATAATTTTGATTGTTTACAAATATTAATTAAAATAAATCATGTCTATCTGTACCAGTTATTAGAACCTGCAAAATGTCAGTTTCTTTTAAGCAAACTCAAAGTTACAAATCTTACATTATGGTTATTTTTGATGGCACGTCAGGTCAAGTCAGAAGTCGAAGGTGACCTGAAAACCTGCGGTCGCCTAACAGTTAAGAAAGTTCGCGAACGGTCGTACTGAGTGCTTGGCGCCTAGCTGTGTCAGAATGTAAACCACTAGGCGCTGCCGCTAAATTAGCCGTCTGCCTATGCGGCCGTAGCCTTACACTTAAATATTTAAGCCAGTTCACGAAAAGACGAAAAGTAATAATATTACCACAACAGTAAAACAACAAATAGCAAAAGTAGGTATGATATCATCTGACGTTATATTTCAAAAACTCATTCAAGTCCACAAACGACAAAGTTAAACCGGAGTACCGAAACTAAACATCTAAAATGGTTATAACTTCCCGAATTACTCGAAGCCGGTAGTTTCGTTGAAATCTCTACTCACATGTGTTTCGTGTAGGCAACGATATCAGAAACTTGGCGATAGTAAGCTGGAGGAACAATGAGGACTTGCTATAAATCATAGTCTAGAACTACTGGGTGGGGTTTAGTGGGAACACGGTCAGACCGCTGTGTCTGAACTGCACGGGATGCTAAAGATCAACAAGGGATGCAACAAGAAACATCGTTCGGATAATGATGATAATACACTGTTGTGTAACGTTTGATTTGTTTGAGAATTAGCTTCCGAGCCGCTTTTTAGCTCTTTATCCATAAAGGACTGGCTGCTACTTTGTCCATAAAATAGTTTGTGCTATCTAAAAAAACAATGCAACCAGCATTTTAGGTACCCTACCTAATGTTTCTAGCTAGGGACTCCGTATTGGATTTTTAATTTAATTTAATAAGTTATTGTTCGATGTTTAAAAATTAGCTTCTGTTGACCAAAGGGCTGTCTGCTAGTTTGGCCAATTCATAGTTTGAGGCTAGATTGCGCTATGTGCAATGTTGTGAAATATTTATTAATTTATTTGAGTACCAAACTAAAAACGTGTATTGGGTGGAAAATTTCAATGACGATGACATGTAATGTGGGTTAATTCAATTAATGAAATCAGGGTCCAGGTTTTTTTCACCAGTTCAGACAGCAAGTCAAGTACCATATTACATATCGGTGTAACATCGATCCAATTCGTCGCTATGATCCTACGCGATCCCTTTATCTGCGAGCTCTGATCCGGCTTCGTATACATTCGTGATTTTTACTTCGTTATCCCACTTTTTGCGTTTAAACTTCTTAGTGGATCCAGAAGGAAGTTTGGTACGACGATTTAACGAGTTTCCGTGAAAAATACTAAAAAAATATTGTGTAAATCTTATATTTTGTTACATTGTTGTTTTGGAAAAAAAAGTGTTTAGTAGTTAGTACTTACCAGTTGCAATTTAATAGAAGTGGTCTCTCTCTTATCTGAGTGATATTTTCGGCTGCATCCCTTTTGGAAGTTCATTGTCCGCTAAAACGGGGTTAGCTCAGAAGGTATGTCATCATTGAACACACGATTGTTTCTCGAACAATGTTTCTACGGTCGGCCGACTGCCTTACACCAATCCTCCTTGGGATCAAGCAGTTTACCTGCCACCGTACGGGAAGATCTTCCCCAGAATCCCTAGCGATCCCGAGATCCAAAAGGCATAAGAATACTGGCATAAAATGTGGTGAAATAAAAAATGGTGCTTAAACCATCTGTGTGCTAGATTTAAGCCTAACCTTTGTGACCATTTTTGCGTGATTGACTCTTAAATATTCAAACATCTATACTTATTAAACTTTTTAAACTAACACGATTGGAACTCATATTTACACTTTTCCCTTTTTGGGTCCCTTCGTAACATGATCGAAACGTCGAAGTAAGGAATAGTTAAATTTCACGCGATTAAGACCCGGGAAAAGTATAAATATCTATACTTATTGTTATATAATATTCACATATCATAATATACTTTCGTATTCATTATAATAATAGAATAGTGTGAAGCGGGATATCTGTACGTACAATACTAGCATATTATTATCATCTACGCACAGTTTAATATTGAAATCTGAATAGATCTTTATACAAGATGTAACGGGTAAGCCCTTTTAGCCGAAAGGGGGTTGTTTTGGACTCCTAGGCGAACAAGTTTTGTTCTACGACTTTTGAAAATTCAAAGTACTTTTCGAAAATTTAAAGTGTAAAGTTTACTTGAAAATCAGCTGTTTCTCAGAGTTCGAGGTCATTGTCCTTATTTTGTCCTTTCATTTAGTTTGTTCTACTACAATCAAAACTTCATTTACCTTTATATTCAAAAGCAGCTGTTTTTTCATTTAAACATAACCTCAAAATTTTCAAAAAAAAAAGTTTGATTTTTTAAAAGTCGTAGAACAAAAGTGGTTCCCCTAGATGACTAGAATAACCCCCTTTCGGATTAAAAGGGCTTACCCGTTACACTTTGTATTGTACGCAGTAACAAAGCAAAATATTACACCTACAGTTAACCTAATAAATATCACAGTAGTCAGATTCTGTTACAAATGATGTATTTCAAAATAAGTCCGGATCAGATTTTATCGTGTATGATATTCCTGTGACGTCACAGAGGCTCGTATTTTTTCATATCCCCAGGCGGGCCATAATTCATGGAAAAAATGGATCATCTGTACAACGTACTGGATGTAACCTACATACACGCGTCGCGTTCTATTAGAGATACTTTGATAGATGTAGAATTGCTGGAAACGACAGTTAAAAATATCTAAAATGACAATATAAATATTGAAAAATACTCCTACAAATACACAACTTGTCCGACACTATGCTGGATTGAAACGACGCATAATTTCTCAATCTGGAAGAAGCGACTTGAAAATCATAATCTACCAGTGAGAGTTCGGTGACTGGTATTTTGAATTTTTGTATCTGCGGCAGCGCGAGCATCCCAATGGCATTCTTCTTCTTGTCTTATAGTGATGACGCTTCCTAATGTTAAGAGTTTTCGCTAGTGCCTTTATTTGGACCTATCGTCTGCTATCAGAGATAACAACCAATGGCATTGAGTTACAACAACGATCGGCTCCTAGCTCGTTAAATTAATTAACGCAATAGCTAGCAGATAGCTCTGTAATTAGAGTATTGATTGAATATTGAAACGGCCAGCTAAAAAAAAATTGCGGCGGTAAGAAGTGAAAATTGATTAAATATAAAAAAACTTGTTACATGTCCATTTTAGGCGGCAACAAATATGCCATTAGCCAAAGTGGCAGTTAGTTCTTGAAATACTAGAAGCTAAACTAAGAAATATTCATCATTTAATATTTCTTAAAACTTAAAGCTACGGATTCGGGTTAAGATTTCCCAAATTGACTTTTAAATATAAATCAACATTTTACACATACAAAAACAAAATTTATATTATCTTTTTCCATAAACCCTTTTACGTCTAAATCTCCTGACAAAACTTATTATCTCTGGTAATTAATTTCGAACTAGACTATAGAAATAACCAACAAACTTACTATACGGGGTACGAACCTATCTCAAACAGTGTTTCTCAAAGTACTTTGGACCACGAACCCACATAAAAAATATATACCTACGTGTAACTGAATAACTGGGCTCCGTGGTTTTACCCGCGTAAGTGTTGGTGGGTACATCGGGAAATAGCTTCGGTTCAGTAATCGGTTTAGTAGTTTTTGCGTGAAGCAGTGACAAACATATTATTTAACATAATCTTTCATATTTTCAAAACTAGAAGGATCCGAGACTTACATAGGTACCTAAATAAATACAAATACATTTTTTTTAAGTGTTTCCTACACTTAGATGGCTAAATTAAAAGAAATGCTTTCCAAAAATTTTCACCAGATAGGACTTAAACCTGCATCTTTGGGGAGACCGGCCCCAATGCCTTATCATATTCTTTACACCCAAATATTATAAGTAAATAGGACCAGTAAAAAGTTGTTGTTATTTACCTGACAAAGTAGGTAGTGTTGAATTTACTTAATTGATACTAGCGACAGAACTAGGCCGAGCCTGTATCACAGTCCTTCCTGTGTTAGACAATTCCTTCCTTTATGACACCAAAACAACAATCTTATTTGTGATTATTTAGCACAAATAAATAAATAGGTTAAATATCTTGAGCACCAAATACAAATCAATTAATTTACTGTTCAATATCAAACAGATAATTTATACCATGGAGTTTATAATCTACTGCCACATTCTCAATACTGTCCAATAATGGACAACGTCCCATAGTTTGAGAAATACTAATCCAGAACATTTGTTTAACCTGCACCCATTCAGCTGTGGTATCATCTAATTAGCATCCACCGCTACTAGTGGCTAACTTGCAGTACATTGCTGCTTTGACGTAACGTGGTTGTTACCGGTGATTACTTCAAAGCAGCAATGTATAATACGAAATAAGTTTTTTGACAGTAAATAGCAACTAGTAGCGGTAGATGCTAATTAGATGATACTACAGCAGGTGGTGATTTATATACAGTATTACCACAGTATGTTAGCCGGGTGGTCGAAACGACTTATATACTATAGTACAATAATATTAGTAAGATTTTGTGGTACAACAACCCATAGTTTGAGAAAGACTGATCCAGAACGTTTGTTTAACCTGCACCCATTCAGGTGGTGATTTATATACGGTGTTACCACAATATGTCAGCCGGGTGGTCGAAACGACTTAAATACTATAGTACAATAATATTAGTAAGATTTTGTGGCACAACGACCCATAGTTTGAGAAAGACTGATCCAGAACGTTTGTTTAACCTGCACCCATTCAGGTGGTGATTTATATACGGTGTTACCACAATATGTCAGCCGGGTGGTCTGAACGACGCACTCGCGAGGCGCACAGCCCGCCCCGATCGCTCGTTAGGAATTTAGTGTTTTACTAGATTTTGGAGTTTGGACGTTAAAGTCTTGTCAGATTAGATTTTGGAGAGCCTTTTTTTTAAATAAAAAAAGGATTTGTACTTGACATAGCTTCGAAAATAAGGTGTGGCTGAATAGAACTAAGTACACGTAGTAAAATAACCATCGTTAATAGTATAGCGTTAAATAGTCAGGCTAACGAATGTTGCCCCTGGAATTATTTGAAAATGGTTTACGTAGCAACTCTATACGAAAGTCAACGTCAGTCAAGATGACGAATTTCTTAGGTTAGTTCAACTATAATAGTTTTTACATACAAATAAGAGTAACTTACTACAACTAGAAGGTTCACTGCAAAAACTTTGTCATGCAAAATTGGACTCTATTCAATGAGTATTATAGTTGCATATTTGACGACCTCTGTGGCGCGTCGGACGAACGCTTGGCTGCTATGCAGAAGGTTGCGGGTTCGATTCCCGCTGGGTGCAAATTAAAAATAAAATATTTGTATCTGGTCTGGGTGTGTTTCTTTGTATAATATGTATGTATTTACAAAAGAAAAATATATATAAGTAGTATATCCGTTCTCTAGTCACCGTAACATAAGCTTAGCAGCTTACCATGAGGCTAGATGGCGCTGTGTGTTGGTCACAGAATTTATTTATTTATTATTAAATATAAGATAACTTGTTCCAAATATAAAAACGGTCTCGACAGAGACTGACTTTGTCTTGCGGTTGTCCCTTTCGCACGCTTGTACCCTATTAGACTGAGAGCTAGCGCCAATATTTGGGTAGGTGTTTGAGGCCAGCTAAAAACTTGTAATATACCTCTCCTAATATACCTTAATACGGATATGAAGACCTGCTCAAATTTAAAGTAGCCCTCAAATTTTAAGTAGCCCACAACTTTTAAAAGTAACTCTCAAATTTTAAGTAGCACTCTAACTGTAAGTAGCCCTTAAATTTTAAGCAACCCTCTAATTTAAGTAGTCCTCAAATTTTAAGTAATTCTCAAATTTTAAGCACCCTCTCATTTTAAGTAGACCTCAAATTTTAAAAAGCCCTCTCATGTTAAGGAGCTCTCAAATTTTAAGTAGCCCTCAAATGTTAAGTTACGTCATATAGTCACTACAAATGAGACGATAAAACAGTGACGAGCCGGCATACTGGCTTCGGTTGGTTGTGGAAAGGTATTTATATCGTTACTATCTCGTTCACTATCTCTGTCGCACGGTATTGCATGTATGATGTAAGTGTTTCTAACTCATTTATCGAATAGGAAATGTTAGACCGTAACGTATCTTCACTTGTTTGATTATCTCAATGCTTATAAAGGTGGGTTTACACTAAACTAGCAAATCCTCATTCTATCTCCACTGTCTCAAAATCTTATGATGTAGAGCATTCTTTCGTCGTTCTGTGTACGTTCGCATAAATTCTATGGACATTCTAATGCTCGCTCGCGTGATGTATAAACGGCACTAAATCGCGCGAACAGCACGCACGCGTTCGCACACGCTCGCTCCTCGGAGCGAGCAGTGTCTTGTGTTCTACCACAATTTATCTATTTCGTAATTTGATTTTATTGCTCAAAGCATATCTACTAAAAATATTTTTAAGTAAAAATTCATTAAAAATTCCCTCACGACGAGATTTGAACTTGCCTCTCTGTGTCAGTACCGCAGCGCCTTAACCAACTAGGCCACACCAGTTCCCATCTCGAGCTGCGAATATAAGAATATTAATCCTGGCTACTATCTTTTCGACTAAGGCCCGATTGAGACGCTACCTACAGGATCACTTTCCAGTGATTTATCTGTGCTAATGATTAACTTTACAGTTTAAGTACCTAGTTAGAAATACTAGTTCGTGTTTCGCATTTATGCTCATTGATCATTAGGTGTAAACAAGACGATGAGTAACGTTTACACTAAACAAACAAGAAAGAATGTTCTTGTTCTTACACTAGTTTTTTGTTCGTCTGGTATAAATCCACCTTTAGTTACAACCACTGAATGCAAACACTAGTTACAATTTAGAGCAGACGGCATCACACTGCCATTTTGAACAGGAGAAGTTTCCCGTTAAAACTATTGTTTTCAATGCATCCGGAAAATTCAAACAATGAGTTGTACGAACTCTTTTTCTAGCGTTGAGTGATATGAGGAAAGTTTAAAATTTGTTTTATTGTTAGCATTTTTTTATTAAACACTAGGTACTAAAATTACTTATTAACGGAGTGTTTACCATGTTTAATAATTTATTCGCGGAGCTCGATATTTCGCTAGTAATTTAAACCAGCTTGTTCACGAGACAACGGGCTGGTTGAAATTACTAGCGAAATATCGAGCTCCGCTAATAAATTATTAAACATGGTCAACACCCCTTTAATAAGTAATTTTAGTAGTAAAAATAACCAGGTGAGTTTTAAATTGTATTAAACAGTTTCCAATACACACTGTGAATTGCATCATTAATAGTGTCATTTCTCGTTACACTTCCTTTCCTTTATAATTAAATAATATTTTTCTTCTGTTATTCGTCGTCTACTACTCATATTACAAGCCTAGCATTTAGTTTGGAGCTAAATTGCGCTGTGTGTAATGTCGTGTCGTGCAATATTAAAAACAAAAACTGAAGAAAATTATTACCTCCTTATACTTAGGGGGGTTTTTCAGAAGTTTAGCAGAAAAACTTAAAACTTACATATTACTTAAGTATGAATACTTAAGTATTAATACTTTCTTCTTTGATTGTTTGGTTGTTTGTTCAATAATGTTGAGTCTCTTTATGAGAACAATCCCTTATTTTAATGCAGTTGTTACTTAGAATCAAAGGTTGTCAACCTAAATTTGAGTTCATTTTAGTTTGTTTGGACTACTACTATCTTAACATTAACTGCCTCTCTCTACCTTTATATGATGATGATTTTGATTTTAATTTCAAATCATTTTCTCCTTTGTCCTGTCAACGGGACAAAATCAAATAGGACAAATGGGAAGTACCTACCCGCAAAACGGCTATTAATCGTAAAAGGAACTCTCCGAAAAAACAGTGTTTTATTTTTTAAATCAATTCCTAGTCAAGCGCTATAGAAAAAACCATAGCTTCCGGAAGTCCATGACATAAATAAATTGCGATAGTTAGTAAAATATTACATGAAAGCAGTGAGGAATTTTGTTACAAGAATTTTTTTACCGAGCTTGTGAGGCTATTGTAAAAATACAACATATGGTTATGTTTTTTAATATTTCGATCAAACAGAATTGAAAATTTTATCTGATAAAAGAACTACCGCAGTTCAGTAGCCAAATCACCGTTCTGTTTATTAATTATTCTCTTTATTAACAATGGTAATTATTGTTGTTACCTATGTTTTACTTACCTTATTCCCAATTTTGTCGGGATTTCGCTAAACTTTACTTATTGAAATGTACCTACACATCAAAAAATCCCTTTAATTATAAGGTCTCGGTAAAAACAAATTATAATATTGTAAATATCCTGTTTTTACACGACTGCCAAAGGAAGTGTTATGTTTTTAAATAATACAAAGACTGTTTGATGTTCTATCGACTGCTAGAAATGCAATACGCGAGGCCCACGGATTTTCCCGAGATGTCTGGAATTATGCGGGCAATCACATTGCATAGCAAGATTCCTAATTAAGCCAAGGGTTTCTACTATAGTTTAAAATATTGCCAAGAAAATAAATACAAAAATTAAGCAAGTGCGTGTATTGTCGGGCCAATCAAATATTATTACAACTAACAACTTCAATTCCTAGTATGAAATACTAGTTGCGCCCTGCGGTTTCACCCGCGTTAGTCCCGCTCCTACAGGAATGTCGGGATAAAAAGTAGCCTATGTGTTATTCCCGGTATTCAGTAACCAATATTCCAAGTTTCATCGCAATCGGTTTAGTAGTTTTTGCGTGAATGATTAACAAACTCACATGTCATGATGTATAGCCAAGTACAGCCAAAATACACATAACTTTATAAACTAGCACTTAAAAAACACAATATTTCGAAAACGGAACCCTAAAATAAAACACATCCCTTTTTGACGTACTTATCGGGAAGGTACCTTAGAAAAATGTTTAATTGTACTTTTTTTTTCGGCGTGTTCAATATAGGTACCTATGTAAGCAAACTTCTTAGTACTAAGTGTCTCTGAGCTAAGCCGCAGACAGATAGACGGACATGTCGCACGCAACTATAATGGTTTCTAGTTGACTACGAAACCCTAAAAATAATTACAAATAAAAGTGCGGAAATTTTCAATTTGACAAAAATCAAAATTAATCAACCCTATAACAGACACAAAATAAATTACCTCTAACGAGCCCAACCATTTCTACCCACAATAACCCTTTAAAACCTGACCTATTAACGTTAAAACTGCTAAAATTTCACAAGTAATCAATTTACCAGCTTTGTCCCATCTCATATTTCAAACAACTTTACCATTGGATTATAACCTTAAATACTACGAAATAAGACATAAATATCGATGCACAATAAGCAAAATATAATGACTGTGAAGGTTGACAGTTAGGAAGCTGGCAACTCCGGGATTGTTACGAGAAAGTTTAATTTATGCGATAAGTTCGGTGTAAAATTATTTTGTGATACATTGTTGGTTTAGGTTTGAAGCAAAGGTGAAGGGCTGAAGGAGTTACTACATATTACACACACGACCCAACTTTTTCACGACATTTACACATTCCTATCACCGAATTCCACGTAGACGAGAGTTTGTATCCACATTCCCAGTTGACTAAGTTCTTTAATTTGGACCGCTTCAAGAACATTGGTACATGAAACTACCCCTTAAACTGCAGTAGCGGGGTACATGATACTAGATCTGTGCCATCCTTAACGGGGATGAATCTATTTTTCGCGCAAAAACTACTGAACCGATTACGTTGAATTTTGAAATTTAGGTAGCTGGACGCCGGGAATAACACGTATATAGACTACTTTCATCCTGCTTTTCCTGATTAAAATATAAAAAGTCACTGCAGCGCTAACAATATTGTTACGTATATCGTAAAATTCCTGTTTTCCTTCTGATGTCATACCTACTGATATATCAATAACTAAGCGATTTTCTGAAATGTAATTTAAACTGGCCATGTAATCGTCTAAGTCGCGTTAATTCGTGGAGTTCACAGAGTATACAGTCACTCACCCCATCCAAATTTGCGCTTACAAATTAAATGAGACAAAAACGAACGTTTCTTAGGTACCGCAAATAGCAAAATGAGACCTTCGAATTCCATGACAAATGTGATACGTCATACATATGATGTTACATATGCGTACGAAATGTCCAAAACTTGCCCTAAGAAAATGCCACCTTATGTTGGTAGTTACCTACTTGACATGTCAAAAAGTAAGCGAAAAATCAAAGCTATTGCTCTAAATCGATTCAATTCAAAGCAAATCGCTTACAGTCACAAATGTTAATAAAATAAAATTCTGCTTATAGATTCGCGCAAAATGAAAACTTATGCAAGCGTATAAAAGAATTGCGAAATTTTAAAATAGCAAATGTGATTTATTCCTATGTAGGCAATGATATTTAAAGTTAGAGTGGGGGAGAGAGAACATAAAAAAAACTTTTTCAATTGGCACAATTTGTTGACGTAAGTATATTATAGTTAATAGAAATAAGCGTCTGTTGTTGCACCAGTTTCCTCGCATTCAAATTTTTTTTACATATATTAGTTAACGTAAGCGATTAAGACTTACTACACTGAAACGATGCAAAAGAAAATTTAAATTTCCACAAAGTGGAGTTCAAATCTAAATCTGAATTTTTAGTTTAAAATATTTTGAGAAAATATTGTATTGTATATAATATAAAAACAAATATAAAATGAGAGAAAATTACAATATAGACTAGTTTATCCGCTTAAGGTTCTAAATGAGTTTAAAAATACAAAATATTTAATGGTATACTGCCCATTTCCTTATCGTATTTACCTACTATAGATTTTTCCCGATGTTTGAGATTTTTTTACGGGACCGCTTGCTAAGGGGTAGACTTATCATCATCTTTATCCGATGCGGTTGCATCCCTCACGGGAGCCCGGGTTTCGTTGTCCTACTTGCACTTACTTGGTACTTACTTGTCCTACTTGCACTTACTTACTTGGTGATTTGCACGCGTATCATCCCTTACGACCCCTACGACGTCAAACAAGCATTTCTAGACTGAGCTGAGTTAACTCTAGTTCTCTGTAAAATAAATATTGTTGTATGTAAGCAGTGAGAAGAATTTTCATTTTCTGTTCACCCGTATTTTTCTCTGAATACATATTTTAGCTGGATTAGTCTGAATTTTGTATTGGGTTTTGACCTGGCGTTTTCTTGCTATGGATATTTTTTATTTTTCCGAAGCAGAGTGACGTTGGTACCTACTACCTGAAAATAACCTTTAATTTTTAAATTAATTTAATCTTTGTCTTACAAATTAATTTATTTTTGATATTGGTGTACAACTGGTTTACTTAAATCTAATTGTCCACTGAGCCTTTAACAATAATAGGTAAATTCAAAAGCATCTACATTTTGATTATAAAAATAGGTATTGTGAGAAATAATTATTCCACACTTAAACAAGGCGCATTAATAAAAGTAAAACAAGGGGAAATATTAATAATAAATTAAATAGGTATCTGAATTAACATAGCAAATGCCAAATTTCGACTAAACGATAATATTGTATGTGAAATATAATTGAAAATTAGGTACTTCATTTTGTACTTGACTTAGTGATGATAATTTTGAGCTTGAAGTAACCGACAGATAAAATATATTTCAAATATTAAATAATATTTATCTACATAAAATATAAATACAAATATTAATAAAATACAACTAAACGAACATCAACATACAAATAAATAAACCTAGAACTAATCAAATAAACCACCACCCACAGTCTCATTTATTGGAATCTACATAAATCTAATATTAATTTCTCAGAATAGTAATAATTTCATCTAATTTGAGACATTGTAAGTAACTTTTAATTCATGCTTTTGGATTGCGTTTCTGAGAATACGTATTAATAATTGATTAAGATATCTAATATCCGGTAAAAGACTTCAAGATCTTTGATGTCTAATATCCGATTAACCTATTAAAATCAATGTCAATTACAGAAACAGTTACCCACTTACGAAGATTAAGCCAAAAAATTTGAATGACATTGATGTTATATATTAGTTTCAATTGGGTGTGTCCTGCGGTTTTACCTGTGTAAATCCCAATCCCAGGAGAATTCCAAAGCGACCCTTTCTTACTGTATTTGTTGAGTGTGTTGTTTGTTTGATGCTTACATCATAATATTTATTATTCCTTTGTTGTGAGCCGATTATGGTCATTAGGAAATTAGCCAGTGTCAAGTGTTATTAATATATGCAAGTTATTTGCATCGAAATAGTCAAGTCGTCCTAGTTAAAGTCAAGTCTAGTGAATCATTTGTAAACACGGCTACCTTTTACAAAGATTGATCACGGAGCTTTGGAGACAACGCTAAAGTCAATGTTTTGCACCGATTTTCACTTTCATTGCACATTTTACGAAACTAAATTGATTAATATGCCCCCGAAATTAAACAATTTGCACGCATTTGAACTAGATTTCACAAAAATGAAAATTTTGCAACACATCTCCTCAATGCGTTTCCGCCAAAACTCCTACATCATATAAAGAACACACACTCCAAATGTCAGCACTCTACTCCCAGCGGTTTAGGGTGTGCGCTGATCTATCAATCAGTCAGTCAGTCAGCACAAAACCTATATCTATCTATCTAGTTTATACTATATCCTACTAATATTATAAATCCGAAAATCTGTTTGTTTGTTTGTTTGTTTGTTTGTTCCCTCTTCACGGTCAAACGGCTCGACCGATTTGGATGAAAATTTGCATAGGGATAGTTTAAATTATGGAGAGTAACATAGGATACTTTTGATCCCGAAAATCCCGCGGGATCGGGACTTACGCGGGTGATAACTATTTATTAGATGAAAATTTGCATAGGGATAGTTTAAATGATGGAGAGTAACATAGGATACTTTTGATCCCGAAAATCCCGCGGGATCGGGACTTACGCAAGTGATAACTATTTATTAGATGAAAATTTGCATAGGGATAGTTTAAATGATGGAGAGTAACATAGGATACTTTTGATCCCGAAAATCCGCGGGATCGGGACTTACGCAGGTGATAACTTTTTCTTAGATGAAAATTTGCATAGGGATAGTTTAAGTGATAGAGAGTAACAAGGGATACTTTTGATCCCGAAAATCCCGCGGGATCGGGACCTACGCGGGTGATAATATGAATGGATGAAAATTTGCATAGGGATAGTTTAAATGATGGAGAGTATCAAAGGAAACTTTTGATCCCGAAAATCCCGCGGGATCGGGACTTACGCAGGCGATAACTATTTATTAGATGAAAATTTGCAAAGGGATAGCTTAAGTGATAGAGAGTAACATAGGATACTTTGATCCCAAAAATCCCGCGGGATTGGGACTTACGCAGGTGCAAACTTTTTCTTAGATGAAAATTTGCATACTGATAGTTTAAGTGATAGAGAATAACATAGGATACTTTTGATCCCGAAAATCCCGCTGGATCGGGACTTACGCGGGTGATAATATGAATGGATGAAAATTTGCATAGGGATAGTTTAAATGATGGAGAGTATCATAGGATACTTTTGATCCCGAAAATCCCGCGGGATCGGGACTTACGCAGGTGATAACTATTGATTAGATGAAAATTTGCATAGGGATAGTTTAAGTGATAGAGAGTAACATAGGATACTTTTGATCCCGAAAATCCCGCGGGATCGGGAATTACGCAGGTGATAACTATTTATTAGATGAAAATTTGCATAGTGATAGTTTAAGTGATAGAGAGTAACATAGGATACTTTTGATCCCGAAAATCCCGCGGAATCGGGACTTACGCGGGTGATAATATTTATTAGATGAAAATTTGCATAGGGATAGTTTAAATGATGGAGAGTAACATAGGATACTTTTGATCCCGAAAATCCCGCAGGATCGGGACTTACGCGGGTGATAACCATTCAATGAATGAAAATCGACACAGGGGTAGGATAAGTGATGTAGAGTGGCATCATCATCATCGTCATCCATCGTCATCGTGACTTACTGACGAAATACAAACTTTAACTTACTTCACCTACCTACCGCAGTGCAAAAATCCACACTTAAACGGACGACCAGGGAAGTACTGATGATGCCAGGCGCGGCAGCGCCTGACTTCAACAGTACTTCATTGGGCGACCGTTTAAGTGTGGATTATTGCATTGCGGTAGGTAGGTGTTCGAACAACGCGGGATCGCGACTTGCGCGGGTGAAACCGCGGGGCGCAGCTAGTAGTATAGATAAACCATACTATATCTATACTATATTATGTTTCAAATAAAATACATATAGTATAGATAAACCATGAATGTATGTAACTATTTTAAGTTTAAAGAAACCAAAACAATTAGGTACGATTCATAAACCCCGCGAAATTTACGCGCCCGAATTAAAAGGACCTATTGGTAGGTCTTTATTGGGCGTTTGTTCTGATCATGATTTATTTTATTGCTTCGATTCAGAACCTTCATCCTTATCGTTGAATTTCTTAAGATTAATGGGCCTCTACCGTAGATGTAAAATACTTATTTGATAATAGAGAATTTTTAAATTTGTATTTGAAAAATGTAATGATATTTTACTCAGATACAATGCACTGTCAGTATAATGCATTTACAATCAACGTATATTTGATATAAATAATAAAACTGAACTGAAATCATTGAAATAGAATAATCCCTCCTTGATGATGTTTTGAATCAATAATCTGATTGAGAATTACATTTTGTGTCGATGTAGGCAAATATCTATTGCATATTGCGGGTTTAATTTCCATCGTCTCAATTAAATTTGTATGAATGTGCACTCCACTCACATACCTAACTGGCTCAGATACTTAGTTTAAAACTAGGTACATAATAATTATAATAATAATTGTTTATTTTCAGTAACTAAGTTTTACAGTACAATTTTTTGATTCGAGGCTTTCTTTTAAGCGAATAACGCTTGTGTCAGAAAGCCCCACTCTTCCAATATCATTAAAATTAGTTACCATTGTCTGTTACTATACTAGATTTTAATACTGTCATTATATTTAAACTATTAATTTACAAATTATAATCAATTAAATAAAAATTAAATCAACTAAAAAATGAAAATAAAAAAAATAAATTGTACACAAATTAAAATCAAATTAGAATTAAATTAAAGTTATACAAAATTAAATTAAATTAAATCACGTCAAAATCAAATCTAAATAAAGTAGTAATTTTATGCTAAGATTTAAGGATTATTCCGTATATTCCAATAACCGTTCAATATCATCATAACTCTGCGTAAGCAGCCATTCTGTCAATATCTTTTTACATGTGTGGTAGTTCATAGGGTAGATATTCAAAGCCCTGTTAATGTTGTTATAAATGTGAACAGTCTGTGTAGTAAATTGACGTCTAGCAAATACCGTTTTAATTTTTGGTCTAGGAATTATAATATCAGATCGTCTTTTCAGTTGTATCCCTGGGTCAAAGCTAGTTTTCCTATGTGTTTTTAGTACTAAAAGTAGCACATATAGTTTTCTAACTGAGAGCACTTGGCTCAAGGTATACAGAGCATCCGTAGAGAATCTGTAGTCTTCAAAAGTAACTACTAATTGTACTATACATAAGTACCTCAAAATAATGAATAATTATTTAAGAGCTATCAATAAAATAAAATAATATATTCGTTATTTATTCAGTGTTTAAGAGCTTCAGTGAATACGATATTTTATAATTATCACATTTCTATTTTGTTTTTCTTTTAAGGCACGCAGTGCCATCTACCGGCCTTTTTGCAGACTGCCAACTTGATGTTTTCTATTTTACATAGAAATTAATGTAATGTTGAGATGTTTCTTCAGAATACCTTTTTGATCTATTTAGTGATTTCTAAACTCATTTCTAAAAAAATAGTCATCCAAATGTAGGAAACCCTCTAAAATATATCATGAAGTGTAATATAATATAATATATATTCGCAAAAACAGTATAATTATTCTATTGGTTGTCTTGTGGGTATTACACCTCTAGGTCTCTGCAAATCTGAGGTTTTATCCTCAAAGATTACAGTTGAATTGTGTCAATAGTAGAAAAAGTTATTCTTTGCTTAGTTTGTTAAATTTACTTTTTTTAGGTCATCGGTAAGTTAACAGAGTTTTTAACATTTTGTATCCGTACTAGCTGCGACCCGCGGTTTTACTGGTATCAGTCCCGATACCATAGGATTATCGAGATAAATAGCAGAATTACAGAACATATTAAATAGGTAGCATTAAATAGCACATTAAATAGCAAATAACAGAACATCCTAAGATGAATCCCAGTCGGTTCGGTAGTTTTTTCTTTACATGGAAAAGGCATTTGACCGCATATTACCTGATAGGGAGCCCTCAAGTTCTATTGCATTCAGCTTAGTTATAGTTAAGTTATAAGTTAAATCGTGATTGGTTCAGTTTTTGCGTGGAAAAGTTACAAACATACATATCTAGTCGTTTCTTTACACACAAACTTTTAACCTAATAACAACAGAAACAAACCTAGGAAGCAAGTTATTCTAGCAAGTTGTTTAACTAATTTGTTCAACTGGCTAGAAATTATACTAAACCGCTCACAGACCGACCGGCTGATGTTCCTAGAAGTGCTTATTTATTCGAGTTATATTTGTTTGTAATTAGTTTCATGAATAGCTTATGCACCCAGCTTTGCGAGCTTAATCGGCTTTAGCGTAGGTAAATAGGTATGATACGGATAGGTCTTGTAAATTGCTTTCAACATCAGTTTGGACACTGTTTGGGCACCTATTCTTTGACTAAATATCTTTTTACATCGCTTCTGTATCGTTTTTTTTTTCCTTAAAAACGGTATACCTACAGTTATTGAGAATTATAAAGTCAGGAAAATAATTAAGATATACCTACATTAGTATTCTCATAATGCATCTAAAGTAGGAACTAATAAAAAGTATGTTAATATAAGTCAGTGATGTGTCATATAATACTAGTAGTGTAGATGCGCCTTTGATTTTTTATGGCAATAAAAAGGGAAGGTAAATTACCTTGAGTTTGAAGCAAGAGCCAGATGTACTTATGTCATTTTAAAAAAGGGCTAAAAAGGCAGCTGTCTAATTTCTCAGATATAAGTTCTAAAACATTACAATAAATATTATGTATATTACGTAGATAACTTTGTAAAGTTCCTAGACAACTTGTTTAACAACATTTTAAAAAGTCAGGGATGTTACGAGAACGTTTAAAAATTGCCCGCTCCACACTTCAGCGGTAAAACCACATCACACAATAGAGCGACATGCGACAGCGATGGTCAGACATAGGTCACAAAATTTAATAGTATTGCAGGACTTGCATTGTAAACACAACTGGGATTTCAATATTGTTAGAAAGATACTTGGTCAAATATTGCTCAAAATCAATAGTGATTTCTATTGATACAAACAGTGATGCTAAGTACGCACCAATTTATGAAAAAAATACTGTGTGGGTTGCTAATCCAATCCATTAGCAAGCCACCAACCACTTATCACAAAATAATGCGTTCGACCGCATCGTCGTAAATCACCCCCCATTCGCACATCAGGAAATTGGAATCTGCTGTCTGAGACTGTAATTCCATGACGAGTACAATCTTTGAATCGCATTTCATCAAGTACATAATATACTATGTAAGTCAGCATGCTTAAGGGATTTAATAAATTATTTTGGTCAAGTTAATTGATCAGGAACAAATTTCAATTAAAGCAGGTAGGCCTTGGTCAATAGATTGTGTTTTGTCGTAGTTACCTACTCTATTGTGAACGACTTCCAACTGTAAGTTTGAACAAATTGCTTCCGACACAGCTCTGAGTTTGCTCATGTAAACTTTTGTAATTAACGGCTGTGCCTTGTGATTGATGTTTTGCTATTATTTTATACCGAGCTACTTATTGGTCGGCGAAATATATTAATATAGTTCAAACGAGCTTAATATTAAGTTGCATTTTACGGGGTCTTAATCGCTTTTTGTTAGGATTCTTCTACCTCGACGTTTGAACCGTGTTATAATAGTAAATAGATTGATAGATAGATTAACACTTTATTTGCACAACCATAAACAATTACAATCAGTTTACATTATAATTTATAAGTAAGACAAATACACACAAAGTTTAAAAGTAAAAATTTGTACAAATGGGCGACCTAGTATCCCAGTCATTCCGAATAAAACTGCAGTACAACATTGGACGATACTTTTAGCATTATAATATACTTTTTATTATTGTCAATTTTACGATCCTATTAGCATTTCAAAATATGGTCCTTGTTTCCCATATAGTAATGTTGCAAAAAATAGTTTACCAGTTGAGAAAAACGTCATAAAATTAGTCGAATGTTACCTCAAACTCTATATAACTCAAACGACATCAATTCCTATTCATTATCTCAGAATACAAATAGATTGATAGTTTTTTTTAATGTAATTTTGTATTTGTAAAACACACAAGATCACTTAAATAGCAGTTACCACTGTGTGGTTATTATATAGATTTTATCGTGTGACTATCGTAAATTGTCTTTTACTTTATACGTGTTATAAACAAACTTATATTTAAAAAAATTAAAAAACCTTTACAAAATTAGGGTTGATTTGTGGTAAGAAACTTTCGAATGGAAAAAAGAATGATTTGCTTTGCTTGTTAATTATATGGGCTATACTAGCTATATGGCCTTCCTATTGCTACTCAAGTCTACTAATTTTGTGACCTAAGTCGGCGAATTTGGTTCTCCTACGGATTTCCATATTTCGGATTCTATCACACAGAAAAACTCCAAGCATAACTCTCTCTATGGGCATAGCCCGCTGAGCGAAATCCTCCAATGGCGACCACGATGTAATACGAAACGGAGTATTGGAAGACCACCTACTCGGTGGTCCGACGACATTGTAGCGGTCGCGGGGAGTCATTGGATGAAGGTAGCTCGCAATCGCTATTTGTGGCGTCGTATGGGGGAGGCCTATGTTCAGCAGTGGACCATGGTCGACCACATTTATCAGCAATAGCGTTGTGAACAAATTACTATACCTGTATTTTTGTGTAGAGTGAGTTATAGAGTTGAATTTAATTATTTTAAAAATATATTTACTTAGATGCAAGCCGCTCACGTTAAATCAAGTTCAAAAGAAAGTCCTTCTTTATGATATTACCTACTTTACTGACATCCAGAAACTACAAAAAGGCTTGGTAGGAACGTTAGCTGTAAAAGTACCTACTTTGTAAGGCTTTTACGTGTCGCAAAGTTATCGAAAGCTTAATTTTTCCCCTTTCTAGAAAAACTTTTGGTAGGTAGATAGGTACTTAACTCCAGTCGTAAAAAACTTCTGGCCGAAAGTAAGACAGCTCTGAAAACTTCTAAGCACAAGTCCAGTGCGCAGTGTTTCAAAATGTTAAATCTTGGAGACCAAAGTTTTGTTTCAGCTTTTTCAATTTAAAATTTTTGGTGCACCTGAGGGGTTATTTTTAAAAGTTTACTTTTACAATCCGTTTTTCTTCTAAATCACTTTCCATTGACAGATGACGCTACCTTAGATTATCTGTGGCAAACCACAGCGGGTCTCATTGAGATATTATGTACTACCAAGTACTATAGGTAAAGTCTCAAATATATTAAAACTAGCTGCGGTTTTACCCGCGTAAGTCCTGTCCTCGCGCGAATGTCGGGATAAAAAATAGCCTATGTGTTTTTTCAGGTCTCCAGTTACCTATATTCCAAGTTTTATTGCAATCGGTTCAGCAGTTTTTTGCGTGATTGAGTAACAAACTCACAGACATACATATATAGAAACTTTTGCGTTTCTAATATAAGTAAAAAGTAGCTTTTATGCGAAATAGTTTAAAATGTTGCTGCAGCGAGAGCGTTAACGGTGCACATAAAAAGAAATATATAGTTAATATCAGTCATGTCTCAGTCTTGACTCGACCAAATTGGAGTGATCAATTATATGCATAACATAAGTCGTATTATTTCTAGAGATTCCCTAATTGCTAAGTGGAAATATTTAAATCTATGCGGAGAATTGTTTGCTACTCCAGTTTGGTCGAAAAAACCCTTAATGATATTTTGTTAATTTCGCACCTAAGACAAAGAAAAAGTTACGTGCACTTACGATGAAGGAAAACGTCGTGAGAAAACCCACGGCTTAAAGTCACGCAAAAAGACCCAGTTGTACGGCTAATTGCAGAAACACACAGTAAAAACTTGAACTTAACTTAGGTAACAGCAATTTACCTTATTCTATTAAGTTCATGAAGTAAATTGCATAAAATGCCATAAGCATATACAACATTAAATATTCGCAAAAGACAAGAACTTAGCTAAGTAAATTTAAGTTCACCCTCACACATGAGTGCGAGACAAGTTACAGTATTGAGAGTGTTCGTAGGCTACAAACTTACTATCAGTCTATCGATTACTCATTGTATTGTTGTCACATGATGCTTATAATGCCCTACCACAATTAATCATCAGCTTGTTGTGCTCCACTGCTGGACATAGGCCTCTCCAATTCCACGCCACCTAGATCTATTTCCGGCTTCTCGCATCCAGTTTGTGCCAGCCGTCTTGCGCAAATCGTCACACCAACGTGCCTGAGGACGTTTTACACTACGTTTGCCGAGATGCGGTCTCCACTCCCTAATTTAATCGTTCTCTTATAGCGCGAAAAAAGAAAATAAATAATAATAAAAATTCCTACACTAGGTACTCTAAAAAACACAAATACGAGTCATAAAAATAGCTATGTAGTTGAATCATATATATTCTTTCAATTATTTGATTATTTTTTTGGTTGATTACCCTAAGGTATTGACTTTAGAAGCGCGAGTTCAAACCTCGCTCCTTTTTTTTAATTTTTTGAGATGAATTTTTTCTTTAAAATATTTATAGTAGATATGCCTTCAGCTAAATAAAAAAAATAAGAATTGTTTCTTTTTTAAATTGTAATTTAACGTACTGCGCATGAGTAAACGAAATAGTGGCGCCTTAGCATCGATTTTAGTGAAATCAAAAACTAATAAATAATAAAATTAATCAAAGTTATACATACTACTGCAGTGAAAATGTGTGCGTACGTAAGTATATATTTTGTTCTACTTCACGTTACTTCACAATAATAAAACTTGGTATGTAGATAGCTGGAAATCCGAATTTACTAAATGATTTTTTTATAGCCGCGAGACCGGTACGAGGTGCAGATTGTGCTGTATATAATATGTGTTTAATATTTACCTCAAACCTCTAATTAACTCCAAAATCGCCTATCGCCAACTATCACCAGTCAAAAACTTCTAATCTGCGGCGCCTCTAGTGCTTTCAAGTATTCCAAGATTATAAATATTAAACCGAGTTCCATCATAAGGAAAAGATGTTGAGTTGAGATGAAGTGTTGTTTTGAGTAGTTAGGCCAAAGTAAAATGAGAAACAAGATCATTTTGGAAATGATATGCAAAACGCCCTAAGGACAGAAAACTTCAGGCATCAACTTTCCGTAAAGAAAAAAGATAGGTAGAAAAAATAGTTATATATTAAAAATAGTAGTTATATAAAAAATATGCTAGGCTGCAAAGTTGATTTTCGATGCGAGTACAAACATTGAAATCTGAGAGAACGAAGAATTCGAAGCGACTAGTTCAAATGTTAAATCCTGAAAGAAGCGGAGGTTTCAAAGGTACGAGATGCAAAAAACCTTTGCTGCCGAGTGAAACACACTATTTTTCACATCACTACAGCGAGGAAAACGCTAGATGCTAAATGCTTTTATTCAGTTTAGTGATGCCATCTGTGGCTGGCTAGTGCTATCATTCAAAGAAATGAGGTTGGCGCACTGACATGAAATAAGTACGTATGTAATGCATTTTACACACCTACTGCTCTACAAAGTTACTTTATTTGACCAAAAAGGTCAACGTAAAGCGAGTCTTTACTCACTAGGTGTATAAAGTGCTCATTATACACCTAGGGCATAAAGTAATTTAAGTTTGGATCTAAGGTTCTGGTAATATATGCCTATTTCGAACTGGCCACTAAGACAAAATATAACAAAATAAAAACTGGGCTATTTTCCTTCTATTTTAATTTTGACGGAAGGGTAAGGCAAAAAAAAATTAGTTAATATAAAGCCCCAACTTTTTTAATCAGCTAAGGCCGATGTGTGGTTTCTTTATTTTGATGTAACATTGTTAAATTTAAATAATAATGAGCTGTAAATATATTTCATACACGTAGCATTAATCTATTGTTTTGTTGTTAATGCTTATTTTTGTAGCCTCTTTATTGTCTCGCAGCAGATGTGTACCTAAAGTAGAGTATTCACCTCGGTACTAAAGCCTGTATTTATCTTGGGCGCTTGAATCCCATGCTGCACTTAGGACTCTAGGTACATAACTGCCTCACTTCGCTCAGGAGTTAAGTTTTTAACACCGTCACTGCGCTCAGGAGTTAACTCTCTAGAGTCCTTCGTTCGCTTTGGATTTAATATGACGCCCGCTATATAAGACAGGGCTTTAGTACCTCGTTGCATAAACTACTATTAGTCAGGTTAACGAGTTGTGCGAGAGTTACATCGCAATCGGTAAACATACATAAATCCAAACTTTCGCGTTTATAATATTAGTAAGTTAAGAAGTAAAATTCACTAGCCGATACGTAAGAAAATTAAAATGCAGATATGTCCCAAATGTAGGTAGATATGACAATGATGGTACATTATGTATGAAATACGATTTTCTTTATAAACCTTATGACAGCAATATTCTTTGTATACAATATCGTTGTGCTGAATAGAGGACAATAAATTTAAAATCCATCCAAAAGCAAGTGAAATTAGGTCGTGCTCTTTATTTATTACAAAGGCTAGGTTATGTCTGAAAGCTTTCATACTGAGAGAACAATATACAGTATGTACTTATATTTTACCGAGTCTTTATCGCTTATTATATCTTCCTTTGGCAGCCTTTATGGTGCGGCGGGCGAAGACCCGACTGAAAGCAGAAGGTTGCGGGTTCTATTCCCGCTGTGTGCAAATTTTTATGTTTAAAATAAAAAATGTGTCTGGTCTGGGTGTATTTATATGTGTAATATGTACCTATGTATTTATTAAAGAAAAATAAATAAAAGTAGAACATAACGTTTGCAATTTTAAAAATTCGTATTGTAGAAAATAGTTAATTAACATGTTATGTTTGCAAGTTTAAATACAGAGAAAATATTATACAGAATGAAATTAAAAAAGTACATGATTATATTTAATGAAATATTTACCGGGTTTAATTCGCATTTTATTTTATAAAGGGATTATTACAACGTACTGAGTTTTGGCTAACTTTACAGTTAGCTTTTTCAAGGTTGATTGAAATGTAATTATTGTCTATATTAAAATAGCAAAATGGCGAAAATCTAAGACAAAACTAAGTATTTTTTTACAAAATCAAACAGTTTTTTTTTGTGTAGGTAGGGTATTTTAAATAACATAATGTGGAAAAAAATTACAGGCACTGGATCCCCGTCCGCACAAAGCTTTACGTTTATTTTTTACTTATCATACGTAGGGCACAGCCATAGCGATAAAAATAAATAAATAAATGAAGCCTTTATTGTTGCGCACTAAACTTAAGGCGGCGATAGATGATAAGCAACGGTCCTTGTCCTATTGCATATAAATGAGCGAGATGGAATTGCGTGAAAAATCTACAATTTCTCGTAAAATCAATAATTAACGAAGATTAAATAATATTTTGAAAAAATGCGATGAAGGGGTTCTAGGTATTGTATTTTCTAATATTATGATGCCTATAAGAAAATATAGCGATTAAGGATTTAGAAGAAAAATTGATTTATTTTGTAAAACAGGGGTAACTTTGCCTGTATAATAGTGGTATTTAAAGTTATTTTTTATTGTTTTTGAAATGAAGGGGACACTTCTTGTATCATGTACAATAACATAATACATTGTTTAAAGATCTATTTGATACCGGTTATGAATAAAACCATTCCATCGGAAGGGATTTCACATGAGTCGCGTCCTTAAATAATATTATTATCTTATTCTACCTACTGTTCTTACCAAAATAAATGGCTACTTCGTTATTTTTAGAAAGGAACCTAGCATTCTCAAGTTTACTATACAAATAAAAACTTTAAACTTTGACCCCTTTCACATATTTCCGGACATCCTCTACGTACACAAACATAATAGTCATTGAAACAAAGATAAGACGATAAAAATCCGTATTTTAAACTCGGACAGAAATAACGTATCGTAAACATTTCTATTTTATACGGTTTTTAACACAATTTACACAGAAAACTGTTTAAAATAATTGCATTTTACTGGCTTATTTAATACGAGAATAACTACACTTATTGGTAGATAAATATAGAGTACTAGCTGCGCCCCGCGGTTTCACCCTCGTAAGTCCCGTTCCCGCGGGAATATCGGGATAAAAAGTAGCCTATGTGTTAATCCAGGTCCCCAGCTACCTATAATTCAAATTTCATCGCAATCAGTTCAGTAGTTTTTGCGTGAAAGAGTAACAACCTCACATACATACATACAAACTTTCGCGTTTATAATATTAGTAAGATAAGATAAGATAAGATTAGTGTATTATAGATATTTTCGATTGTAATAAACACAAATTAAAAAGTTGTGTGTTCAAACTTGTTAAAATTTAATATAATTATTTGACTAGCTTTTAAATAAAGTAATAATTTGTCACTAGGGTAACTTTTCTTTAGATGCTTGCAACATTAACCTTGTTATGTTCACAGTGTAGGGTTATAATTTAGAACAAAACTTTGTAAGAGCGTACTATAGTGTTAAAAAGAATTGTAACCTGCTATGTGAGCTTTATTGAATAAAATAAAATAAATTATTTCCTATAGCCATAACATTCCCGTTCCCGCGGGAACAACGAATTTAAAGTAGCGTATTTGTTATTCTCGGTATCCAACTACCTATATACAAGTTTCTTCGCAATCGGTTCAGTGGTTTTAGCGTGAAAGAGTAACAAAGTCACATACATACAAACTTTCGCGTTTACAATATTAGCAAGAAGTAAGATGTCAGTGAAGAATCATCTGTTAATACTATTTACCCTCGGGCAATTTAATTCAACATTTTTTAACTCGAAGAGTTTTGGCGTCAGGCAAACGGCTGGCCGTAAAAACATTGCGAAATATTATTACACTAGCTGCGCCCCGCGACTTCACCGCAATCGATTAAGTAGTTGTTGCATGAGTAACAAAGTCACATACGTACATACAAACTTTCGCGTTTACAATATTAGTAAAAAGTAAGATGTCAGTGAAAGATCGTCTGTTAAACTATTTATCCATGGTCAATATAATTAAATGTTTTTAGCTCGAAGAGTTTTGGCGTCAGGCACGTGGCTGAAAGTTAAAACATTGCGAAATATAAAACACTAGCTGCGCCCCGCGGTTTCACCCGGGCAAGTCACGATCCCGCGTTGTTCGAATACCTACCTACCGCAATGCAAAAATCCACCCTTAAACGGTCGCCCATTGAAGTACTGTTGAAGGCAGGCGCTTCCGCGCCTGGCATTATCAGTACTTCCCTGGTCGTCCGTTTAAGTGTGGATTTTTGCACTGCAGTAGGTATGTGAAGTAAAGTAAAGATTGTATGTCAGTATTCAGCGGGATATTCGGGATCACAAGTAACCTATCTTACTCTCCATTATTTAAAGTATCTCAAAGCAAATTTTCATCCAATATATAGTTATCACCCGCGTAAGTCCCGATCCCGCGAGATTTTCGGGATCAAAAGTATTCTATGTTACTCTCCATCATTTAAACTATCCCTATGCAAATTTTCATCCAAATCAGTCGAGCCGTTTGACCGTGAAGAGGGAACAAACAAACAAACAAACAGACTTTCTGATTTATAATATTAGTAAGAAGTAAGATTACATACACGTATACATAATATATAATATATATTATATATTATATAATATATATATATAATATAATTATACATATACATAAGATGCGGTCAACAAACTGAGCCGACCCCGAATAATTTGAGGGTTTCGCGGACCCCGGGCTCCCGAGAGAGACGCAACCGGGAACATCGCTCAGAGAACATGATTATGTCTCTCACCTGTCTAATATATTGTTAACAAATTTCTGTTTCGTTCGACAACGGGTTGGTTGTAATCTCTACGGAATTAAGAGTACAAAGTTTTCGAAGAAAGGAATAGTTTTTATGTTTCTCTTAAAATATTTTTTTGCAAAGGTTCTTAGAAATAAAGAAGGGCTATTACTAAACGTACCGACCGATCCGGCAGGTAGATAATGTTCGTTTTAAAGCAATTATCTTACTTATGTTATAAAGCAATAGTTTGTATGTATGTATGTGACTTTGTTACTCTTTCACGCAATAATTACTGAACCGAATGCGATGATACTGATGGAATTTACGTAACTGGATAGCTGGAATTACACAAAGGCTATTTTTTATCCAGATAATCCCGCAGGAACGGAACTTACGCGGGTGTTTCTTTATTTTGGCAATCAAAAATATTCATAAAAGCGTTAGACAAAATGAAATCCAAACACCCACTAAAACTCAGTAGGAACAATATTAGAATCATCGTAGGAATCCTCAGAGGATAATAAATTGATTGGTTGCCTGGAAGTGATCAACCTCAGGCGATAAGGGCGTCCATTGTGCCACACTTGGTTTAATCATTTCTTTTCTTTAATCTCTTTGAATTTTTTAGAACTTATGTTTTTTTGATGCAATAAAGCCTTTTTATTCTAAAAATAATAAAAACAAATGTAATTAACTTTAATTTAAAGGCCCCTATACGCGCTTAACTGAAAATCCCTGTCGAATTCATTGAAAATAATTGGTTTGACGCAAAGTTTTAGAATATTTTTGATTGTAAATGACTTTGTTCCCTACATTTTGGTGTAGTTTCAAGACAAAAACTTCTTATTGTTTGAATTTTTGACAACAAAAATGCTAAGACACCTTTCGACTGTTTTATTTAAACCCTACACTCAAATGGGAACAATGTCATTGACAATCAAAAATATTCTAATACTTTGCGTCACAAAATAATCTTACTTAACATTATAAACGTGAAAGTTTGAATGACTGCATGTATGTATTGTGACTTTGTTACCCTTTCACGCAAAAACTACAGAACCGATTGCGATAAAACTTGGGACATAGATAGCTGGGGCACTGGAATAATACATAGTCTACTTTTTATCTTGATATTTCCGCGGTATCGGGACCTACGAGGGTGAAACCGCGGGGCGCAGCTAGTAATGTTATAAACGTGAAAGTTTGAATTGCTGCATGTATGAATTGTGACTTTGTTACCCTTTCACGCAAAAACTACAGAACCGATTGCGATAAAACTTGGGACATAGATAGCTGGGGAACTGGAATAACACATGGTCTACTTTTTATCTTGATATTTCCGCGGTATCGGGACCTACGCGGGTGAAACCGCGGGGCGCAGCTAGTCTACTATATAAAAATAAGTCGGGTTTTCCTTCCTGACGCTATAACTCCAGAACGCACGAACCGATTTCCACGGTTTTGCATTCGTTGGAAAGGTCTCGGGCTCCGTGAGGTTTATAGCAAAGAAAATTCAGGAAAAATTGCAACAGAAAAGCCAATGAGTCTATTAAAGTTATAGAGACGCCATTGCAGAACAAATCATTATTGAAAAGCGGCACAAAGTATGCTATACAACCTCATTATTTATATTCATTCACATAATTTAAACCTCAAAATTATAATTCTACCTCAAAAGAGTATTGTAATGCTGACAAAGATTTTTAATGCTTGCCTGCTTCTAACCTATTTCCCCAACAAATGGAAAATTGCTAAGGTTATTGCGATTCACAAACCGGGGAAGGATCCTTCAGACCCTGCTGGATATCGTCCAATCAGCCTCCTACCATGCCTGGGCAAATTGTTTGAAAAAATGATTAGCTATCGGCTTCGCCGTGCCTCTGAACACGTTCTAATAGAGGAACAATTCGGCTTTCGTGAAGCACACTCCACGATCCAACAACTAGCTAGAGTTGCCCAGACTGTATCGCATAGACTTAACTTAAAAGAATCCACTGGCATGTTTCTACTCGACATAGAGAAAGCTTTTGATACCGTCTGGCATCAAGCTTTACTTCATAAATTAATAAAAATAGACGTTCCTATTCCCCTCGTAAAAATAATAAAGTCTTATCTCACACTTAGATCGTTTAAAGTACATATTAATAACGTCTCATCTGAATCAATGCTGGTTCCTGCTGGTGTTCCCCAGGGTTCTATTTTGGGCCCACAGCTCTTTCTAATTTTTCTCAACGACATTCCAATCTACCGTAATACAAACCTAGCATGCTTTGCTGATGACACAGCATCTTTTTCCTCATCTAAAGACATGGATTTGGTAATCGACCGCTTGCAATTGTCACTAAACCTCCTGCTGTCATACTTTTCCAGATGGAAGTTAAAAATAAATGGATCAAAAACCGAAGCAATCATGTTCACTCGACAAAGATTGCTTCCTACTTGTAAACTTAAAATTGATAACCATGTAATCCCATGGAGCCGTGCTGTCAAATACTTGGGAACTATATTAGATAATAAATTGAATTGGACCGAAAACTCAAGTAAATTAAAATTGAAAGGCTTAACAGCATTAAATGTACTACATCCCATTTTAAATAGGAAATCAAAATTAAGTAGCAATACCAAACTTTGTATTTACAAAACCTTAATCCGACCCTGCATCACCTACGCCTGCCCTGTGTGGAGTAGTACATGTGGGACAAACATAAAAAATTTACAAACCATCCAAAACAAAGCACTCAAAATTTCATTTAATACACCATTTAGAACAAATCTGCATAACTTACATATTAATATTAAATTCCCTACCTTATTCGAATATATTTATAAACTATCTAAAACATTTTATTTACATAAAAACAAATCCAGTAAAAATAAGTACATTTCTAATCTTGGTAAAATGCGAAAGAAAGATTTATCATACTATATCGATAAATACAATCGTTACAAATTACCACATCACTTGTTTCTCGAGTGCGATGACTAACAACACGCAGTGGCTCGCCTAAGTGCGCGCATACGGTGCGGGCGCGGCGCGCGCAGTTCTCGATCTTATTATCTAGCGATATAGATACGGAGCTCGTGCGCGCGGCGCGAGCAGTTGTTGCGCGGGCTTGCGCGGACGACTGTTCCTATTGTAAACCTCGTCGCTTGCTGCGGGCGTACAGACAGTCCGATTGCACGGTACTATGCGACTTCTTAATATTTTGATGACAGAGGGTATTCCTAAATATATTTTAAGTTGGTTTCCTTCCACTCCTTTTGCTTTTATATTTAAAAAATTATGCTAATAAATGCAATGTTGTGCTAAAACTTGCATAATAAATAACATTTCAAATTTTAATAATACTAGAACATGTTACAAACAATAACTAATCAATATTTCAAATGTTTTAAAAAAGTGCACTAGCTTTGTAAACGCATCATGTAATGTTTGTGCTATCTAGGATAATAATTTACACTGGATTTGTATATTTCATAATTTATAATTTTTCTCAATAAAGACCTTTTAAAACTGAACTGAACTGAACTGACATAATTTAAAGAAGAAATAGACGAAACTATTGTTATCTCTTTCTAAAACATAAGACTCAATGCTACTTGCATGACGTAAGAAAGAGATGTCATAATATTATTATTGAAGCAGTTAGGAGAGAATGATAAAACGTCAAATTCAAAAACTTCGTTGAGTTTTTGGAAAAAAAACTTTCAAAAAATAAACTAAAATAAATAAATACAGCTTTACTTACGTATAAAATGAAATATTTTTGCCAGTTTTTGGAGTATATTTCGTGCATCGCCTAAATACGCACGAAGGCATTGTTGTCTTTGAATATTGTTGTGAAAGTGAACTAAATGTATACTGTGTTAACAAGCGGGTGATCGCGACGTGAGCTGGGATGGAACTAAGACTTCTTTGGCTAACTGGCTTAGATTTGTGTTGCCAAGAAATTCGCCCTTTTACGTATCTAGAAGTTTTTACATATCTCTGAGAAAAGCTGATTAATATTTTTTCACATACAGCGCCATCTCTGATACATAGCATGTACTACAAACCAATATTTTAAGTAGATGGCGCCGGTGCGTGATACATTGTTTGACAGCTACTCATTGTTCTCTGCTCAGTTAATTTCATGTGACAAACCGGTATTGTGTTCACTGTGAAATTGTGAAAGACTTTTGTTTTTTACGCGTTAGTGAAATGTCGTCCTGAATTTTCATTTTTAAAAAATATTGTTTTATTGCGTTTACATTGTTTAATTTCGGCGGCAAGTTACCAATTTAGTTACGCGAAGTTCAACGAGTTAAGTGAAAATAAAAATACCAGTGCCAAATACGAAATTAGCACGTTACAAACAATTGTTCCATAGGGTTGGAGAAAAATCGTCGCCATTTTTTCTACAGCCTTCACTTCACGCATTGAAAGTTATTTCAAACGATTACAGTACAATAGTGGTAGTTCACTATTCGTACGAGAAATTGGACAAATTGTCCTATATTGCTGACAGAAGCCATAACTAAGAAAAAGAAAGAAATAGTGAAAAAAAAAGTAAAAAAAATAAGTTATTCGTTTTCTAACATTTCAATTGGAAACCATCAAATCAATGACGTGTATTGTGCAAATTTTTATTCAATTTCAACAGCAGGCATTTGTCTTTAAGGTGGTAAGTTGAACTATGTAAATTATGTGGATCGTGCATTTGATGGTAAATTCACGACTCTGTCCATACCCAAAAAAAAAATTTTCTTCTTCTTTTAATCACCAAACGAAATGTTACATAAAACGAAGCCATCTGGTGGCGAAACGGAGTTCGCCGGGTTTGCTAGTAATGTTATAAACGTGAAAGTTTGAATTGCTGCATGTATGAATTGTGACTTTGTTACCCTTTCACGCAAAAACTACAGAACCGATTGCGATAAAACTTAGGATATAGGTAGCTGGGGACCTGAAACAGCACATAAACTACTTTTTATTCCGATATTCTCGCTGTATCGGGACCTACGCGGGTGAAACCGCGAGGCGCAGCTATTCAACAATAACTTTCGATGAATCCTATAGGAATTTTCTGTTCAGCGCGTATAGGGGCCTTAAGGTAAAAAATTCAAATGCATGACTTTATCGGACCTACTTATGAACTGCACGACTTGTTCTGGAGCTGGAGAGTACTGAACTCTAAAAAACTGTAACGAAAATCACTCTGAAACCGTTTATGTAAATAGTTCACTATTAGCATGTTAAGGATCCACTAAACGGTGGTTGTGTCTCTAAAACTAATTTAATTTACATTTGAGTCCACTTATTTAGGGGTTAACGTTTGTTTTATTTAAAAAGATTCTAGTCTTTGTCATTTCAAATGTTTATTCTGTTGGAGTGTTTGGGTTTTTTAAATGAAATGAAAATTTTGACCGACTTCTAAAAAAAAGAGGAGTCAAATCAGTTGGTTTTTAAAAAGATAGATATATAACAAAACACTTTATTGACCGGGTTTAATCGCGTTTAATTCATGATTTTTAAACGAACCGAGCTTTCGAAAACTATACAGTTAGCTTTTTGAAGGTTGACTGAGATGTAAATAAAGTGTTTTATTATGCAAAATCGCGAAAACCATAGAATAAACTAGATAGATAGATAATAATATTTAGTTTATTTGATCAACAACAAAAACATTACAAGAACAAAACATTTGAAAATAAAATTTTAAACTACTTATATAAATGTTCAACAAATAGGCGGCTTTATCGTTTTAGGGTTTTGGGAAAACGGGACCCTATTGCTGAGACTTTGCTGTCTGTCCGTTCATCTGTCATCAGCCCCCAGATTATCTATCTAGTGAACTGACAACCGCGGAAAATGACGGCACTATGCAGTACATTGCTGCTTTGAGGTAATTACCTTTAATAACCTCGTTACGTCATAGCAGCAATGTACTGCATAGCGCCTGTTATTTTCCACTGTTGTCAGACATCTACTGGATAGACTATCTGGGGGCAGGCTGTATCTTATGATCTGCAATAGCTAGACAGTTGAAAATTTCACAGATGATGAATTTGATGAATAAACATGAACAACAGATGATGAATAAAATACGCGATTAAGATCCGGTAAAATGTAAATAGGTACAGATTGATGAGGCAACTGAAAAAACTAAAATCTTCAAAATTGTAACTAAATCTGTTTTAACCAATATGGAGTTTTCTGATGAGAAGGTGGTTTCAGGTGCTCCATAAATATTTACCTAGTACTTGAGCTAATTTTATTGGCTAAAGTCCAACAAATTGTAATTTACTGCATTACAAAGACAACATACTGATTTATTATTTGCTGCATTACATGAGGTTATTTGTTCTTTTTTTTAAGTCGATTATTTAAATCTAAAATTTAATTTAATTAAGTTTTTACCATTTGTATTTTGCTTAAATCTTTGTGTTTTTTTAATTTAATTTATTTGTTAGTATATTAACTTGATTTATTTGTACGTATTTTTGTTCATTTTGCGTTTAGATTTTGATTCACAATCCAACAAAAGAGTCTTTATTATTGTCTGACTTTTTTCGAGTCGATTGTTTAGTTGGCTTGGTAGATACCAAGCCAACCAAAATGCGTGATACCTATCAGGTGGACGCATTGTTAAAAGTTAATCTGTTTCATGCGATCCATCCGATACGTACGATGAAAGGTTGACGCTTAACTTGAATCTGTTTTCGTTACGTTAGATTGTAATTAGACTTATTTTTCGCCATTTTAAGGTTACAGGTTTTGCTTTGTTTTTACTTCATAATAAAAGCGATGTTAACAGCGCGCATAATTGTTTCTTACAGAAAAGACATTAATTTACAAAACTAGGTACTTTTTTACGGTTCTTAATTGCGCTGGTTTGCAACTGACAATGCTGAAATAATAAAAGCAACGCGTTCAAAAATCGGAAAATAAGATTTATTTCACAAAAAAATACAGTTCTATGAACGCCCAGTGCAGACTTAAGCACTTAAAAATAAATATATAGGTAAGTTTTATTTCAATTCAAGATGGTAAGAACAGAAGAAAAATCTACAGTGATCTACTGGATTATACTGGGTTCCCTACATCAAATTGGATGACGTTTGATCGAACATCTAATGACCGACAACGTTTATTCGATAGTTAATCAAATGCATTCGAAGCATCAAAATCTCAAATATTCACGAGATCTATAAAACCGTGATCTCGATAGTTTACTACATCGATGCATCAAAATCTTTATAAATGATATCTCGAAAACTTTTGGTCTTAAAGTACTCTTGGAGTACTTTACTCTTACTACTAGCTTCTTTGGAGAAGTAATAAAGCTCTTCTCATTTTGGATGATAGCTGTCAAAATTAAACCGTCAATATCTCGGAAACTATCGGTCTTGGATCACTACGATTCCCTTAAAAATATTAAAACCCTTCGAGGTCTATAAACGCCTATAACTTGAAGTTAAAAAAAAACGTACATCTTCTTTATTTATAAAAATGAATCTCTTTTTCCCTTGGTCACGGCATCGCGCATGAACGGCTGGACTGATTTCGATCATTCTTTTTGCGTTGCTTTTGTTATGATCAGGAGAAGGATCTTATGCCAGAAAGTTATAATTTTTCATAAAGACTTACGCGGGTAAAACCGCGGGGCGCAGCTAGTTATATATACATATAAAGATCTCGTAGAGCGTATTTGCTCAAGAAGTATTAGTCTAGTACCAATTGTTTCTGACATTTGATGTTCGATCAAACGTCATTCGATTTGACGTAGGGAACCCGGTACCCGGAATTCAAAACCACTAATTTCGGAATGAAAGTGGTAACATTTACGACATGACCAACACAGAACTTTTAATAAACACCTACTGAAAGGCAAAACCACACACAACTAGTAAATAATATAAACTGCTCCAATATATCCACTGTAGCAGATTACCGCGACCACAATGAAACTCGACGAAACAAAATTTACATATTCATACAAAAATATGAAAAGGAAAAATTATCGTCACGTTGGAAACTTACAATGAGATGTAAATATTGTTTTGCTGACTGTCCATAATCACTTTTTTAATGGAATCCGTGACCGAGCGCTTGTGAATTGTTAATTAATTTTTTGCCCCACCTTTTTATGCTGTCGTCACTGAAATGTGCAGTGGAATTAAATTGTTTCTTTTTGAAATTCAAGTGTCTGACAGGAGGTTGTGGTTTTGTGGAGACAATTTAATTTTTTTGACCTTTTTCGTTATAGCGCAAATCGCTAAAGGTGCTTCCTCTTAAGTTCCTTAAGCAAAGCGTACTTTAAGCAATGATTGAGGGTAAGCTTACGTAAGTTGATTTGATTTACCTTGGACTTCTCAGAATGTTCTGCCCATAACTTCAAAGTAAATATTTTAATCAGTTATTGGATTCTATTTCACAGAAATGGTACAAGAAAAGAAATAATTGCATGGTATTTTTCCATAAAATAGAAAAACGAGGTTTTAGTTACTGAACACCGCGTATCCTTTAATAAAAATAATAACTATGTTACACATTTTTTTATGTTAGTCCGGCAAAGTTAAGTCCGGTTAGTGCGCTGTGTGTAATGTTATGCAATATTTTTTGTTTATTTATTATTTATTTAATTCGTCCCATTGTGGGGCAAGGGCCTCCTCTTAGAGGAGCTAGGCAGTAAGACACCACGGGAACCTACTCCGGATTGACGAATGTCCCTTGCTATCGGACCGTAGTAAGTTCTGGGATATGTAGGACAGAAAAAAAATCTATTTACAAAGCACTTCAGTTTGATGCAGCTCGTAATTCTGAACACGCTATTGGTTTAGCGATTTTATGAACAACATCCCGTAGAAATAGGGATTCGGAGAAGCCTATGTTAATCCTAGGTAGAAAAGTATTCCATTAATGAAAGTTTCTTTGAAATTGGCCTGGTAATTTCGGAGACAATTCGTTACAAACAAACAAATAATTCCTTGTTTTAATATTATAAGTAGGTATAAATTTAGAAAAGGATGTTTTTAAAACTAATAGCAGAAACTATGTGAAACAGGCTGTGTTAAATTCTATTAAATTTAACAGAGCTGGAGATATTTAAAGATTATGTTGAATAAGTTTTTTTCTTTGACCTCGAAGCACAGTTTTCCCTCACCTTTCTCTCAAACAGCACCCGCAGAGATTGCATCGTATTATCACCCTCTCATTACATTGTTGCGTATTTACCCTTGTTTTACCCTTTGGTTTTACGACATAATATAAGTATACGTACCCACTTTTGTTTGTTAGAAATTTCCTTTTTCACCGATTATTGTCTTTCTTGTTTCGTCCCGCGGTTTCTCCTGCTTATGTCTGAGATTGAAATAAAAATGTATGATTTTAAAGTCCTCATTTAAACTGAATACTATACTATAATTTCGTGGTACACTCTTCGAAATGTATCCGATAAAAGACCGAAAGCTTACAACACTACGTCGACCATTATTGGATATCTTTATGATAGTCTAGTCTAGATTCTATATATTCAATAAGTCCTAACTCTTTGCGTCTAGCAGTTGGGGAAAAAAGGCGCCAATATAAATTCCACTCAATAAAAATATGCAAAGAATTTTTTGAACGTTTTTCTCAAAGAATTGAATTAATTTAAAAGCACTTTGGACGTGTGTGAAAATATGAGAGGCCGCTCGACCGTGATTGTTTGCTTCACTTCGTTTAAAAGAATATTAAATAGAATGCATGCCTTTTATAGTCAGTCATAGTTTTACAAACACGCCATATTCAGGGGGTCTATTAGCTTTTTTCGAACGAGTAAACGATTGATAATTTCAAACGATATTAGAACGATGTTTTTTGGGGTGTGTTAGTTTGTATTTATAAATTGTGTTTCTACATTTTAAACATAATTACCAAACTGTAATATTTTACGGAACATAATTATTTACTCCTATTGGGAAGAGCGTTAAAGACAGCGACACAGTTTGTAACTAATGCTGATCTTTAACGATTAAACAATCTGTAAAACAATTTACGTCTGATTTTTTTTATTTTTTTCATTAGGGTTCTGTCTCCAAAAACCATCCGGTAGAAACGGATCCGTTTTACTAAGACTTCACTGTGCGATCTTTCATTCGAATTTCCTCCTTTGTAGGCTGGGTCTGAATTTCTGTTGCGACTAAAAATTTTAATATTAAAATGAGGCTCTCATGCGATCAACGTGATTTTTTGTGATTTACTACTTTTTAATTTACTTCCAAGTACAGACTTTTCACCAACCGAGATAGTGGTCAAACGCTTATCTATCATTAAAAAAAAACGTTAGGAATGGTCTATATTCTTTTTCTATTTAAACTTTTAAACTACAACGATTTATCATCATAATTTCATACTTTCCCGGGTCTTAATCGCGTAATTTATATTTTTCGTTTTTGATTACCTCAAAGTTTCGATCATGTTACAATGATCTTGGTCGCGAGGGGACTGGAGCAGCGCCGGGCGTCGTCTTCTATTTATAACCGCCTGCCGCGTACCAGTTAATTATGGTATTTGTGGGTACACACTTTAGATGGCAATATTGCGGGTAGTTAGCATACCTTCACTTTTTAAGTTCGCTATAGTTCAAGGGCGGGACATCCTACACTAACTAACACTCACTTTTTCTATTTGCCGATACAATACAAAGTGATGTGTGAAAAACAACAATATTCGAACTTAACACAAAGAAACTGAAACAGGATATAAAGAATTCTATCAACTTGGAATTTCAGCCTATTTGTCTAGAGGTACCTACATGTTTTAAGAAAATTATGTATGGGCATAGTCTTAGCGAGGAAAAAATCCTATAAATCTTTTGGTGATTAACTCCCTTGCTTATAGAATATTATTTACACATGACTAAGTTATGTGCCGTTTGTCTCTGTCTGTCAACTTTGAAACTTCATGTGACAGTAAAGGACAAACGATGCATAGTTATGCAGTACATTAATTAGCGTTTAAAGTGAGGGGGGACAACATATTTTTTTAAATAAATTGGTATCTATATTTATCTATCTATATTTATAATTCAATATAATATTCTATCTATATCTATATTTATATCTATTCTATACAATATATATATCTATTATTTATATCTATACTTGTTTGTAACAAAGAAATAGTAAACAAAAAGTCTGTTCTTTGAAGTAAATAAAAAAAATGTCTTGTGGACTAAGGAAAAGTAGTAGAACAAAAATGTATAATTTCTACGCAGACAAAGTCGCGGCTAACTGCTAGTGTGCCATATTTAATGTCCTTTTCGATATTTCGCCAGTTATCGCAACGAGCTTGTTCACAAAAACAAATTAAAACATGGTAAATATGCCTTTATCAAATATTTTTTATAATGAAAACAACCATGACAGTTTAAATTCCTTTGCTGATTTTTGTCAGTTTTAGGGCTATGTTATTTAGTGTCATGTGTATTTACACAAACATGAGCGTTCGTCCACAATCCCACCTAATGATATGTGATGTTATAGTGTAATGTAGCACGCTTATCTAGCAGAAGGAAGACTTCAGCAGTGGAACAGTCCGCTTGACGCTGCGACTTTAGGCCGGTGAGTGGTAACCGAGGCAACAAACTGCTTTTGATCGTCTTTACCGATGGGTAGGGAATACCATAATGCCATTCCACTAATATTATGAATGCGTTCCACTATTATGTTTGTGTTTCAATCACGCAAAGACTACTAAACCGATTGCGATGTAACTTAATATGCAGATACCAGGATATATCTCAATTAATACATAAGACTCTTTATATAGATTTTCACACGTGATAGCAACCAACGAAAACACAGTGTCAGTAATCTGTCTTAAAACACCCTTATTTATTAAACTTGTTATCGTTACCAGTCCGACCCCGCCCCATTTCTCACCTTGGAAGCAAAGTATAAATATGACATAACATGATGTACGAGATAAAATAAACTGTGCAATCTGAAGCATCATTTGTTGTTATCTTCTCTGTAATATGTAATGTGTAAATTTAGTTGCAGAAACCTTTGGAGCCGCTTTGTGGCTGGGTTTATCCTTTTATTAGCTGAGTCCCGCGGATTTATATGGGTAGTTCCAGTTCCCGGTTGAACCGAAATATTATTATGTTCTGTTTCTTAAAAAATAAAGTGTGAAATTCCAAATATTACTAGATGAGTTAGACGATTTACTCGCGTAAGTCGAGGAATATAGGGTTAATATAACGTAGCCTGTGTGTCAATTCAGGCCTCAAGCTATCTGCTTACCAAGTTTCATCGCAATCAGTTTAATGTTTTTTTTTTGCGTGAAAGAGTACCAATAGTACCAAAAAAAATTAAAATGTGAAACCAGCCTGTCTATTCTGTAGCGATATCGCTAGCTCACGGCTATCTCGAGTCGGATTAAAGATTTAAGCGATGAGTTTTCAAATTGACATTCTTATAACTTTCATAGGTAAATAGAAAGCAGCAGCTTACGTCAAAGAAATAAAAATAAAATATATCCTGAAATACAAAAAAAAACATTTTAGTTTTGAACTCCCTTTTCAATAAACTTGAACCTGTTATCGTTGAGCGATAATCATCACTTAAACCGAGTTTAAGATCTCGAAGCCTCCTTAAAACTTTAACAAAGGCCTCTTGTCCTAAAATTCCGGAATCACAATACAAAGGGGGATGGGGAAAGTTACCCGTAGCTGAAATCTGAATACGGCTTTAAAGCCGTACGTTGTTAAATGAACGCGTTTACTTATGTGAAGTGAAGCCTGATATAGAAAGCGGACAGACGCGCGTGCCGTAGAGTTAGTATCTACCGTAGTAGAATTGACTATAATTGTCATTTTAATAGCATTGCTATTGCAAACATTAAATTTAAAATGAAATTGCAACTTTCAAATTAACTGCAATCGAAAATTTATTGACTCAAAAATGAATATTTTTTAATTGGATATTTTTTTTGGAAAATAAATGTTATCGAATAAGTAAAAGGTAAACTTTTAATTTAAAAAGTAACTGCAATGATATGAAATGATGTTTTAATTATATTTTGTATATTTTTAATACGAAAATATAGGCCGCTTGAAAAAGGCAATAAATAATCTCAAAAATCGGTCAAATAATTTGAACGCCATGGAAAAAAGTTTTCAGTTGGGGTTCCGTACAATTCTTTGTTCTTGATCTAACTCCCTTGCGTGCCATTTATTACCGAATGTGGCTATAAATAGCAAACAGTCAAGTCTGTAGCCTTATAGAGGAAGTAAAATACTATGCCTTGTAGTCCAGTACGGTAGCCAGTATTTCGGTTTAGGACCGAAGATGTCAAGTCGATCTTCGGTCCTAAGCCGAAGATCGACTTGTCATGCCTGTCACTATCTTATTGAATCGTGCTGAGCGAGATGGCGATATCATTTCCAATATCGAATTCTGACTGAACTTCTCTGAATACTTTTACCGGTCTCCCCTGTCCATCGAAAAAGTTGAACACAAAAGAGTTTTTGGGTCGACTTTGGCCACCACGCTAGCCTGAGTCGAAACGTCAAGCGAAGTCGCCCGAGTTCAAATACGTAGACCTAGCCACTAAGGGTGGATGGGAAGTATTCTCCGCAAGTAATGATCCGACTTTGGTAAAACTTACAATGTTGATACATTGAATCATTGGGAGTAGGCTTTAAACCATTTACATGATCTGTTTTTACGAGGTTTTCTAAATAACTAAGAATATTCAATAAACTACTAAAACGTTTTTAAAAACTGTTGATATTTTTACTTATTTTAAATACTCCCACTTACTCGTACAGTTTATAGTTTTAGATTCTCGCTCTGATTCGTTTCTGGTGTAGGTAGAAGTTCGCCATTAGGCGTGCCAATATGCTAGTAGGATCATTTTTTTCGGTGTTTATTTTTTATTTTGATTTTTTTTATGTGCAAGTATATTGACTTACTGGTCTGGCTCAGTGGCATCAAAAACCGCACCGTGTAAGTTCTCCACACATCACCAATCAAATCAGAATATTCAACGGAGAAATACAATCTTTAGTTGTTAGACGCCAATAAGTATTGTCAAGTTTCCTCTTATTTGTATTCTGTGCTGAAAACGTCTACGTAATCACGGAGTTCTTATTCTGGAGAGATATAACGATTTCTAAAAAGAAACGAAGTTAAAACCTTTATTAACACGTTCCAGTGCGGTAATTTATTAGGAAATGACAGTAAAAATACAAAATCACATTACTGTTATAGTCGTATAATGGAATATTAGCGACTACGAGGAATAAATAGAATGGAGATCTAACTGCTCCATTAAATTCGAAAAAAACATGTTCCACGGTCACACAGCAGCAGATGCACACACTGACATGTCAGAACATCATTGGTCGATCATTAGTGATAGACTGGCAATCGAATCATCGTTCTAGGCCCCGCAACCACCGACTGCGTGGAACATTTTTTCAAAGGATTGCTACTTCCATATAAATTCGAGTTCGTTGATTCGCGAGAATAGAATCGATGGCGGATCCACTATGGCGGTACACGGCTACAACGGTAATCGTTTACGTTTTTCTTAATATTTTGACTTTAGTTTCTACTACCATGAAATCTTCCCGCGCTATCCGACGTACACACACCTACTCTGACTGTCTCTGGCGAGATTCTAACTTCACTTTTGTATAAAGCTTTATCGTAAACAATACGCGGCGGCCGTACTGTCACTGTTCTGTACTTAAAAGTAGGTGAGATTTGAGAGGCGTTTACCAATTTTCTTTAACCATTACCACAAAACAATGACATTTTAACCTTTCATTTAAGTACTTTACGCAAATCGGAAAAAGCCGTTACCGCGTCTGAACGTGGAAATAGAAGGTGAACATTAAACTAATATTTACCTATTATTATTTATTAAATTTTAATCGTGTTGTTTATGTTATTTTTAACAATTTATTAATCGATGACCGAACATTTCGAGATTTACACAAATATCTTCTTCAGTGTAGAAAACAATTTTATCGTCCAAGTTTAAAATATAGTATCTTGTTTTAAATTAAATTTAAAAACTAACAAATGGGTAGCTAAAAAAACTCTTTCCTTGCAGCCGGATAAAAACGGACTTAAATGTAACAAATTAAATGACCTTCAATCAAAAAGCCATCGCTCATCGTTTTCGGTGCCAAGCTACTCAAAATGCTGGCAGAATTTCCACGTATTTATTTACAATTAGCCCCTACACCGGGAAAAATCTAGAACGGGCGTCGAATCCTCTGCCGAAAACAAAACACTCCAAGTTATTTTTCCCTAAAAATAGTATCCCAGAATAGGCACTCTAATGAGAACTGGGATCGATGGAAACCCAATGCAAAATTAGTATGGAACAAGCAAACGTTAATAAATAAAATCGCGGAAAATCTAAAGGACTTTTTCTCGTCGTCTCTTTTTGTTTCAGATAAAATCTCCTATGTTTTATACGTAATGTTCTCTACTTCGGAAAACACTTTATGTATTAAATTCAATAGTTAATTTCAGTATTTTACTATTTACCTGAGCAATATTTTTAAGGATCCGTACCTAAAGGGTAAAAACGTCCTTCTTCTTTATGACGATTGTAATTTACCACATGAGCACAAAAAAGAAAAAAAAACGATGAGTTTTTGTGACTTCTTCTAATTGGACGACGCGTTCCAAAACCACGTTGAAATCATAATTATAAGTTAACGTACCTAGGTGAATATGTCTTTGTATATTTATGTTTTTAATAGAATTCAATTTTAGAGTATTAATTTTTTTAAAATTTAAAACAAAAGTAATCTAAAAAAAATGCACATCAAAAATCACACTAAGATTTGTCTGGCGTGCAAAGGGCAAGTCTTGAACTTGCCCTGTGCACGCCTTTCCATGGACTGATCTAAATTGACTGACTGCATCGCAGCTGAGTGTTTGTTTACCCTACGTACCACAGAGGTCGCCGAACTTAGATATTCTTTTGCCAAATTAGTCGAACTACTCGCCATTTTAACTTACTTACTCCACTTTAGAGAACAACTGCGCCATGCTCGCTCCAAATTCCATTCAGAGTGTTTCAGAGCTTCACTTTAGATTAATCGTCAAAACATTTGTTACAGTGCCATTTCCCCGACTGTACCCGTGGGCAAACACTAGTGCAATCCTAAAACAACATATCGTGGAGGCTTTGAAACTCATATCTATTCATACAGCCCCAGAAACGACTAGGGGACTTGTACACTGCCAGAAGTTTAATAGTTTTTTATAGTAAAAGCAGCCGAAACGAACTGGGGTCAATTATTATAAAAAACGAGTAATAGCACCTCACGGTTTTACCCACGTAAGTTCCAATCTCTCAAGAACATCAGGATAAAAGGCTCCAGCTGTACATATTCTAATTTTCATCACAATCGGTTTAGTAGTTTTTGCGTGAAGGAGTAACGTCATATACTCGGAGCGGTGTTGGTCTAGTGGTAGATACCCCGGCTTTCATTCCGAAGGTCGTGGTTTCGAATCCCGAACGCGCACCAATATTTTTTTCTTTAAAAAAATGTACGCTATTAACATCGCGGTGAAGGAAAACATCGTGAGGAAACCCACGGCTTAAGGGCACGCACAAGGCCCAGTTGTAGGGCTAATTGCGGAAACACGTAGTTAAAACTTTAACTTTAAAGTCACATACTCATACATACGTCTTGCAAACATTCTGCCCATGAAGCGACCTTCGACGCGACGAAAGATTGCAGACACCTAAATTGCAAGTACGTGGCATAATCCGGACCTTGATGGCATAGTCACGTTTTGCGAAAACCGGCTAGTTGTGTGGAGAACAAATGTTTTGCCGTAGCACCTCTGCCCGGCCTTCGCCCGCCAGCTTGTCGCTTGTCGATCGTAAGGGGTGATATGCGTGCAAACGGACTCACTACATAGGATTCAAATCATCTTCCGAAATGGAGACGTAACAATTTGGAAAGTGTACCCCAGGTTCCCATTAAGGATTGCAACTGTCCGCAGTTTCATTATCCCATAAGGAATACAACTGGAAAGTTTTCCCCTGCTTCCCATAAGGGTTGCAACTTTTTGCTGCTCCATTATGATAATGAAGTATCCATGGTGTCGAAATATATTTGACGACCTCTGTGGCGCATCGGGCGAACGCTTGGCTGCAATACAGAAGGTTGCGGGTTCGATTCCCACTAGGTGCAAATATTTATGCTTAAAATAAATATTTGTATTTGGTCTGGGTGTATTTCTATGTATAATATGTATGTATTTACAAAAGAAAAATAAATATAAGTAGTTTATCCGTTGTCTAGTCACCGTAGCACAAGCTTAGCAGCTTACCACGGGGCTAGATGGCGCCGTGTATTCGTCACAGGTTATATTTATTTATTTTATTTATTTATTATATTATTATCAGTTTTTGACATTTAAATTAATGTCTATCAATTTCTCACGTCATTGCGAGAGTAGCACGGGTAGGTCTCTGCTTTGAAATAAACTCTACCCTCCATCGCAAAAGGTATCAAATGGTTATCCTATCCTAAATAGGATAGAAAATAGACAACCACCTTAAACGAATGCTAGGCTCCGAGCACATTAACAATCTGTATGCACAAACCCATCGAAACGTTTAGAGAACTGGGACACTTCTGTTTGCTAAAGACGGAATGAGTATGTTTTTTTAGTGGCAATTCGATTTAAGTGGCTCCATGTTTTGCTTGTAATTATTGCTTTATTAGTTTAACTGAAATATTAGCATCTTATACGTACGTGATGGTTAGCTGATTGTGGATTGGAAAAGGATTATTGACTAGCTGCGCCCTGCAGTTTTACCCGCGTAAGTTCTGATCGCTTGGAAATAAAAAAGGGCTATCTGTTTTTTTATTTATTTATTGAACAACAATTTGTAATTCAAACATTACGTTGGCATCTTCAGTAGCAGCTACATTAATAAATACTTAATTGAGGTCTACAGCTATTTATAAACCAAAATTCGTTGCATTCGGATAAATACTTAGTTAGCAGTCGGTCCCGGTTGTTATCTCTGATAACAGTCGTTAGGTCAAGTTAGAGGCCTTAGGGCGATCTGAAAAACTCTAACACCAGGTGAGCCACACCACTACACGAAAAGTAGAAGAAGTACTTAGTTTTTACGTGAAGGAGTAAAAAACATACTCGTTAGTTTACCTACTTAATCACTGACACACACACTTTGTCACTATAAATTCAGGAGCCAACACAAATTTTAAAAACGATAGACGCACTACAACGAATTTCTAGAGGTTGCAGGTCAAATCCTGTCGAATTTCGTTTTATTTAATAACGGCATTATTACCAACTACTTGGCACTTAGCTGGCTTGGCGCTTTGCTGTTAGCTTGGCGACTTTGTAATAATGCCGATATAAAACCCGGTAAATATTGTGTTTTATCATGAAAAATAACTAAAACCTAAGACAAAAAAAAAATTTTTTTTGTTGCTGTTGGGAATCGATCACTTAACCTTTTCCATCGCTGTTGAGTTTACATCCTTAAAAGGTCGGCGGCATTAATTAGGCACCTACACTATAAATCACCATCAAAAGCCGTATTCACAAAGTCACCCAACAAATCAAAATGTAATATTATTAGGGAAAGCAGTAATATAGTCTAATGATATTTAAAGTCTAGAGCAATAGAGAACAAATTTAATACAGGAAGTTTCAACAATAGCCATTTAAGCTGAAAGAAGGTTGTTCTATACCTCTAGGCGAATAACTTTTGTTCTACAACTTTTGGGAGTTCGAAATAGTTATGGAAAATTTTAAGTTTAAAGTTGACTTGAACATCAGCTTTCTCAGTTAGATTACTTTAGTTAGAGGTAATTCATAATTATTTTTCCCGGGTCTTATTCGCGTATTATTTTTTAATTCTCTTACCTCGACGTTTCGATCATGTTACAATGATGTTGGTCGCGACAGGGTGATTATGAGTTCAAATCGTGTGAGTTTTAAATGTTTATTAGAGGTATTTGTCTTTAAAATGTCTTGTCCTTTCATTTAGTTCAATAGAAAGTCTATTAAAGTACTTATTGATTTCAGTAGATTTTCAAAAACAGCTGTTTTTTTAGTCAACGATAAACTCAACATTTTCAAAAAAGTTCAAATTTCGAGGTTAGAATCTAAGATTTTAAACTCCGTCATTCATAATTTTGTTAAAATGTATACAGTCTTTGTTATCTTTTACGACCTAATAGGTACCTAAACGTCACTTGAAATTCAAGATTTCACTCAAATAATTAAGCACCTCCTGTATCCTTCTGTAAATACCTGCTAAAGTGGACAGCTTTCAGGCTGTATTAAAGAAAAGGTTGGACAGGTTAAAGAAAGGACATTGCAAAAATGCTGATATTAATAACCGGAAAATTAATGTTATTTCTAAACAAAGTAGGGAAAACATAATAAAAAAACTGCTTAATTATTCAAATCGCTCTCAAATTTTCAGTAGCTTTTTTCGGCTGTGAGATGTATACTATATTCCTACGTGATACTTAAAGCTCTTTACAAGTAGAGTAAACCAGCAAAGTGGCTGAACAAATTGATTGCTACATACGTTGATTAAAGCGAATCTTTTGACGGCCCGATTACTGACGTTATTAATGATATCCCATGTTTTGGAGGGAGATTTATTTACTTACCAGTTATGTGGCCATTTCGGGTTTTTCCTCATTCCGCACTCTATCCGCTTCATATTTATAAGTCAGTTTGGTGAAACTGTGATTTGTTGATTTTTTCTTTGGTCATTTTTCTACGGATACTAGCTGCGTCCTGCTGTTTTATTCGTGTAAGTCTCGTTCCCGCAAGAATATCGGGATAAAAAGTAGCCTAGTATCTGTTATTTCAGGTCTCCAACTGTCTGTAATTTACCTATTTTCCAAGTTTCATCGCAATCGGTTCCGTAGCTTTCATTTACACGGAAGATATAATGACTATAATATGTGCATCTCTTTCATTTACACGGAATGTGTATACAGTTGTACGTTTTTTAACGAAAAAAAAATCGCCGATATTCCGTCGTTTTGTCGCCTTTGGTGAGACCACCACCTAAACAAGAAATGAGATAAAAATAAAATCTCAAAACGCGATAAAAATATGCTCATTACTAAATTTAATATCCTACTAATAATAGGGGTTAAAGTATGAAATTGCCGTTTTATTGCAATAGGTTCTTTGAATTGACATAGAATCTTCATGGTTTGAGGTTTTCGAATGAAACTTTTTTCAAATGGTTTCTATGATGTTTTTTTTTTAAAAATGTGAAACATTTGAATATCGACTTTCAATTGTTTTTGTTATTCAATTTAGACAAGAAAGATGGATACTGCAAAAATTCGAGTGATTTTTGAATACGAGTTCCGACGCGGAACTAATGCGGCAGAAACAGCCCGCAATATCAATGCTGCGTTTGGAGAGGGGTCCACTAATGAACGCACCGTGCGATTTTGGTTTAAACGCTTTCGTGATGGAAATTTCGACTTAAAGAACGAGCCACGAGGAAGACCGCCCACACAGGTGAATAACGATGAATTAAGAGAGATAGTGGAAGCCGATCCTAGTCAAACTACCCAGGAATTAGCGGCATGGTTTAACGTTACCTTACCCACTTTATTGACTCACTTGCGTCAAATCAATAAAATAAAAAAATACGAAAAATGGGTGCCTCATGATTTGACTGATCTGCAGAAAGGAACGCGTGTTGAAACTTGTGTTGCCTTGTTGAACCGGTACAGAAATGAAGGAATATTGGATCGAATTGTAACATGTGATGAAAAGTGGATTCTTTATTATAACCGGAAAAGAAAAATGCAATGACTGACCCCAGGTCAAATGCCACAACAGTGTCCTAAAGCAAAACTTACCAATAAAAAGGTAATGGTAACTGTTTGGTGGTCTCAGCATGGTGTTATTCACTATAGTTTTCTTCGATCTGGTCAAGCAATTACGGCAGATGTCTATTGTGCCGAACTCCGAACCATGTTGACAAAACTAGCAGTAAAACAGCCCCGACTCATGAATCGATCTTCACCATTATTGCTCCACGACAACGCGAGACCTCACACAGCACGAGAAACCATTTTGACCCTTCAGGAACTGCACTTAGAGACCATTCGTCATCCTCCGTATTCACCAGACCTTGCTCCAACGGACTACCATTTTTTTCGTGATTTGGACAATTATCTACGTGACAAGAAGTTTTCTTCCCAGGAGGCAGTACAAAATGCTTTCACACAGTTTGTGCAGTCTAGATCGTCGGAGTTCTATCGCAAAGGCAGCAATGTATAGATAATAATGGCAACTATTTTGATTAAATAAATTTGTTAAAAATTTAAAAAATAAACAATTAAGATTTTCAGTACAAATCGGCAATTTCATACTTTAACCCCTAATATTATAAAGCTGAAAGTTTGTGTATGTATTCAATGTGCATGTATGTTTGTTACTCAATCACGCAAAAACTGCTAAACCGATTGCGATGAAACTTGGAAAAAAGGTAGCTGGATACCGGTAATAATACATAGGCTACATTTTATCCCGATGTCCCGCGGGAACGGGACTTACGCGGGTGAAACCGCGGGGCACAGCTAGTTACTAATATTACAAACGCAAAAGTTTGTATATGTACGTATGTGACTTTGTTACTCTGTCACACAAAAACTACTGAACTGATTGTGATGAAACTTGGAATATAGGTAACTGAAGACCTGGAATAACACAGATACTACTTTTTATCCCGATATTCCTGCGGAAACGGGACTGACGCTGGTGAAACCGCGAGGCTCTGCTAGTTTAACATAAGAACCAAAAATAATACCATCAAAGCGAAAAATTAATTTGCTCCACAAAACTTAATCCGTCGAAGTTCATAAACCTTCTAAGTAAAACCTAGGGTGAGTTGAAATAGTGGACAGGAGATCGGTAAATTTTGTGTAGTTCGGTCAGCATCAAAATTTTATTACCACTTTCAGGTTTTAGCCCGTTTTAGCCGAAAGGGGGTTGTTTGCGTCTAACGTCTAGGCGAATATTCTTTGTTTTACGACATTAGAAAAATCGAACTTAAAAAAAATTGAGGTTATAATTCCCTGAAGAAAAAAAAACAGCTGCATTTGAAAATAAAGGTGGTACCTAATTAAAATTTTGATTGTAGTTGTCCAAAATGAATGAAACAACAAAAAAAGGTCAATGACCTCTAACTCTAAGAAACAGCTGCTTTCTGAGCAGCATTTTTCAAGCAAACATGAAACTTAAAAGAGATAAAGATAAAGATATTTTTATTGCATAAAGTATGTTACAGCAGATCTTAAATCTAAAAATATAGTTATAGTATAGTGGTGTATAAATGTTCTAAAACAACTACTACGAAGAAAGGTTCTTCGCTTAGACGTCTAGACCCCCCCCCCCCCCCCCTATTCGGCTTAGGCTCCTTAGATTGCGACTTAGGCGAACAACTTTTGTTCTAGAACTTTTGGAAATTACAAACAAACTAACATATAAATAAATATTTCCTATTGACTATATTTTATTAAAGAAATATAGATTGTGTAGAATGCGGATAGGCTTTGAAACAATAAGTTTTTGTTTAAAAATTGCACAACAATGTTAGAAGCAATGTCACCTACAATCAATACACAAAAACAAAATTCAATTCAACACCGTCATGAAATAACCAACAATTTTCGCTGAACCTGACAGGTATTTAGGTTTAGCTCGTATGAATAGGTAGATAGATAAATAAATAGTTTATTTGCACAACCAACTAACAAAATATACCAACACAGACAGCTTAAAAGTCAATCGCTGTACAAATGGGCGACCTTATCGCTAAAAGCGCTTTCTTCCAGGCAACCTTTGGATGAAAAGGGTCAGCAAAGTTTCTATGGTCAGCGAGTATACCTATTTCGGGTGACAAACGATAAACTGTCGAGCGACTATTTATCTGCAGTCCGCATTCTAATTCATCGCGATATCTTTGCTAATTTATCAATGTACACCTTAATTTACTTTTGACTAAGTAAAATGGGGAGGTTTTTTGTAATTTTCTCCGTGTTCTTGTTTTTTTATTTTTTTAATCAGAAATGTTTTGCTCTTACGTCGGATGAAACAACCTATTTGGGAATTAAATTTATGGAATCATCGTACTTTTGTACGTTTAGAAGCGCATTTTAACAATTATCTTTAGTAAGTGACAAAATGCATGGCCTCAGCTCACATGCTCACTTTATTAGGGACCGTCTCCACGAGCGTTAGAATCGCGGCGATATTAAGTATCTTATTTCTGTACAACGCATACCGCCGCGTTAACATCGCCGTGTGGAGACACGTTCATGGAGATTGTATAGAAATAAGTGGCTCGACGATAATATCGCCGCGATTCTAACGCTCGTGGAAGCGGTCCCTACGGTACTTACTGTGCCTTGCAGTGTTACCAGTGTAAGTCCCAAGCCCGTGGGAAAGTCGGAAGTAGCCTATTTTGCTCCTCAATGACGTGGCTTTCAATTGAAAATTTTGAAGTTCCTGTAGTTTCGAAGATAGATTAAATTCTTCTACTTCTAGATTTTTATTACCCTCGTAATCTATTTATCAAAGTAACTTCGTTGATAGATTTTTTAAGGCCCTTAAATTTGTCCTACTACAGGACATCTTTTTTAAAAGGATGTACGTACAGACAGGGCCATCAAACAAATTTGTAATTAGGCTTAAGTAATGAGACGATACGGGAGCCTACTCCAAATTGGCGAATGTCCCCTGCCTTCAGACCTCGTGAGTCCTAGGACACGTCGATTCCCACACGATGTTGTCCAAGCGATGTTACTTTTAGAATAAAATATAATCCTTTCGCTGCAGTCGGGTAAAAAAACATATATCAACAACACCAAGGCGTACAAACTAATAGATAAACTGTGTTAAAGCAATCTGATAGCATTAATGGAAGCCATGCATTTACGTATGTAATTAAGTCAAAGCCCTATATTAAATCCTTATGCACCTTATGTTTTCACATTATGTATGGTCTCTGTAAATGCAAGGGGTTGCGCGTTCGATTCTCGTCGGGGACAACGGTATTTAAAAGGCGTAAATACAATACATTAATATCTGTTGTCTAATACCCATAGTACAAGTATAATTCTATGTAGGTATGATATGTATGTATTTACAAAAAATAGTATTTCATGACGTATATATGTTGTCTAGTATCCATAGTTGAAGCCTAGTGCTTAGTTTGGGGCTAGATTACGCTGTGTGTAATGTTGTACTATATTTATTTTTTAATACTATTTATTTATTAATTAGTCACTTGTATTTTTCTGTTTACCTAATTGTTTTAAAATAGACATACTTATTACTTTTACATTTACGCTATACATACAAAACATGTTGTAAAGTATAAACATTACTATACAACATGTTTTGGCAAGAAAAGTAAGTAGCTTTCGTAGCTGCGTAAACTACAGATTTCTATGTAACTCAATCCTACCACACAGCGTAGTCATTTACAGCAATCAATCAGCGAAAATGGACTTCTTGGACTTATATTCAAAATAATCATAAAACTAATTTATATGAACAAATAATAGAAGTCTAATTTGCCTACATTATTAGGTAAGTATAGACGTACATATGTTTAGGTAAGTAAATTGTAAGCACGTAGCAACGTAACCTACAGATTTCTATGCAACTCAATCCTACCATACAGCGTATAGGCATTTACAGCAAGCGATCAGCTAAAATAGACTTCTTGGACTTCTACTCAAAATAATCACAAAACTAATTTATATGAACAAATACTAGAAGTGTAATGTATCTTCATTATTAGGTAAGTAATAGACGTACAACATGTTTTGGCAAGTAAATTGTAAGCACGCAGCAACGTAACCTACAGATTTCTATACAATTCAATCCTACCATACAGCGTAGTCATTTACAGCAATCGATCAGCGAAAATGGACTTATTGGCGTACCCGTTCTGGTAATCAACACCAAATAGCATGAATAATGTTTATCGCACGAAAACGTTGTACAGTTTGAAATAATTAATTTTCTGGGGTGTGTGCTGTTGTTCGTCTCGATTTTGGTTGGTAGTGCGCATGCGTTAGGACTTGATACGAGGTGGATTTTGTAGGGGGGTTTCGTTTTTTGCTTTTTGAGGATTTTTCTCCTTTGGTGCTGTCATAGTGGATGATTAAAATCTTGTGGGTTAAGTGACGCCTGGCGTGATGGTTAGTACTTGGATAGGGAAGTTTTTTTTTTGCTTTTTAAGGTTTTTTTTTCAAGATCGGCTATGGAGATGTCACTGTGGGCGAATTGGATTGTGCGGGTAAAGATAAGCTTGGCGAAGCTGAAGTCATTTTTTTGGTTAAAAATCAGTTCCATGAAAAAATTCTAGAGCTCCGTCGGATGGCACATTAAGCAAGTGGTTCCGATTGTTGTATTTGCGATAGCAGTTGCTAAGTTAACTTAGAGACCTTAAGGCAACTTGAAACTTCAAAACCTAGGTGTGCTGTTGGTTAGAAATAAAGTAAGCTGATATTTGGATGTCAAACAAGAATATTGTAACCAATCCGAAACATCGAAGTAACATAATAATAACATAATTATAAATCATGTGTAACAATATTTAAAACTTTATATTTCACAACCACACATAGACATAACATTTATATCACTCGAAACATTAAATGGAAACAACTTTATTACAAGATCTCAATGGATTTCCCACCATAATTAGTATTTAGACTATTACCATAAACATAATGAGGATAATTTCCTAAAACAGACATTTATTGTGGTCACCCTAACTGCAGCCTCCGGCACCCGAGAACGTTCATATTGACCTATACGTATTACTAGTACTCTCGGCAAGCTCTCTTTCAGGCTGCGAGAAAGAGACAAAGCACCTAAAAACCTGAAATCCAAGTACGTTAGAACGAGACACAAGACTCTATAGCCAGCCGGGTCTACTCATTTCAGTGTGCTCCGAACGGTAGCTTGACGCGGTCCAATGCCTTTTAGAAAAAAAAACATAGCTCACGTGCGTGTTCCTAAATAACCTAAACCTTAGTGTAGTGTTGTGAGAAATAGTGAAGTGTAGTGTTTTCCCTAGTGATTTCTCACCGGACTTGTTGAAATGTAAGTAATTGTGTTTAATCTTTGTTGAAGCACCCACTATTTCTTAGTGCCCAGGTGACAGTTTTCTTCCCTTGGGCCGTGTACGAAATTTTACTTGAAGTGAAAAAACTTTGCGGTTTTCATTTAAAAGTTTTTGCTTGTACGAAGAGTTTTTCGTGAAAAATCTTGTTTATTTACCAATATGAAAGGAAATTAAAGTCGGAGTAAGTTAAATTGGTTTTGAATTTCATTGGCTTCTGTTATTTTTGGAAGCACGTTTTGCAGTTTTGGTCATTTATACCCTGATATTGTAGGAAAAGCGGGATAAAAAATAGCTTAGGTGTTATTTTAGGATGCTAGCCGACAACACTGAAAGTTTTATTACCATCAGTTTCGTAGTTTTTGCGTTGAGGAGACAAACATCTTAACTTTCGCGCTCAGATATTGCTTCAATTTACGCGATTTTGTATAATAAAACACAATATTTACCGGGTTTTACTCGCGTTTTATTTAGCACACATCGAAACAAAATGTCGATGTGTAAGTACAATTCGGATGGTGTAACAAAAGCTTAAGTACCGATCGTATGGGAATTTCAGGAAGGCACTGTTACAATATACTGAGCTTTCGCTAACATATAGCGAAATCCCAGTATTACATTTACATTTAGGTTTTTCAGTCAACCTTGAATTTAAAAGTTTTACCGTTGAATACTGAAATACTTACCGTCAAATTCAAGGGCTGGTTAAATAATTGAGTAGCATAAATGCGAATATTTAAATTTAGAAGCTGCTTAATTGTTTAAGTAGTCCTCATATTTTGAGTAGCATTTTAGTGTTATAAGTAGATTGTGTCTCTTGCTGTAATCTGGATAACATTTTACCGGGACTCAATCGTTTGGATTTAAGACACAAATTACGTTTAACCAGGTCTTAATAGCGTTTTTTTTTATTTTCTTACACCGACGTTTTAACTATGTTACGACAGTCTTCATCGTGAGAAGACACCTTGCTTCCATGGTTTAAAAATTCATGTAATGCGATATTTATCTACTTTATTAAGGAATTATGAAATTGAATTTTACAAGTAAAAATACATCATCAAACATCCTCCCGTTACATTATTTGAAACCTTATGCTAACCAAAAATTACCAACTGCTAACCGGGAATAGAACTAGCTGCGCGTTGCGGTTTCGTCCGCGTATACAATTCCCGATACCAAATTACATCGCAATCGATTTAGTAGTTTTTGCGTGAATAAAACGCAAACAAATATCTTAATTTTTATCAAACGCATAAATAACACTAGCTGCGCCCCGCGGTGTTACCCGAGTAGGTTCAGTTCTAGCGGAATTATCAAGATTAAAATTATAGTCTATCTGTTATTCCAAGTTGCCAGCTACCTATATTCTAAGTTTCATCGCAATCGGTTTGGTATTCTTGAGTGATTGAGTAACAAAGTCACATACATACATAGTACATACTTGCAAGCTTTCACGTTTATAATATTAGTAAGATTAGCGTAGGATTTCGAACTTGTGTTTCTGTCTATCAACATAGCAACTTCATGTCACGGTAAAAGTAGGAACGTTGTGTAACTATTCATCCGTTATTCATCGTTTGTAAGTAAAGAGGCAAATGGGTAACTTAAAAGGCTTCGTATTGGCTGCGGCCCTAACAAGTCAGTAACAAGTTTGAAGAGAGCGCCCGCTCCGTAGCCCGAGGTAGGGAAACTGCTACTTTATCTTTTATACCTTTAACCTTTTTATTTTAGAAACATGTTACATGTTACATAGATAGATAGATAGATAGATAATACTGTATTTGATCAATCACAAAAAGATTACAAATAATAAATGAGTAAAAAATTACTCACAGTCGGGACCCATTGGAAAAATTAGATTGGTAAAATGAATGGGTCCCGACTGTAAGTAATTTTTTACTCATTTATTATGTGTTCTGTGTGTATCGATTACAAAACTATTATTACTTAGCGTAATTTCAAATTACTGGGCTTGTTTTTTTCTTTTTGGTTTTTTTGTTGTTTCTATGCGTATTTTTTAATCGAGTTTTTTACGCAGTCGGGTTTTTTGTTTTTTTATAAATTATTTTTTTTATTTTACGCTTTTTAGCTATTTACATTTATTGATGGTAGGTCAAATCAAAATCAAATCAAATATTTATTTATTAACTATGACGCTTATTACACATTTCTCAAATTACATATATCATATCAGACATCGATTCTACACTAAGCACAAGCTTGTAGGTAAGTCTCGTAATCTATTCATTTCATTAGGTAGGGGGTTATAATGTACTAGCTGCGCCCCGCGGTTTCACCCGCGTTATTTCCGTTCCCGCGGGAATAAAAAGTAGCCTATGTGTTAATCCAGGTCCCCCAGCTACCTATATTCCAAGTTTCATCGCAATCGGTTCAGTATTTTTTGCGTGAAAGAGTAACAACCTCACATACATACATACATACAAACTTTCGCGTTTATAATATTAGTAAGATTCTGTAAGGGTTTAGTTATTTATTGTTTAAATTTATTATTATTCTTTTAACGTTTTTAGGTACCTAACTGTTATTAGGCTTTTATTCAGTAGGTAGGTACAATTTATGTAAATATTGTTTTAGTATATATCAATAAATTCCTGTCACCTGTACCATCACGGCTTATACTTTGATAGTTCCAAGCGTAAGTACGTAACAAAAATAAAAACTTGTTCGTTAGTAATAAAAAGCAAGAATACTTAATTGTAAATTAACTTTAAACCGTTATATTTCCTAAACGGTTCTTTAAAATGAAAAATAGTGAAAGAAACCTAATATTTATTTTTAAAAACCTATTCAACGATACCCATCTTGACATATTTTGACGATTTTGGATTTTTTAATTTTGACAATATGTCGTCTGGTGGTGACATATGTTACTTTGGATTACTGTCATGTCTTTAGTCACACTCGCCAGATTAAGACAAATCGATTGACGTAAGAATCATCAAAATCGGTCCACGCGTTTGGCCTCTAGAACGCCACATAGAAACATCCATACATACATACATACATACATACATACTTACATACATACATACATAGACTGATAATAAACACATTACCCTCCTTTGCGTCGCGCAGTCCGCTCGGGATTAAAAACACCTCACCCACTGCCTTCACTCAGTTCTAAAATATATGCTTCTTCTATTACTTTGTTCTTTACACAAAAAACTAGAAACTTACGATTGGCCTCATCCACCTAAAACAACCATTCATAAAATATTTTTATCTCCTTTTTTATATGTATGTATGTCACAAAATCACATCGAAGGCCACACGACCGCTTGGTACAAACAAAGGGTTGGCTAGATGCCCAATAACTATCTGTCACGCATCTAAGCAATATGGCATCTAGAACATTCTGTAAGTTTTTATTAGGCCAAGACTTTTATGGCTGTCCGGCTGCCTAAAATACGTTGTATAAAATGTTTTATACAAGTGAAGGTCGAGTGGAAAAACTTGCTGTAACTTCTTTTCCTTTTCGTGTGGTGTGTCTCACCTAGTGTTAGAGTTTTCAGGTCGCTCTAAGACTTCCAACTTAACCTAACTGCTAACTGCTATAACATCGGCTATTTTTCAAGTTTTGGCGATTATAACCCTAAAGGACAAGTTTTGCATAGTACTTCTCAGGGCGTTTATAAAGTAGATAGGTACTTACATTTATTTATTATCATAAATAAGCCGTAATAACGTAGGTGAAACCGCGGGGTACTGCTAGTAGGTATATTATAGTGATACAAAGTAAGTCTAAGAAATTAATGTCTGAAACGCGAATATGAGATAAGTATCAAATTTGCTATTTAGAAATCTATGATACAATACCACTACTATGAGTTGGTACGTAAACGCTTAAGGGCATTGTAAAGTTAAGTGTCCATTCGGATTCGGATGCATCAGACGCATTGCATCAAACGGATTGTAATATTCTTTGTTTAAAATCCGATCAGTACGATGCGGATTGGTGGACGCACTTGTGTGACTTTTTCTAGGGAATATTACGATCCATGATATTCCCTACTGATGCGATGCGTATGATGCCAAGAGGTGGCCTGGCTGCGTTCTCCATTCACGAGGACAGAAAAGCAAAAGTGGGCAACGTATGTACTCCGCGTACCTTTGTTGTATATAGGCGCACTTACAAAACTATGCCTAACTTTCCGCCAGCGCAACACTAGCAGCCTAACCTTAACAGTTTGGACATGTCCGTAACGCAAGATATCGACTGTGTGCTGCGGATTTGACAGGAAACGGGCGAAGCATTTTTACGCACGAACGTGCGTATCAACTCATAGTAAGAGAACGGATCCCTCTAATAATACTTTACTTCGATACGAATTTTGGCCAAATATAACCAATAACCTATCGAACTCTGTATTCTAGTCACGTGTCTATATTAAGTACTACACATTACACACACAACCACAAATCCGAGCAATACTACAATCAAATAGTAATAGTAACCAGAAACCCTTCACTTACCTAATACCTTTTAGCTTCACTAGCTACGTTCGAACCTTTGATAAATCAATTTGGATCTTACTACCTTGACATAAGTATTTGAATACCTAAGCGAGGTGTTGTATCCAACATTACATAGGCACATAATATATTAAAGTACTCAGACATTAACTAGGAACCGGAACGAAAATAGCTGAACACTTTTCCGTAATGTCTTTTATAGCCCGCAGAACGTTTTTGGGCTGTATTTATAAAGAATTGAAGTGTTAAATAATGGGAAAAGGGATGGGTTAAGTATTTGGTGCAGCTGGGTCCATTTCAGAAATAATTTAAGGATAAAAAGTGAAATATTGCACGTACTCAAGAATGGCGTGTTGGATCTTGTTCCGGTACTGTCTTCCTTTCTTGTAGAGAATGCTACATCTAACTTACCATCAGGTGAGATAGTGGTCAAATTTTACCAACAGATGGGATGAGATAGTCAAAGTCAAAAAGTCAAAGTCATTTTTTTTTAATTTAATTGGATGTGTTGATCACTTTAAATACGTTGAATATTCTTACAACTATGACTCTAGTGTGGCTTCGGAACGCGCTCTCCGATGAGAACAAGCCACAATAAACTTATGGGGTTTTTTTTGTGATCATGTTTTACAATCGTCAAATTACTATTGTTTTACATTTTATTACAATGAGCATAATATGATTCACATTGTCGCATATTTATGGCTATAGTGGAACCAGAGCCATATTCTACTATAATATTTAATAACAAAAGGTTCCAAAGTAATTCTATCTATTTATCTATCTATCTATAGTAGTTACAATTGTGTATAGAAATCATACTAATATTTACAACAGTGATTTTTTTTGAGTGAGTACATTGAGTAATTTAACGATTAGGTTAGTTATGTTTGTTACTCCTTCATGCAAGAACTAATGAATCGATTGAGATGAAACTTGGTACGCAGATAGCTGAAAATCTCACGTAGGCTATGGGAGAACCTACAGGCTACACTCGCGGGGCGCCAAGTGCTTTAGAATCGAATGTATAGAAAGAAAGCACTTGTTTTAATCAAATTGTGAATCTATTCTAAGCTAAGTGCAGACCTAACGAGCTTAAGCCATTGAAGGTAAAACAATGAGAACTACTATTCAGTGATACATACTCGAACTCATTGTAGATATTGTTAAAGGTGACTAAGGTATCTGGGGGCGACTAACGAACTTGGAGTTCTCTCCACACGGTGGCGGGTAAACTTCTTGGTTCCAAGGAACGATAAAATAAAACAAAAAACAGGGGACCGTTTAAAAAACATTAGATAGATCGGTAGGTTAACACTTTATTTGCACAACCAACAACAATTAAAATCAGTTTACATTATATTTTCTCAATAGGTAAGACAAAATACACGGAAAAAAGCCTTAAAGTAAACATTGCCTGATTTATTTGTTATCCCACTTAGGTCATATAATATAAATGCGAAAGTATAGATGTTCGTTTGTGTTACAATCACGCAAAAACTATTTAGCCGATTGCAATGAAACTTTGCATAAAAATAGCTAGAGATCTGGATTAAACAATGACTACTTTTCATCTCGATATTCCCGCGGGATCGGAACTTACATGAGTGAAACTGCGGGACGCTGCTAGTAGGCAATAAGACTTTTATTAACAGTGCATATCCCAAGTTCTTTTGCAACCAGGGGCTCGATTCAGTAAAGACATAGCATGCGGAATGCCGACGAAATGCAAACGACGTGCAGGAGTTGTACGTTAATTCGTATTCTGTAATTGTTATTTTACTTAATTACTACTTAATTAGTTAAGTAGCCTTCAAAATTAAGGACTACTTAATTATTACATAGCTCCCCTTGTTCCTCAGCCAATCAGTATTTAAAGAAGTTACAGAATTATATTTTTACTCCTGCAACAACTCGACTTCTGCAATGCACGTACATCCCGTCTGCTATTTTTTTAGAGAATGGGGGCCCAGAACCATCGTTCGGATAAGGAACTCAATAATTGAGAGAAAAATAAGAATAATGTTCCAAAATTGAATTCGAAAAGCAATATTATTTCAACAAAACATTTTCGAGAACTTATAGGTACTTGTTCGGTAATACCCGAAAGATGTTGAAAGCTGGTCCGTATTTTTCGGTTGAATTGATTTGTTACATTTGGGTCTGTTCAAATCTATTCTTTGTGTATTATAAAATGAAATGTGTATAAAATACTTATGTTTTTGTATTTACTTATCTTTTTTGTAGAAATATAAGGATAAATCAACCTTTTAAAGTGCTCCCTCACGACGAACATTCTTGTGTAATGTAACGTTACAGATAGAGTATTACATACAGCGCGCACCTTGTGAGACGAATCTATAATGTTACATTACAAGTGAATGCTGGCGGTGAAGGAGCACGTTAAGTCATTAACTGTCCTACAAATAAAAGCTGAAAGTTTCTGAGTATGTATGCATGTTACTCAATCACGTTAAAACAGCTGAACCGATTACCATGAAACACGGTATGTATGATATCTGGAGGAGACCTGGAATAACACATAGGCTACTTTTTATCCTGATATCCCCGCAGCACTTACGCGGGTAAAACCGCGGGGCGCAGATAGTAATAACTAAACCAATACCCAATGCAAAAATGAAAAGAAACTCGAGGACCGCTAACACAAATTTTCCGCAACTATACCTTTTTTACTAACCTAGGCTAGGTCTTTGTGCATGGCTTAATTTTTTTTCTAAGTTTAATCCAAACAGATAAACAAAGAAATCAGAGATTCGCAATAACATCCCTTCACCAATCCCTAATCCCAATAATTTATTACCCAAAGAAGGAAGATATAAAAAAGCGCAGTTATTTCTAATTACTGTCGGAACACGTAGTAATATTTACAAACGATAGGAGTTTGGACAAATTGTGTCTCAAGAGTAGAATTATTGCTACTTGATCTTCTGTCGTCGGTTTTATGGCCAGGCAACTTGGTCTACGGTTTGTAATAAGATATGAGCTATCGTCCCATATTTGTTGGTAACTTACATGTCGAAGTGAGCTCTAGGTTTTGATGACGCCATTTATCTTTATATCTCTACCCATCTTTTGGGGAGTGTGTCATATTGTATTTACAACTTGATTTGACCTTATCTATCTGATAAACAGACAAATTAGGTTCGTTATGAAGGTTGTGTGTTCAATCTACGTCTTATCTAAGAAATGTATCCCTATTAATTTTATAAAGAGAAAATATTTATATGTTTGTTTATATGCTTCGAAATCACTGGACCGATTTCAAAATGTCTTTCACTAATATAAAGCTTCATTATCGTTATATATACAAAAACACATTGATTTGACCTTATCTTTGTGATAAACAGACAAATAAGGTTATAGGCTTGTGTAATCAATCCATAAGTAAATCTAAGTAATAAGTACATAATCTGATTAGGTAAGCTGAGTTAATCTTACTAATATTATAAACGCGAAAATTTGTATATTGTATGTGTGTGACTTTGTAACTCTTTCACGCCAAAACTACTGAAACGATTGCAATGAAACTTGGTATATAGGTAACAGGAGACCTGAAATAACATAAAGGCTACTTTTTATTCCGATATTTCCTCGGAAACGGGACTTACGCGGGTGAAACCGCGGGCGAGGCTATTACATATAATAAATGCAAAAGTTTGGATGTATGTTTGTACACAGAACGACACGAGACACCACATCATGAGATTTCCTACAGTATTACCTTTTTGTTTTCTCCTTGTTTCGAACATTTTAGAGTTTTTGGGTACCTATAAGTATGAAACTTATTTTCATAAATGGGCAGAATGAAAAGTGAATAAAACAATTATGACTTTAAATTGTAAACAGAATACAGATTTAAAAATGAAGTTGTAAAATGGAATTAAAATTAGTCCCCAGCTGAAAGCATGTAGCTAAAATTTGGCAAATAGGTGATTCAAAGTGTAAAATAAAGTTTAGTTAGTTCGAAATGCAATCACTTGAGTGCAACGGACCGGTTTCTATCAGATTTTGTTTTTATCGAAAAAATAAGCTCTGAACTTTATACATCTGAGAGCAGATGTATAAAAATCATCATTTAAATGTTGTTGTAAGAATTTAACGTATTTTATATTTCACTAGTAACGATCTATTCCTATCCATTTAGAATATCGGGATAAAAAGTATAGCCTATATCTCCCACAATGTTTATAGTGTTTCATCGAAATAGATTCAAAGGTTTTCTTCTATGGTTTTCGCGATTTTGCATAATAAAATACTTTATAAAACGCGATTACACCCGATAAATGAAGTGTTTTATTAGGTTCAAAGGTTTAAGCGTAAAGGAGTAACAACAACGTCCGCTTGCGATCGCTATTTGAGGCGTCGCGTATGGGGGAGGCCTATGTTCAGCAGTGGACGGATAAGGGCTGAGATGATGATGGAGTAACAAACCTACTCGTTTACTTAGTTACTTACATCCTTTAACTTACTGCCTAACACAAGGTTGCACATTTATAATACCAGTATATTGTAGAAAACTCCGATCACTGATATAAAGCGCTTGTTTATGCTATTATCAAAATAAATAAATTCCGTTTATTTATCTTAGAAACTTTTATGTATTTGAGCTCCACTCAAAATAGATCTGTTAACTATAACTTCGTTTACTCAAAGTGCCTCGATCAGACAAATACTGGTGTCAAACCCTCATAGTTCACAAACTAATTGTCAACTAAGGACTTTTAAACCCTTCACTCTGCTTCTAATAGGGGATGTGCCTAATTGGGTCAGATTGACCCTTCTTTGACCCCGGAGTTATTGGTAAAACTGTAGACTAGGTAATTTAAATCCTTCATCTAGCAACCTTATCCGATTTCAATTATTCAATATCAATACCCACTGCGGAAGTTTGCGAATTAGAATAAAAATTTCTTTTGAAGATTTCGAAGATGTTTTTTGGGTATTATCGTTTATTTAAAAAGAGAAATGGTAAGGTTGCTTTGGAGTTTGTGAATCTCTTCTTTTGTATGAATTCGACTTCGATTTGCATGGGTTTTTTCTCGAGATTTATTGGTATTTTTGTTAAACGATGGCAAGACTTAGCTTTGTGTTTTTTTAAAATATATTTTCGATGATTTTACCAACTTAGTAAGCCAAATATAAATCTGGATAACTAATTGAAATCAAAACAATTTTGCAATGTCCCACTGTTCCATCGTCGTAAGTACTGATCTTGTGGGAAAATCGAAATAGAAACTAAGCTATATGACATGCCAAGTCTTTACAGAGTTTCAACACAATCCCTACAGTGATTTTTGTTTGAAGGAGCAAAACACAAATAAACTTTCAGCTTCGTAATAAAATTTTACGAACGCATTTGACAATTATCTTCTTGATTTTCTTCATGAACTTTAAACTAATAAGAATTTTAGCTTTTTCTTTCTTGTCTCAATTAGAGTAGAGGCCCTCTTAAAAATCTTTTGCCACAACAACGGTCTGTTGTTTGCTCGTTTTGTTAAAGAAAGTAAATGAATGAAACCAAATAATTAACATAAAACTGCTTTTTACAACCGTCTAATTAGTTTTTAATATTATTCATTAAAGTTACAAAATAGCCACGCTGTTCTAAAATGGACCGTAACCTTTTGTGAAAAGGCTCACAATTAAAACTGAACACATTTTTAGGTTACACTGTAACGTAGAAAATAAGTAAACTTTGTGAAACACGCATACTGTTATCATCACGGTAGGGTTTTAGACACTGAGTGGTTTTAACGTACCTTACATAATACTAAATTTTTGTAATATTTTTCTGTTGTTCAAGCATTAAGCCTGGGTACCGTATAAATAACACATAATAACGAGAATAACCATATTCGGCTGGGTCATTTACGACCCATCACCATTTAAGGGTTAATGTTGCATATTTTAAATTTTATATTAAGTAGGCTATTTTCCTTCTTTTAAAAGTTCTCCACTTCTTTGCTTAATAACCTCTTCGTGTTTAGAATTCTTTAGTCATTTTTGTTGATGTATTAAAACAATTTTAAGTTTTTTTTACCTGGGAAACCTGTTAATTTATGTAAATTTAATAGTTTTTGAGTAAACGCAGGCTAAAGATTATAATGGGTAGGTATACAGTCAATATCATAAAAAAAATTAAACAAAGAAATGTAACTTTCAAATTAGTGTACCTAGGGGTTTTTGTGTATATTTTTGTTCTAAGATTCTGGGCAGAGCTTAGATACAAATAAATATATAGATTATTACTGTCGATCGTATTTATTTTTTGAAAAATTGGCTGATTTTTTCCACGTTTATAAACTCACTTTCTTTTTTTTTCTTTTTTTATTTGTTTGATTTTTAGTCTTTAGTTTAGGTTCGCCATCAGGAAACTTAATGATACAGTTATTAATAAAACAATGATTATGTCAGGCAATTTATTATTATAATAAAAACCTCATCGAAAATTTAATAAAAGGTATTTTTTTTTATTTTAGAAATGAAATGAAATATATATATATATATATATATTTTTATGAAATATATATTTATTCGTCTGAAGTAGGTTATACAGTTGGTACATACAATTAGAGTGAGCCCGTACTTCGGCGGATCCTCCGACATACGAATAGTGTTAGAAAATAAACAAAGTTACAATTACATCGAATAACTATGTCAAAAATGTTATTAATAATAGTCAAAGCCATTCATTCAAAATTATACAAGTCATGTCAAGTTAGCCATTTAATGTATGTAAAAATGACTGAAATTAAAGTCAAATCTATAAAATCGAATCATTTATTGTTTATTTTACCATATTTGCATGCGCCGTTAACTACATAAAATAAATTTATACGATTAAAATGCGGCTTCAACATAATAATTCCATGGATTCCCTGTAGTACTGTGGATTCAGAAATTGTTTTGTGTTCGGAGCCAAGCACGTATTATTTATAATAATATTATATTCATATTTTTCTATACAATAAAAACTTGGCCGTATCCCAGATTCTGGGCTTGGCAATATCGTCCTTTAACGCTGTTTGGTGTACCATTATTAATTTGGTGCAGTTCTTTTGAATCGAATTCAAATGTAAAGAGTTATTATTATACCATCGGAGCTCTCAATGTCTTTTTAACCGACTTCAAAAAAAAGGAGGAGGTTATCAATTCGTCTGTATGTATAATATTTTTTTTCTTTTTTGTATGTTCACCGATTACTTGAAGACGGATTGACGGATTAAGATGATTCTTTTTTTAATGGATAGGTAGGAGCTCCAAGATGGTCCCATAAAAATTTGATGTGGATCTGATGAGGGTCTTCGGAGTGATGAACGGAAATGCTCCTCAAAACGCATTAATCAATCCAGTTGTTTATCGATTACTCGAAGATGGCTTGACCGATTGAGATGATTCTTTTTTTAATGGAAAAGTGGGAGCTCCGAGATGGTTCCATAATAATTTGATGAGGATCTTCGAAGTGAGGACCGGGAATGCTTCTCAAAACGCTGTAAACAATTAAATTGTTCATCGATTACACGATAGATGGCTTGACCGATTGATTTAGTTCTTTTTTTAATGGAAATGTGGAAGCTACGCGGTGGTCCCATGAAAGTTTGGTAAGGATCTGATGAGTATCTTTGGAATGATGCACAGGATAGCATCCCAGAATTCAATAAATTACTCATTTTTGGACTTCTACCAAAAAGAATAGACCCCTAAAGAACTAAGTACAGATTGATGGGGTACCTGAAACCACCTTCTCATCAGCAAACTCCTCAATAATTAAAATTACGGTAACAATATTGTTGATTTTTAGGTAGGTAAGTATACTAAAAAGGGTAAAATAAAAAAATAATTTAACAATTAAAAAACCGACTTCAAAAAGAAACAAAAAATAATTTAAAAAACAACCAAAAATAAAAAAAAAATATAAAAATGACCAAAATAACCTCTACATAGGTACAGAGCCACCGACTAATTTATCTGTTTTATCATCTGAAGTCGGGCAGTTTTACTGGTTGGTTCCATATTGTACTTAATGTGGCTGCCCGACTTCAGATGATAAAACAGATTAATTAGTCGGTGGCTCTGTACCTATGTAGAGGTTATTTTGGTCATTTTTATAATTTTTTTTTATTTTTGGTTGTTTTTTAAATTATTTTTTGTTTCTTTTTGAAGTCGGTTTTTTAATTGTTAAATTATTTTTTACAAAATGTTTTTCCCAGATTTTTTATCTCAGCACATTTTTTATATACATATAAATTTGCAGTAGTTCTTTGAAACCGGATTGAAATGTATAAAGAGGTCTTATACAATCTTACGGCTAACCTCGTTACACCTATATACCTAGTAAAGAATATGTCGGCCCAGTACATAATGTATGTTTTTAAGAAAGTCCTTTTCTAAAAATATCATTTTCTTGAGGTAATTGGGAATTCTCAAAATATCCTTTTCTTGAGGTAATTGGGAATCTTACTAGATTCATAATCAAATCAATGATTATTACTGACATCAAAGTTATAGCTTCTTCATTCAGATTCTAAATCGGTTTTGAATGATGTGTTCATAATTCAAAACCGATTTAAATTTTTTGATATGATATAAGACCTTTTGATATAATTTTAAAGTGGAGATACAGATAATTTAATAAATTGCAGGGTCAAGTCCTGTGCAAATTTTTGGAAAACATTTCTTTAAAAATGATGAACATTTATCCCGTTCATTCGTATTTTGTTTTTAAACTTTTAGGCTCACTTGCAGAGTTGGCTAATTCGAGAACTAGGTTAAATTAATGTACCATCAGCAGAAACCCCCTATTAATTCTAACCAACCTTAAATAATGAAGAGGAAGGACGGTCAGCAAAAAGCTTTCATTATTTTTTCATTGCCGCAAACCGAAAAAGGGCGATTCGACCACAAAAAAATCTTACGATATAACGGTTCATTAGTGTTAATATAACAGAAAAAAACAGGCCCAATCTGTGCACGGAATTGTGGAACCCATTAGCTGGAACAAAGGCGTTGAACCAACAAAATGTTGAACGTTTTATTTTGACAAAAGATATTTTAATTACTACCGTCTGACAATGTACGTTTGATGGATGTTATTGATTTCGGATCAATCTGCATGATGTATCACATTATATTTAAAAAAAAAACATAGATATTTCTTCTTCTTCTTCTTTAAAAATGGCTTTTCCTTTCGGACATTTGCCAGTGTCAAGTATTATCAATATTTGCAAGTTATTTGCATTGAACGAAACAGTCAAGTCGTCATAGTTAAAGTCAAGCCGAGGGAATCATTGTAAAAAGGGGGCCATTTTTTACAATGTTTGTTCACGGAGCTTTGGAGAAAACACTAAGCTAAAGTACATGTTTTGCACCGGTTTTCACTTTTATTTATACTTGTACACCTTCACGAAACTAAATTGATTAATATGCCCCCGAAATTAAACATTTTACACGCATTTGAACTAAGTTTCACAAAAATGAAAATTTAGCAACACATCTCCTTAACGCATTCCCGCCAAAACTCCACATAGATATTTAAATCCTCTTTTTTTTAAGTCGTTTAAAAAAAATCTTCTATCTAAAAATAAGTCTAAAAAAATGAAATCTGAATTGCTTATGGCCCCATACTCACCTAATGACGTGAAAAATGAGCCAATTGGGCATAATTGGATAAGTAAAACTAAATCCTTTATATTTGAAAAAAAAAAACTTTCACATTGGCGGTTGAGTCGTATGTAACATAACTTGGTATATTGAAAACTAGCTGCATAGAAATAGTGCAAAGCAGACTTTTTCGTTCATTAGTCAGGTTCTACTACTAGTAATTGAATTTCGATGTAAAGTAAACCACGAGGTTCCTTGAAAATAGAACTAGGTATCCAATATTGAAAACCAGATTTCAATCCGACTACTTTTTTCCACCTTTTTCTTCCTTTATTATAAGTATATAAGAAGATAGATGTTTATCACCAACCAATATTTAAAATAGTTATCACCAACCTCAAATAAATTGAGACAAAACTACAATCGTATGGATTTAAAAAAAACCTATAATTCGGCGGTTTCAGCGGTTGAGTCTAATAATAAGTCCGAATCACTTAACATAACTATTAAAAATATTGAAATATTACATAGGTAGGTAGGATTTAAATATTTATACATTAAAAAATCTAAAACCCACGTTTTTAAATGTCGTAAATAGGAGTAAATAACCCTGCAGGGCCAAACCAGGAGAGCGTCAAAAGTGGCGCATTTTTTTTACATCTTCCTTGTGTGGTTATTATTGATTGTCAGCTGTCAATAAAGTTGTAAGTCAATTAGTTTTTCATAGTAATTTAGTGCTAAATAGCACATGGTTTTTTGTCTTGAAAGAGTATGTGGAAAGTTGAAAGTAGCTTTAGGTTGCATTGTCGTTTGGTTCTGAACTAATCTCAAAGTTTCAGTCCGCTACCTAGTCGGGAAGTGCTTCAAATTGAAGTTGCAAGATTCCGCTCGGACTGACAAACAAACAAACAAACAAGAAAATTGAGAGTATAAAAACGTGGGAAAATAAGAAGTACCAACTCCTAATAAATTGAAAAAAGATAAAAAAAGCTTTAAAAGTAAGAAAAAGAAGTATTTTGTCTCAGTCGGTTACGAAATATGTGACTAAAGACAGTGCTAAATGTTTGCCCTAGAAATGTCATCATCAATCTGTGACAATGAGTTTTTTGGCGGGAACACGTTCAGGAGATGTGTTGCTAAATTTTCTTTTTTATGAAACCTAGTTCAAATGCGTGTAAATTGTTTAATTTCGGGGGCATATTAATCTATTTAGTTTCGTGAAGTTTTACAAGTGTAATGAAAGTGAAAATCGGTGCACAACATGGACTTTAGCGGTGTCTCTAAACCTCGCGTGACCGTCATTGTAAAGGGCCACTACTTACAATGACTTCCTTGACTTGACTTTTACTAAGACGACTTGACTATTTTGATGCAAATTAAAAATAACTTGCAAAAATTAGTAACACTTGACACTGGCTACTTTCCAAATGGCCATAATTGGTTCACAACCGATAAGAAATAAAAAACAACTGTGACAATGACAATAGTGTCTCTTCTGGATTTAATATGGCTAACAAAATTTACATACGTCAAATATTATATAAAAAATTATGGTTTTTTCTTCAGTTTTAATTACTTTGTATTGAAATCAAACTCATTTAGGCGCCGAAACGTCGGATTGGCATGGCAACAATGCTGACAATAAAAACAAGGCAATTAAAACAAATGCTTGGTTGCAAGGAGGGTAAATCAGTCGGGCGGTCGTGAAAATATTCCGAAATCTATTTTGCAATGGGGTCATTTTTCGGGGGTCAGCACGGTCAGCACATAAAAACTGTACCAACCTCAAATAGTTTGAAATGAAAGGAACTATTTTCTAGATTCTTACAATTATTTTCTTACGTCCAACTAACAAACTTAGCTTAACTTAGAAATAAATAGCTAGGAAACCACTGGAGTGTACAAAATACATATAGATAACTTTTCCTCCGTGATTCGAAGTCATCGCCTTTAACTGCTTGGTTGAACCTAATTTATTGGTCTGAGAGATATCACACTGCATTGTTTCAAAGGGACGTTATGAATTCTTTTACTGGTCTCAAAGAATCTGGCTTTTGTTCCGACTTTTTGGGTCTGTGATATATATTCTACCTAGAGATTTGTTTGCACTAAAAGATTGTCGAAAAATCGGGAACAATTATTTGCTAGTTTACTCGTTGCGCCGCACGGTTTCAACAGTGTAATTCCCGATTCTGCAAAATTATCGGAAACAAAAGTATTCTATGGAACGCCCCATTACTTAAACTATTCCTAAACAAATTGGGACCGTGAAGAGGGAACATACAAACGGACTTTCAGATTTATAATGTTACTAGCTGCGCCCCGCGGTTTCATTGGTAAGTCCCGTTTCTGCGGGAATATTGGGATGTGTTATACATACAAAGATTTATATTAAATTACTCTATAGTAAAAGAAACTGCACTAAAATCCGATTATTTGTTTTATTGATCTAAGCATAAATACAAACATCTAGACAGAAAGCGACGTTGTTTATACTTTGTAAAGATGATCTATGGTGATAATGAAATAAGAAGGCTTTTGAATTAAATAATATGACATTTGTCGCGTGGAAAACCTGCTTTATTACTTTCTTATTTTAGTTTTGTTATAAGTGGTATAGCAACCGAAACATATCACATGTGACAACTTCAACTCCTAGCTTCACGGTTCATGAGATACAGACATACGGAGAGTGGAGTCTTAGTAAGAGGGGCCTAGCCTTACCCAACTCAAACCTGACCATATGTAATGTGTATCAAAATATAAAATAAAATTCCTGGACACATAAAAAAAGAAAATAGAATAAATAAATTTAAAACATTGTTATATACATACCTTAAAAACAAAGCATACTACAATTTAGAAAACATCTTCGAAGACCATTCATATAATAAGAATAGATTTTATTATAAATAGAAATAAGATTAGCTTGGCTAATTAGCCAAGCTTACTTACTCAAGCTTAATTACCCGGTAGGGCACTGCAACAATTTTGTACAATTGTACAAAATTGTTGCAGTGCCCTACCGGGTTCATGACGTTATACCTAATTTTAAGACCTAGTCATTAAGTAAACTGTCATGAAGCAATAAATAAATGATTATGATTAGGTTTAACCTTTGGGACCAGTTGACTACTATAAAATTCGAAAGAAACAAGTGGTCCCTGGTCCCAGTTTCGAGGGGGACGACTTCACCCCTAATCCCTATTTTTACCCTTCGGATACGAAATCCTAAAAAGAAAATAGCATGAGTTGTAATTTTACTCCATGGAATCCTGGACCTACGCGAATAAAACTTAGGTTAATTTAAGCATTATTTACTCGTAGCTAGTGCCATGAAAAAGTGCCAGGTATATTGATTTATTTTTAAAATTTTTACTGACTGTCTGCCTGACTGATGGATTAACGCATGGTCCAGACCGAGAACAGGAATTTTGAGTGTGTTTTTTATTCGATACAGACATCAGTGTTTGTTATTATTGTCAGTCGCATTATAAGTAGGTAACATATTTTATTCAGAAACTGTTTCATTTTTCGACTGCATTACACTAACAACCCTCTATCAATGAATTTAAGTCTAAATTCAATTATTGACAACATCTTCAAGTTTGGTTCAACGCCTTCAAATCAAAGAAATAATAATATTCACTTTTATGTTCCCCTGTACCTTAACGGACATAAATCTTCAATTGAAATCCCCTGCAGGAGGCGTATTTTATTTTATTGAAATTTAATTCTTGAAATGTGGTGGCGATGTTTAAATAATTTAGATGTAAATGGAGTAGATTGAAATTGATGCGATGGTCTTAAACTTTAATTGCATTTAGTATAATAATTGTAATATCACCACATAGTTCTTTTTTATTTCAATTCTTTATTACATCAAATTTACTTCATCTATACTTATAATAAAATCGTAATTTGAATTTATTTCGATATTTTGAATTAAAAAACCGACTTCAAAAAGAAACAAAAAATAATTAAAAAAACAACCGACTAATTAATCGTTTTATCATCTGAAGTCGGGCAGCCAAACTAAGTACAATATGGAACCAACCAGTAAAACTGCCCGACTTCAGATGATAAAACAGATTAATTAGTCGGTTGTTTTTTAAATTATTTTTTGTTTCTTTTTGAAGTCGGTTTTTTAATTTTTAAATTATTTTTTTATTTTACCCTTTTTAGTATACCTACCTACCTAAAAATCTACAATATTGTTGCCGTTATTTTAATTTTTGAGGAGTTTGCTGATGAGAAGGTGGTTTCAGGTGCCCCATCAATCTGTACTTAGTTCTTTAAGGGTCTATTCTTTTTGGTAGAAGTCCAAAAATGAATAATTTATTGAATTCTGGGATGCTATCCTGTCCATCATTCCGAAGATACTCATCAGATCCTTACCAAACTTTTATGGGACCACCTCGCAGCTTCCACCTATCCATTAAAAAAAGAACTATATCAATCGGTCAAGCCATCTTCGTGTAATCGATGAACAATTGAATTGAATTCCCGGTCCTCACTTTGAAGATCCTCATCAGATCCACATCAAATTTTTATGGGACCATCTTGGAGCTCCCACCTATCCATTAAAAAAAGAATCATCTTAATCGGTCATGCCGTCTTCGAGTAATCGGTGAACATACAAAAAAAAATAAAAAAAATATACATACAGACGAATTGATAACCTCCTCCTTTTTTGAAGTCGGTTAAAAAAACAATTTTTAGTGGTATTACTAACGTAACAGACCCCATTTCCGTGAATAACTTTTTGTCTGTTTGCCCATTTGGATGTTTGTCCGTTTGTCTGTTTGTCTGTGCGTTTATGCGCGCTAATCTCGGAAACGGCTGAACCGATTTCAATGAAATTTGGTATGCAGATAGCTTAAAACTTCGATTAACATATGGGCTTTTTTAATCCGTATATCAAGTCCGAATATCCGGATATACGGATAAAAAAATAAAATTCTCATCACTTACTGACATACAAATTTTGCCTTACTTCACCTACCTACTGCAGTGCAAAAATCCACACTTAAACGGACGACCAGGAAAGTAGTGATGATGCCAGGCGCGGTAGCGCCTGGCTTCAACAGTACTTTAATGGGCGACCGTTTAAGTGTGATTTTTGGGTTAGGGTAGGTACTTACCTACCCTATATACGTAAGAACAACGCGGAATCACGACCTTCGCGGGTGAAACCGCGGGGCGCAGCTAGTACATAATAATATTATTTGACATTAGAATGGTTATAATTTAAATTTTAGACTACGATGTAACATTTTGTGTATTTGTATTTGACTTTATTTTCATTAGGACTATTTTGTCAACTAACCGTATTCTCGTGATATGTATCGCTAATTCTAAAATCAAACGCGTCTACGCGGAATAATTAGCATGGAGATCTAACTTCAATATTGAATCGAAAAATACATGTTAGTAATACACACCATTTGACCATCTTTAGTGACAGACTGGTGGTCGAATCATCGTTCTAAGCCCCGCAACCACTGTTTGCGTGGAACATTTTTTCAAAAGATTGGTATTTCCATTTTATATTCGAGTTCATTGATCTTATATATGAAAATAAATCTCTATTTCGCATGGTCACGGCATCACGCCTGAACGGCTTGATCGATTTCGCTAATTCTTTTTTGTTGTGTTTGTTATGAACATGATAAGTTTCTTATGAAAAAATGCTAATTATTGAATATCGAGAATTACGCGGGTGAAAGCGCGGGGCGCAGCTTGCAATATAACTGTTAAGTCTAAGCAGAAGAAAAATATTGTTTGTTGCGAAGCATATTCTGCATCAGCCACAAGTTTGGCGAATGTGAAATTCAAATACATGTTTTATTGAACCTTCTTCTAAGGTCTGCAAATAACAGAATCACGATTCATTAAGTTTTGTTCGATACTTTTTTACTTTGAAAATTGTGCTGTATTTTCTATATTTTACTCTTTTCTCGTCTATTATACTATATATCGAAACAATTTTTTATTTAATACAAAGGAAATAATCAATACTTTTAATTGCTTATGTGATGATTTTTAATATTGCTTAATTTCCGTAAAATTATCGAAAAATGATTTGAGACTTACGCCTTTTTAGTTTCGTGTTAAAAGCATGAAAACCTTCAATCTAAAATCAACTGTATTACAACGCATCTAAGTAGACGTTGCGCCAACTTCAGTCCGCCGTCTGGCGCCGTCGAAGGTGGACCTATGTCAGTTTTCGCTCCCAAATAATTACGTAATCTATTTTAAATTATATTTCGTATAGATTCGAACTTTTTACATTTTTTCCGGCCAATATGAAAATAATTGTTATGTTATGACAGTCATGTCAAATCATACCTACTGTCATAAAACTGTCTAGCATTGTTGTGATTGTTGGTAAAACGTAGTGATTATTTATCTTTGATATTTGATTGTTGTTGTACTAAAAAAAGAAAGACTAAATAATTACACAAGAAATAAATACTACAAAGATAATAACCTAAGGTGAATGACCATTGAATCCAAAAATGCCCATCACACTGGTGGCATTACCCCGTTGAATCGCCAACGATACTATTTGTACTTAGTGTTGCAATCAGAGTAACTGTATTTACTAGCAATTTGCAATAAAAAAAGCTTTTTCCAAACGAAAGCTTGCTAAAACATCAAAAAGAAATCTAAATATCGTAAGAGAGGCGAAAAAATAAATCTATTTACCTTTTCCATTGTCAAAATGAAAATTGAGATAGGTACTTACCTACAAGGATTTTGCGGAATTAATATAATAAGTATCTACACTTCATCAAGGTAATGCAAGCTAATAATCGACCATTACAAATGAGAAAGTAACTCTACCAGGCTGTGTCATTTTCTCGCCCAAGCCGCTAAACCGATTTTGATAAATTTCGATTCAAAGATAGATGGTACTTTGGCAAAGGTTACTTTTGAAATTGATATTCCCGCGGGTTCGGGACTTACACGTGTGGAACCGAAGGCCGCAGCTAGTACTTACATACCTACTAATCTATATCTATTATCTATACTTCTGTAATCTATCTATATCTATAAAACTCTTTGTCCTGACTGACTTACTCACTGACTGAACCGCTGGTAGTAGAGAGATGAAATTTGGAAGGTGTGTTCTTTGTGATCTAGGCATCTGATAATAATATTATTACAAGTGATTCAACGAACAGTGGACCTCGTGGGAACTAATTATTGAAAGGGCTCTTTATATCATCATAATAGAGCAGAAAAATCGGATCACATAATGTTTAGATATCTAGTACATCCTTTTGTGGGGGAACTACCCCAAAAATTAAAATCCCCCACAACAAATAAAATCTATTTACTCATAGAACTTGTATACCTTTCATTAAAATCGGATCTCATAGTGCGGAGATAGCTGTTACCGCTTTTAGTGGGAGAATCACCCCACCAATCTAAAAACCCCCACGACAAAAATAGTAAGTTTACACATCTACGGCTCAACAAAGTAATTTTACACACCTACTGCTCTACAAAGTAATTTTATTTGACCACTAGCTGCGCCCCGCGGTTTCACCCGCGGAAGTGAACGCGTTATCACGGGCGCGGGCGGCCAAGCGGTTGCACTTTTTCGTTCATACTCGGATTCTACTAATTGGATGTCGATGCAAAGTATACCACGACCTTCCTCGAAAATTGAACTATCCAATATTGAAAACCAGATTTCAATCGGATCAGTAGTTTTTAATTGTATAAGAAACAAAGAAACAAACAGACAGACATGAATTTTAAAAATTATATAATTTTGTTCTATTATTTTTCCTAAGTCCACTAGACCACTTTTTTTTTTAAATTACTTCTAAGTACAGACTTTTAGTTCTCTCTTTCTTTATTATAAGTATAGATAGATATAGATAAGAAAAGGTCAACGTAAAGCGAGCCTTTATTCCCTAGGTGCATAAAGTGCCATTATACACCTAAGTAGGGCATAATAGTAGTATATGCATCGAGGTACTAAAGCCCTGTCTTATATAGCGGGCGTCATGTTGAATCCAAAGCGTACGTATCTTGAGCGAAGCGAAGGAGTTATGTACCTAGAGTCCTGAGTGAAGCGTGGGATTCAAGCGCCCAAGATAAAGACAGGCTTTATTACCGAGGTGAATATTCTACTTTACACATCTACTGCGAGACAATAAAGAGGCTACAAAAATAAGAATTTAATTAACAACAAAATAATAGATTAATGCTACGTGTATGAAATATATTTACAGCTCTATTTTAGCAATATTTTAAAGGACAAATTTATCTTCAAAAATTCACTCGCGACGAGATTTGAACTCGCGTCTCTACGTGAGTGAATTTTTGAAGATAAATTTTCCCTTTAAAATATTTCTAGTAGATATGCCTTGTGCAATAAAAACAAATTATGAAATAGCTCTATATTAATTAAATTTAACAATGATACATCAAAATGACAAAACCAAGCATCGGCTTTAGTCGATGAAATAAGTTGGGGCTTTATATTAACTAAAACTTTTTGCCTTACCCTTCCGTCGAAATAAAAATAGAAGAATAATAGCCCAGTTTTTATTTTTTTATGTGTTACTAGCTGCGCCCCGCGGTTTCACCCGCGCAAGTCGCGATCCCGCGTTGTTCGAACACCTACCTACCGCAATGCAATAATCCACACTTAAACGGTCGCCCATTGAAGTACTGTTGAAGCCAGGCGCTACCGCGCCTGGCATCATCAGTACTTCCCTGGTCGTCCGTTTAAGTGTGGAGTTTTGCACTGCGGTAGGTAGGTGAAGTAAGGTAAAGTTTGTTTTCATCAGTAAGTGACGATAACGATGACGAAGGATGACGATGACGATGATGATGATGCCACTCTACATCACTTACCCTACCCCTGTGTCGATTTTCATTCATTAAATAGTTATCACCCGCGTAAGTCCCGATCCTCCGAGATTTTCGGGATCAAAAGTATCCTATGTTACTCTCCATCATTTAAACTATCCCTATGCAAATTTTCATCCGATAAATAGTTATCACCCGCGTAAGTCCCGATCCCGCGGGATTTTCGGGAGCAAAAGTATCCTATTATTACTCTCCATCATATAAACTATCCCTATGCAGATATTCATTTAATAAATAGTTATCACCCGCGTAAGTCCCGATCCCGCAGGATTTTCGGGATCAAATCCCGCGGGATTTACGGGATCATAAGTATCCTATGTTACTCTCCATCATTTAAACTATCCCTATTCATATTTTCATCTAATACATAGTTATCACCCGCGTAAGTCCCGATCTCGCGGGATTTTCGGGATCAAAAGTATCCTATGTTACTCTCCATCATTTAAACTATCCCTATGCAAATTTTCATCCAAATCGGTCGAGCCGTTTGACCGTGAAGAGGGAACAAACAAACAAACAAACAAACAAACAGATTTTCGGATTTATAATATTAGTAGGATGTCTAGGTGGCCAGTTCCAAGTGGACGTATGCTACCTGAACCTTAGTTCTAAATTTAAATTACTTTATGCCCTAGGTGTATAATATCGCTTTACGCTGACCTTTTTGGTCAAATAAAGTAACTTTGTTGAGCAGTTATAGGTGTGTAAAGTAATTTAAATTTGGAACTAAGGTTCTGGTAGCATACGGCCATTTTGAACTGGCCACCTAGACAAAACACATAAAAAAATAAAAACTGGGCTATTTTTCTTCTATTTTATTTCGACGGAAGGGTAAGGCAAAAGTTTTAGTTAATATAAAATAAAGTAGAGTATTCACCTCGGTAATTAAGCCTTTATCCTGAAAAAGATAAAGACAGGCTTAATTAATTAATAAGTGCGCTTGATTCCCACGCTTCACTCAGGACTCTAGGTACATAACTCCTTCGCTTCGCTCTGAAGTAAGTTTTTAAAACCCTCGCTGCGCTTGGGAGTTAACTCTAGAGTCTTTCGTATGCTTTGGATTCAATATGACGCCCGGTATATAAGACAGGGCTTTAGTACCTCGGTGCATAAACTAATATTATTTGACCAAAGAGGTCAACGTAAAACGAGTAATGACTCGCTAAATAACTAATGTGATATCTGGGAGTAAAATGCGCGTTTAAGCCCTAGGGAATAAAGTAATTTAAATTTGGAACATTAACATTTGCTTGTATTACAGGTATTTAATAATAAAAATCAGACTGGTACATTCAGGCTCTGGGCCAAATGCACTTTGCAAACAAAAATAATTGTCTTTTGGCCGCATGGTAAGGTGATAATAAAATGAAAATAGAAATACCGGAAAAAGACGATCAATTTTGGAAAAAAGAGATGGAACCGAAGTTAACAAGTTTTTACATGGAATGCTTACTGCCTGAGTTGATAGATCCACGCCATCCCAGAAAAAGAACAATTCTCGATCCAGATTACATAATCGTCAAAAAGAGTGTTTGTCAAACCTCTTAATCTGAAATTCCATCGAGAAGACGACTACTTCCGCCTATTGAAAACCATTCAATAATTGTTACACCACCAGTTCAATGTAGGAAATTGGAATTTCATGAAATGTAAATACTTAATTATTTGTAAATAAAAAGGAGTCAGTTTTGTTTACAAATGAAACTTTTAATGCAAGAGTAAATAGTAATAATATTAAAAACCTATTTGTGAAAACTGTAAAATGAAAAAAATAAGAATAACTCCATAGTTTTTCTGTTCGTTGCGCTGATATTTTTGTATCACAACATTTTTGATGAAGTTGCAACAAAACCAATTTTTCATCTCTCCCGTTTGGAAAGTTTAATTTTCATGGGTAGATATCCGGGTTGAAAGTAGCTCATTTCATCCCTAGGGTGGAAATTTAAAAATATTTTTTAATTATTGCAACTATTTGACAAATTTTAAGGGGTATTTAAATAATTAAGTAGCTCTCAAATTTTGAAAGGCCTCAAATTTAAAGTAGATTTAAAATTGATTAAAATTTGAGGCCACTTAAAATTTGAGGGAAACTTAAATTATTAAGTAGCTTTTAAATTTTGAATGGCCTCAAATTTGAATTGGATTAAAAATTGATTAAAATTTGAGGCCACTTAAAATTTGAGGGAAACTTAAATAATTAAGTAGCTTTTAAATTATGAATGGCCTCAAATTTGAATTGGATTTAAAACTGATTAAAATTTGAGGCCACTTAAGACTTGAGGGCTACTTAAATAATAAAGTAGCTCTCAAATTATAAATATGAGGCGCCTTCTATTTTCCCATAGAGGGTAATAAAAAGTAGAGTGTATCACACTACTCTAGAATCCCTCACTTCGCTCTGGATTCAAAAAACCACCCTCACCGTAAAAATATTATTTTGCTTCATTGTAATACAATCTACTAACTATTCTCATAGTGGGCGATGAATATTTTTCATTCGAAAATATGAGAGAATATGAAATATAAGAGGTATGAATCGCGTTTGTTGCCTCAGATGAGGGAGGCCGGAAGGGCTCCGAAACGTCGGGCTTGTATTATAAAGCCAACAAAACAAACGCGATTCAAACCGAAACACAGTTTCAGCACGCTAGCTAATTGGAAAGTGTATCAAATTGAATTTGCAAGATTCCGCCCGGACTCCGGACAGACAAACTAACAAGAAAAGTGAGAATGGCACGACAATGGTCAAGTCTGTAATAAGTCAAATAGGTAATTGGTCAAGTCCACTATCGACAAGTTATGAATTTTTCCAAACATGCCATTAGCCTGGTCCACACTGTACGATCCACATGCTCCAGAATCTTTTATCCTATTTTCTCCCTCTCCGCTGCTTGAGCGCGAATAAGATAAAATATTCTTTAGCGCGGGGATCGTCCGGTGTGGATGCGGCCGATTATTCCCAGCTGTCCCCTCTAGCCCTGTCCCCGGGGTGACAATTCGTGGCGACTGTCCCCTTTGAAAACTGGCTAAAGGGGACAAATGGAATTATGTTTCTCAGTTGTCACGGTGGGGGGGGGGGGGACAGATGGGAATCTGTTCTCCCATTTCTACCCCGCATGTGTGTGTTATAATAAAACTAGCTGCGCCCCGCGGTTTCACCCGTGTTCGTAATAAGTACCCTAATGTACCATTATTATTTTAATGAACTTTATAAACGCATACCACTTGCATTCATAGTACAAAATATTACTATGAATGCAAGTCGTAAGGGGTTCGTCGGTTAGGGGTGAAGTTTGTAATGAAGATCTCGAGAAGCTCTATCACTTATGCTAAGAAACTAGTGGTCTAGTGTCAATAGTTTCCGAGATATTGACGGCTCAAGTTTGACAGCTGTCAACCAAACTGATGATCTCGAGGAGCTATATAACTTAGGCTGAGAAACTAGTGGTCTAGTGTCAATAGTTTCGGAGTTAGGTTAGATCGTTTTTTGTTTTTACTTCTATCGTCTTTTGTTTTCCACTAATCTCTTCTATTAACTTTTTATTCCCAAAAATTTACAAAGTCTTTTTAGTATCTTCTTAGTGGGACTACTTCACCTCTAGAGTATATTAATATGTATGTAGTCGACTCGTCCCAATGTCTAAACTACCGTCCCTGGTCCCAGTTTCGAAGGGGACGACTTCACCCCTAATCCAAAATATTGCTATAAATGCAAGTCGTATGCGTTTATAAAGTTCATTAAAATAATAATGGTACATTAGGGTACTTATTACGAACACGGGTGAAACCGCGGGGCGCAGCTAGTTTTATTATAACACCAACATGCGGGGTAGAAATGGGAGAACAGATTCCCATCTGTCCCCCCCGCCCGCCGTGACAACTGAGAAACATAATTCCCATTTGTCCCCTTTAGCCAGCTTTCAAAGGGACAGTCGCCACGAATTGTCGCCCCGGGGACAACTGGGGAAAAATTCCTAGTTGTCCCTCCGGGGAACAGGGCTAGAGGGGACAACTAGGAATAATCGGACGATACAAGTTTTGAAGATACAAAACAAACAACTTGCAAATTATTAAATAAATATTATTGCACGACATATACAGACAGCGCAATCTAGCTCCAAACTAAGCACTGGGCTTGTACTAGGGGTATTAGACCACGAATATAATACATATTATACCTCTTTTTTTTTTGTAAATACATACATATTATACATAGAAAGACACCCAGATCAGATACAAATATTTATTTTTAAGCATAAATATTTGCACCCGACGGGAATCGAATCCGCAGCCTTCCGTATTGCAGCCAGGCCCGCTAGGAGTAATAGTGTTCCGTGAGCCAGGCGGTCGCCCGACGCACCAATGAGGTCGTATTATAAAATACTTGACACTGCGCAGCAAGCATCCATCTTCGTCATCTTCTTGTCAGTTCCCCGACGCGCCTCAGTCAGACGACTGTCATTCTGAGCCCATTATTACGCATGATATGGTTTTGTCTGCCATCATGTCCTTTAAGGTGGGTTCCTGTGGTGGTTTGGATGGACTTACCCCGCAGCATATTAAGGATTTAGTTTGCCTGTCGGCAGGGGATGGGGGCAGAGATTTGACATTGAGCATTTCATCTCTGGTCGAGCTCATGTTGAGAGGCAAGGTAACCGAGGAGGTGTTAGATGTGTTATATGGAGCTAACCTATGTGCTTTGAATAAAAAAGATGGAGGTATTAGGCCTATAGCTGTGGGAATGACCATTAGACGTTTGTCTTCGAAGGTCGCTGCCAGGATAGTCTCGAAGTCTCTGGGTGCAAGGTTTCAGCCCATACAGGTAGGTTTTGGATCCAAGGGGGGTTGTGAAGCTGCGGTTCATGCGGCTCGCACCTTTGTGGAAATACCTGGGCATAAAGTGTTTTTGAAGGTAGATGTCAAAAATGCTTTCAATTCCTTGGATCGGGGGACCATGCTGGGGGAAGTGAGGCAGCATTTGCCAGAGTTGTTTCCTTATCTCTGGCAGAGCTACCGTCGCCCATCAAGACTAACTTATGGGGGACATGCTTTGTTTTCGTCGGTCGGCTGTCAACAGGGTGATCCTTTGGGCCCAGCCATTTTCAGCCTCGGCATCCAACCAGTTATTTCGGCCTTGAAGTCGGAATTTAATTTATGGTATTTGGATGATGGATCGATTGGTGGTCATCCAGATACTGTTCTGGAGGATTTGAAGAGCTTGATAGTCAGTTTTTCTGCCATTGGGTTAGAACTGAATTTTTCAAAGTGTGAGCTTTATATTCACTCCTCTATCTCGGATTTGGACAGACGTGGAGTCATTTCGAGTTTTGCCGCCGTGGCTCCCGGTATTCGGCTGGTCACTGAGGAGAGTCTGAGATTGCTGGGGGCTCCTCTTCTGGATGCTTCTTTCCCGAGTTTCGTATCGGAACAGATTCAGAATTTTAAAGAGTGTTCTGAACGCCTTCGGAGAGTGAGCGCACATTATGCCTTGAGTATCATCAGGTTCTGTTTATTTGTCCCACGGTTCACTTATGTCTTGCGCTGCTCCCACTTTTGGAGTTTTCAGGGATTATTGCGGGACGTGGACACATGCATTGGAGAGATTTTATCATTGATTCTCAACGTCCCGCTGAAGGATAAAGCTCGAATTCAGGCGTCCCTCCCGGTGCGTCATGGAGGTATTGGGGTGCGTGGGGTGGCGACAGTGGCTTTGCCGGCTTTTTTGTCGTCCGCTCATAGCTGCAGTGGGCTTGTCAACGCCATCCTGAGTCCTTCGCTGGGGGCGGTTGAGATCGTTCATTTGGCGAGGGCCAAGTCTGAATGGTCTGCTGTTTATTCTTTGATGCCTTCCTGCATGTCATCGCAGAGACAGTGGGACGATTTATTATGCTTCCAAGTACAACAAGATCTACTTGCTTCCAGCATGGGTCCATCTGATCGGGCTCGGCTTCTGGCGGCATTTCAGCGGGAGTCGGGGTTGTGGCTCAATGCACTCCCTTCGCCGCATATTGGAACTTTTTTGGATGACGTTTCCCTGTCTTTGGCGATTGGTCTTCGTCTCGGGGCTATGGTAGTGCAGCCGCATGTGTGTCGTTGTGGTAAGTCTGTGGACGGGTTGGGACACCATGGCCTGTCCTGTCAGCGCAGTGCTGGCCGCATCTCTCGTCATGCCGCTCTGAATGATGTTATCCGTCGCGCCCTTGCCTCGGCGAGCGTTCCGGCAGTTTTAGAACCAAACGGAATTGTTCGCTCCGATGGCAAGAGGCCCGACGGCCTGACACTCATTCCTTGGAGACGGGGGATGTGCTTAGTATGGGATGCTACCTGCGTAGACACTTTGGCTGCTTCCCATGTCCAGTCTACGTCCAGTCGGGCGGGTGCGGCCGCGGCTCATGCCGAGTCCATGAAGACGGTAAAATACTCGGAGTTGGTGGACCGTTTTACTTTCGTTCCGGTAGGCGTGGAAACATTGGGGCCCTGGGGTCCCGAAGCCTGTGCTTTTTTACGGGATTTAGGAGCTCGTCTAAACGAGGTTTCGGGTGACCGGAGGGCTGGTAGCTTTCTCGCTCAGAGAGTCAGCTTGGCCATACAGAGAGGAAATGTTGCCAGCGTTTTGGGGACGATGCCTCGTGCGGACCCCCTCGATGATATTTTTTATTTATAGCCTTAGGTTTTAATCTAAAATGTTTCATGTAGTTTTATAGGTTATATTTTTATTTTTAAATACTTGACACTGGCTACTTTCCAAACGACCATAATCGGTTTACAACCTATGAAAAAATATATAACAGTTTTGATTTCGCGCGCTTGGGTGCTAGATCAAAAAAGTTGCGATGTTCGAAAGTGCATACGTGTGCGTGTGACTCGTGGATGTAGGTGTAAGTGGGCGGGCCTTTCATGACATATTTTTTATTGGAGCTTCGTCTTAATACCTACTGTTCGGTGCCCAGATGGAGTAAGAAAACTCGTCGTCTATATATTGATGGTATATTACGAATTTTTTTTTAAATACATTTTCTATAGAAAATATTGGATATTTATTAAAAAAAATCAATATATACGAAAATTATACAAAAAAAAACAATTTTTAGAGTTTTATTTTTATCGAGAAATGTTTCCTCTTAAGATTTTTCGAACTACGACATATATTTTTCTTCGACCAAAAAAATAAGTTAACGATTACTTAGTTTACCATTGAATCAAAGGTCAATAAATAAAAGTAAATTCGGAAATTCAAACGAGAACCTCGCCTTAATCCTAAAAACGATTTAAAATAATATAAATTAGTTGAATTTGTGTCATATGATTTTTTTTATTTCTTGTCATGCGTCTTCAAATGTGCTGACACTGTCGCAATTACGATCGCGATAGTAAATATCAAATCCCTAAATTGTATGACATAATTGCCATTCTAGTTCAGTGTGAACGTACGCTTTACTTATGTTTGATGTTTTGCGCAAACACTAAATGAATCAATGTAATTTATATTAACGCAAAAATCGTTTTTTTCGTAATAAAATATAATATAAAATTGTTACAATTTACTTTTTAAACAATCCCATTAATTATTTCATATTATCGCGTCAATGACATCGGAGTCTATATAATTATCATTGTTTTCAATTTCTCTACAACGTTCAAGTATTTGGTAAATTCTTTTGTGATAAAGGTAATCATAACGATGCATAAGATCTGCAACTAAGCTTTTGACAACACAATTTTCATTTTGCACTAAATGTTCACAAAATATTATTAACGGTTCATTGACCCTTGAACGATTATGATACATTTGGGCCCAGTAATTTATGAAGTTTGTTAAATAATCCAATGTTTTCTTAATATCTTTTGTTACGTATTTGGATACCAGACTGTAGGTATGTGAATCCACATAAACTTTAACTAAACTTGCACATTGTGATGCAAGATTTTGTATTGCTAATTTAGAAGGTTCTTCTAATGTTACATAATAATTTGGCTCAGAGTTTTCTAAACATTCAGCCATTATTTGTGTTACTATAATTTGAAGTTTAAGCTCCCAAATAACTACTGAAAAGTTTTCTTCTAACTCAGCTAGCTCTGCTTCTTTCAATATATCTATAAACATTGAATGAATGCCATTCATATAATCTTGTCTCAATTCATAAGATTTTAAACGGTCAATACATTGAATCTTCAAATAATTAACGAAATCAAACAAGAAGGTTCTTGCAACAAATTCATTGTTAACTTCGTTGTTCCAAAATTTGATGGTACCACGCGTAATGTGTTTAACTATCTGAATTCTTTTTTTCACCTGTTCATTATTTCTAAATAATAACACGTAATCTTTTATAAGTCGAAGTTTTTCAGTTCTTAATCGTTGAAGTTCCGCAGGTTTTGTATGTAGTTCCTCAAATTTGAGAAATTCATCAATAAAAGGGCTTATTATAGAGTCTATTAATATTTCAGGGCTAATATCAAGATTGCTTCTTATATAACAAACTATTTTAAGCATACGTAAAACATTCTTTGATTTTACTGGGAATTTACTTACAGTGTTCCAACCGATTGTTATAAGTTCAATATTAAAATGACTTGGTAGTTTTTTTTTTTTTTTTATTGGTTGATAGGTAAACGTTTGACCACTATCTCACCTGATGGAAAGCGACGATGTGATCTAAGATGTAGCACGCTTACCTAGAAGAAACCTATTCACTCGCGACTTGAAAACCACAGTCTTGAAGACCACAGTAAATTGAATATTATTTCGTCATCATCTTCTTTGAATTTACTGGTTAATTTTTTAAGCAATTCAAATAATTCTATTTTGTCGTCATCGTCAGTATAATATGCAATTATAATAATATATAGAGTTTCATAGATTAGTTTTCTCAAAGAAACATTTTTAGTTTTTGCCCAAGAGTTGTTGATAATTTCAACTAAATATTTAGTAGTAAAGCTCGTAAAAGCAAATTTTATACCATGTTTTTGGATAGAAACAGGTTTATCTAAAATCGATTCTACGAATTCGACAAACTGAGGCGTTGGTAGTCTCATACGGTAAGAGTTTAGTATTGGCAAACAAAAGTGAATATAATCTCCAGCTACAAAAGGCAAATAATTTGTAAGTGGTATTTTAGGTCGGGAGTGAATGACAAGTCCACATATTGCTTTCTGAACATTCAATATTCGTACTGTAATATTCAAGTGATCTATTTTTTCTGTTTTCGGAGTAAACATTTTTAGGAAATTGATTTTAAATGGTTCGTCGCCCAATAGGTAAACAGCATGTACTACAGTTTTGGCAACACTTAGCAGAAGTTCTTCATCAGATAGACATTCTAATAAAAGGGTTAAAAACTTTTGAGCTAAGTCGGTCGTAAAGTAGGTTTTCAGTTTACGAAGCACCTAATTTATATGTGCTCGTTTTTTGGTTAAAAATTGTTTTATTTTAGAAAATTCGCTTATAAGTAAAGTGGAATTCCGTTTAATTGACACACGTTCGTTTGCTTTGACATCAGCCAATATACTGAGAACGCAATCGAATACACACCGATGCAGATTATTTCACAAGAAAAAGTTTGCTTACTGCGGTCAGTTCCACGCAATACGTAGGCCGGCGCAACCATTTGGACGACCTTTGTGGCGCGTCGTGCGAATATTCGGAACAATGCAGAAGATTGCGGGTTCGATTCCCGCCGGATGCATATATTTATGGTAGAAAATAAATATTTGTATCTGATCTCTGTGTCTTTCTACGTATATCCGTTGTCTATTCACCATAACACAAGCTTAGTAGCTTACCATAGGGGCTAGATAACGCTGTGTATTGTTCACAGAGTTTATTTATTTCTTAAGGGTTACGGGTTGTAAGACATTCTACCGTTGCCGTCTTTCTATCTTCTACTTAATAATATTTTGCTTCATCTTAAACCATATTATTCTTTTTATCTTTACGTAAGAGACCACTGTTTATTGTTCCGAGTGCCTTCTGAAGCACTGAGAAGTATAAGAATGAGTTTCTCATTCAAATTACCAGTCATCCATTGGAAGAATTAACTTGAATCTATACATTATGTTATATCATTCAAAGTTCTGCCTGATTCACTGATTGAACTATAAGCCGCTGGTTTTAGAGACCTGAAGATTTAATAATAAAAAATAAAAATAATAATAAAAGTATTTATTGCCAAAGAAAAAAAAAACAACTTAAACTATTTAGAACTAGGTAAACGCAAACGGCAAAAGGAGCAAGCTCAGCAAATGCTGCAAGACGCAGCTATGTGTACACAGCGCTGGTTTTCAGCTTTCCCCTTTCTCACATTTTGACTTAATTAAAGGGAGAGAGGGAGGGGAGGGTTTTGAGAACGATTTCTTTGTGATAAACCAAAAAAGGTTTTACTTTAATTTTCACAAGATTGGACGAGAGAAACGCGATAGAAAGATACGCGAGTGAAATCTATAGATATCATTATTACCTACGAACCTACTTGCATTATATTTGACTGATGATGAGATTGTTATAAAACACTTACATTCGAAAGAATATAGTTGTCAAATTCTTGATATAAATCCACTGGACTCTGAAATGATCTCTACCAATTCTCATAAACAGTATACTCGTAGTTATTTACTACTTATAGATTTCGTCAGCAGTCATGCTGTGAACAAAATGGTCTCCCGCAGTGTAATTTATTTCTTCCTGTTTCCTTTTGATATTTAGTTATGTTTCAAAGTAAATATATGTCGTGGCTGAAATTATTGATGTTTTACAAAGAAATAATAATAAAATATTTTCTTTAAAAACGTCATCTTCTTTTTCTTTAAAATGGCTTTTCCATTCGGACATTTGCCAGTGTCAAGTATTATCAATATTTGCAAGTTATTGCATTGAACGAAACAGTCAAGTCGTCATAGTTAAAGTCAAGTCGAGGGAATCATTGTAAAAAGGGGGCCATTTTTTAGCTTTGGAGACAAAAGTCCATGTTTTGCACTGATTTTAACTTTTATTTAAACTTGTATGTACACCTGCACGAAACTAAATTGGTTAATATGCCCCCGAAATTAAACAATTTACACGTATTTGAACTAAATTTCACAAAAATGAAAATTTAGAAACACATCTCCTCAAAGCATTCCCGCCAAAACTCCTTCTCAACTTTATAAACAAAAATCTTGCACATTTATTTTAAAGTCATTGTGCTCTATGTTTCCTTTTTCCTTTGGTAATTGACAGTTCTGTTTACATTTTTTATCTAAAATTCTTAAACAGGGTCCAATTTTTTTGTATTACATCACGGTGAAGTGACTTTCTATCTATATCCTTATTAATATTAAGTATATTTATACTTAATTATCCTTATTAATATTAATAAGATTTTGATAAATTTTGATATAGAGATAGACGGGACCTTAAAGAAGAACATAGTCTACTTTTCATCTTGTATTCCTGCAGGAACGGGACTTTTACGTAGCCAATATTTGATATCTGTATCCGTCAATTTAGTAACATTACATTATCGACTAAAGAAGAGAGAATAAGAAGGAAGAAGAAAAAAAACAACACACGATTATGACCCGGTAAAACTTAGAAATATTCCACATAGCGCCCTAAAATAAAACAAAAGAACAACCTTTTGGGTTCAAATTTCAAACACTCGTAGTTTCAATACGCATTGCAGAGTCGAAACCTCTTTACAACATATACGAGTATAGACTAGCTAGCTATATCGCCAATAGCCCATAAGTGCTATATACCGTTCAGCGGTTGCTTTGATACGCTTTACTGAAGCGATTTGCAAGCTCCCGGTTGCTTGACCCGCCATTCAAATCACGTTCACCGATACAAACAGATCCAAACTGAATATGAAAGTGGGGTGGAAATAAGAAATTTCTAAAGTAGATTTCGATAGCTCATTAGGATTTTAAGAGGTTGGGATTAACGTGAGTTGGGATGTTGATTGACTTTCCTATTTAAATGGCTTTCGGAATTCGATTTAAAATATAAGTTTAGAGGTCTTACTTTCAAGTATTTAACGAAACAGCACCCGAACGTAAGTCCTCGGATTCTTCTTTTTCTTCTATGCGTGTCAGGGTTCAGCCAAATCAAATAATATCCGCCCAGAACTTTGCCACTGCGATGGCAGCATCGTTGACCTTGTCAAAGTAAACATTTTAAACTCACACGATTTGAACTCATTATTATTTTTCCCGGGTCTTATTCGCGTATAATTATTTTTAAAATTCTCTTACCTCGACGTTTCGATCATGTTACAATGATCTTGGTCGCGAGGGGACTGGAGCTGCGGCGGGCGTCGTCTTCTATTTATACCAGATGTCACAAGTTCGTTATTGTTCAAAAATGTGTTGGTAACCGAACTACCCACATTTTATTCGTAATGTTCGTATCACTCACAACACAGCTAAGGGCGGCGACACACTACACTCACGATGTCGGAGCGCACCAACGGAGTTGTTTCGCGATTTTTGCATTTCCCTATCACCGGGTTCCACGCAGTTGAAAGTTTGTACCCACATTCCCGGTTGAAATTATAGTGTTTTTTTATTTCTACCGCTTCACGCACTATCCTGGGATAGTAATGTCGATCGGTGGACAGGATACGAGGCGCGTGCAATTCTATCCAGTGATTAGAACCCGATAAAAGAAGATGCTCTGCTATCGCTGACTTCTCCACCTGGCGATTCTTGACCGCAGCTATGTGCTCCCTCACCCGTTCCGCGATGGTCCGCTTCGTTTGGCCGATGTACGAACTACCACAGCTGCAGTCAACTTTGTACACCCCCGGCGTCTGGTAGGGAATCTTATCCTTCGGTGAACCCAGTTGTTGCGACACTTTTAACAGCGGTGAGTACACGGTTTTAATGGAGTACGATCTCAAAATCGACCCTATCTTGTCCGTTACCCCCCTGATATACGGTAAAAATGCCGGCTGTCGAGGCACAACCGGTGGTTTTCTCCCACCAGCTCGCAGTGACCTCGTCCTCCTAGCGGCGTACCCATTCTTCCGAAGAACTTCCTGCACATGAGCCAGCTCCTCATCCAAAAACTCCGGATCGCAAAGAGCATGAGCTCTGTTAATCAAAGAAGTTCCCACCGAAAGCAAATGCCGTGGATGGTGATGCGAAGACGCATTTAGGTACCTATCGGTATGTGTAGGCTTCCTGTAAACAGAGTGCCTCAGAGATCCATCCTCCTGCGCCATGACCTTGACATCCAAAAAGGGCAATGTTCTGTTCACCTCCAACTCATATGTGAACTTGAGGTTAGAGTGAATCGTATTGAGGTGCAACAGAAACACTGTCAAAGAAAACTTGTCAAAGTAGTCCATCGAACAGGTCCTTGGATTAAGAAATGAAACATATTTTCTATAAAATTGTTCAGAACCTTTTTCATATCCGATAGATATTATAGATCAATAATTTACATTAGATTCGGGACGAGATACATTATCATAGTAAAGAATACGTAATTGATAGTTTATTTCAAACAAAAAAATAAAGCCACAATCCAAGCTTGCTTACTCAGATTTTTTTAAATCAACGTTGCCATTGTCAATCATCCAAAGAAAAAATACCATTCTAAATTCTGCATTCTGTTATGTGAAATCACGACTGCGTTGTTAGGATAAGACAAATTCGAGCATTTAAAGTAATCATTGATGGCCCAGTGGTAGGCACCCGTGATTGCAATGCCCGCGGTACGGAGTTCAATCCACAACTCAAGACATCCTTTTTGTAGGAAATTTTAGTGTCCCAACTATTATAAGAGGGCAATAAATTAAATCGTAAGTAAGTTAAATAAGTAGTCGGTATCTACCGACATTAGAAAAAAAAAAAAAATAATAATTAGAAATTGGCAAACGAGAGGATAGGTACTAAAGGTCGAGCGGTCAACTGTGTCGAACGTTGTGTGATCGACGATTACCGCCATTCTCCTCCTTTTAGTGATTTTTTTGCTAATTATAGTAACATTGATACATTGGGCGATTCAAAGTGTGTGTTCGTGCGGAAAGGGGTGAGTTGAACATATTTAATAACAATACAGCGCTGAGAACAAGACTTGTGACGTGATAACAACAATTTGTAACCTTGTTTTAGCTTGCGGTCACGCCCTTTATTCATTCCCTCGGAAATACCCAAGCGAAAGCTTGCCGTGGCTCGGTTTTGGAAGGGTTCCACGCAAAAATCCTCCTGGCGCTCAACCAATTAGTTATAGTCTTACTTATTTAGTTAATCATACCTTATATTACATATTTTATTTGGTTAATCATATAATTAATATTAAGTATTGTTCGTTGTGGGGTAGGTGCACCTAAGTTCGGATAGTTGGGGGAATGTGCCTAAGTCCGGACACCGTATGTATACATTTGATAAGATTATATTTTGTAGTAGTCAAACCTGATTTTTATTAAACAGCTACCTCAACCCGTAACAAATGACGCCCAACGTTAAAAAAGGGTGAGGCAGGTTGACGTAACCTTTGCATAAATTAATGGTTGATGTAGCTTTAAGATATTTTCTTGGTTGTGCTCTGATGTTACTGTTTCTTTGTTGTGATACTGTGTTTGGTTATTGAAATTGTAACACTTTGGTTCAGTTATCACCCCATTACGCACGACCACGATTACTTTTGATTCCCGATAGCATACCTACAAAAAAAAAAAAAAAAAAAAAAAATGGATCCTCAATTCTTATTGAAGGATGAGTTGGAATTCGAGCTCGCGTGTCGTGGGTACATGCAGCCAGGTCTTGTTTCTGCTTTGAAGCTGGTCCTGAGTAAAATGTTGTACGTGGAGAGTACTCAACAGGTGTCTTACGAAATCAAACCTACCGTAGATTGTATAGAACGTCCTGAAAAAGAATTGCAAATCTGCGAGGGTAAAATAGACAATATTGTGAGATACATCTCGGAGCTAAATGAAAAACCGGACAAACACCTATACAAGCGTCTAGTTACCCGGTTAGCCCATGTAGTGAATAGGCTTAGGTTCATTCAGGCAACTGAACTAATAGATAAAGAAAAACAGCAGGCACTAAAAGATAAGGCAATCATCTTATTGAAGGATTTAGAGGATAAGGATGACATTGTGGACGACGAGGAAATCACTCCCGACATGAAGGAGGCTTTAGAAAGATCTTTAGGTGAGGAGGATTGTAAGAAAATATTAAAAGAAATTGACAATAAGCTAGTCTTGAATGCGAACAAGCCATCAGCATCTACAGTCACAAGTGAAATTAAAACATCCGTAGAAAACGTTCCAAAACGCAATCTGGAACAAAGGCGCGTAAGTTTTGCGCAGGACGACCTTGACATTCACGCATTTCATGACAGGTTAACCAACGCGGATGTATTTAATTCTACAGCTGTTCACGAACACCAAACACGTAAACACAAACTAGTGCCAATTAGTCAGTGGGGTGTGCAATTTTCAGGGGACAGCAATTATAGTGTCAATGCATTCATTGAACGCGTAAATGAGTTGAGGGAGGCTAGAAACGCGAACGACGACGACCTATTTAGACATGCAATCGACTTCTTCAAAGGTGATGCATTGATCTGGTTTAGGGCGAATAGGGAATATGCCGGCGATTGGCATGAACTAGTATTATTATTAAAGCGTACTTTTCAGTCCCCATTTTATCAAGAGGAACTATTATCAGAGGCTAAATCTAGAACACAGGGACATAATGAGTCGGTGCTTATTTTCATCTCAGTCATGCAGAACTTATTTAATAGATTACCGAATAAAATTAGTGAATACGAAAAAATCACGATAATAACGAAAAATCTACAACCCTATTATCAAAGGGCCGTTTGCCGTGACGTATTCACATCCATATCGGATCTCATTAGCGTCCTCAGAGTAATTGAGAGAACAAAAATAAATTGTGATAGGTTTAAGGAGCCCGACCCATTAGTTAATTCCATTGAACCTGATTTAGCTTACAAGTCAAACGAGGAAAGCAATAATACCGAAAACGTAAATGTAGTAACAAGCCTCAACACAAGTAACACCCCCAAAATGAGGTGTTGGAACTGTCGGGAATCTGGACATTTGTTTCGGTCATGTTCGCTGCCCAAACAGCGCTTATTTTGTTATAAATGCGGGCGCTTTGGGGTTACCTCCAAGGACTGTCCGTGTAAGGGAAACGCGGCAGGGGAGCGTCAAAATCCCGCCATGTGAGCGCTCCCCAGGACATACACAGTCACAATAAAGAGTGGCAGCAATGGCTTAAGTTCGTGGGCAAATTTATGACAAAACATTCATTATCGCCATTAACATTTCGTAAGGAATTAGATAATAGGTCATACGTACACATTAACATTTTGGGCAAGATGTTTAGTGGCTTACTAGACTCAGGAGCGACACGCTCGGTAGTCAGTCAAAATTTCTCTAAAATTTTACAAAGCGTAGGTGTAAAAACACAGCACCTCAAGTCTATGCGTGTTACTACGGCAGATGGTACAGGGCATTCAATATCGGAAGTGATGGATGCGCCGGTATATTTTAATAACAACTTCCAGGTTATACCGCTTTTAGTAATGAAAGATTTGTCACAAGGAATAATATTAGGGCAAGATTTCTTCGACGCGTTCAACATAAAGTTTAAATTTAAAGGCAACGCTATCGAAGATAATGTTAATGGAATTTATGAAAACTCAGTGGCGATAATAGGCAAGGACAACTTAAAGGAGACTGAACAAATGAAATTAAAGGAAGTAATTAAGGAAATTGAGAATCAAATAGGACAGGGGCTAGGTAGAACTAAAATTATCAAGCATAACATTGACACGGGTGTTAGCAAATCGGTGTATCGTAAGCAATATGATTTTTCACCGGTAATAAAAAAAGAAATAGAACGTGAATTAGATGATATGCTGTCTAAGGACGTAGTTGAACCATCTTTTAGTTCATGGTGCTCTCCGGTAGTGCTTGTTAAGAAGGCCAATGGCACAAATCGGCTATGCCTAGATAGTAGACAGCTCAATAAAGTCACAAAAAGGGACACGTACCCCCTACCCAAGGTATCGACAATTTTGGATAACTTAAGAAACGCGAGGTATCTAACAACTTTAGACCTAAAATCAGCCTTTTGGCAATTAGAGCTAACGGAAACCAGCAAAGAAAAGACAGCGTTTGCTGTACCTGGTAGAGGCTTATTTCACTTCAAGGTTATGCCATTTGGACTTGTCAATGCCTCACAAACTTTACAGAGACTGATGGACATCTTGTTCCATGCATTAGAGGGCAACGTATGGGCTTACCAGGACGATATTGTTCTCGTTTCGGACACCTTTGAGAAACATGTTAAAATCTTGAAACAAGTTGCCGATATATTGAGAGACGCAGGTCTCACTATAAACGTCGAAAAATGCAAATTTGCCAGGCCCAGTATGCGTTTTCTAGGTTATATTGTCGACAAAGAGGGCTTACGGACTGATCCGGATAAAGTTTCGGCCATTTTGGATTTTCCCCGACCAAAAAACATTACAGAACTAAAGAGATTCATAGGTATAGCTAGTTGGTACCGTAGATTCGTCAAAGATTTTTCAGTTGTTGCTGCACCGTTGCACGATTTAACAAAAGGTAGGAAGATTAAAAAGTTTAGCTGGACAGACCAAGCCGAAAAGGCATTTCTAAAACTTAAAACCTTGTTAACATCTACTCCAGTTATTTCCTGTCCCGATTTCAGTAAACCGTTTATCATACAGTGCGACGCATCATGTAAAGGAATTGGAGCTGTCCTTTGTCAGAAAATCAATGACGCAGAACAGCCAATAGCCTATTTAAGTAGGAAGCTTAATGAAAGGGAACAGTCGTATTCTACATCGGAGAGGGAGCTTCTGAGTATTGTACATGCTATAGACAAGTTTAGGCCATATATAGATGGTTCCCACTTTACGGTGATCACGGATCACAGCGCACTACAGATGTTGCACAAAATGAAAGACCCTCATGGCAGATTAGCCAGGTGGGCCATGAAGCTTCAGCAATTTAGATTCGATATAGTTCACAGGCCGGGAAAATCTAACGTGGTACCTGATGCCTTGTCGAGGGCGGTCGAAGCTTTAGATGCTAGTAGCGGATTAACGATATCCGATAGACATAAAAATGATTGGTACAAAACAAAGACAGCGCAGGTTCTAGAAGGCAATGATCCCGGGTGGATAGTGAAGAATGGCATGTTGTACAAGAAAGTTAGCTTAAAACAATATCCAGACAAGGCATTTGACTGGAAGTTGTTTGTTCCGGAATCGCTTAGGACAGATGTAATGAAACTGTGCCATGATAGCGTAACATCGGGCCATATGGGAGTTCGGAAAACCATTTTTAGAGTCAAACAATTTTACTATTGGCCGAATATGCTAACCGACGTAAAACATTACGTAGGTAAATGTGAAATCTGTGCCAAAGTGAAAGTATCGCAACATCTCCCGTTCGGTCACATGGGGGATCATAGAAAGGTAGTGCGGCCATGGCAGATTATCTCCCTAGATCTAATGGGTCCGTTTCCGAAAAGCAAATTGGGCAACACCATGCTATTAGTAATAACGTGTCTTTTTAGCAAATTAGTACTTTTGTTTCCGTTACGAACAGGGAAAGCAGATAAGATATGCGACAATTTGGAGAAACAGTTTCTACTTTTCGGCATACCTGAAGCCGTTATTTCAGACAACGGGAAACAATTTAATTCGCAAAGCTTTAGGGATCTTATCATGAAATATAATAGCCAAATCTGGTTCACGCCAAACTACCATCCGCAAAGCAACCCTACCGAGCGCGTAAACCGAGTAATAGGTACAATGATAGCAGCTTATATCGCCACAAAAAAACACAACGAATGGGACAAATATTTGCAGGAATTTGCACATGCCATTAGGACCTCGGTTCACGAAGTCACCGGTTATACTCCGGCATATTTATTTTTTGGGCGCGAAACGTCTATTCCTCCGCAATCCCGTAATAAGGAGACAATTAGTAAAACAATAGACACGGAATCCTTAATTATCGACACAAACATCTACCTTTCTGAACTTAAAATCAGACACGAGCTTTACAAAGACGTACAGTCCAAGCTTAAAGTGGCACATAATAAAAGTACTAAGTACTACAACGTACATCGTAGGGTAGCAATATTTATGGTAGGAGACGTAGTGTGGAGAAGGACAAAATTCCTTTCCAACGCAGGCGCAAAATTCATGGCCAAACTTGCACCCAAATTTGAAAAGGCCATCATCGTGGAAAAAGTGTCTGATAATGTCTTCCTTCTCAACAACGCGTACGGTAAACGCATAGGCATGTGGCATGCCAAAGATTTAAAGCCATTGTGGACGTCTTAAAAGAAATAAAATGCATGACATTTTATTTCTTTCGGTAGGTGAGGGCATGTTATGTGAAATCACGACTGCGTTGTTAGGATAAGACAAATTCGAGCATTTAAAGTAATCATTGATGGCCCAGTGGTAGGCACCCGTGATTGCAATGCCCGCGGTACGGAGTTCAATCCACAACTCAAGACATCCTTTTTGTAGGAAATTTTAGTGTCCCAACTATTATAAGAGGGCAATAAATTAAATCGTAAGTAAGTTAAATAAGTAGTCGGTATCTACCGACATTAGAAAAAAAAAAAAAATAATAATTAGAAATTGGCAAACGAGAGGATAGGTACTAAAGGTCGAGCGGTCAACTGTGTCGAACGTTGTGTGATCGACGATTACCGCCATTCTCCTCCTTTTAGTGATTTTTTTGCTAATTATAGTAACATTGATACATTGGGCGATTCAAAGTGTGTGTTCGTGCGGAAAGGGGTGAGTTGAACATATTTAATAACAATACAGCGCTGAGAACAAGACTTGTGACGTGATAACAACAATTTGTAACCTTGTTTTAGCTTGCGGTCACGCCCTTTATTCATTCCCTCGGAAATACCCAAGCGAAAGCTTGCCGTGGCTCGGTTTTGGAAGGGTTCCACGCAAAAATCCTCCTGGCGCTCAACCAATTAGTTATAGTCTTACTTATTTAGTTAATCATACCTTATATTACATATTTTATTTGGTTAATCATATAATTAATATTAAGTATTGTTCGTTGTGGGGTAGGTGCACCTAAGTTCGGATAGTTGGGGGAATGTGCCTAAGTCCGGACACCGTATGTATACATTTGATAAGATTATATTTTGTAGTAGTCAAACCTGATTTTTATTAAACAGCTACCTCAACCCGTAACAATTCAATAGACTTGAAACTTCAATTCTTACAATTCAAGCGGAAGATGCAATTCATTGAAATTGTAAGATAGATAATCCGCGCTACTATGCTCGTTTGTCGTTTTTTTGTCGTACAAATAAATAAAGTAAATGTTAAATAAAAAATACCCCGACTACTTTTAAAAACCACAGACAATTTTAAAAAATATTTTTTTTTTATGTTTGTTTTTCTTTTTTTTTTAATTCTTTGATGTGTTATTATTTTTATTTTTTTAGCTGAACGACAACGCGACGACTTATAAGACATCATGATTGGGCCCAATGTATAATACTTTGTTTCATAACAGGGTGCAGAAAATCATGTTTCAAGAAATACATTTTCGGTACGAAATTTACGGTGTCGAAAATTATAATTATAAGTGTCGGAAGCAATTAAAAATATAACCAATTTTAATTAGTAGAAAACGAACCGAAACCCGAGCCAGTCAGATTCTGCAGTTCCAGCCACAACTTATACAAAAGTAATCGATATTCACAATACAATTTCCACCATAAATCAAATAAGCAAACTCGAGAACAATACAGCAATCGAGTTGCGGAACAAAATCCTCAATGGACACCTCACTCAGACCCTTCCCAAACAAACTTTGGATGAGATAACAGACACTGTAGATATGTTGATAGAAGTTTCAGTAACGTTCTGTGTGCCGTGAGGATTGGAAGATGATTTACATTGGGTCAGTGCCCAATGAACACTTTGTGCCTTAAAACATTTTGAGAATTTTTCATTTTGGGGAATTCAGCATTTTGGGAAAAGTCAATATTTTGCGGGAATTAAAAATTTTGGGAAATTAAATTATTTAGGTAGTCAACATTTAGATCTTAGAAAGAATTTGGTAATTCATACACTTGGTCGAAGTTTTTTGTAATTGAGTTTTGTCATTAATCGTCAAAATGGTCGTTTAAAATGCACAGCCTAAACCACTATTAGTAGAGTTAATTTATGCAGATCGTGTACTTTCCAGTTACCATACTCCCGTACTCAGTCAAACTTGGCAAATATGAGTTAATATGGGCATCAAACGTCGGTAGGTTCTTTAACCGACGATTGGTACCCATCCAAGAGAAAAGAATATAAGTGTATCTACTGTTACAGAGTACCTATGTAAAAATTATATTACATAAAACACCCAGAACTCAACTTAGTTTCAAGGAGATAATCAAATCCTTAACTCTGCCATCACCGTGCCCAGTTCGTCAAATGGTCAGTCCATTATAGTGCCTATCTAGAGTACCTACTCTCTGTCCAAGCTAAATCCGTTGAAATGGAACAAAACAACGTTGAAATCCGTCGCTCTATCGGCACTGGCTCTAGTTCTAATGGATTTCCCAATCGGAGCGAGCGACGACAACTTTCATGCGTCACGATTTTTAAAAGCAACCTTTTTTGGTGGAGCGTTAAATTGTTTCGAATAAACACGAAAGCTTGTGACCGTGTTATAGTCGTATTAAAGTAGGTTCATAACCTATTTTAGAAAACTGATTAGTTGGTACTGTTTTTGATAAACTGGTTTTCTTTTACATAATTCCAGTCACAGGCAGGTCGGTATGCCTGTAACCATGGATTACTACAACACTAAAATATCCTTAATAAAATTGCATTCTTAGCGATTCGACGAGTAATTTTCCATATAACCTTCTTCTACTCACCCATTTTTATGGGATTTATTTGTGTCATTATTTCACAAATAATTACGTTCATTCCTATGTTTTATTAAAAAAAAACAGCGGTGTATTTTTTTCTTTTATATGATGTTATCAAAACATCGATCATTAAAATGGATAATTTAGTAAAAACCATTCTTACATTTAGGCTTTTAAAAAATAATTTCTCAGGATTAAGATTTTAAGGAATCCATGTTAATTCGACCGTCTCTTTTCTAAGTGCCATAAATCTTTCTTATCGTTAGAATGCGAAATTTTTTAAAACTTTAGGATTTATTATAGGTAAGTAAGCGTTTACCTACCTCTACTAGCAAATAATAAAAGTTTTTAGTTTACGTTGTGAGTTTTACCTACCGCATGAATAACCACAAAAGTTATAATACTAAATTACAGAACTTGTATCCAAATCTGAATATTCCCATAGAAGAAAGTAAAAGTTCCTATCATATTGCCTTCTACTAGGCAGACATATACAGACGACCGAACAAAAAGGCATTTTGAAAGATTTACTGGACTTATTTGTAAAATATTGTTCACGTAAGCGCTCCATAAAATCATCTTCACATTAAGCAAACCCATCCAGTTGGGTACAAATCATTTTTTTACATGGTTGTTATTTTTGCTCATCTATTACATTCCTGAAAGCTCTTCTCAATCGATTATCGTTATATAAAGTGCATTTTAGTAGAACGCCACCACACAAAAAAAAATACAGTTAGGTCCAGCAGGGCAATCTCAACTTCGGAAAATTTCGACTATTCTTAATAACTCTCTGTAGAAATATATGAAACAGAGCCATCTATGTAGAAATTTGTGAAAATTCTTTAGCACTATCCGGTCATAGATGGCACTTCCATACTTATAATAAAGGAAGAGAGGACAAAAACTCTGTACTTGGAAGTAATTAAAAAAAGTGGTCTAGGGGACTTAGAATAACTAGTAGAACAAAATTATATAATTTTTAAAACTCATGGCTGTCTGTCTGTTTCGTTGTCTATTCCTTATACAATTAAAAACTACTAATCCGATTGAAATCTGGTTTTCAATATTGGATAGTTCTGTTTCGAGGAAGGTCGTGGTATACTTTGCATCGAAATCCAATTAGTTGAACCCGAGTAATGAACGAAAAAGTGCTACCACTCGAAAACCGCTCGGCCGCCCGTGCCCCACAGTGTTTGATGAGACTAAAAAAAATTCCCTATGCTGTTTGTGGCATAATTCGATCAAGGAATGCATTTTAAATGCATATATAGAACACCCGCAGGTAAATTTCAAATACTTTTTTTTATAAAAAATATTGAACTTTACGTGACCTCGACCAAGAAAAAATATTAAAAAAATTCTGTAAACGTAACTGTCCAAGATATTTTTTTTTTATAAATACAGTCTGATAAAGGATCTTAAGGCGCATGTTTACCAATTTTTATTTTCGAAAAATCACCTCTGAATACCGAGAAATTATTATTTTTACAGATATTCGTTTTTATTTTTTTTCTCCCTAAAAACGCAAAAGTGGGACTTGTGACTAGCACAGAAAGAAAGCTCTTAACAAGGCCTATCAGTGATAAAAAAATCACGTTCCACTATCGCTGCGTTTGGGAGAAATATGCCATTTTGTTCTAAGGTCAAATGGGACAACATAGGGTTGTCACTAAAGGTCAAGTTTATACATAGGTATATAAATATTTTTTTTTTAATAATACACAAGTATTTTATATATCACACGCTTGATACTATAGGGTGACTGGTGATCAGCGAACACCCCGCGCGCTGGAGATCAGGTCATGACAACTTAGAATAGGTAACATGATAGGTATAGGCAAAACATTTTTGTGGACAAAATTTTATTTTAATTTTAAAATGTCATACTGATACGGAATAACTTCCTATATGAAACATAGGTAAAAAAATAATAACTGAGGGAGAAGAACCTCCTGCCATACAAATAAAAAAAACGGTTACGAAGTCGCAGGGAGACACTTTAGCTTAATCATACAAATCGCTTTCGTTGCTTAGTATTAACGTGTAGTCATCATCATTATGTGGATTTTCATCGTCCACCGCTGCCAACTGCAAATTTTCTTCGTCAATTGGTTTCAACAGTTCACGTACAGCTTCTGGCAGACAAAGCCGCTTAGATGATCTTCGACGCTGATTGTGATGTGCCATAGAAATGAATGGATCCGATTATTCTAGTGCACGGTGAAAGACGTCGATCATAGTTTGTTTCCTATTTATTTTGCGGCAGTGGTGTTCCCTATCTGAGCGCCAAAATTTGTTACGTGACTCGGCCGCTTGCTCTGAAAGCATCCCGACAGTTAGTGAACAGGATTCAATAATCTCTTCACCGTGCACTAGAATTTTGTGTAGAGTCACAGTCATCGGGTGCCAATTATATGACTGGACGTACCCTCGTTAGGCATAAGCCTAACGAGGGTGGACCTCTTCCCGCGCTACGTGTGACCTGTCATCGAAAAAATAAAAAAAAAAATAGAAAAGGCCTGCTAAATATTCTAAATAATAAAACACTTTATTTATCCGGTTTTATCGCGTTTTTATTCATTATTTAACCCGAGCTTTCCCCAACTTTACAGTTGGCTTTTACAGTTGGCAGTTGGGTTAAATAATGAATAAAAACGCGATAAAACCGGATAAATAAAGTGTTTTATTATGCAAAATCCCTAAAACCATAGAAGAAATTATATTCTAAATAAGATAAAGTTATTGTGTTTAAGAGAAATATGTATTACAATACTAAATAAAATTAAAGGTCAAGTTGAGTGATAACCCTAGCACTATGTTTTGAAATTTAATTTCTCCCAAACGCAGCGATAGTGGAACGTGATTTTTTTATCACTGATAGGCCTTGTTAAGAGCATTCTTTCTGTGCTAGTCACAAGTCCCACTTTTGCGTTTTTAGGGAGAAAAAAAATAAAAACGAATATCTGTAAAAATAATAATTTCTCGGTATCCAGAGGTGATTTTTCGAAAATAAAAATTGGTAAACATGCGCCTTAAGATCCTTTATCAGACTGTATTTATAAAAAAAAATTATCTTGAACAGTTGCGTTTACAGACTTTTTTAAATATTTTTTCTTGGTCGAGGTCACGTAAAGTTCATTATTTAATATAAAAAAAAGTATTTGAAATCAACCCGCGGGTGTTCTATTTATGCATTTAAAATGCATTCCTTGATCGAATTATGCCACAAACAGCATAGGGAAATTTTTTTAGTCTCATCAAACACTGTGTGCCCGTAATAACGAGTTTTTCACTTCCGCAGGTGAAACCGCGGGGCGCAATCTCACACGCTCTCTCATTACACGCTGGACCTTACACCGACCTAATCCACATTTTGCTTAAAAAGGGGCATTGCTCTATGGTTACATAGTTTATCCAATCTAAAAGATATGAGAGTCAAATAAATCTTATAAAAATATTAAGTTCCATAATTCAGCATAAGTTTGAGTTAAGTATCTACTTAAAAACCATATAAAAATGTTTTAGTTCACTTGATCTACAAATTCTATGAAAACAGCTTAGCAACAGCTAAACAAAGCCAGTTAGTCAGCTTCAAAAAATGCTTCTGTTCTTCACATCAAAGAAAAGCAATGAATTTAATCAATTAGGTGGAAGGTTTGTGATAGTGTATCGCTATAGTTTTGTGAAGGGCTTGGGTTAAAGTCTTACAATTTTAATTTCAAAGTAAAATTTAAAAAAAATTGAAAAGAAATATTTTACGGAAAAATTCAGCTTCAAAAAATCACTCACGACGAGACCAGAACTTGCGTCTCTGCGAACTTAACCAACTAGACCACACGAGTTCCCATCTCAAATTTTTCGACTAAGGCTCGATTGAGACGCCTTCTGCAGTATCACTTTCCAGTGTTTTACTTAACTTAATGCTTAACTTACGTTTCTGAAGATGAATTTTACATTTAAAATAAGTTGAAGATATGCCTTGAGAAATTAAAACAAATTACGAAACAATTTAAAAAAAATTGAGAGAAGCATTGCCTGCCTTTAAAAATGTGGCCTCAATACCTCCAAAATGAATAATTATTTTGAAAGCTCCTCAATAATTTTCTTTATTAGGTATTTCATTTCTCACTTAATTTTCCCCTTTGGTGGATTCACGCCTTAGAGTGTAGCTTTCATCAACTATAGTTAGTTTTTAACCCTGGATTTGATTTTTAATCCAGTCTGGCAAAATTCCCCTCAATAACAAATATCTGCGATCAATCACGACTCCTGTTTCATGTATGACATAAAATCTCACATAAGAATTTACGCTCACTTACCCTTGTTCAGTGCTTAAAACGCCATGTTCTGTAACATGTACGTAAACCCGTAATCCTAGTATCGTAATAAACTTGATTTTATTCTAAGTTACAGTTTTATCTCTATGTATAAATCTGAACGCTAGTGTAAACTCGAAATACAAGTACGTTTGGTAGTAAAGCTGAATAGGTATTCGTCAGAAACGACAGAATGGGTGTTTGTACAGCGAACATTTTGTAGCTTATCATTTTGATTTTGGTGTGCAGATTGTGAAAGACAAACTTTCATTGGTTAAGGTTAAAGAATATATCTACTATTGTGTTTCTAGAACTAGACGAACGTTTTATAAATACATGTTTAAATTAAGTTCTCATGAAAGTGACAGTAATGTCTTTTTTTGAGAATAAATGTCTTTAAACCTAAACCAAAATGTAACAAAAAACAACCTAAACTAGTGGGAGCCGCACTTGTTTAAGTTCGCGCACGAAGGGTTCTGTACTAATGTCACAATTTGGTACCGAACCCTAAAACAATCACTGGACCAAGCGAAATTCCAGAACGCAACTTACTCCAATTGATCAATAGATGGCGCCAGTGATAAAAGTACATGGCGATATTAAATAAATAAATATTGCACGACATTACACACAGCGCAATTCAGCCCTAAACTAAGCACCAAGCTTGTACTATAGTAGACAATGTATATACTACATATTATACTTTTTTTTTTGTAAATACATACATAATAATATGATAAATAACAAACACCCAGACCAGAAACAAATATTTATTTTCAAGCATAAGAGTATAAATATTTGCGGCCGGTGGGAATCGAACCTGCAACCTTCTGCATTGCAGTCGGGCCTTTGTCCGACGCGCCACATAGGCCATCAAATTTAAAGGTAAGTATCTTTTAAAAATGAAAAACTATCTATTGTCAATTTACAAATCTTCTAAATCCATAAAAACCCTAGCTGACTGATTGACGGATCAATTCACAGCCTAAACCGCTGTCGTTAGATTGATGAAGTACTTAACAAATACAAATTTTATTAATATCTTATTTAATTTTTATAATTAAAATTTGTTTTATTAGCAGGGCAATTTAGGTCCTGCAATAAGGAGACCATGGTAACCCTGAATATGTACTATTTTATCTTCCTTATATTAGTCTCAATAAAAACATTTCAATCATCATTACACAAGCACCCAATGATAATGACACAAAATGATATTTCTCAGAAAAACGTTCAATTAAGGCGTGTCTCGTCGGAGACAGTAAACTTGAACGTCTGAACATTACGTCGATTCTATCAGTGTTATAAAACACGGCATAAAATGTGCCAGAAGGATCTTTGCTTTGAAATGTGATGTTAATTTAAAAATAAATACCTAAGAATTTAGATACCTATTCGTTTTTTTTTACCTAATGACATTTACTGACTTATTTTACTAATATATCTATTTATTGCTTGCAGTTGTCGGAAGCGGTTAAGGTAGTGAATGATGTGAAATAACGGTATTAAGGTGCTCCTCACTGCGAGTATTCACTTGTAATGTAACTTTACAGATTCGAGCATTAAGTACATAATATTATGTACAGCGCACCATGTAATGATACGATGTGTAATACTTATCATGATACAACTTTTAATATCAATGCACGTCACTTGTAGTAAAATATAAGGCATGCAGATAGTCAGTAGTCAGGTAGGCCGCAATCTAGCCTAAAACTAAGCACTAGGCTCGTACTATGGGTACTAGACAACGGATATACTACATATTTATACTTTTTTTTTTGTAAATACGTATTATTTTACATAGAAATACGCCTAGAACAGATACAAATATTTATCATTAAGCTTCAATATTTGCACCCGACGGGAATCGAACCCGCAGCCTTCTGCATTGCAGTCAGGCGTTTGCCCGATGCGCCGCAACGGCCGTTTAAATATGTAAATTATATACAAATGGTCTTTCCTCTTTAAAGTATATTAGTTAGAATAAACTATCTAATACAAATAAAAACGAAATAGATTAATTTCACCAAACTACCGCAACCATAAACAAACTTTTTTCCTTTCATCTGTCATTGTTATAAATGTGCTGGCAAGTTTACCGCTCAATTTATCAAAAATGTTACCAGTTTTTATTTTTCTTGCAAGGTTACCAACCTTTGCGTGTTCGTACCTTAATTTCAAGGGAACTAAATACCATAAGTTTTATGGCGCGAGTGAATAAACTGTAATTTTTTTACGAAGAAACAATTCAATGAAAATGAAGGTTGAGTGTATTTTCGCTCAAATAAATTTTAATTTATTTTTGACTAGCTGCGCCCCGCGATTTCACCCGCGTAAGTCCCTTTGCCGCGGGAATATCGGGATAAAAAGTAGCCTATGTGTTAATCCAAGTCTCCAGCTACCTATATTCCAAGTTCCATCGCAATCGGTTCAGTAGTTTTTGCGTGAAAGAGTAACAACCTCACATACATACATACATGTAGGAATTGGCTTCAATTTAAGTAAAACTCACTGATTTTCTTCACTTGTTTCTATTTTAATCTTCAATAACACAACAACAGTACATATTCGCATTCTTTTTTTTTTTTGACAACCCTCTAACATGACAGTTCAACTTACTTTTTTAAATAGGAAACATTGCCATATCTACATACAAAAACGTTACGAAATAACTAAATAGACTAAAAAAAAATCAAATTAATCACTAATTTATTCGACATACATACATACAAACTTTCGCGTTTATAATATTAGTAAGATATGATCCTTTAATGATAGATTAATATAATTGATAGGCTAGATAGCTAATAAAGTAAGTAAGTTTTTGAAGTTGGTCTGGAAAAAAAACTTAGCCGTTTTTTTTTAATTATGGCTCTTAAAAGTCCTTATAGCATTCAGTCGACCATTACATTGAAATACTTTTTTATTTTTCGGTCAAGGTTACGTCTAATTTTTTATTACAAGTCACAATATGACCTTATTATTCAACCCCATATTAAAAAAAATGAACCAATTATCTTAGTTATGAACAGTATGAACAAATATAAATTTACTTGCTGCGCCCCGCAATTTCACCCGCATAAGTCCCGTACCCGCGGGAATATGGAGATAAAAGTAACCTATGTGCTATTCCAGGTCTCCAACTAACTAAATCCAAGTTTGATCGTTATCTGTTCAGTAGTTTTTGCGTGAAAAAGTAACAAAGTCACATACACACATACAATCTTTTGCGTTTAAAATATTAGCAAGATTTCAGTAGAAAATGAGAACTTCCCTTAAAAGGCCATAACTACTAAACTACGAAAAATGGCTGAACACAGATAGGGGTAGTTCGGGTGCCCCGTCGGGGTCACTACCTCAGCTGTGGTATCATCTAATTAGCATCCACCGCTACCAGTTGCTATTTACTGTCAAAAAACATATTTCGTAATCACCGGTAACAACCACGTTACGTCAAAGCAGCAATGTACTGCAACTTAGCAACTACTAGCGGTGGATGCTAATTAGATGATACCACAGCTGGACTTTCGCTTGACACTACTTTCTAGGACATCCTGTAAGTATATAGTACCAAATGAACAATATTGTATCTACTGTAATTTTAATAATTAAGGGGTTTCTGATAAATAGTTGTTCAGGCTCTCCATGAATCTATAGATACCTAGGTCTTTTAGGAGACGACTATAGTGGATGAAGTCAAACAATTTGTAATTTACTGCATTCTGGGATACTATTCTGATGATCATAGCGAAAGTTCTTAACAGATCTTCAACAACTTAACATGGGTGAACATTGCGATCGAAATTCCGAAAGGTAAAAGATATTCAAAGTCAAAGTCAATTTTTTTTATTTAACTGGATGTATTTGATCACTTTAAATACGTCGAGTGCTCTTACAACTATGACTCTAGTGTGGCTTCGGAACGCGCCCTCCGATGAGAAGAAGCCACAAGAAACTCATTTTTTTGTGATCATTTTTTTATTTACAATCGTCAAATACATAAATATATTGTTACATTTTTTCACAATGATCATACTAAGATTCACATTGTCGCATATTTATGGCTATAGTGGAACCGGAGCAATATTCTACTATAATATTTAATCACAAAAGGTTCCACAGTAATTCTATTACGGTAACGCACACGAAAATACATCTGAATACATAACCTTCTCCTGTTTAGAAAGTCGGGTAAAAATAGAGTGGAGATAAATATTTTCTGTCCACTCTCATATTTCCCAACCCGTTGAACGGAGTGAGTGAAAAACTTTAACAAAATAAATCTCTAAAATCGAGAAATTAGATCCTCCAAGAGCCAGTGTTAATAAGAAAGCATACAAAATTGGATTCACCAGACTGAATGCTTACTAACTCACTTCTTCTATGTAATTGTTCGTCTTATAATTCCATTTTATTTCGACATTTCGTCTCGATTCGGAATATTATTTTCGTCCGCACATAATCCTTCATAACGTAATAACTGAGTCCTTTACAGTTAGCGTATTTACTGTGAAATCATGTTCACGGTTCAAATAACATTTCGAAGCTTAGCAATTTGATAAAATGCTTCTTTTTTATTTATTTCTTTTTTTATTAAGATCGTTTTAATGCGACCAAACAGTAAACATGTATTTATTGCATTTTTGAACAATTTACTACCTGTTTTCGATAATTTTATTTTAGATAGATAGATAGATAACACTTTTATTTGATCAATCACAAAAATATTAAAAACAACACATTTAAAACTAAATAAATGTTGAACAAATAGGCGGCCTTATCGCTTAAAGCGATTTCTTCCAGGCAACCTTAAATTTTTCCTACACTTGGATGACTATAATTAAGGACATGCTTTCCAAAAATTTCCACACTCGACAGGACTTGAACCTGCATCTCCAGGGATCCGTACCGCCGCTTTTTCCAATTTGGCCAAATAATTTACTACATATTTCATTAACTTCCTTCTCTTTTAGCCGTTACGACGAAATTATTAAATTTTCAAAATGTTGATCCTAAATTTTGGATTTCCGATGTTGAATCCCAAATTGTTGAATTTTCATACTGTTTAAAGACACTGATAATACCGTTTTACAAAAACTTTGGATTATGTCCATAACACGGGATTCATAATGGGCCCTACCATGATGTTCTATAAGTCATCGCGAAACCGTCGCGTTGTCGTTCAGCTAAAAGAAAGAAAATTAAGCAAATTAAATAATTAAAAAAAAAGAAAAACAAACTCAAATAAATAAGATGTTTTAAATTGTCTGTGGTTTTTAAAAGTAGTCGAGGTATTTTCTTATTTAAAATTTACTTTATTTTTTTGAACGACAAAAGGACGACATAGCAACGACAAACGAGCACGGTAGCGCGGATTACCTATACAGAAATGAGAAACCGTAAAAACCATCCAGATTCTTTCGAAAGATCCGTCGCTTTATTTTACCTATTTCGTCATAGTCACAAAATGTAGTCTGTGAACGAAAACACGGAGATAAATTATAGTATCGAAGGAAGCCAAGGTAATTTTTTTCCAAACTACGGAATAACAAAGCAATCTGATACTTTATTTTCTTGTGATCTCATCGTGATACAGGTAGCTTTTATAGCACACATTTTTATTTAAACTCCATTTATTCTTGACGGCCCCTGTGGCGCGTCGGGCGAACGCTCGGCTGCAATACAGAAGGCTGCGGGTTCGATTCCCACCGGGAGCAAATGTTTATCTTCTTTTCTTTTAATATATAAAAATGAATCCCTTTTCCCTTGTTCACGGCATCACGCCCGAACGGCTGGACCGATTTTGCTAATTCTTTTTTTGTTGTATTTGTGTTGATCAGGAGAAGGTTCTTATGGAAGAAAAAATGCTGAACCGATTTTGATAAATCTTACGCGGGTTAAACCGCGGGGCGCAGCTAGTGCTTAATAAATATTTGTATCTGGTCTCGGTGTCTTTCTATTTATAATAAGTATGAATTTACAAAAAAAAAAGTACAATATGTAGTATATCCGTCGTCTAGGACCCATAATACAAGCCTAGTGCTTAGTTCGGGGCTAGATCGCGCTGTGTGTAATGTCGTGCAATATTTATTTCTTCTTTTCGTATGGTGTATAGTATTTACCCACGCGGAAAATTCGACTAAAAGAGCTCGTCAAAAATCATTGAGCTAAAAATAAATTTATTATTATACATTATGCGCACGCACGCACAGCTTTTTCAAACAATGCCTCATCATAAATCATTCATTATAGCCAGTGTCAAGTCAGAACATTTGTACCACAGTAGCCCTGATTGGTCTGAAAATAAATGTATTGAAATATTATGTTTAAAAGAAAGTTTTAATCTTTATCCTTTGAAATATTGTCGCATGGAGATACATTTTCTAAAAAAATCCATTGACAGAATTCGAATCTGTGTCTCTCGCTATACAGGCGAGCGTGCTAATCACTGCGCCACAAGGAATTGACGTCACATGGTGTAATTAATTCTATTTATTTTGTAGTTAATTCTTCTTCGTAATTATTTCTTATAAAACACTTTAGTTATCGGGTTGAATCGCGTTTTATTCATGGTTTTAAACGAATCGAGCTTCCGCCAACTTACAGTTGGCGTTTTCAAGGTTGACTCAGGTTGATTATTTCTAAGTTTAAATATGCCTTGAGCAATCAAAACATATAAGACATACCTCCTTACTAATCTTACTAATAAAAGTTTGTATGTATTTACGCATGTAGGTATGTATTAATGAATGTATGTGACTTTGTTACTCTTTCACGCAAAACTACTGAACCGATTGCGATGAAACTTGGAATTTAAGAACATAGGCTACTTTTTGTCCCGACATTCCGGCGGGAACGCGACTTAAGCGGGCGAAACTAATTCTATCTAAAATTACTTATTAACGGGGTGTTTACCATGTTTAATAATTTATTTCTTTCTTTTTTATGCCAGTCTCGTGAACAAGCTGGTTGAAATTGCTAGCGAAATATCCAGCTCCGCGAATAAATTATTAAACATGGTAAACACTCCGTTAAATAAGTAATTTTAGTAGTGAAAATAACCATGTTAGTTCAAAATCTAATTCTATCTGTCCATCTGTATGTCGAGCTGGACATCTTCACGTCTAAACTGCTGAATATATTTTGATGAAATTTGGCTTAAAAAAACCGATTTTTTTTTAATTTCGGTAACGCGCGGGGCGAGACTTTTGCAGGTGAATACATGAAACTGTTTTATGTATAAAAGTACCCTCAAAGATTATGAAAGATAAGAAAAAAGGTCACAACTCCATATTATTACTTGTATCTTATCGATAACCTAAAGAGTTAGGAACGGAACGCATGAAAAATGTCGGGAGGTATTTTTGGCAAAAAACAAAATCCAATATTTTTTGCTAGGTGAATAAATAGCACAGAACATTCCACTCGCTGGCGGGAGTTCCTAAAAATTCGTGATTTTTTCTGGAATATGAAAAGTTTAATTTATTGTCTTGTTAGAATGATATAAATAACTATACAATGCTTTGGCCTGACTGCCTGACTGACTGACTGACGCACAGCCTAACCCGCTGATAGTGGAGAGTTGATAATTATTTTGAAGGTGTATTACTTTACAATATAGGGATTTTGAAAAGGAATCGGTAATTACCCAGGTGACATATAAGGTACATATTAAAAGGGATCGATCAATAAAACTGTGTACAAATACAAATACAATACAAATATGTTTATTTTTTCCAAAAAATGATAAGTACATATAAAAATTAGAAATAGCAGTGGAGCTCGCACTAGGTCTACTAGCCTGTGACGCGAGTCTCCTTTTACCAGAATAACAAAAAATAGTAATTACTAGAACGAAAAGCATTATTGTGTACGAGGATAATATAGGTACATGTATGTACTCTGAGGTCTGAGGACTAAATAATAGGTTGACAATATGGACAAGATCATGTGTTAATAATTCTATGAAGTAAGGCAAATGTAAGTAAAAAGAAAAAAACCCTAGAGGATTAGAGAGCGAGACGGTGTCGGTAAGACCCATCTCGATCTCAGTAAGTGTGGAGGAGGAGGGCCGTTAGTATGGTTAGGTTAGGTTGAGGTTATGTATTGGGTGAGTTCTTAAAGAACACAAAATGCAGTGCAATAGTCGGATAGAAAGCTACATTTAAATAGGAAAAATCGTAATTTCTTCTATGGTATTTGCGATTTTTCCTAATAAAACACTTTATTTATCCGGTTGAAACGCGTTTTTATTCAATAATTATGAGGCGGTAGATTACTTGAACTTTTTAGAATGTTACAATTGTACATAGAATTATTTTTAGCAAGGAAATATATTTCCAAAAAATCCCCATGACAGGATTCGAACCTGCGTCCTTTCGCTATGTTTAAAATGCCTTGAGCAATAAAAACAAAAAGAAATATGTTACAATTAGACAAATTACATCTCAGTCAACCTTGAAAAAGTCAACTGTAAAGTTGGCGAAAGCTCGGTTCGTTTAAAACAATGAATAAAAATGCGTTTCAACCGGATAAATAAAGTGTTTTATTAGGAAAAATCGTTTTAAAAAAATGAAATGACTCGATTGCCCACAGACAAACAATCAACGTACAACTTCTAACTTTAAATGCTAAATTCCGTCGTGTCGTGGGTCAACAGCGATTAAAAGGTTTTACATTAAAAGGAGAACTTAATCGGCTTTATAACTTAGGCTAAATATTTAATTTGTATTCTTGACTCCAGTCTATTTTCAGCTCTTTAACTTACAACAAATATTTAATTTTAATGCTTGACTAAATCTATGTCTAGACAGACAAAGAGAACAATGCCTCCTGCTACAATAGGAATCTTTAGGCCTTTCCCGGTTGATTGTCCTAAATATGTGGAATGGAATATTTAACCGTATTTCACTCGTTCGTAACCTTTATTATCTACTAGCAGCGTCTCACGTTTTCACCCGCTTAAGTCCAGGAGGGTCATTACAAAACTTAACTTCCGAATGTTCGATTCCGAACGAAAACCGACCGAAGTTTTGATTATTGACTTAATACGAAACAAGTTCGGATTCGGAAAATTCATTCAGGGCCATAGACTATTTATATTGATACAACTAACGTCAAATGAAGTGCGGTCGGACCCGAACTGACCAAACGACCGATTGCAGTTCGTAGCAGAAAACGTACGATTGTTTGGCTGAAACTTCGTATTTTTTTCATTTCGTAATAGCCCTTCAGATCCCGAGAGAATATTGGACTAAAAAGTAGCTAAAATGTTAATACAGATCTTCAGATATCTGCATACTAAATCTCACAGCAATCAGTTTAGTCATTTTTACGTGAAAGAGTAACAAACATATTCTACCATCGTACCACTGCTTGTTGTTGATAATTATAAACAACATATACCACTGCTTGTTATTTATAATTAATTATAATTTAAACAACAAGCAGTAGTACGATGGTAGAAAATGTTTGTTACTCTTTCACACAACAACTACTTAACCAATTGCTATGACACTTAGTATGCAAATAGCTGAAGAAGTCACTAGTCACGCCACGCAATGTCACCCTTGTAAGTCCTGATCCTGCAGGAATATCGGGATAAAAAAAACCAAGTGTTAATACACATCTCTAGCTATCTGAATACTACTCTATATTGCAATCGGCTCAGTAGTTTTTTCGTGAAGGAGTAGCAAACAAACTCTACCACCACGCTGGTATTTTAAAAATCATGCGTTTAATGAGAACGGCTCTTTTGTTCGACTAATGGTATCAGAAATTTGATAGCTGGTTGCTTGAGAGAATATAATGACGTCATCTAAAAGGTATACATTAGGTTGATACATAATGTAATTTTTTTTTTTTTTTACAATACAAGTAATACAACTTCCTAACATGAACTTAACATTTATTTTCTAAACGATACCATGACGAAACGAAAGATACATCATCGAGGTAGAAATCAAGTTGGATGTCTATTACAAACCGTGATTACAAACGTCCTATCTGCAACCAAGTTGGCCTATAAGTAGCCAATTAACTTAATAACTACTCAACTGATTTTCATGCTGTTTTTAACAATAGATTAAGTGTTTCAAAAGAAAGGCTTAGGCGAATAATTTGTCCAGGTTTTACGCAATTCGGTTAAATTATGACGATAAATGTTACAATAGTCTGAAACAAGTTAATTCCCATACATTTTCTTACAATCGAACAGGGTTCTATTTTTAAACATTTACGATGTTTTTTTTTTCATTTCTTATCGGTTGTGAACCGATAATGGCCATTTGGAAAGTAGCCAGTGTCAAGTATAACCTATTTATTTTTGTTATTTGCAATTTGCAATAATCAGTCAAGTCGCCGTAGTTAAAGTCCAGTGAAGGAAGTCATTGTAAATGGTGGCTCTTTATAATGACGGTACACGCGAGCTTTAGAGACAACGCAAAAGTCAAATTTTGCCCCGATTTACACCTTCACGATACTAAATTGATTAATAATTATTATAATAATTATAAATATTAATATAAATTAAACAATTTACAAGCATTTAAACTAGGTTTCACAAAAATAACAATTTAGCAACACACAGCAACGCGTTCCCGGATTCGCAAAATTCCCATTCGATGACAACCGGATGGATTATGTTATTGAGAGCATTGTAGTACTGTCAGTGTCAAGTTTTTTTTTAAATTTCGTTAGAAAGTGGCGCTTCGTCCGCTAGTCATAATCTAAAGTAGATACTACCCGTTCTCTTTGATAATTACCTCAAATGCACAAGCTAAGCTGACTAATAATATTAAGCTTTATTTTCTGAGTAATACAGTTTAATTTGCTAAAACGTTGCAATTCAGATCATTAGCTTCAGACTGAAATTTAAATTTCTGCACTTGCAACTTATAATAATGAACGTTGCTGAAATAACAAAGTAAAATAGTTAGTGCTATATCTCTTTTTATGATAAACTTCCTACGTCCCGCGGTTTCACCTGCATAAGTCCTGATTCCGCGGTAATATCGGGATAAAAAGTAGCCTATGTGTTCATTCAGATCTTCAGATATCTGCATACTAAGTTTTATCGAAATCGGTTTAGGAGTATTGCGTGAAGAAGTAACAAACATAATCATTTAATTACCACTGTTCGAGCCTAAATGAAAGATGTCATTATACGTGTAAATATACTGCTGCTTTATTTTTATGTTACAAATTAGTTAGGTAAATTAATGAAAAATATATATATAAAAAAATACTTTTTCTGCCGAACGCCTTTTATCGCCGGCCGCAAATCGAATTGAATGAATGACAGATGTCAAAATTAAGTTTGCGAGGTCGCGAACTTAATTTTGACTTGTCGCTGTTGTTGTGGCACCGCCTGGTGCGCAGTAGCTGCTTCTGGCTTCTGTGGTGTGTTGCCATCTAGCATGAACAACCTTTCACACAAACTTTCACATTTATAATATTAGTGGGAATAGGATACTAGCAACACCCCCAGCCGTCAACCGCGTAAGACCCGATCCCGCAGAAATATCGGGATAAAAAGTAGCCTATGTGTTCATTCGGATCTGCAGCTATCTGCGTACCAAGTGTTAGTAATTAAAAACAAAATTAGAAGCCACCGTTTATTTCGTTGTTACAAGAAAAAGTAAAACATGGCGCAAGCGTCAGCTCGCATGGGCGCGCGCGTCTCCTTCTTTCTCCTTCCGACCACAGGTATGCAATATGTCCGTCCTTGTTTCGCGGGCGCGGCGGCATCGGTCAGTGTCGGTCGGCATCGGCTGCGCTCGATGCTCGTCGCGGTTATTTTTTTTTTTATTTCTTATCGGTTGTGAACCGATTATGGCCATTAGGAAATTAGCCAGTGTCATGTATTTTAATATATTATGCAAGTTATTTGCATCGAAACAGTCAAGTCGTCATAGTTAAAGTCAAGTCTATGGAATCAATTAAAACACAGCGGCCATTTACAAACAATCTTCACGGAGCCTTGGAGACAACACTAAGTCAATGTTTTGCACCGATTTTCACTTTCATTCCACTTGTACACCTTCACGAAACTAAATTGATTAATATGCCCCCGAAATTAAACAATTTGCACGCATATGAACTAGGTTTCACAAAAATGAAAATTTAGCACCACATCTCCTCAACGAGTTCCCGCCAAGACTCCCCCGTCGCGGTTGGTGCTGCCAGTCGTTTGACACTCGTTTACTCAATTCAGTTTAATCAATTCAGTAATTTTTACGTGAAGGAGGAACAACCATTTTCGGTTACTTACTTAATTAAATTCGCGTGTAAGTTTTACACATAAATTTTCTCATCGTACTTACATGAAACTGTGAAAGTTAGTGTGAAATTTTATGCACAAAACAAATCAATTTAAATCAAAATAGTTTTGTTCTTTTAAATACTTATATCTTTAAAAACTTTAAGTAAACTTCTGCTTGTTGCTTTTTTGTTTAATTGAAAGGTAAGCATTTGACCACTAACTCACCTGATGGAAAGCGACGATGTGGTCTAAGATGTTACACGCTTACCTAGGAGATACCTGTTCATTCGTGACTTGAAGACCCCTAAGTTGTAGACATCCGGGAAGACAAACTCAGGCAACCTACTTTGTTGAACAAATAGTGTTAATCTATCTATCAATATTTTATTCCACACAACATAATTTTATTCCAATAATCCCGCAATATCGGAACTTAATCAGGCAAAAACTTTATAAATATCAGTAGGATTCTACAAACTTTCTTTGATAAAATTATTTTAAAATGAAGCAAGTATTTTGAGCGTGAGACAACATTCTGTTTCGAATTAAGCAAGTCTTGGTCGAAGTTTTAACAATTTCACGTTTCGAAGAACTGATTGCGTTGCTGTTTGACTCTTTGGAATTACTTTTTGAGGTACAGTCAGCTTCAAAATTGTCCACCAAAAGATGCGTAATGAGCAAAAATAAAAAATAATAATTTTAGATCAGCTAATAAACATTTTAAACTCACACGATTTGAACTCATAATTATTTTCCCAGGTCTTAATAATAATACGCGAATAAGACCCGGGAAAATAATTATTAGATTTAGCTACGCTGTAAAAAATAAAAAATAGAAGTGAAAGAATTACTTCGATACGATAATTCGGTTCCGATTTTTAGAAGTAAACGTGCGATGCGGACTCGTACTCGGGTGACGTCATCTCACACTCGCCCAGTCCGCTCGCGCTCTATGTGTCGATGTCACAGTACATGTCGTCTAACGTTTTGATTAGGGTAGCGTTGTAAATGACGTCACGTGACTATTAGCGAGACTATTGAGTATCGCTAATAGTCACGTGACGTCATATACAACTTTAACATTTGAACTTACGATAAATATTAATTTATCTTAAGTTTAAGTTTAAATGCCTGTACAATCATAACTAATAGGTATTTTTTACTACAATAAAAACTAGTGTATTTGTATACATACAAGCTTTACTGTAACAAACTTTCCACCGATGGCATACCTAATAAAATTCTTTATTATTTATACTATTATTGCGACGTGTAAGTATATTTCTATGCTATTCCCCGTTCCAAATGAAGTAATGTAAAATTTTGCATTTAAAGTTGATAGAGTTTGTGGTTGTGTGGGTGTGTGGAGAAGTTCGGTTTGAAATAAATGCAAAGTGTAAATTATACTGAAGAGGCGTAGGTGGTGCCACCTCCGCCTAAAAACACGTTCATACATGAAATAAAGTAAAAATAAAATTTACAATCCCCGACTTAAAAAACTACGAAGCGAAAATAAAATGAAACATTAAAGAGGTAAAAATAATTTATTACTTACCTACTTAACAGCTGAATTTTATGTGTTTGAGTAGGTATGGGTTAGGTAACTAACGTTGTCTCTTCAGGGTACGTAGTTACGAAAGATGTTTCATTTAAGAAAATGTGGATAACAACTTTTGGCCCCAACTGTACACATTCAAGTACCTACTCTTAAGTAATACGACATAGGAATTGAAACATGTAATTAAAGCGATATTAAAGTAAAGGTTACGTTTTAAGATTTTATTAAAACTCGGTTCATCAAAGGTTACATTATTTTAACATACCGTAAATTTGGGAGAATATTATGTTGTGACAAGATATTTCGAAGTTTAAATATTTTTTATTCAAATATTTATTTCAAAACAAAACAACATGATAAATCTGTAGCTATGGTATTAACCTGAATATTGTATGTTCATCTATGCAAATTATTACCTAACTCATGTATCAAAATGTACACGATATTAAAAAAAAATTTAATCTAACCCTTTCCGCCCAACCAAAAACACCGGTCAAAATCCCTTAAACGTAAACCGTTTAATATTTGAAAGAACAAATCCTCTGTTACATAAATAATCGCTTCATCAAAGCACTAAACCGTTTACCAAACAGCTAAGTAGGAAGGATTATAAAAAAGAATTCGCTATAAAGCGATTCAGCGGCTTAAAATGAGGTCGACTGTAGGGTTAATAAAATTGCGTAGGGTACCAGATGAAAAGATAACTATTATGGAATTTGCAATTTCAAATTTAGAACTAAGACAGCGCGGAATTTGTCTTTTTCTTTCTGTCATACGACGTAAAGTGAAAAGGCATGATAGAAACGGTTTATGGTAGTGAAAGGGCTGCGTATTTCGTATTCGCATTTCAAAACGATGAAAGCGCTAGGTTATTTTGCTTTTGGCAATTTGGTAGGGTTGGCACGCAATAACTGATTCGATAGCCAGTTAACAGAACAACGTAATGGGGCATTTAGATCGATGAGTATTTCAGTACGCGGATGTATGGGCATTTTTCGTGAACATTTTTTTGACGGCACTCATTATTATGACAATGGCATGTTAACAGATGGCTTCTCAAAACAAATAAAATTTTATGAGGTTTGTTTGTAAGCACTTTACTGACTTTTAAAAATGTGTAATATTTACAATGGTTTATGATTTATTTTTTTAGTATTAGGTATCCCTTTTGCGGCACTGGTTAGTTGTTTGTATTTGGGGTTTGTTTTTTTACAAAATAATTATGTAAGAAATACATTTAAATATTTTGAATGTTTTTTGCTTAAGGTATTTTACTAGAAATACATATTACTTATAAATTTGATTTTTCGATTTAATAGCTGCACCTGATACATAAATAATTATTGATTTGCCTTTTTATAGCTTTTTTTTATATTATGAGCTACCTACTAAATATTTGTGCGCAATCTTATTGCTAGATATACATAAACTATATTTTAAAGTAAGGCTATTACGTAGGTACCTACCATATAATTTAAGCAAATAAATAATTTCATTTCATTTCATTCGACATTATGTTTGATCTATTTCGGAAAATAATTTAACAATGTCAAATAATTTACTACAGCCTAAATACATGTCTATATTAACTCAACAGTTGGCCTCAGGCAGTTTTAAATGAAAGATGTTAGGTTATTTTAGTTTGCCTTTTGGCCTTTCATCCGTCGTTTAAATATTAAAGGGACTAAAAGGGTTAATTAATTCTTTGTCAATAAACAACTTTATCAGTTTGTTAGTTTATTCTTTAAATAATAGGGGTTAAAGTATGAAATTGCCGTTTTATTGCAATAGGTTCTTTGAATTGACATAGAATCTTCATGGTTTGAGGTTTTCGAATGAAACTTTTTTCAAATGGTTTCTGTGATGTTCTTTTTTTTAAAAATGTGAAACATTTGAATATCGACTTTCAATTGTTTTTGTTATTCAATTTAGACAAGAAAGATGGATACTGCGAAAATTCGAGTGATTTTTAAATACGAGTTCCGACGCGGAATTAACGCGGCAGAAACAGCCCGCAATATCAATGCTGCGTTTGGAGAGGGGTCTACTAATGAACGCACCGTGCGATTTTGGTTTAAACGCTTTCGTGATGGAAATTTCGACTTAAAGAACGAGCCACGAGGAAGACCGCCCACACAGGTGAATAACGATGAATTAAGAGAGATAGTGGAAGCCGATCCTAGTCAAACTACCCAGGAATTAGCGGCATGGTTTAACGTTACTTTACTCACTTTATTGACTCACTTGCGTCAAATCAATAAAATAAAAAAATACGAAAAATTGGTGCCTTTCTGATTTGACTGATCTGCAGAAAGAAACGCGTGTTGAAACTTGTGTTGCCTTGTTGAACCGGTACAGAAATGAAGGAATATTGGATCGAATTGTAACATGTGATGAAAAGTGGATTCTTTATGATAACCGGAAAAGAAAAATGCAATGGCTGACCCCAGGTTAAATGCCACAACAGTGTCCTAAAGCAAAACTTACCAATAAAAAGGTAATGGTAACTGTTTGGTGGTTTCAGCATAGTGTTATTCGCTATAGTTTTCTTCGATCTGGTCAAGTAATTACGGCAGATGTCTATTGTGCCGAACTCCGAACCATGTTGACAAAACTAGCAGTAAAACAGCCCCGACTCATGAATCGATCTTCACCATTATTGCTCCACGACAACGCGAGACCTCACACAGCACGAGAAAAACCATTTTGACCCTTCAGGAACTGCACTTTGAAACCATTCGTCATCCTCCGTATTCACCAGACCTTGCTCCAACGGACTACCATTTTTTTCGTGATTTGGACAATTATCTACGTGACAAGAAGTTTTTTTCCCAGGAGGCAGTACAAAATGCTTTCACACAGTTTGTGCAGTCTAGATCGTCGGAGTTCTATCGCAAAGGCATTAATAACCTTCCCATTAGATGGCAGCAATGTATAGATAATAATGGCAACTATTTTGATTAAATAAATTTGTTAAAAATTTAAAAAATAAACAATTAAGATTTTCAGTACAAATCGGCAATTTCATACTTTAACCCCTAATAAAATATGCTTTTAACCGACTTCCCAAAAACCGAAGTAGGTTCTCAATTAATTGTTTTAGTTTTTTTTTTATGCATAATTTTGTATAAGCTACACCCCGCAGTTTTATCCGCATAAGTCCTGTTCCCGCTTGAATTTCAGGACAAAAAATAGACTATGTGTTATTCTGGGTATTATATATATCAATTTCAAGTTTCATCGCAATCGGTTTATTATCAGGCATACCACATCCATACAGGCTTACAAACTTTCAGGCTTAAATAATATTAGTAGGAAGTATGATTTAGTGTGTTTTTATAAAAATGTAAGTTTCTTACCTGCAACAAATAAAACACTTAAAAATTGAAGTAAACTAAAGATTATGAAACATATGTTCATAAAAAATAACAAATATCTAAATATTTCATGTCAGTCTATTAAAGTATCTGTCGGCCATTTTGTGACTTGTCTATGGTTAACCTAAAACTAACCGAAAATGTGTAACAAGCCTCTCAAGTAATATCATGTACACGTGTACATTTACACATGTAAATGTGTACATTATGTAATGTATTATAATACGAATACTACACTATGTGATGTATACCTACATGTAATCTATACTTATAATAAAGGAAGAGAGGACAAAATGTCTGTAGGTACTTGGAAGCAAATTAAAAAAAAGTTGTCTGGAGAGCTAAGAAAAAGTAGATCAAAATTAAATATTTTTTTAAATTCATGTCTGTCTGTCTGTTTCTCTGTTTATCTGTCGGTTCCTTATACAATTAAAAACTACTTATCCATAATTTCTTCTATGGATTTCGCGATTTTGCATAATAAAACACTTTATTTATCGGGTTAAATCGCGTTTTTATTCATGGTTTTAAACGAACCGAGCTTTCGCCAACTTTACAGTTGGCTTTTTCAAGGTTGACTGAAATGTAATTCGTCTCTTTTAACATTCTAAAAAGTTACAGTAAATATCATATGTGTCAATACCGGGTGCGATACGTGACTTCGAAAAGTGTCACCACGAATACCTACATAGTAAAGTCGCAAAACTCCTCTGCTGGTGTAATGTAGGTTATTTTAAATACATTTACGAACCATTTACCTACCGACAGAAATTCAGCCACGTATTCTCGTAATTCAATTATAGAAATTGTAATGGATTCTGGTGGAATTCGGTTTTTTACCCGTTCTGAGGTTTTTTCTTATTAATGCGAATATATTTCGATCGTTAGTATTTATATTTAATCACATATATCTACTACCTACACGAATCTACTATTTAAACGATTAACCAGTTTTTTTTTATAACTAGGTAGGTATTTTCAAAAAAAGCCGAGTCTGTATCACAAAAAAATCAAGTTTGTTCTATGGGAGCCCCGCTTAAATTTTTAGGGTTATAGCAGCAACAGAAATACATCATCTGTTAAAAAAAAACAACTGTCTAGCGACTGTCATGGTTTATTAGATACAGAGCCTGGTGACAGAGAGATATACAGACAGTTTAGAGCTTAGTAAAAGGGTCCTGTTTTTATCATGTATATACGGAACTCTTAAAATAAAAACTCTTTCTCAGTATTGATCGTAGCATCTTCATATAGTTGACCCCCCACGATTTTCTGGGTCACATTGCATTACTAAAAGAGCCCAAACAAACAGTTCTTACTAATGCGCCTACATTCGTCTCAGAGGCTATTAATGCGATGTCGCATTACTTATTTGTAGCCCTAACCCGTCGCATCTTGTACTCAAGATACTGCTTGACCCGTTTCTGGGACTGAGAGGGCATTACTTAGCGGATTTTTCTCGTTTGACAACCGTGAAAGGGGGGTTTTCTCCGCGATATTAGCGCGGTATGTTTTCGCCGACTCATGTTTGAGTGTTGGGAATCGGGTATTTTTGTTGGATGGTCATTATGGTTAGGAATAGGGATATGAATGATGATTATTTTTATGATACTTTTGAGGGAAGTGTTTCTGATCGAAACGTCGAGTTAAAGGAATTAAAAAAATAATAATACGTTAAAAAGACCCAGGAAAAATATTAATATAAGTACAAATCATGTGAGTTTAAAAAGATTATTAGGTACTAATATATTTGACAATTGGTTGTACTCACTCGTTAATCATTTCTTTTTACTCCCTGCGGCGCTCTGTACAGACCTACATTGTACATTATGTATATTGAAATGTATAAGTAATTACTTAGGTATGTATGTATAATAAAACGTTAATAGTAGATTGATGGACAAGGGCTAAAAGTCACGCATTTCACCTTAGATATTTCTGGCACTCGAACGAAGAGAGAGCGCCAAAAGTCCGAGGGTGAAATGGGTGACATTCAGCCGAGCTAAACACTCTACTTTTCATTTCAACTGTAAGGAAATTAAAATACTTACTACACGCAAACAAATTTCATAAAATTAAGATTAAATAACATTGAGAATAATTTTACTAAATTATAAAAAAGCATTAAACTCGCCTACTGCTAACATTAGAACAAAAATTGAAATACTTATCAATTGGCTACTCTGATTGGCTACAATATAATAGCGTTGGTCACGACGTGAATCTAGTCGACCACGCTGACACGTGGAAAAAGTGGCATCCAATCATGGCATTATAGTAAGTGGCAGAATAGAAAAGTAACTCAATTATCATGACAAAACGTAATTAAAAAACAACTTATCACCCTAGGGATAAAATGAGCTACTTTCCACCTGGCTACATGTACCCATGAAAAAAAATCACTTGCGGCAAGATGTCTTTTTTTCTTGATTTTTATTTCTACTAGTTTAAAGGGTTCGAACAACGTTCCGCTGTTCAGACCCCGCGTCAAATTCGAGAATTATAGATCGTTTTCGACTTGAGATCGTAGTGTGTTTGAAGACGAAAGTGAGTAGTGAAATGATATTCAACTTTTATAGAATAACACAGTAGTACTGGACCAATAATAAAAAGCGAAAGTGTCCACTCTCAAACATTATTAGGCCGCGTCACGTAAGAAAAGCCTCTCAGACTGTTATGGGAGGTCTACACTCTACAATAAAGGGGCCTCAAAGTACGGTCATAACTCAACCTTTGGGTCTAAATGGAAACGGACTATTCCGGACAAATAAAGTTTTGCATTTGATTAGGTAAGTACTTATACAGGGTGTTTCTATGTCGGCCTTTTAAGCCGAAAGGTTGAACTAGACGTTTAGGCGAACAAATTTTGTTCTACGAATTTTCAAAAATCGAACTTTTTTTTCGATAATTTTAAGTGAATGTTGCACTGACAAAACAGGTTTTTTTTAAAATAAATGCAATCAAAGTTTTGATTGTAGCAGTTAAAACTGAATAAAAAGCCAAAATAAGGTCAATGACCTTATTTTGGGTTTTTTGGCTTATTTTGGCTGATTTTCAAGTAAACTTTAAACTTAAAACTGTCGAAAACTACTTCGCCTTTACAAAAGTTGTAAAACAAAAGTTGCTTGTCTAGACGTCTAGAATAACCCCTTTTCGGCTTAAATGGTCATCGTCTGAGCACCCTGTATATTATTGTAAATAATATGTTAAAACGGCGACAGATGATAATTATCGGTCCTTGTCCGATTGCATATAAATGAGCGAGATGGAATTGCATGAAAAAATTTACAATTTCTCGTAAAATGAACCATTAACGAAGATTTAAATTATATTTTTGTAAAATGCGATGAAGAGGTTCTAGGGTATTGTATTTGCTAATATTATGATGCCTATAAGGAAATATAGCGGTTAAGGATTTAGAAGAAAAAATGATTTATTTTGTAAAACAGGGGTAACTTTGCCTGTATAATAGTGGTATTTAAAGTGATTTTTTATTGTTTTGGAAATTAAAGGGACACGTCTTGTATCATGTACAATAACATAATACATTGTTTAAAGATATATTTGATACCGGTTATGAATAAAAATATTCTATTGGAAGGGATTTCACATCAGTCGCGTCCTTAAACAAAATATATTTTCAAGGAAAAATATGTACATCTTCAAAAATCACTTGCGATGAGGCTCGTACTTAGTCGATTGAAGAGGTGCTGGATTTACATTTTATCCCGGGTCTTATTCGGATATTGTTATTTTTAAATTCTCATACTTCGACGTTTCGACTATTCGAAGTAGTTTTAGAAAACTACTTCGAATTTCCAAAAGAACAACAAAAGTTGTTCGTCTTGATGTAGAAAACTTATCCCCGTACGGTTTTGAATTAGAAATAACCCTGTATAAAAAAATGTTGTTCATACCTATTCAGTACCCTACCTGTGAGCAGAAGGTCTGTTAAGACCTTGAAAAGTCAGTCGGGCGTTGAAATATGCACACTGTAAAACGCGATTAAAACCGAAAACATTACAAATATTTTTAAGGAAAAATACGTCTTCAAAAATTCGAGCCTCGCCGTGAGTAAATTATTAGGGATGTTTTTTTTTTCTTTGAAATATTATTTTAAGTAGATGATATGCCTAAAAAATAAAATAAATAAAATTTCGAAAAACCGAAAAAAAAAAAATCACACCAACACCGCGAAAATCGAAAAAAAATTACTAATAATTCCGTTTCCAACCTTTTATTCCCGCCTTCTACGGAAATAGTTCACCAATCTCACACTGACTACTACCCTTAACTTTCCTCAATCACTCACACTTCCACATCTAACTCTTCAACACTGAATTACCCACCATCCCTAGAGCCAAAGCGTCCTGGAAATAATTTTGCGTGTACCTACGTGTAAATATTTGATGCGGGAACAACCAATGAGTGAGCGGCTTTACATGTGTGCACGCATAAAATTTTAAGGCCCAACACATTGGCTCAACATTAAAATATCACTCGGCAGAATTTGCAATTTGCACATTTTCTCTGTACGAAATTTATTAAATTTGATTAGGTACATACGACAAGAAACTTTGGTGGTATTTGTGCTATGGTTTAGTATGTTTATAGGTACCTATATATTAGCTGTGCGTTAAAATATAAATTTCAGTGAATCTGTTAGGACTTTCCATGAATATTAGTAGTAAGTATGCCAAGATTGATCTTTTAAAAGCATTTCTTCAAAAACAATAATTTTCTAAGTGTGTTAATTGTTATGTATAGCGCCACTAATAATTTTTACAAAACTTATATTTTAAATCCAAAAGATTGTATGTTTTTGTTTGTTTGTTCTCTCTTCACAGTCGAACGGGTCAACCAATTTGGATGAAAAATTTCATAGCGATAGATTAAGTGATAGAGTGTAACATACTTTTATGATACTCTAATCCCGATAGGAAATCTTATCTTCTTAATCTTATAATTATATAAAAATGAATCCCTATTTCGCATGGTCATGGCATCATGCATAAACTGCACCGATTTCAAAAAAATCTTTTTGCGTTGTGTTTGTTATGATCAGAAATAGGATCCACTCATTAGCAGATCATCTAAAACGTAAAGTGCCTTACTAGCAAAATGTATAAAAATCCAATTGGCTAGGATGCAAGACATCCAAAAAGCTATTAACCTAAATAGTCGAATACCTCTTATGCCCGAAATTTATAAATTTTGGATAAAGAATTACGCGTGAGACCGTGGGTCGTAGCTAGTTAATATTTTTTTTGTATTTTTACAAAAGTACTTTTAGTTATGTTCTCTTTGAAACAAAACCAATTAAAACAAGCAGTTAAATCTTTAAGAGTTAGTTTTTTTTTAAGTTTAAAAGCGTATTCCTAATCCTATACTTCTTTATTAAGGCTAGTGTCTCTCAAACTTTAAGTTACGACTATAAAATTCCAAAGCAGTGTACAACATCTTAGTTAATTCACTTTAGAAAACGAAGTCTATAAACTGATTCAAGGATTTGTTTGTTTGTTGTAAATTTTTCCATTAAGTACTAAACTTTTTGAATGGGAACACAATTTTATGTGAAAATCGATTTTACGTTACATTTTCTTTGGAAATTTATTGAATTTCCATTCTCATTACAGCGACACGGAATATGTAAGCGTAACGCAATTTGCTTACAATTTCGGAGTTTTTGGAACGAGTTCCTTAACACTGTTTGCGGGAGTATCTTAGGGCCATAAGTAATTTGCGGCGTCGCTATAGCGTCTTGACTTTTTTTAAGAGCCCTAAAATCCAATTTTGCTCCAATAAAATTGCGAAAAAATTCGACATTAATGGTACCTATATAGTATAAGATTGTAATACCTGAAATTTCAAATCTTATACTAATATTTATAAACTCGAAAGTCTGTATGTATAATTATATTTATAGAACTATTTTTAAAGAAAAGATATATCCACAAAAACACAGCGCACGGTCTTCGTCAGGCGGGATTCGAACCAACGCATCTCAATCCAATCCGGGGAATGCGACTTAGGCCTCTTAGTCTACCGACGCGGTGACTACGCCGAATATGTATGTATACATAATATTATGTATGTGTGTTTTTGTATTTATTTATGGCTGTACATGACTTCGTTACTCTTTCACGCAAAAACTACTGAACCGATTGCGATTAATCTTGGAATATAGGTAGCTGGATACCGGGAATAACACATTGGCTACTTTTGATCCTAATATTTCAACAGGAACGGAACTTACACGGATGAAACCTTAGGGCGCAGCTAGTTTATCTATAAAGGTTTTGTAACCTTGCCCTAAGGGGTTCAAATTACAAGTACAATGGAATCCCGACCTCGTTCAAATAGCTTTATTACCGTTAAGTTTATAAATAAAAAGCCAATGAGTAACAGCCTTATGCTAAAGAGCTTTTATTTCATTTTGATTCTTATTTAAAGCTTGTTGCACACAACGCCATTAGCCCGGCCTTAACGAGCCACTAGCCGGTTGTAATTTAAAATTTATATTTCTGTTAAGCAAATAGTCTCTCTGAAAAACGTGGACTTGTATGCTGACGTTAATTAAGGGTTTGGTTTTGTAACGTTGGAGCGGTGTTGGTCTAGTGGTAGATACCCCGACTTTCATTCCGAAGGTCATGGTTTCGAATTTGCCTGGCTTTGAATTCTAATGACTTTTTCCTTGCGAAAAATTTATGAGCGTAAATAACATCGCTCTAACGGTGAAAGAAAACATCGTGAGGAAACCTACGGCTTAGTTGGCTCCAGATTATTAATCAGTTCTTTCCTCTGAGCAAGGCTAACTAGGCTGGGGGTGGTTTTGGTTATGGGCAAGCCTACTCCACCCAACAATGTCCCGGGCATTACAGCGCCATAAATATGGCATGGATTAAAAGTTGACTGCAATTATTATTGTTGTAATGTTGTGAGGCATGTCCTGTTATGTTATTTAAAGTTATTGACGATCAATGAAAGTACAGAAAACAACATAAGTGTTACTTCCTCTACAAAAAACACCATAAATATGTTCCCAAAACAGCCGACAAAACTAAAAACAATATGTTACCTCCACGTCGTAATTAGTTAACTCCTGTTTAAAACTTAATGTGTACATAAACAACACCTTTAACATCGTATTATAATTCCGAAAGGTCCCAAAGGGTCGCGAATTACGTACCCTTATTGGTCTCCTGATTCGAACAAATCAACGGGAAGGTTTTGTGGTATTACCTTTTAGAACGGAGTTCTATAAAGCGGCTTGTAGGGGATTGTATTGGTTAGAATTGTGTAATGTAACAGTGTACTTTCGGTTATAATTGTAAAATTTTGAAACAATAGTTCTTCTTTTCGTGTAGTGGTGTGGCTCGCCTAGTGTTAGAGTTTTCAGGTCGCCCTAAGGCCTCTTACTTGACCTAACGACTGCTATCAGAGATAACAAACGAGACAAATAGTTGTATCAAACTTAATATTAATGGAATGGATCTCCATGAGTTTCTTTTGCCTTTTTACTTATATACGCAAAGCTTAACGTTTGATTTGTGCTTAATTTTAAGTCTTTACAGTCCAAAGGTTGCCTGGAAGAGATCACTTTTAAGCGAAGGCCGCCCATTGTGCCACCTAGTTTTAAGTATTTTTTGTGTTTAATTTTCTTTTTATTGTATTCTGTTTATTTTTGGTCTGTTGCAATCAAGAATTAATCAATAAATCTAAGGCCTGCGTACACAGGAACGTTTTGATACGATTAATATTAGATGAGACGGTATTATTCAATAACTTTTTAGAACAATGAAATGATAAATAACATCTCAGTCTACCCATGAGCAAAAGGGTTGATAAATCCCACTAATGCGAATGCTTCGATGTTTGTTTGTTTGAATGTTTGTGTTTTAATCACGCAAACACTACCGAATCAGTTGCGATGAAACTTGGTATGCAGATAGCAGGTCTGAATAAACACATAGGCTATTCTAATTCTGTTTTTCTAGCGGGATCTGGACTTATCCAGCTGAAAGCGCTGGGCGCAGGTAGTATATCGTACAGCCCGCAAGTTAGCCCGTAAGTTAACTTGGCACCTGCGTGCCTTCTGATTATTAGAATAAATAGGTGCCTGGTTAACTTCTGCGTGTTGTATGTATTTACAAAAAAAAACATGTAGTAATCCGTTATCTAGTACCGATAGTTCAAGTGTAGTTGGTTAATTCGGGGCTAGTATTATGATATGCGTAAAGCTGAAGAGTTGTTTCTATGACTGTTTGTTTGAAAGCGCTAATCTCAGGAACTACTGATCCAAATTGAAAAATTATTCTTAGGTTTGATAGTCCATTTATCAAGAAAGGTTACAGGCTACTTTATTATCCCGATATTCCCACGGAATCGGGACCTACGCGGTCGAAACCGCGGGCGCTGCTAGTTTATACATAAAAGTAAAATTAACTCGTATTTCTAAAAGCATGATTTATCTAACAACAGAGAGGTCTAGTTACGGCGAAACACGATACATAATTCATCCACATCTCATTTTTCATCTTTCAAAACAATGTCTTAATGTGAAATCCATAAACCATTTCGTTAAGGCATTTACGAAATTCAGGTGTACATTTTCGTCTTGCGATATGACGTTGAAATTACTTACGCTGTTTGAGGGTAAAGGTAGACCATAAACCTTGCGTAGATATCTATCGGGCGATCGAAAAAATCGGTATCCGGTAAATTGAAATACTCGTATCTTCTAGCAATGTCCAGGTTGACAGCCTTGAAAAAGCCAACTGTAAAGTTGGTGAAAGCTCGGTTCCTTTAAAACGCGATACAACCCGATAAATAAAGTGTTTTATTATGCAAAATCGCGAAATTATAGAGGAAATTAGTATTTTTTGTAATTTAAATTTGTTAATTCATGGTTTGATTTAAAACTTGTTTTAAATTTCCGAGTAAAATGAGAACCCCCATGAGTTTCATCGTGGCTTCTTCTCAGGTGGCGTTCCGAAGCCATGGTAGTTATTTGAGCTAGCTAGGGATAAATAATTATAATTTTAATCCAAAAATATTACAATAACTCTATAGTCTGCGTACACTGTAATTGTGTACAATAATTATGTTTATGTAGTTTACTGTAACTTTTTAGAATGTTAAAATAGACAAATTAAATCTCAGTCAACCTTGAAAAAGCCAACTGTAAAGTTGGCAAAAGCTCGGTTCGTTTAAAACCATGAATAAAACGCGATTAAACCCGATAAATAAGTGTTTTATTATGCAAAATCGCGAAAACCACAAAATAAATTATGTTTTATTATAATAATAATAACATTTATTTACATTGTATTTCGTCTCGTGACAAACCATTGTGAGTAGAAATCAATTTAAAAAAAAAAACTTGGTGGTCCCACCCCCGGGAAGTTTTTTTCCCAAATTAGTTCTTTTACTACAACTTATAGGTCCCATAAGTTTCGGTTAAGGCGGTTTCTGTAGCGCGGCGGCCGAATACCCGACTGCAATGCAGGAGTTTCCCGCCGGTTGCAAATATTTATGCTGTAAGTTTAAAATCGTATACTATTATTCTTTCTCTACTATACTTCAACTAACTCAAATAATATAGAAAACACCGAGACAATGGTACCTTGTCCAAGAAAATTGAATTTTAATAGAATGAAAACAAGGAAAATAAAGTAAAATTATTATTTAATAAGGAAATACTCTCAGACTTTCTCCAAGTTTCAATAATACACGGACGTGACGCTAAGTAACGTTTTGGACGGAAAAATAGAATACCCTATTCGTAATGCAAATTAGAAAATGTCTGTTTACTTTTTATTTGAATCTAATTCTCGTTTTTGTACAAACTTTGAGGTAGGTAATTTAAATTATCTTTTTCTGTATAATTTTTTTTTCTATATCTATCTTCTATCTATTCTATATCTTCTATACTTATTATAATAAAGGAAGAGATGACAAAAAGTTTGTACTAAAAAGAAAATTTAAAAAGAAGTTGTTCAGGGGACTTAGGAAAAGTAGTGGAACGAAATTTTATAATTTTTAAAATTCATGTCTGTCTGACTGTCTGTTTCTCTGTTTGTTCCTTATACAATTTAAAACTACTTATTCGATTGAAATCTGATTTAGATAGTTCTATTTTCGAGGAACCTTGTAGTAGGTATACCTACTTGACATAAAAATCCAATTAGTAGAACTCAAGTAATGAACGAAAAAGTCGGCTATGAACTATTTCTACGCAGACGAAGTCGCGGGTAACAGCTATTTATAAAACAAAGTTTTCTGCCGCGTCTCTCTGTCTACATAGAAATAAATAAAATAAAATTCATTTAATTCAGATATTAGGTATATAATCCATAGTTACACAAAATAATAATTTAAAAATCGTCAATTCATAAACTAAAAATAAAGATGTTACCTATGGGTTGGTCATAGTAATAATAATAATTCGGGATTTTTTTTAATTGAATAGAACAAACACTAAAATAAAAACGGTCTATCATTAAAAGAGTAGGTAATTAAAATAATAACTTCTCGAAACACTTAAAACAATAATAAAGTTACCTAGGAACTTAATTTGTCATTTCCTTCAACGAAACCTTTCTACCATAGAGTTCGTAGTCAGTTTTCAAGATATTAACTTTATTACAAAATTCCCCTTCAGCAACGAAATACGAATTAAATTTTACGATCCAACTCGGTTTGTACAAGAATTTGTTGAATTTAAAATTTTCTGAAGCCCCCAGTTTTATTGGTCACGCTTTTTGGTCGCATTGTTACGTGTTGGAGTTTTCGAGTGCTTTGAAATTGTGGTCGCTAATGGGTACGGGATTCTAGACCCGCGCTGGGGCTACAAAGCCCCGGCTTAGGATAGGGTTTCCCATCTCTTACTAAAGGTATCATACAACGTGTTTTATTAATAGAAAGAAAAGAATAAAAACAAACACGGCACACGTAAAAGAATACAACATTATAAAAAATTCTATAAAGGTTTTTTTGTTGACTACGAAACTCTGAAAAAAAAAAGAGATAACAACATCTAAAAGGTGGTTTACTAGCCTCCTTCCACTAAGGGTGGGTAAACTTTGAATTCTCACCGCATGTTGGCGGGTAAACTTTTTGGTGGAGAAAGTAAAACGCGATTGAAGCCGCGGTATGCAACTGCATAGTTTAAAAATAAACCTTAACTCTTAAGGGCCTATATAACCCTACCTGATAGCGTGACAGGGATAAAGCTAGCGAATTTTAAATGTGTAAGTGAAGGACGTAAGATGCGACTATGCAAAATTTTATTGCGTAAAATCAAACAATTACTAGTTTCAAGATAACTAAACGTTAATCTTGAAATTCAAAACATTCACTGCCTGTATTGAGCTAAGCTCAGTTCTTATACAAAGTTTTATTAGTTTTCGTACAATATTGACTGAGTAATATCATTTATTTGTACAATTTAGCAGGAAGTTTGGGTTTTTTTTCTATCGAGAATTTTATCAGGAATCGTGTTTTCACGACATTCACGTGTTAGTAAATATCCTCGACTTTAATAAATATGGTTTCAAAAACTTTTATTTCAAATAACTCTTGTAGTAATTCACCCTTGAAACATCAATTCTGGCCTACTACGGCCCCTTAATTATTATTGGTATTGTGACCAATTTGGCAATTAGAAACAGTTTCAACAGAGGCTGCACAGGCTTATACTTTTCAAAATAACCTAGATGTCGACTTACCCGGGTCAAACCGCGGGGCGCAGCTAGTTTATTTATTATCGCTTATATAACTCGCCTTTTACAACCAAAAGCTGTTAATAAGCAGTTATTCCGACACGTAAAATACAGTTTCCCGTTACATATACACTGTTTTACAAATATTTAGCAACCCTTCACGAAAAATGAAACTTTAAACCACCCTCAATTTACATAACAAATCATAGGGTTACTACTCTATCCAACTTACCATGCACCTGGTTTATCGACTGTTGTTTGTACCGAACTGCGAAGTTATGGCAACTCGGTTAGTCCACTATCCAACTTCCCATGCACCTGCTTTAAGGACTATTGTTTCTAGCGAAGTGCATAGTTATCGTAACTCGGATGTGGTTTTGATAGACCCATTCAATTGACCATGCACCTGCTATAAAGACTGTTGTTTCTAGCGAACTGCGAAGTTATGGCAACTAGGTTGTGTTTTTGATATTCACCTCAGATTTATTGTTCGTACGTGATTGTTTCCTTTCACAGTTTTCAATGCGACTCCAAATAAAATGAACATTTTGTCTCACAGTTTAGGTGATTTACAGAAACGCTCAAATATGAGTTTCACTTAAACAATTAAGTAGTTCTCAAACTCAAATATTACTATACTTATTTTATATTTTAAAAGCTACATAATTATTAAGTAGCCCTTAAATTTAAAGTGGCGATTCTGCATTTCGCCGTTACTCTCAATGATTATGTTCTCAATGTTGTTAATAGAGAATTAGTGGGAGCTTTTTGCTCGAGAGTTTGATAATGAAACACCACCGGACTACTGAGCCATTTTTGAATTGCGGGGATAGATAGTTGGTAAATAAAATATTTATGCTGTATGGTGGAAAACTAATACTCGTATAACCTATTATACACTCCCGATTACACTTACAGCCTTATTCACAAACGACCATATGCGTGACTTAAAGCTTTGTCTTACTCACATGAGTGATAGCTCACATCAAATCAAATCAAAATCAAATCATATATTTATTAATTAACTATGACACTTATTAGACATTTCTCAAATTACATATATGAGACATCGATTCTACACTAAGCACAAGCTTGTATTGCAGTAACCGAGCCGAGGAACCAATATAATGCAATATAGATAGACGGGTAGTAGGGTAGTAAAAAAACTCGCGGGTAGTCGCGATGTAAACATCGATTCCGCGCAACTTAATGCAAATAAATGTATATTATTTAAATTTGTATTGCTAGTTTAGTTATGTGAGTATCAAAGTGTGAATACTGAAATAAATTTAAGTGAAAAGTTTGTCACCATTTTGTTAGGACAAGTCGCTTCTACGGTTACATTTCTCTGATTAACAACCCAAAAATAACAATAACTACCTACCTAAGTATGCACGGTATAATAATAAACATCCCCAGGAAAATATCTCTTGAATTTTCATATACAGCCGGTTCTAAAACGGAACCTTTGACCCTTCGTTACTGTGCATTAATAATAAGGGTTGATTTTTTAAACCCCTTTCAGCGTATAGATATTCAATTTGTAAAATGTAAAAACAAGAGCAAAGGGTTTGTAAAGAATTATAGCAATTGTTTTTACTTTAGGACGGAGACAGATCGCAGACTAAATTATCGGCTGATAGATTAATAAATAGCCTTGTATCAATATCATAAAAGTTTCGAAAACAGAAATGAAATTACAAACCTAAGGAATGGACAACAATATTAGTTCAACACCCGTATTATCTACCCAGTGGACACGAACTTTGCAGTACATTACAGCTTTGAGGTAAGCACTGGCAATAACCACGTTACGTCAAAGCAGCAATGTACATTAACATTCTTGTTCTGTTATCTAATAATGTATAGTTCCTAAATTTCATAATTCTAATTGTTCTTAATCAGGTTTGCATATTTATTGTCTTAATTGTAACGGTATTATTAAAGTTAAATTCAATTTTGTTTACTAGAAATATTTTTAAAGGAAAAATTCATCTTCAAAAATTCACTTGCGTAGCCGAGCGGTATAGGCACTGGAATTCAGGGACGCGAGTTCAAATCTCGCCGCAAGTGAATTTTTGAAGATGAATTTTTCCTTTAAAAATATTTCTAGTAAATATGCCTTGAGCAATAAAAACAAATTTACGAAATATCAATTTTGCTTGTAACTATTGTATTTAAAGTAATCTAATAAATGACTTATACTTTTAAATAAATTGTTTGTAATGTGAGCAACTCCAGAACTGTTTTATGCACTGTTTCTATTTATTTCCTAACCAGACCATCACTTATTTATACACTTTTTAAATTCACACGATTTGTTACCATACGAGTAGTTACATAAAACCGGGATCTCTTTCTTATTTATTTTTCATTGTAACATGATCAAAACGTCAGGGTAAGTAAATAAATAATAAAACGCTATTAATAATAATGGCATTTTCTTCTAATTTTAGATGATTTAAACAGCGCAAGCAACTTTTAATCCATTCTGTTTTAAGGCGTTGAAGTGTCTGGGACGTTGTCAGGTGGAGTAGGCACCTATCCACCCTCTCAGCCTAGTCAGCCATGTCCAGAGGAAAGAACTGGTCAATACGTCTGGAGTTAACTAAGCCGTGGGTTTCCTCAGGATGTTTTCCTTTACTGTATGAGCGATGTTATTAACGCACATACAAAAAAAGGTGATTAAGACCTGGTAAAATTTAACTAAGTATGCAGACCATCATTTGTTTTGTAACTAGGTTTTCAGCTGTCTGCCGATAAAAAGTTCCAAGTCTGGTATCAGCCTAAATTGTGTTTGGCATTCTTTTTGTGTTGTTTAATCTGCCGGAAAACAAAACACGAATCTGGCATTTTTTTGCAACTCAACTGTTTTATTTGTGGTTATGAGTACAGAGTTCGTGGATTGTGTGTCTGTTTGTGTTATGGTAAACCGAATTCGAAAAATTGAGGAGGTTATCAATTGGGCTGTTTATTTTAAGTATGTTATCGACTCATCTGTATGAATTCCGATTGAGGTAGTTCTCTTTTTTTATTAGAAAGGTATTAGGTATAATATTTTAAACATTTTAAATTTTGTGCTGGTAGGATATTCATCTTAAGGGAGGTTAATTATTTATGTTAAAAAACATGTTTTACAAAATTCTGTACCCAACTGGATTCGAATCTGTGACCCATGCCCTTTGAAATGCATCAATAGGGTCCCGTTTTTACCGTTTGAGTACGGAACCTTAAATTTACATAATAATCATTATAAAATGCAATGAAAATCGGGGTATTTAATTTATCTTTATATCTAATACACACACGTATCCAACTCGATAACGACATAACGAAATGTTGTGCTCCCTCGAGACCAAGATCATTATAACTTGATTAAAACGTCGAGGTAAGAAAATAAAAAATTGTACACGATTAAGACCCGGTAGAATGTAAATATGATAACGAAATGTTATTACTTATCATTATTATTTATTTTCTTTATCGACATAGAATAAACAGCTCTTACAAAACATTAGAAGCAACAAATAAGTATAACTTATAGCCCATAACAGTTTCCTAATTTTAATTTAAGACAGTTGATATGGTTAAGCAAATTGCTATTCTTAACCACTTTCTATTTTTCTTTAAAATTTCGACCGAACCCTCACAAATTTTAAGCTAGGTTTAAAACAACATGCTCTTTCCATGTCGTTGGTTAAAAAATCAACCTTTGGGATAGGGATACATTACATCTTCACATCTTCAACGTCCCATCACTTCATTATTCATCTTCGTGTAATATGAAACATTATTGATTTATTACAAGCGTCCCTTCGGAATATCGAATAAGCTATTTGTCATCATTTTTAAAGGAGCCTGCCGAACTTTGACCCGGTTTGGGACTACGGATTAAGTATTTTGCAAATCTGTTTTTTTTTATTAACTTAGAATCGTTGCTGTAACATAATGACGGTTTTGACTTTTTAATCTTCTTACATCTTTGAATCCGCAGCGATGTTATTTCATGTTTAAGATAGACGTAATTAAATTGTCAGCGTTTTAGTGGTTTTTTTACTATTTGTCTTGAACTCCCTTACTTATAAAATATTTTTTACACATGACTAAGTTATGTGACGTTTGTCTCTGTCTGTCAACTTTGAAACTTCATGTGACAGTAAAAGATAAACGATGCATAGTTATGCAGCGCATTGATTAGCGTTTATAAGGGGGGAAATGTTTGCAAAATCACCTCTACTAGTTATTATTAGTATGATATCACAATGGTTAGAAGACGGACTCATAAATTTCCAAGTAAGACATAATTCCTATTAAAAAAACGGGTCTTATTCACGTACAAGTATATCCCCTCGCGACCAATTATTGCAATATAGTTGATACGTCGAGGTAAAATAATTTAAAAATAACAATACGCGAATAAGAAGAGAGGGAAAAAACAAAATATGAGTACCAATCGTGTAAATTTAAAAAATGTATAAGACACAATTATTTTCAGGGTACCGCGATCATTCACTCTATGGATTCGACTCACAAGGTTCGCGCTGTATGTAATGCTCTATCTGTAACTTTACATTACACGCGAATGGTCGCTTTACAGGATCACTTTAACAGTATCAAAAATGTACCCAATCAATGCTCACCTTGTTAGCTTATTAAATGTGTAGCAATAATTGATTATTCCTTGTTCCAGGTACAAAAAGGACCAGCTATAAAAAAAATGTGCCAAACAAAACAACCAATCAAAACGCCCTAACATCTAAAACAAAGACCGTAACGCGATGGGTCTGCAAAGGTGATACAAATACAATGGCCCCTGACAGATTGCCACTACACCTCTGCAATTCAATAAAACAGTACTACAAAGCCTTTAAACAGCTAAAACGAAAGCTAACCTTCAAAGAAAACTATAGATTCGTAATTCTCCTAGTACTTTTGTTCAGTCAGAACAGTTTAGGGTTTAGTAATAGGAATTCTATGTTAAGGACTAGGGTGATCGGCACTAGATACGGGAAGCTGCAAGGTGTTATACTGCCGATGGATCAGCATAAGTATTTGAAGCCGGTGGAGGCGTATTTGGGGGTCCCGTATGCGACGCCGCCGACTGGATCTAATAGGTAAGTTCCTGTGGGACATTAGAGTATAGTAATATATACTATAAGTATGGGACCGTCTCCATAAACGTTACAATCGCGGTGATATTACTTAATTTCTATACCGCTTTAACATCGCCGTGTGGAGGCACGTTCATAGAGATTGTATAGAAATAAGTGGCTCGACGATAATATCGTCGCGATTCTAAGGCTCGTGGATCGCTATATGTGTTTTTAATTGTAATTTAATATCGCTCCTGCTTTAAGCACTTTAAAATTATAGTCACAATTTACTATTGAGATATTATGCTCCTTATGAAGCTCGATAGTATTGATAGGACATCGTTAGGTTCATCTAAACATGTCCTGGGTAATATTCAAGCCTATTCCAGTAGGTTTTCCCAGCATACTATACAGATCCTAGCCTAGTCAGCCATTCCTAGGGAAAAAGGTGTTTGTCTAGTGGTAGATACCTCGCCTATCATTCCGAAGGTCATGTGTTTGAATCCTGAGCGACCACGTACCAATGTATTTTCCCTAGGAAAAAGTTATGACGTGCACTATATTAATCCAGATACAACGGGGGGTTCTGCCTAAATTTATCCAGATATGTGGGAGACATGCTATGAAGAGTGTCAGTGTCCTTATCAGAAACAGTAGTTGTTTCTGGGCTATTAAACATCGCTTTTACGGCGAAGGAAAGCATTGTAAGGAAACCCACGTATTTTTTAGTTCTAGTTCTAGACGAAAGAATAATATGGCATAGAAATAAAAACAATTTCAAATCACATCACAAAAAGCTATTTCAAAATATGTTCGAATAAGAAAATATCTAAATTAAAGTCAATTCCCATTTGTCAGGACATTTTGCTAAAATTGTACGTCAATCAATTTTAATTTGCGTTGTGTTCCCACAGTTTCGACATAACAGCGTAATTTTACTAATAAGTATTTTCATTCAGGAATTTCTGAAGAGGTCAAAGAGATGTAAACAGTCGTATCGATAGAGTGACCGTCACTTTATAACTATGAATTTCTGTCTTCTCATATATAAAATTCTCAGTGCTAGTTCTCATACTCCTCCGAAACGCCTTGACCGATTTTGATAAAATTTTATATGCAAAATGAGTTACTTACAGAATTATTTACAAAAGAAAAATAAATATGAGTAGTATAATCCGTTATCTAGTCGCCGTAACACAAGCTTAGCAGCTTACCGAGATTGCGCTGTGTGTTGGTCAGAAATTATTTATAAATTAAGACAACGCGACGCAATAAAAAATGCGCCATTTTTTACTTTAAATCATGGAATATTTTATTAATGGTCAAATGTTTTCTCTATTTGTATAAATTTTAAATATCAGAATAAGTACCTACAGCTGTCGTTTGAATGGATTTTTTGATAAATAATTCATTGCCTATTGGACATTTATTTTATACAATAGAAAAGAGAAGTTGAAAATTGTTTTTGTTTGAAAATAAACCGGTCAATTAGGTTGGTTGAAAATCAAAGTGGTTTTTCTTGTTACCGTTTCCTTTTGAAATAATCGATTTGTTTTTATAGGGTACCGTACTCCAAGGGTAAAAACGGTAAATCCCTTTTATTAAGACTTCAGTGTTAGTATATCAGTCACCCTACTTTATCTTCCTGATATTATCATAAAAAAATCTGTAAGACACTACGTAAACCGCACAATTTCCGAGTGCAAATATATTTTGTATATATATTTTTTAATTTCACTGACTTTAAAGTCATATTTATTAAAAGACAATTTACCAGGTTTTGCTTGCGTTATCTATCTTCTATACTTATAATAAAGAAAGAGAGAACAAAAAGTCTGCACTTGAAAGTAAATTAAAGTTGTAAAACAAAATTATATAATTTAAAAAATTCAAGCCTGTCTGTCTGTTCCTTATACAATTAAAAACTACTAATCCGATTGAAATATGGTTTTCAATATTGCATAGTTCTATTTTCGCGGAACGTCGTGGCATACTTTGCATCCAATTAGTAAAACCCGAGAAATGAACGAAAAAGCACAACCTAAACTGCGGGGCACAACTAGTTATGAATAAACTAGAAATAATAAAAGGTAATAATTTAAATTCAAATTACAATAACTCTAAAGTCTGCGTACACTAGAACGTCTGCTACAAATAAGTATGAGGCGGTAGTTTACAGTAACTTTTTAGCATAATAGGAACAAACATTAAAAAAATACAGCGTGAATTGAGAACATCCTCCTTTTTTTTTAAATAGATGAATTACATCTCTGTCAACCTTGAAAAACTGTAAAGTTAGCGAAAGCTCGGTACTTTGAAATAATGCAGTTACAAAATATACGCGAATAAAGCCCGGTAAAATTTGTGTTTTGCAAAATCACAAAAACCTAAGACAAAATAATGTCCTTTTTATTAATAAAATTCTCGCTTAAACTAGATTAGAAACAGTGCCCTCTATAGGTCCTCTCTCGTTAAAATACAGCTGAATACTTTAAAATAAAATCCCCAAATTGTATTTTCTCCCCTAGATTCGCCCCAACTCGAGCACCAGCCCCTTGGGACGACGTGAAGACGGTCGACCAAATGGGCCCAGTCTGTCCACAGAAGCTACCAGACATCTCCAACGAAACCCTGGCCTTGGAGCGGATGCCCAAAGGAAGGTTGGAGTACTTGAGGCGGTTGCTGCCACGGTTGAAGAATCAGAGCGAAGACTGCCTTTATATGAACATTTACACGCCTGTTCAGGGTAAGTCGATATTTAATTTGTAAATTTGAAGAAAAAGTGTCTAATAAACGTTAGAATTCCACCTCCACATACTCAGTGGACCGACAGCATTGTAGCGGTCGCAGGGAGTCTTCAGATGAAGGTAGCTCGTGATCGCTATTTGTACATCGTATAGGGGAGGCCTATGTTCAGCAGTCAACGGATAAAGAGATGATGATGATGATGAGACATTAGAATTGTTTTTAGCGCAGTCGCCCGTCAAGACACCATATCACATGCTCATATTTGACATATAACTTATTTATCGCTATCAATTTTGGATTGTATTAAGGGGGGGGTTTATACTCTGTTGAATCAAAATCTAATATTTATTTATTACTACTATGAAACTTATAAGACATTTCTCAAATAACATATAATATCTGACATCGATTCTACACTAAGCACAAGGTTATTTTATCGCAGTAACCCAATAATATTCAATATAGATAGATAGACGCCTAATAAATCCATAAAATATAATTATACTTTATAAACTGACAAACATAATACATTTTTAAAACTAAACACGAACTACACAACGTGTAACGTGTTACGAGGGTGCAAGATTGGCGGCTGCAACAAGTGGTGGTCTGCAGCTTCCACGGAACTTGCGGAATACAACTCCTTTGGGCCACAGCTCCTCCTTCAGGAAGATCGATGGCTCCTCTGTACGGCACCCGTATAGCAAACGAAACGACTACAATTGCTCGACGCACAGGCGATTCCCGTACACTACTTCGAAGATCCTCACCAGTACCTCATCAAATTTCTATGGGACCATCTCGGAGCTTCCACCTTTCAATTAAAAAACCATCTCAATCGGTCGAGTAATCGGTAAACAAATAAAAAAATATACGCGACGAATTCAGAACCTCCTCCTTTTTTGAAGTGGGTTAGAAAGGTACCTAATACGTTTCCAGATAAAAAAGTCGTTAATGAAAATGAAAAATAGTTTAATTATAAATGAAACCATTTAATAAAAACATTTTTAATTAACTTTTAATAATAGTTATTTATTGCAATTAAAAAAACAATAGAATATTTATTTCGAATGAATTCCAGATGAATCAATTACAAGTACTATTGAAGCTTGTTTCCCAGAATTAAAAGTTGAAAGCGCTCAAGTTGTACTGTAAAAGGCTTTATTACAAACCATTCACGATAAATATTTCGATTGAACTACTATATATTTTAATTTCACTTGTTTGTCAGCTCAGAGAAGTTTCTTTGATATGTGAACATTCTGGAGAAACAAACACTTAATCTAATTACAGACCACTACCATCCAATAAAAGAGTTTTTTCTTGCTTATTAACAAGGTCCCGCGGTTTCACCCGCGTAAGTCCCGATCCCGTGGAAATTTCAAAAAAAACCTGCGTGGATCATACACATCACAAAGAACACAGTCTCCAAATTTTAATTTCATGTGCTATGAGCAGCAGCGGTTGGAACTCTGCGTTGATATAATGCTATAGTTCAGTCATTCGATCAGTCAAAACTTTCAATTTTATAAGTCGGTATCTTACTTCTTACTAATAATAGGGGTTGAAGTATGAAATTGCCGTTTTATTGCAATAGGTTCTTTGAATTGACATAGAATCTTCATGGTTTGAGGTTTTCGAATGAAACTTTTTTCAAATGGTTTCTGTGATGTTCTTTTTTTAAAAAATGTGAAACATTTGAATATCGACTTTCAATTGTTTTTGTTATTCAATTTAGACAAGAAAGATGGATACTGCGAAAATTCGAGTGATTTTTGAATACGAGTTCCGACGCGGAACTAACGCGGCAGAAACAGCCCGCAATATCAATGCTGCGTTTGGAGAGGGGTCTACTAATGAACGCACCGTGCGATTTTGGTTTAAACGCTTTCGTGATGGAAATTTCGACTTAAAGAACGAGCCACGAGGAAGACCGCCCACACAGGTGAATAACGATGAATTAAGAGAGATAGTGGAAGCCGATCCTAGTCAAACTACCCAGGAATTAGCGGCATGGTTTAACGTTACCTTACCCACTTTATTGACTCACTTGCGTCAAATCAATAATATAAAAAAATACGAAAAATGGGTGCCTCATGATTTGACTGATCTGCAGAAAGAAACGCGTGTTGAAACTTGTGTTGCCTTGTTGAACCGGTACAGAAATGAAGGAATATTGGATCGAATTGTAACATGTGATGAAAAGTGGATTCTTTATGATAACCGGAAAAGAAAAATGCAATGGCTGACCCCAGGTCAAATGCCACAACAGTGTCCTAAAGCAAAACTTACCAATAAAAAGGTAATGGTAACTGTTTGGTGGTCTCAGCATGGTGTTATTCACTATAGTTTTCTTCGATCTGGTCAAGCAATTACGGCAGATGTCTATTGTGCCGAACTCCGAACCATGTTGACAAAACTAGCAGTAAAACAGCCCCGACTCATGAATCGATCTTCACCATTATTGCTCCACGACAACGCGAGACCTCACACAGCACGAGAAACCATTTTGACCCTTCAGGAACTGCACTTAGAAACCATTCGTCATCCTCCGTATTCACCAGACCTTGCTCCAACGGACTACCATTTTTTTCGTGATTTGGACAATTATCTACGTGACAAGAAGTTTTCTTCCCAGGAGGCAGTACAAAATGCTTTCACACAGTTTGTGCAGTCTAGATCGTCGGAGTTCTATCGCAAAGGCATTAATAACCTTCCCATTAGATGGCAGCAATGTATAGATAATAATGGCAACTATTTTGATTAAATAAATTTGTTAAAAATTTAAAAAATAAACAATTAAGATTTTCAGTACAAATCGGCAATTTCATACTTTAACCCCTAATATTATAAACGCGAAAGTTTGTATGTATGTATGTGAGGTTGTTACTCTTTTACGCAAAAACTACTTAACCGATTGCGATGAAACTTGGAATATAGGTAGTTGGGGACCTGGATTAACACATAGGCTACTATTTATCCCGTTATTCCCGCGGAAACGGGACTTACGCGGGTGAAACCGCGGGGCGCAGCTAGTATATAATATGTATATAACGGGACTTACGCGGGTGATACCGCAGGTAGCATCTAGTAATATTTTAAAGAGGATAAGAAGGTGTATTGTATGTAAATATGTATGTATTTGTTTGTTTGTATGAATGTATAGGCTCCTAAACTACTAGACCGATTTCAAAAATTCTTTCATCAATTAAAAGTGATATTACTGAGGAATTATTGGACACATGATCTGGACTGGGATGATTTACATTAGACCGTTACGGTCCTAGCTTCGTTGTCCATTGCTCGGCGAGCAGTCGATCGGTCTGTTACAACCGAGTGGCGGCCGAGCAATGTACAAAGAATCTCGGACCCGGCCGGCGCTCGTGACGGTCTATTGACTTACGCGGGTAAAATTTCTTGTATATGAAACCTGTCTAAACTCTTTGATTAGAGTAATAATTATTCGTTGGCTTATTAGACGTATTTCTCCGTATTAGGTATATAAACAGGTAATATTGTAACCATAATGCCCGGTCGCAATTTCCCCCCGTTTGCGGCGTCACGCCCCGTAACAAGCAAGGAGCGTGACGAACGTTATAAATCATTGAATACGAGATAGGTATGTTTGTCTACTTGTATGGGTTTCGTAACAATATATTTATTAGACTGTGAGAGGGTTATTCTTTTATTGTTTACGTATGGAGGCTTTGTTTATATAATCCTTTTCACTAAGCGTATATGCGAACTGCGATAGGTTGTAACGGAAACGAGTTGTCGTAGCGTTGCAAATCATCGCAAAAAAAAAAACTATGTTCAAAATTTTTGACGCTTTCTTATTATTGTAAAATAATATATACAATATGTAAAGAAATGGGTGTCCGACCAGTCGTGGGCGTATTGCTACCTCATTATAGATACGGGGAAAAATAAAATAAAAAAATTATATCGAGAAAAACGAAAGTTATGAATTTTTTAGTTTTAAATAAAAAAATAAATTTACCCTAAAGTTCGGGAAATTTTACCATTCTTGCAACATTTCACCTGTTGGGCGGTGTCTTTGATAAATGATTTATTGTTATTTTCAGCATTTATCAAAGGACTCGCGCGGCGGTATCCTTTGATTTAAAAACGGCACGTGTAGCGCGCGCGCCGCGCGGGGCGAACGGGTACGTTGCGATTTAGTTCCGCGTAGAAACTGATTTCGATCGGACGTCCGGTTGTATCGATGCGAAATGTCTTACACTAATCAGGAGTACTTTAATATGTTGATGTGTTTGGGTAGGAGTGAGTGTAATTACGCAGTTGCGCGCAGAGACTATGAAGCAAGGTTTGGTGGTTCTCCAGTGCCGTCGGAACGTGCGTTTCAACGCCTTCATAACAGAGTTTTCACTACGGGTAGTGTTCACGCATCGCAAAGTGATACGGGAAGGCCACGATTGCGCGATACTATCGAAGAGCAAGTGCTGGACATGTTTGACGCAAACCCCACGGAAAGTACGCGTTCCGTAGCCCGGGCTTTGGACACGAACCATATGAGAATTTGGAAGGTACTGAAAGAAGACGGTCAACACCCATTTCACTATCGCCGCGTTCAAAGTCTTTTACCGGCTGATTACGACTTAAGGACAGAATACTGCACGTGGATTCTAAACAAAGTCGAAGAGAATGAGAATTTTTTAAAGTTTGTCCTTTTTTCCGATGAGTGTTCATTTGGAAGGACAGGTGTTTTTAACTGCCATAATGAACATATCTGGTCAACTCAAAACCCACTTGCTATGAAACCAAGCAATTTCCAGCATCGCTGGCGGATCAACGTGTGGGCAGGTATCTTAGGAGACCGAATTATTGGGCCTTATTTTTTAGATCAAAGCATGAACGGGGTGAATTACCTATCATTTTTAAGAGAAGTACTCAGCGAGGAACTGGACGCATTAACCCTTGACTTTCATCGATCAATGTGGTTCCAGCATGACGGGGCACCACCACATTTTTCACGCGCAGTGCGCGACTACTTAAACGAACAGTTTCCAGGACAGTGGATTGGCCGAGGCGGACCGGTTTCATGGCCACCAAGATCGCCAGATCTCACACCTCTGGATTTTTTTTTATGGGGTCATGTAAAACAATTAGCCTACAAAGAAGTGTGTGAGACAGAACTAGAAATGCGAGCCAGGATCGTCGCAGCGTTCGATAAAATTAGATCGGACTCAAGTGCAGTGTTACAGAAAGTGCGCGCAAACTTGGTGAAGAGATCGTACTTGTGTATCCGTGTTGGTGGCAGACACGTGGAACATGACCATAGAAGTCTTCGACAAATTGACGTGCTTATTTCTTAAGTAAGTGCCTACCTACCTATCTAAAAAGTCTTTGTTGATTAGAAGTATTTCATAAAAAAATGTTTTTTGTTTTATTTGTAGGTGACAGACACTACATTTTGGTGTACTTTGAAGACAAAAACAGCTCTTTTCAGAGCTACATACAATTATGTTTCTTAACGACAAAACATGAGAAGTTTATTTCGTAGTAGAAATATCAGCTGATACCTACTTCGCGTAGGTATCGCGGGCGGGCGGCTTGTACAAAGTAATGTAAAGGCGACCGCGCCGCGCGCCGCCCTTGGTCGGCATCCTTTGTTAATGCTATACCTAGTTTGCCGTTCGTATAGCTAGTGTAACCATAGGTCAGGTTTTAATTTTTCCTTAATATTGATTAAAATAATTGGGAAAAAAACATAGTTTCCAAATTAAAAAAAAAACACGTGAATATGTTCGTAATACGGTACCAAATAGCACCGTTTACGGCCGGACACCAGTTACTTTACATATTGTATAATTAATGTAATCTTTTTGGTAATAAATAACTTTTTTTTCTAAACGATAGACTATCGGGCATTTTTCGTAGCAGCACCTCGTAGAAATCCGTAGAGCTTTAGCTCGTGGTTTAATTCGATGTGGCATAATACACTCGTTTATAAGCCAACTCGGTAACGCCATCTAGTGATGTCGAGACGGAACTAAACATTCATTTTGACAATTTGACGGCGTCTGTGGCGCGTCGGGTGAATTCCTGGTTGTAACGTTGAAGGTTGCAGGTTCAATTTTGGTGTGTTTGTTTCTGCTTCCGTGAGTTTCTATGTTCATTAAAAAATTGGGTTAAAAAAAAAACGTTTATCCGTTGTCATGTACATATTAAATACATAAGAATTAAAAAATAGGCTTTTTAACCGATGTTTCATTTCTTTGTTCTATTTTCTTTCTTTTTAATATAAAAGTAAATTTAATGTTTTCAATCAGGTCAACATAACCTCAGCCCCTATAAAACAAAAGGATCCAAGCAACATTTTCAGCGTTTTTCGACATAAAACCGTATAATCCAAATATAAATAGAAAATAACGAAAACAATATCCATTTTTCTTGATAGAAAACGATAAATTTTGGTTTGCTTAAAGATATTTGTGTGACAGAGTCAAAGAGAAAACATCTAGTCCGACTAAGAGATTTGTGGATTTTATACTGACTACCCGCGGCTAATAAATAAAATTAAAAACTTTAATGGGTGGGCGAATCAAAGCATACATCTCCATACAAGGAGGTTAAAAAAATACATTTCTGTAAATTAATCTGGTAAAGTTCTTTTTAAAATGAATTAATAAAGAGAACTTTACAATAATGCCACTTAAATTTCGAGTAGCATTTCTGTATATTTGGCCGTCAATTTATCATGTCGGCTTCATTTCGAGTTGCTTCGCTAATGTCGCGTTCCGTCGTTCACCTAAGGCTTAACGCACATAATGCGTGGGGCGGCTAAGATTAGTATCTAAAATATAACAATTAAAATTAAACCTTAAAGTCTATAACATTGGGTTGAAAATTGCGTGCTTAGGTGAGGATCGCGCCGCGTCTGCGTCGACAAGCTGTCATTAGCGAGCAAGAGAGCGAGCAACAGTGCGATTAGCACTATTTTCAACCGAATGTTATAGATCTTATTCGCGTACTGTTATTTTTAAATTCTCTTACCTCGACGCAATCCCTCGACGCTGCGTCCCTTGGCAACCAAAATCATTGTCGCATAATCGAAACATGGTAAGCGAATTAGACCCGGGAAAATATTGATATGAGTTCAAATCGTCTGAGTTATAAAACTAATGTCATAGGGCTTAAGGTTCAGTTTTAGTTGTCTTATATTCAGTATCTTCGCAGCGCCGTGCTTTATGTCACCCTAAGACAACGGGGATTGAGTTAAAAGGATCAGTTAAGTTAAGGAAAAGTTCCAAAGGTTAATTTACCTCCTGTCCAAAGTTACCTTGTTACGCGGTAAGTAATTAGAATCACAGCGTAGCCACGATCGAAACGCAACTTGTTAAGTGACTGTAGTACCTACTCATTTGTTAGGTCTCATTTAAAATTTACATTGATTTTAATATAACATCGTGAGATAAAGGCAAATGCTTAATGTAGCTATTTTATGTTTTACTGTGTTTTGTTTACATAAAATTATAGTTGTAAACACATATGTTTATTATTTTTATAAAAACTCGGGTCTCGATCGCGTTTATGCACTTTTGAAAATTTCACTTTTTTTGTAATGAGTAGAAATCGTGTGAGTGTAAAAAGTGTGTTACATTTGTTTATTATTGTTATTGTTCACAGTGTAACAATAAGAAAGCATTCAATTTTCAAGAATTCGTTATTTCGTAGAACAACTAAAAATTCGAACACTAGAATATAAGTAAGAAATTAAAACCAATTTGATTTTAGATTAGTGATTTCTTTTGTCTTCACTTTAAATAACATAACTTTGAATTCATTCGATTGCTGTAAACATGATGTTTTTTTTGTTTGGTAGAAAAGCGATTGGTTCTTACATTAGCTAGGTATGTAAGTACCTAATACTTAGCATAGGTAAGCGTTTCACCACTTTCTTATCACATGTTAAGTGACGATTTTCTCTCAATTCCGATGATGTTTTTAAACATCTTTGGGTTTGATCGGATTCAGTTTTAAAGAGCAATGACCCATGAGCTTGCATGTGGAATAACCGTGCCGTGTAACTTCAGCCTGTCAATCAGTCACTGTAGACACAAAACATATTTATGTTACGGTTTAAACTAGACGTTCACAGTTATCTGAAATGTCCGGAATTCTCTCTTAAATTCAACCAATTCAGTTTTCAAGTTTAGAATAAATACTCATTCTAAACTTGAAAACTGAATAACTCGAAGAAAAAGAATCTTTTTCTTTGAGTTATGGTGCTGAATGCCGACTTTCGTCACTATTCTTTCCAAATCACCAAACAATAATGCCGACTTTTAAAATTTTCATACCATCTCTTCCTAAGATGCCGGTGACGATGGGGTCAAGAAGGATCCCATCGTCACCGGCAACGTCGCTAGTAGTTGCTAAGTTGCAGTACATTGCTGCTTTGACGTAACATGGTTGTTACCGGTGATTACTTAAAAGCAGCAATGTAGGATACGAAATCTTAATCATCATAATCATTTATTCAGGAATCTAAGTTGTTAACAAATTTACATTAGGTGTAAAATATATATGAAATATGTTTTTTGACAGTAAATAGCAACTAGTAGCGGTGGATGCTAACTAGATGATACCACAGCTGATAACTTTAACACTAAGTGAGTCGCACCACTACACGAAAAGAAGAAGAAGAAGAAAAATTGAAAATAAACAATCTCAAGGGTATTCAACAACATTAAACACCCTTATAATCTTCAATGCGTATCCATTCCATTGTAAACAAAATCGAGTCCTATTTGTATTAGTTTGACTCATTGAATAGAATCACGATCATTGTACCCTGTAACTATCTCTATTAGCTCAAACAACTTCATTTGGGAGATCTCTCCTCTCTCCCAAACTACGACAATGGCACTTGTAGTTTCGCTTCGTCATCTCCAGTTATGGTACATTAATAATGACTAGCTATCACTCGTGACTCGTTTCTGTTTTGGCCTACTAATGTTGTAAATGCGTTTAGATGTTTGATCGTTTTCTTGCATGTTTGTGTTTTAGACACGCAAAGTTTTGAATAGTACAGATACCTGGAAATCAGAGGTAACACATTGGCTTTTTTTACTTACAAATGCGCTACCTAATTAAATCCTATCCTAACCTACTAATATTCTAAAGTTGAAAGTTTGTGAGTATATGTGTTTGTAACTCAATCACGCAAAAACAACTGAACCGATTGTGATGAAACTTTGAATATAGGTAGCTGGATACCGAGAAAAACACATAGGCTACTTTTTTCCAGATATTCCCGCGGGAACGGGACTTACGAGGGCGAAACCGCGGGGCGCAGCTAATGCTCTTGTTATAAAAAAAACGGTGAACGGAATAATAGGTGAATGAAAATTATCGCATGAAAACACGCGTCCTAACTTATAAGGGCTATAAGCGAACCTTTATACCTTCTCAGTTTTCTATTGAAATTTCCATACACTATATAAGCATATTATGCGGGTACTAGTATTTCGATTCATATTATCGTCAAGAGAAACCTTTTTAAACTTATTCCCTGAGACATTTCATTGCTGTTAAAGTCGTAGTCGTATGATCTTATGCAAATGATGTAGCAGTTGTTGTCTCAAAGATGTTTAAGTAAATATAATCGTAAAGAAACCAAATATAGCCGAGAAAAACTTATTATTTTCCGAATATCACATATATTGAAATTATTGTTACATTGTTATTTTTAGATGTGTCGTATTTGTAATGTTACTACCACTAAACTTGGTATCCAAATGTTATTTTTAAACTTCTTGAATTTATACTTATAATAAAGGAAGAGAGGATAAAAAGTCTGTACTTAAAAGTAAATAAAAAAAAAGTTGTCTAGGGGACTAAATTAAGGTCTTAATATTAATCTGAATAAACACATAATGTCAACGGATGAGATTGATTGGACAGACAGAATTACTTTCCCATATATAATGTTAGTAAAGATTTATTTGTTCCCTCTATACACTAAATATCATGGCACGTAATGGATTCTCTAATTTCTTTTATTGTTGTTCCCGGCGTGTGTTGTGCGTCGTTTTTGTCAATTTGCTATCGTAACAGGTGTACGCAATTTCAAGTCCATTACATTTGTAAATATTTTGTTACAAATGGAAATACTACGTACCTAATAGTCGAATGTGTGGAACGATATTGTTTTTTTTTCTGATTATTGACCGTGTTTTTTTGGAGGCGTTATTTATAGACCGAACACTCAGTTTTGTATTGTTTTAAGCGCACAGTTTAAATCTAGAACAAAATGTATTTCGGTGCGGGATTTATTTGATAATTATACTAAAGTCAAATCGTTCTCTTCTCCTATTATGGTAGTAGTCAAATGGTTCCACATTTGTTAAAGTATAAGAACCAAAAAGTACCTCTAAAGTTGGATAGTCGTCAACTTGGCCCACATCGAAATATAGCTACAAAAACTCATAATTTACTTTATATTACCATGAGAAAGCAAGAGCAAGATTTAAGTAAATGTCATTATGAGTGACAGCGAAAACGACAGCTGTGAACGTATGTCGAATTTTGTGACTGTTTTACGTATATACAAGGTGTGACGGGTATGCCCTTTTGAGCCGAAAGGGGGTTATTCTAGACGTCTAGGCCAACAACTTTTGTTTTACGACTTTTGGGACTTAGTACTTTTCGAAAATTTCAAGAGTATAGTTTACCTGAAAATCAGCTGTTTCCGAGAGTTCGAGGTCATTGACCTTATGTTGTCCTTTCATTTAGTTTGATGTTTCACAATCAAAACTTCAATTATCTTTATTTTCAAAAGCAGCTGTTTTTTCAGTGAAACATAATCTCAAAATTTTCAAAAAAAGAAGTTTGAATTTTCAAAAGTCGTAGAACAAAAGGTGTTCAACTAGACGTCTAGAACAACCCCCTTTCGGATTAAAAGGGCACACCCAATAAAATTGTAGGTATGTGACGTATGTATGTACTGACAGTGTTAATCGTAATCAGTTCAGTAGTTTTTTTGCGTGTAGTGTTAACAAAACCATTCTTTAAAATGTTTCACAGAAGCCGTGGGTTGCAAATCCGTGGGTTTATCTAAAGCTCTAACAATACAAAAGCGTTTTAATAAATCTTTCTCCAATAGAGACGAAATAAAATGAATTGTCTATCTTTTAAACCTTTTTAGTCGACCAATCTTTTAAAATCTTATTTACTGAAAGACTTTCATTCAATCAAATGAAAAATAACAAACAAAGCCTCTTTTATAACGGTATTCATGGAAAGTAAATATTTGGAAACCTCATCAGAACTTCAATTTGAAAATAATCTCGGTGTAAATTATTACTTACAGTGTACATTAATTTTGCGACAGAAAATATTCTTCTTCTTTGTTGTTTTGGTCGTGTTTAATGTTCTTCCGAAGGTCAAGGTTTTTGAGGGTCAGAAATCAGCTAGATCTGTCATTGCGCTATCACTTGCTCCTGAGTAGGTAGCAGAGCTTAGCAACAAGACAGTAAGTGGGATCATATCCTGCACAGGAGAACAACAGTCGTACTCTTGTCTCAAATATATTAAAACCTACTAATATTGTGAAAAATTATGTGTATGTATGTATGATGTGTTGGAAGGCCACCAGTTCCTCAGTGAATTGACGGCATTGTAGCGGTCGTGGGGAGTCGTTGCAAAGTGGTGGCTCAGGATCGTGTAGAGGAGGCCTTTGTTCAACAGTGGGCGGGTATGATTTGGGTATGATGATGATGACCCAAAATTAGACATACGCTCTTTTTACCTAAATTAACAGTGTTTCGTTGTTTCTATAAAATAATACTAATAATAACTTTCAGTAAAATTTATTTTGACTCAACTAGTTACCTAGTAAGTAATTTCCAAACAGACAGACGAACTTTGGATATGCTACAGATGGGTAACTTTATACGCTACGGACGCTACAAACGGACACAAACGAACAGATTTGTCCAATAAATATGACTGGCGATTTTCATTTCCATCTTGAGCCACATGTCGTCGAAAACATTGTGCGCTGTTCACACTCGAAAGACGCTCTGTTAAATTTTAATATTTCACGATTTTCGCGTCAATAGTCTTTATAATAATGCCACAGAGAGAGTCGGAAATGTTTTAATCATAGTTCAACAATGGAGGCGTTATCCTTCAAATAGTTTCGGAGAATCTCTTTTGTTCAGTTATAAAAGAGATGTTGCGTTTGAAATTTCCATGGGTTGTTAACATGTTGCTAAATGAGAGCTATGTTGGTCTGAGGGCGGAGTTGGTCTAGTGGTAGATCCCCCGACTTTCATTTTGAAGGTCGTGGTTTCGAATCCCGTCGGAATATTTATGTGCGTTAATAACATCGCTCATATGGTGAAGAAAAACGTCATGAGGAAACCCAAGGCTTAATTAGCTCCAGACGTATCGACCAGGTCTTTCCCCTGGGCATTGGCGCAGGGACCAAATACCTATTTGTTTGGGGTATTTGATATCTATGTGTAATAATAATTTATTGAAAAAATAATATTTGTTGTTTAGTCAACATAACACAAGCCTTAGGTTCCATATTAGCTTACGTTCGTTCAAAAAAATATTCTTAACTCAAAACGATGATACGGTACAAGTCAAGCACACATTTAAAATTTGCAAGATACGTATAGAAACCACAAAAAACTAGAAACAACGATTCGGGTCAGTATAAATATTTGCCTCAGCGGGAATCGAACCTAAAACCTTCTGTTCCAAAGCCGGATATTCAGTCGACGCGCAACAGATACCGTCAAGACGGTTCATAATTAAATAGCCCATTATGAAAGTATACCAGGTGCTAGCATGTGAATTCCTGCCTTTACTTGATGATAACGGTACTTTAATGGTATTTAAAAGTACTCTATCTTTAAATACCTTTATTATATCTTATTCCTTCGTAAAAGCATAATTATTTTGACCATATCATTGCTTTTATGCGCAAGCTTTTACAGAAAGTGCGGAAAATAAGCTTTATGTACCTACTAAATCTAAGACAGAATGGGTAAGTATGCGAAATCCTTATTTATGACTTGAGGGAATAGGAATTTATTCATAAAAACTTCGTGTAAGAATTTTCTTTATCAAAGCTGTTTATCAGAACGGTGTTGGTCTAGTGGTAGATACTGGACTAAAACATTTGTTCTAGGCCTTTTGTTTTTTGAGTTCGGTTCATGACGGCCGCGCAAAATATACATGTGCGCTTTTAACATCGATATTTCGGTGAAGAAAGATATTGACAGGAAACCGACATGTTTTAGGACTCACTACGGTGCGCAGGCAAGGGATATTCCTCAATACGAATTAGACTCACGTGGCCAATTACTGTCTAACTAACCACTCAAAATGGATCTTCCATTCTCCAGGCTCTAAAATTAGACAAATTAGCGGGCTTACAAAAAATCTAAGTTAATTATGCTAAGCTGCGTATAGTTGACCCATGTTTCATGCATGTGCGACTGTACGTCAATCGTAAACTTTGTCAGCTACTTTCACTTCTAAAAATATATATAAAAAAACAACCCGACAGGGGTAAAAATTATTTTTAATTTTAATGTAGGTACCCTATGAACTAGCGCGGTCGCGGCGCTTATTTAAATCGGCCCAGCCGTAAAGGCCCTACGACGGCATAAAAATACGTCACACGCACACATATTATACATACACTCAAGGCAAAAACATAACCTTTCCTTGGAAGTCGTGTAAAAACAAGCGAGTTAAGCTAAACTACCTTAGTTGAGTTGGCGGTAGAACTTCGCCTTATAATCTTACATGTTCTCGAGTTTATTTTCAAGTCTTGTTTTCATTTACAATAATAATTATCATTTCAATTTTCATACTAATAGGTCCTTAGGACATATTAATTTTGTCTTTCCCTACCCTCCTTTGATGTCGTTATTATTTGTACTAATTATATTCGTTATACTAATTAGTATCAGTGTATAGATTACAAGCTTTTGACATTTCTCAGGGGTCTGAATTGCGGTAAGAAAATGTTAATGTAATTTTATTTCTTAATAGATAGGTACGTTTCTCATTATCTTCCCCTTTAACGTGCTTAGAATTTGCTTATATTACGTTTTAATTATTTAATAATTGTAATTAAATAGTAAATATACTGTTTGGTTTGCTTTATCAAAATTCAGTATTCCTAGTGGCTTTAAACTTACGTTTTCGTAAATTGCTTATGTACTTCTACCATAGTTGAAATGTAAGGTATGATTTATATTAGACCGTCATCCGACCGAGCTTCGTTGCCCATTATACTCGGCGACCAGTCGATCGGTCTGTTGCAACCGAGTGGCGGCCGAGCAACAGACAATGATGCTCGGACCCGGCACGGCCCGACAACGGTCTAAAATAAATCATCCTTTTAATGTGTAACGTTAACATTTTGACCTTGTGCACAGCGCGCCTTCTCCGCCTCTTCATTTTGTCATCTCTTTTTCTAACCAAAATCGACATAATTATCCCAATAAACGCAAGCTTTCGATTGTAGTGATAAGATTATGTCGTCTCGGTTACCTCAAGATGAGTTTGTAAATGATTGTGACGTTTCTAGCGCACTCGCGCTCTCTCATTCTTTCTTAGATATTCGACAATCAATTCATCTCTTTTTGGTGTCAGATGCTAGTTGTAAGGCGACAAATTATTCGATGACGATCGATTTTTGACATAATCTAATAATCTATTCCTTATTTACCCAAACAAACACAAATACACCACTTTTTGTATGATATCTATAAATTTATAGCAATTTAATTTAAAAATGTTTTCTGTTCAAAATATTTGCCTAAAAAGTAAAGGCTACATCTTTATAGAGTTGAAACCGAGCAAAGTTCAAACGTATGACAAACGTTATAGCTGGTGTCTGACTGAACTGAAATTAATTTCGTACTTTGCCCATTATTTGTGTCGCATGCGGGGAACGTGTCCAGTCCCACTTTAGCTTGGCAGCTTTGTGACCAACAATTTCTCTGGTTCGTTTATTTAGGTATGAGCTTGAATGCGGGTCTATTCCTATGCAACTTTATTTTTCAGTCATACATGGAAATGACATAAACATAAATGACTTGAGTCATGACCTACTTCTTTGTTTATCCATAGTTTGACATTATGATAGATGCTTTTTAAAAGTTGTGTCGTGGATCATGCAATCCCATTACTCATTTATCATCTACAAATTAATATGAATAATTATTATGTTGTGTGTATTACATTTCATGCAAACATCAGTTACCATTACAATAACTCTCGTTAGTCATAATTATTAGTTGTTTCGGCAAATATGGTTTATAACATCCGGCACTAATTTGTTTAATATACGGTTCAAGTGTAGGTAGGTTCTTTCCGGTTGCGTAAAAAAGAGCGAGATTGAATTAAAAAAAAAACGGTTAAAACGATGTTGACATTGAAAAAAAGTACAGTATTTTTTGTAGCACCAATAGTATTATCACTATTAAGATAAGTCAATAATTATAGTGATAATACTATACTAATTATCTATTTATATATAAATCTTTATTACACAAAATAATACACATTACATAATAAACTAAAATAAAACATAATAAATTTACAAATTCATTTCATTTCAATTTCTATCAAGTGTTTTATTAAGCAAAATCGCGAAAACCATACAAGAAATTAATTTTATTTCTATTGTGTATTAAAATATTGGCTCAGTTTTATTCATAGTTTTTTGGCAATAAGCATAAACCTTGAAGGAATAGACCCCGCTAACTGTGTAGGTACGGTATTTTTATCTTCTTGTGAGTTTGTTTCGAAATTCTGCGCTTCATTACTTGTTGGCACTTATCGGGCTCAGCGTTCCTTTTTGAAAGTCTTAACTTTTTCTTGTTAGCTTGCACATTTATAAAGTTTCGCAAAGAGCTTTTTAGGTTTTTTGCGAGCGTACTTATCTAATTTAAAAAAGTTATTTATTACACATTCTTCTTAAAGTTTGAGTTCTTGGTGGTGGTCAAAGTTTATGCCAGGTCGGTTAAGCAACGCCTTGCGTGATATTATCTTTGATGCGTCACTGGTACCGATTTATATATTAGCTGTGCCTCGCGGGTTCATCTACGTAGTTTCGGAATAAAAAAAAGGTTATGTATTACCTGATTGCTGAATTTCAGCCAAATCTGTTAAGTAGTTGTTTTTGGGAATATCGAGACAAAAACAAGCCTGGACTAACGCGGGTGAAGCCGCAGAAAGCAGCTAATTTTAACACAATTTTCTTTATTCTCAAAAGTGTGAACATCTAAAAAAATCTAATCTCCAAACCTAGACCAAACTTATTTACTTCAGAACAAACGTCTTCCTGATTACATTACCCTTGCCCAATGGCATTGCCGAAAGAAATCGTATAGTTCCCAATCTGCCTTCTTCTAGCCAATCTCAGTGTCCCGACAAATTGTTAAACAACACTACACAAAGCCGCACCACAACCTAGCTATTTTACGAGTCCACGTTCCTTCAGCTGACACTTTATTTACACGAAGCTTCACTGGAAATTTTGCAGCGTTACGTTTTGAAATTCAATTTTGTTGACGTTATTGTTTGAAGACGTTGGCTTTATTGTCGAGAGGTTGTTGTGAACTAAGAAAACGGTGTAAGTGGTAGACGAAGTTTGTTGTTACGTCATCTGTGTTGTTATAGGGAGGAATCTAGCTGTTGTTAAGTTATTTTTGGACTTTTGATCCTTTTGTGCGTCTAAAACCCACATTAATTGCTTTGTCAATTAAACATATTAATTGACAACGAAATTAATGTGGGTACTTGTTATATTCATTTTAGCTTTGTTAGTGTAAGGAGGTTAGGGCATTTCTGTTTGTAATACACCAAAAAGGTAAAGGCCGCTTCTAGCCACAAGAGATATGACTTTTGTTCTGAGTTTGTAATAGTCCAAATAAACTAACATAAGATAATACATAACGGTCTAGAACTCTTTATGCTCATCACAAACATCTGGACCCTTTGTCCTAGATTTTATATTTAACTAGCTGCTCCCCGAGGTTTCACCCGCGCTAGTCCTGTTTACGCGGGAATATCGGGATAAAAATTGCCGTATGTGTTATTGCAGGTGTCCAGTTACCTAATATTCGAAGTTTCATGGCAATCGGTTCAGTATTTTTTGCATGACTGAGTAACAAACACACAATACACACATACTCACTAACTATCAGCTTTATAATATTAGTAGAACTAGCTACGCCCCGCGGTTTCACCCGCGTTTATCCCGTTCCCATGGGAATATCGAAATAAAAAGTAGCATTTGTGTTATTCCCGGTATCCAGCTGCCTAAAACCCTTAAGTTCCAGATATATTTGGACACAATACAATATAATACATAAAATACAATAAATAGACAATCGGTTCAGTAGTTTTTGCGTGAAAGAGTAACAAAGTCCCATTGTCACATACAAACTTTTGCGTTTATAATATTAGTAAGATAAGATAAGCTAGTAGGATTAATAACAGAGTTTGATACGAAGGTACTTTGCGGTACATTGATGCTTTGACGTAACATAGTAATCACTACAGTGTTTACCTCAAAGTAGCCATTTACTGCATTGTGCCTATGTAACTTAGTAATCAATTAGTTATTATTTTCAGCATTGTTTCAATACTCTAAATTCTAAATTGAACATCGCGAAAACAGTACAAAATACAGGTATTTCATAATTTTTAACTCGTATTTCAATCAAATAATAAAATAACCGTTCCGTTCCAATTTCAAACGGTACCTACCCACATTTTGTGGGGTTACCAACCGCTATCAGCAAAGTATTAAAACGTCAAATAAATAGACCGTTATTTATCCTTCACTCGCCGATATATCCGGAACTTAAGGGTTTAAATACGGAAACGACTTAAGTGATTCAGCCGTGGCGTGGACCTTAGGCTGGTTGCACTTTGTTAAGATTTTTAGTTCAATTAAACTAAAATACTTAAATTCAATGTTTCTTTTTTTTATTATTTTATAGTATAGTTATTCTCTTTCTATTAGAGTTATTCAAAAGTCAAACCACATGTCAATTGGTTCGTTAGTTTTGAATGTATGAGTAAGTAATACTTGTAGATATTTACAGATAACTTTTGTTACCAGATAATATATCATAAGGTATTTATTTGTAAATAACTGATTTATTGTCATATCTTGCTTTATTATAAACGTAGGTATAGATAGATGAGTATGAGTAGGTACTGTAATGTTGGCGTAAGCTCGGTCGTTTAAAAATCTATACTAATATTATAAAGCTGAAGAGTTTGTTTGATTGTTTGTTTGTTTGAACGCGCTAATCTCAGGAACTGCTGCTACGACTAATAGGAGCGGAGCATCCATGAAAAATGTTGCAAAAACGGGAAAAAAACACCCTGTTCCGAGATTCTGTCGCGTGCGCTGAGTAAACGGTCAGAGTTACATAAAAACCATATATGAGAGAATTATTCCTCTAAAAAGGATCTAATAAATAGTCCGCGACAGCATATGTCTATCTCTTAAGATTGACTCAATATAACCTTTTTAGAGTAATGAAATTTGTTGTAGAACAATGCATTGTTTCCGAAGGTAATTTTGTAAATATGATATAATCCTTACCCAAATAAATACGTTATGCATTAAAAGTATTTAATTTTAAACATAATTGTCCTTAACATCACTTGATTTCAATGAATATCTCACGAGATATTACAGTTTTAAAATAACTCCACAATAAATAATTACTAAGTACCAAGCGTGCATATTATATACGTAACGGGCGACGATGATGAGGGTGGCCAGCTAACTCTGTGAGGCCTCATGCCGCGCGGCTCAATCGGTCGGCTCCATGCGAGACGGTTGTGTTACCAAACTGCAGTGCTTTTTAAAAATTATTTTGCAATATCTCATTGTACTTTTGATTCTTAATATTTTGTTTTATGTTGGTATAATTAATATTATAAAGAGGTTACGTTGGTAACATGTATGTATGTATGTATGTATTTTGGGGGGTAATCTCAGAAACTTCTAGACCGATTTCAAAAATTCTTTCACTAATAGAAAGCTACATTATCCAGATTTGACATAGGCTACTTTTGATCCCGATATTCCCTCGGGATCGGGACTTACGCGAGTGAAACTGCGGGATGGCAGCTCTGAAAAATAAAGTCGTGTATTTCTATTTCTAACTCAACAACCCGTAAACCGATATGAATGAAATTTGGTACAGGGTTGTTTTAGAGGTAGAAATAATATATAGGGTACTTTGAATGATCGCACGGGTTAAGCTTAGTAGTCAGAAAAGGACTGAGGGTACCAGGTGCACCATTTTAAAGTTTTATGATTTTCAATAATGGCTTGGTGATTGTTGATAATTCTTCTTGATATCAGTTAAGCGTCCTAATCGTTAATAATTCCATATATAATATCCAAAAATTACTAAACTGCTATTGATAAAATTAAAACTTTAAAATATGCATCTGGTACCCTAAATTCTTTGCTGACCGTACAACATACGTGATGGGTGAAAAAGAGCAGGTGACCCGATATTTGTACAGGGTTGGTTTAGAGGTAGAAATATTATATAGTACTTTGAATGATCGTTAAGCAACACTTGGTATGATATACGTGAGGGATCATTAACGTTACGGGATAGGAAGTTACGCGGGTGAAACCGCGGGGCGCAGCTAGTCATGAATAAAACGCGATTCAACTCTGTAAATAAAGTGTTTTATTATGCAAAATCGCGAAAACCATAGAAGAAATTAAGATATGTATGAGTAAAAAAAAATTCTGAAAACGAAGAAATTCCGTTTTTTGGTACTACTTCTACAAGATGTAACAGGGTAAGTGTAAGGGCATACCTTATAAGCCGAAAGTGGGGTTGTTCTAGACGTCTAGGCGAACAACATTTTTTGTACGACTTTCGAAGTACTTTTCGAAAATTTTAAGTATGTAAAGTTTATTTGAAGATCAGCTGTTTCTTAGAGTTCGAGGTCATTGACCTAATGTTGTCCTTTCATTTACTTCAATTACCTTTATTTTCAAAAGCAGCTGTTTTTTCAGTGAAACATAACCTCATTTTTTAAAAAAAAGTTCGAATTTTCATAAGTCGTAGAACAAAAGTTGTTCGCCTAGATGTCTAGAACAACCACCTTTCGGCTTAAAAGGGCTTACCCGTCAAACCTTGTATGACATCGTGTCTGCGTAGTCACCGCCACGTCTGCGCCTCTCGCCACTCCAACCCTTTATTTTATCTTATATCTGGAACATAAAGTTAAAGCCTGCTTTAACCGAGATGCAATAAACACGACGATATTACCTCGCTATCTACCACTTTACTACTTTTATAAACTTGAGAAACAATAAGGATATAAAATTGATAAAAGTGCTTTTTATGAATGTTTAGATAGTAAGTACTATTTTATATTAATTTTATGCCGTTGTTTAGATGTATTTTTATATTACTCGAAATAATCAAAAACTATGTTTTTTTTTAACTAAAACTAATTTGAATATATTTTTTTAAACTAGCTGTTACTCGCGACTACGTCTGCGTAGAAATAGTGCATAGCCGAATTTTTCGTTCATTACTCGGGTTCTACTAATTTCGATGTAAAGTACCTATACCACGAGGTTCCGTGAAAATAAAACTATCTAATATTGAAAACCAGATTTCAATTAGATTAATAGTAGTAAGTAGTAATTTTTATTGTAAAAGGAACAAACAGAGAAACAGACAGATAGACATGATTTAAAAAAAAATTATAATGTTTTTCTGTTCTACTACTTTTCCTAAGTCTCCTAAACAGCTTTTTTTTTAATTTACGTCCAAGTACAGACTTTTGTCCTATCTAAAGGAAGATTATAAGCATAGATAGATCACCTGTGTAAATTTCGATTCCAATCCTAGACTCGGATAATTCAGATTTTTGCGTAAAGAAGCAATAAACACACACGCCACTTATAATATTAGTAGTATATGACATAGGATAGCATTAGGCCAAAAGGACCCCCACAAACCAGGCCGCTCTGTCCCGGGAGCGGCCTGATGGTCTTCAGGAGAAGATAAAAATAAAAATTTCTCTCATAAAAAAGGGGGGTATCAAAGAAAATCCTTTTTTTTGTAAAGCGACTTAAATAAAAGACAATAAATGAAACTAAACTAAATGAAGTCACGTCAAAAGGTCGGATTTTACCACAATTTTATGGTACATTTCCTTTGTGTTTCAGTTTTCTTTGAATTGAATGCATTGAAGGCATGCAATGAAGCCATGCCGAGGGCAAAGACACATTTTGTTTAACATAAAATATTGTTTCTTAGAAAAAGTTTGTCATAAGCCTTTGTTTAGACGAGCAATCTACATTTAAAACTTTTAATTGGCTGATAGGTAAACTTTAAAAAGTTAATCTAAACACAGAATTTATAGTTTTGTTTCTTGGTGAATAAAATAAAAGACTTGTAGCAACTTTTTAACACGTTCACAGCCCCCTATACAAATGGTTTAAATCACCCGTACGTTCAATTTATTTCATACCTATGTTTATTTATTTGAATATTAATATATTTGAATAGCATGTTCATTCGTTTTATTGTAGTTTTATATCTCAATGGCTAGTTTAGTTGTTTTTTTTTAAATAATATCCGGAAATTGCAAATACAAAACTTGGCATAAAGTAAATCAGTGTACAATATATTGAACACTGATATAGTGTATGTATACTCTATAGAGTACACGGACTTGCCAGAACCCATTCGCGTGTACAGAATAGCGTACACTGGACTGTGAACGTGTCAAATTTATGAGTTGGAATGATTAGTTTTATGATCTTTTTGGATGTGCTCAGTACCTACCTTACTTACTACACGAAGTTCTATTGTTACTCGCGAGTGAGTCTCAAAATGCGATCAAGTAAAAAACATTGAATTTTTTTTTAACTTACGACGGAACGAAGCACTGTATATGCGTTTGAGGTGAGAGGTTGTGTGTGTGCAATGTGCGCAATTTAATGTTTCCATTTACGAGTATCTTCAAAACTTCTGAACCAATTTAGATGCGGTTTTTAGTATAATGTTTGTTATGTATGGGTGATGGTCCGACGATTGTTACGATGATTACTCGCCAGGGGGCGCTGCAATAAAACATTGTGTAACAAAACAATGGTCCCGCGTATCTCCAAAAAGGTTTGTACCCATTTAGATGTGGTTTTCTGTTATATGTTTGTAATTTGTAAGTGGAGGGTTGTAGATAGTTGTTATTAAAAGCATTCACCAAAGGGCCCGCTATGAACTTTTTTGTTGGCAGTTTATCGAGTTAATTACGGTTTCCAATCAAAGTCAAAGTCAATTTTTTTTTTATTTCATTGGATGTGTTGATCACTTTAAATACGTCGAGTGTTCTTACAACTATGACTCTAGTGTGGCTTCGGAACGCCAGTAAAATAATATGTTTTCTCTTAACATAAGATCTCTAAACCTTAAATACTTAATACCTCTACCACGCAGGAGCAAAGGTGTCTCTCTCAACCGTTCTAAATGCACTCTTAGGAAGTTTGAGGATTCCTCAAAAATCGCACAAATTTGAATAAACTCCAGCTTGTTATCGAACTTAATACTGTTAAAGGTTTTCCAGTCTGCGAGGACTGTCTCAGAAACCGACGTTACAAAAAATCTACTTAAAATTTTAATATTTCCAACTCCGGTTTTCGTTGAAAAATCTGATGTGAGTCGTTCTGTTCTACTTTTTGTCAGAATACCTTAGAGAGTCGAGCGCGAGTCGTTGCTACAATGAAGATTGTAATATTATAAATGCAAAGGGTTGTTGGTTTTTCATGTCGTTGGTTTGTAAGGGTTTGTTTTAAAATAAGTTACTGATGTAGGTGAATATTGAAGCTGAGTTTGAGTGATAAATCTACCTACTCACAGAAAAAATCTATTTCGACCTCTATGGCGCGTCAGGCGAACGCTTTGCTGCAATACAGAAGGTTGCGGGTTCGATTCCCGCTGAGTGCAAATATTTATGCTTAAAAATAAATATTTGTATCTGGTCTGGGCGTATTTCTATGTATAATATGTATGTATTTACAAAAGAAAAATAAATATAAGTAGTATATCCGTTGTCTAGTCACCGTAACACAAGCTTAGCAGCTTACCACGGGGCTAGATGGCGCTGTGTGTTCGTCACAGGATTTATTTATTTATTATTTATTTATTTCCAACTAGCTACATCCGATCGGGAGCTACGATGCCACAGATTATTTTCCATGTCGTTGGTCTGTAGGGTGTCAACCTTGAAACAGCCAACTGTAAAGTAGGCGAAAGCTCGGTTGTTTAAAAACCATGAATAAAACGCGGTTAAACCGGGTAAATAAAGTGTTTTATTTTGTAAGGGTTTGTTTTCATATAAGTTACTCATATAGGTGAATATTGAAGCTGAGTTTGAGTTATATAAATCTACCTACCTACATTTTTTTTTAAATAGCTTCATCCGACCGGGCGCTACGATGCCACAGAAATATTATACATAGACATCCTTAGCTTATATCATCCCTCTTTTTTCGTCGGGGGTTAAACATTGGGAATAAAGAGTAGGTATAATTATGTACCTATATTACACAGATTTTTAAAAACACCGAATTATGATACAACTATAAAACATTTCAAGTTCTGCGACGTTATTGTTATACATCTTAGTAATATTATGAACGCGAAAGTTTGGATGTATGTGACTTTGCTACTCTTTCACGCAAAAACTACTGAACCGATTACGATGAAATTTAAAATACAGGTAGCTGGATACCATGAATAACACACAGGCTACTTTTTATCCCGATATTCCTGCAGGAATGGGACCCACGCAGATGCAACCACGCACGAGGCGCTACTAGTTCGTAAACATTTTTTAAAACATAACGCCTCAAATTGTTTATCTTGTTAACTTGTCTATAAGGAGCTATTTGTCAGTTTAGGTACATTTTTTTTAAATCAGCTGTTTGCTTACGTACCTAACATGTACACGAGTAACAAACCGAATCTTAAAAATTATTACCCAAATTATAATATTAACACGAAATTAACGCAAAAACCTCTAAACATGTAAACGGCGCTTTTATATCCGCATATTTTTCTAGAAAATTCTGGTGCAATCATTTTAAAGCTCATAACTCTAGCGAGTTAGACGGCGTCGGGTCTCAGTTTACACCTTCAAAATTACTTGTGGAGGTATAAAAATGAGCCAGCAACCAAACGTTAAAAGTAGGTAGATATTTAAACCATATTTTCTGTGATGGACCGTTGGTACTAAATGGTGTTAAAGATCCCTTGAATACAGTAAACGAAAATAAGAATTTATATTCTACTAACATTGTTTTCTTTGTGGTTTTGCCCGCGGTCCAAATTAGGTATAAGCAATCATATATTATGTAATAGTATCATGTGATGAGTGATGTCTTCATCATATTCGATAATATAAAAGTCCACTGCAGCTCTGACAATATTGTTACGTCTATCGTGAATTACGTGCGTGTGCTGAGATGTCGATGTCTGATGCTTAAAACATCAAAAATATCATCCAATTTGAGGTAGCGTTACTTTAGTAGTTTGTTTCAACTGTGTTGCTTCTGATGCCATGTTTACTGCTAAGTTTAAGATCAATAGGTTTAGGTCAATTAAAATACCTTTGCTTGTCTATGTTCTCTTGTAACTTAGTTGTATTCGGGATAAAATAAAATAACTAAAATTCGATAACAAACTATAGATACTTAGAACATACCATAATGTTCATCATCTAAATAAACTTATATTGTATCAAATTAAGTCGAAACACCAAAACAACAATCCTATCAATTGAATATCTAGTTCGGAAACGCAATTTTTACAATTCAACTCAGCGCTCCTTTACGCTACAGATAATGCGACTCATAGTTTGCCGACATTTAAGAATTTACTTTAAAGTTTCATCGTCATCATCTTAGACCTTACCCGTCCACTGCTGAACATAGATTATCTCCATACGACGCCACAAACTGCGATCCCGGGCCACCTCCATCCAATGACTCCCTGCGACCGCTACAATGTCGTCAGGTCACCGAGAAATTGGTCTTCGAACACTCCGTTTTCATTGCATCGACGATTTATGACAATGCATTCCTCCTTGAAAATTATTCTAAGTATCTATATAACCATAAATATCCATATCATCATCATCATCATCACGGAAAAATCCGCATACATGTTAGTCTTATCATCAACTTCTCCGTCCCACATCTGAATGAATTCGGGCATTTTGAAGGCTTTCAAGGAAAGTAAAATTTAAAACTATACTTACACAGCTTAAACCAGCTAGTAGGTTTGATAACATTTCATAGGAGTAAGTAGTACTTAATCTTTTATAGGAGTACCTAAGTACTACTAGAAGAACCTTTCCAATAATAAAATAATCATCGCCTTCGGACCTTAGACGGCAAGAAATAACTTCAGGTAATTTTCGGTAAGAAATTCGGTAACGTAAAAACAAAAACATTCATCGAAATCGATAACCTCCACCTTATACCTATAGAAGTCGGTTAAATGCTTTTATTCTATTCTATTTAAAACAATGAAGCGACGAAAAGTTTATAGTTTGCTTGACTGTTATCGTTTCGTATCCGAAACTATTGGAAGTTATATCGCGTATTTCGACTGAGCGATCGTGAAATACAGTTCAACTTCAGTACGAGCCATTGCGTCGTTTTGATAAACAGTTACAGTTCAGTTGAGGACAAATTGATGTGATAAGTAATGGTACACACAAAAACACAGTTAACTACAGTTTAACTATTAGTTGGGGCTTCGGTGCTTTTGCAGGTACCTACGAGGTTTTGTGTACCTTTAAAGGGAAGATCTTCCACCGGGCAGGTGGTTTTGCCCGGTAGGCCGCGGCCCGATGGTGTCTCGTCGAGAGTTGTATTATGACCTTATCTCAGAAAAAAAGTGAAAACGCGATTCAGGACTTCATACTAGTAACGCCATCTAATAGGTCAGTAGGCGTCCGTCACACAGTTGCCCAGCTTCTATATAAATTTGTTAACTGGAATATAATGTGACCAGTCATTGGTTTGTTGTCATGTATCAAATGGCTTGTCAAAGCCAGTTTTCAGAAGAAAAAAATACAATAATTACGAATACCTCATTCTATTGTAGTAATAGTCAGGGAAGCATCCATACAAAATCCTACTAATATTATAAAAGCAAAAGTTTGTTAATCAGTATGTGTTTGTCCTATAGAAAAAAAAACTGCTGATGTCTACTGATGCTTCGCCATGATTAATAGTAGGTACCTACCCGCTAAGTCAAAACAACATTTTACAAATATTACTTTACTGAGCACATAAACGTGTTTACAAACAATAAACTACAGAGAGTAGTTAACAGAAAAATACCTAACCGTTTACAGCTGGGAAAGTAGGGTTTTTTAACGAAAAATATAGCTCGAACTTCTTCCGAAATTGTTTTCGGTTATTTGAAATTCCGAGTATGTTAAAATGTTGCTAACAATTTTAGAATGCGATATTCAAAATTTGATTTTGTTTACGTTTCGCAGTACCTAGTTGATTTAAACTTTTTATATTGACGCGAATTATTAACATAGTTACATTTTAAGCGCGAATTATTAACATAGTTACATTTTAGTCTTAAGCGCGTATTACCATTATTATGTTTAAACTTGACTTTTATTAGTTGGTAACCTATTGGGTTCATCGTCTTCATGTCGTTCAAAGCCTTAGGCTTTAAGTTTCAAAACACGGACTAACCTTGGCCTTTGCTTTCTTAGCGTCATTTAGGTGGATGCATATTAAACTTACTGCATATTATGACTTTTTACTCGGTTGTATTTCGTTTCGCGATTGCGAACGATCAATAATTTCGTTCGTTGATTTGACATATATGAATTTCAAGATGCCCGTAAAAATTGAGTCATGGTTTTAAAGTAAAATCACACCCTTATTTAGTACTAATTAAAATAACTGAGTTTGTAGGACAAACGCTGGATTTTGTAGTAAAATAGGACACAAGTTACATTGGTGTAAAAGTGAGCTATGGATCCGAATAATAAAAGAATTACAGTAGTTAATAACGTCTCAAATTATCGATCGTTAATTCGTTAGTAAAAATGAGAAGATCCCAGAGGTCACGTGTGGCTAAACCCCTAAACGAGCAACGCTCCCAAATTCCAAAGATATTAGGCAATCTAAAGCACCTTACCTATATTAATTTGAGTAAAATATTACGCTATTAAAAGCCCCCACTCTAGTCATTATTAAAACTAATTAGTCTTCAACACACGGTTTGCTAATGGCTGCTGGGATTGTCAATCAAATCTGCCCGTTCCATTATTGACAATTAATTTATTTCCAATGAAAATGCCATTTTTTTTCCATTAAACCTGAAATTGGTATTAAGTAGAGATTTTTATTGATATTTCTAAAAGTCCATTAGCGATGACCTTCAGGAAAGTGAGATAACACAGGATTTTTTGTTTAGAGTTTTTAAGCTGATTAATCGCACAGACGCACATTGTACGGTTGTTTTTAGTAGGTTGGAGTAGTATTTCTCCAGAAGGTCGTTCTAAACTCAAACTGTTTTTCGTTAAGAAATTTTAATGTTTGAAAAAAAAAAACCGACAAAAATCTGATTATCGTCTGTATGATCTTACATGTCGTCGTTTTTATTTATCGTCTTTTTATACATCGACAAAATTATTTTTAGTCTTTTTTATTTGTCGACATTATGTAAGATGTCGTCATTTTGTATACGTCGTCATTTTTCGAAATCGACATTAGTATACTAACCCAATATAATATCAACCGCTTATTGATTACTATTAAGGAAAAATAAATATATCGCCTAAATTTTTTATTAATTAGTAGGGTTTCTGCAGGTCGTCTGAAAATCAAAGTATTGTTTAGTTATGAAATTGAAATGTTTGAAATAAATCAACAGCTTATTGATTCGTAAGGCGCATTCTGAAACTACACCCAAGTCATCATTTTAAGATTTGATGATGATGTAAAATGATCATGTAAACACGCTCTTAATAAAATAAACTATACATTGTTAGTTATCGATGTTCTAAAATAGTTACTTTCACTTGTTGCAATAAAACAAACAAACCACTCAATAAAATAGCAAATCTCAAATATGTTTACAGTCCAACAAAGCGAACACAAAACCGATAGCACTAACATGAGAGTGGGATAACAAGTAACTTCAGTTATTCACTGTCGAACGGCAGCGGCGTTCAAGTTAGCTCAAGCGTAAGGAATACCGTAAATATCTAGCCATCCTGTTTAGATCTGGTTTTGCTGTTCTTGTGGAGGTATATCAAAATCTAAATGTAGAAAAGGCCATGTCTTGCTTGATGTATCAACGCATAGTGCTGCTGATAGTAGAGGTCTGTTTGGAGAGTATGTTCTTTACGTTCTTTAGGTGTCTGAAAAGAAAGAGTTTTTGAAATTTCTACCGGGTTCAAGCGATTGAAACCAATTTGCAAATTTATCAAAAATATGTTTGTTTCCAGAATTCGATTTTTATGAACAACACTATCGATCGGTACAAAAATACAAGGTGTTTATTCTTTGCAAAAAGGCAAGGTTCGATTTGTGGGAGAGATAAATTTGAAAAATTCTATTAATGCCATTTTAGTTTTTGTTAAAATCAGGGACGCAATTCCTTTCAGCATTTTTCGCTATCTCGTATAGTTTGAGATATCTCCCTGAAAACCTATCGAAGTAGTTCACCCTGTATACTAGATCGGGCCGGAACCGGGCTGTACTAGTTGAACTACTTTTACATGAAGACAGCTTTTATTTTGCAAGCACCGGCGCGAATAAGATAAAGAACTAAAGCTTCATGCAAAAGTAACCCGCCACGTCACGGATCGGTCACGGCCTCGTCTAACATAATATATCACCGCTAACGTTTCTATAGTGCCAAATCATTGTTTATCACTATTTGCTAACCAAATCTATCATTTCAGTTGGCCCAACACTTCAAGCGAAGTACCCAGTGGTTGTCTTCATACACGGCGAGTCGTTCGAGTGGAACTCTGGCAATGTATACGACGGTGCTGTACTGGCCAGTTATGCGGGCCTCGTTGTCATCACTATCAACTACAGACTCGGGATTTTAGGTAAGTTTTTACAAGAGTAATATTAGATGGGAGAGAAAAATATCGTGAGAAATTCTAAATGAAAATGACCATAAATGCCATGTAAGTAGTTTCGTAATATTAATCCCGTTTTAATGAACGTTCTCTGAAGCCTATTTCTGCTTAGTAATGTAGAAAGTATTGTCTGTCGGTAAGAACTATGTCTCATTGAATAAAGGAAGACAAATAGGTTGATAGCTAGTAGAGCCAATTAGCCGTAAGCAAAAATGTAAGGTCAACAGACTGTCACCATATATCTCCGCTATAAATGTCAGCATCATATTTCCCCACTATAAATCCAATTATTTCCTACCCTACTTCCGTGACTATGCTTTCGTCACGTCCCACTCTACTTAATTAAATATTTCTTATGTGAGATTTTAGAAAATACATGCAAAATTCGTACGTCTGCTTCAAATTTTAAGCACCATAATTGTTTGGGCCTAGAATTTTCAATGAAATTACTTCTGTGTCAAATGATTTCTGAATACGACACGTGATGTGTATATTACATCATAAATTAAAGCTGGCGTCCTAGGAGTATTCAAATTTAAAAAAGTATTATCCTGATGAATTCTTAAAGAAATCTTCAATAGTAAGTATTAAATAAATGTTGTTTGCTATTTTACACCCTACTATTGCATAATCAACGTTTGTGTTCCATGTTATGAACCAGTAACTCAGCATCATAATATTGTTTTTAATTTTCTGCGAATCGCTTTGAAACCTAGAAGTTGGTATTCTATGTATGTGGTATTTGTCCGTCTAAAGAGCTAACTGTAATATGAAGCGTGTTCTAGGAATCAGCAGCATCTTGTTCAAGACTTGATAGTTTGTGGTAGTCTGAACATTTTACATAGAACCTTATTCTAAGTATTCTAAACTAGGTACAGAAACTTAGTCTCAATTTTATATAACTAAGATTCCGTTTTACTTGAAAGGCTTTCTTAGCTTTGATTTACGATACTGCTGGTTTAATCTAGTGCGGCTTAGTTGGGTCATAATCTTTATTAATGATTACGAGAACTGGAATTCATTTGTTCCTAACCCGTCCTTAAGGTTTCGGACAAGAGTTTAAAATTACCATCAGGTTAAGAAATGACGTCTAAAACTTTTCTTTATCTGAACTGTAATTCCGATTTGATTGTGAGTTGTCCAAAGCGCCGCGAGGCGAACCAACTATTAGGTAAACTGTGGTAACGCTTTTTTAAGTTATCATGTTTGATAAAACGGTCTTATAGTGTAATTCTTTATATATTATGACAGATTGATAATGTCACCTTATGATAAATGATGATATGACCTAAGACATAGCATGCTCATCTACAAGAAGGAAAACGGCAGTAGAATAAAATCTGACCTGTCCCCCTTAGTGGCTGCGCCAGTCTACGTATCGAAACACAGATGAACTAAATCGGAGTAGGTCATAATCATCATCCGAGCGATGTTCCCGGTTGCCCGTATTCCGTTTTATTACTTTAGCGTCTCCACTTAGCACGATCTTAGGTTTTTCGTGTAGTGAGACCATTTGCACGCATATCAGCGCTTACGACGTCAAGCCAGCACTTCTTGGGTCTTCCCATTCTACCTTACCGGATGGAAGTGCCTTAGGAATAGACATTTGTTCCCTACTTAGCCGGTTTTTGTCGAATGTAACCGTATCACAGCAAGAGGCATTCTTGCAATTTATTCCCAATGTCTCGGACATGAAGGCTGACTTTGATGCTGTACTTCTTGATGCGGTAATTTCGATTTACTTTACGCATTGGAGTACATTCTACCATAAAAAAATTGAATTTCTTTGGGTCGCGGTGTATAAATAGACCTACAGAGTAGTTTCCGGCGCCTACAGATTACTGTGACGGTAATCTGATACCACTGAAATGTTACGCATATCTTGGCAATTAAATCAACCGAATCTCTGCCTTTATACTGTCCAAACCCACTTTACAACTGTGATTATAATTTCACCGGTACTTCCACCTCAATCCGGATATACTTTAGAACTAGATTTTGCGATCGCCATTTGTGACGTCATCGTATGGGGGAGACATATGTTCAGCAGTGAACGGATAAGAAGGGATGAAATGATGATGACTTACATTTTTTTTTGGTGACAGAAACAAGTACTGCAGTGGTATTCTCTAACGTAACAGCCAACAGCTCGACGCTGTTACAGCGCCGAATTTGAGCAATACGACGCTCTGATTGGACGCTCTCTCTGATTCGACGCTGAAACAGCGTCGTGCTCTAGGCTGTTAGATTAGAGAATACCACCACTGTTCTAGAACAACATAGAATATTTGTGACTACCATCGATTTCCTTCTACTCCAACATCTATTGAGTTACTGTTGAGTTTATGGCTAACTAACTGCGTCCCGTGGTTTTCCCCGCGTAAGTTCCGATCCCATGGGAATATTGAAATCAAAAGTAGCCTATGTGTTATTCATCGCAATCCGTTCAGCGGTTTTTGCCTGAAAGAGTAACAAAGTCACATACCTACATAATAATATTATTAGGAAGTAAAATAAGTAGGTAATAAGAAAGGTATAGATAATCCTACTACGCTCACAGTAATTCCACCATTTCTATCTAAAGGTTTAAGTGGTGATATATTTAAACCATAGATTTAAACCCATCGATCACCCGACATGTCTCGGATATATTTAGCTTTCTGATTTTCTTAAACATTAGGAATGCCAATCCCCATGATCCAATAAATCCTTGTATGCGATTCCGGTGTCAACAGATGACGTCATTTTCTAACAGTTCGATCGATGCCGTTATCTGCTGAAACCGGAAATAGCAGAACTGTCTTCTTAGACCACTAGTCCTAAAACTTAGCCCTAAAACTGGGCCTTTATGCGTGGGTTTCCTATCACGATGATTTCCTTCATCGTACGACCGATGTAAATAGGGAACATATTTTTTTCTTAAAGAAAATGACATGGTCTTCATCAGGCGGTACTATCTTAAATAATTAATACCTATGCTGAGCTGCAGTTTCAAGTCCCGTCGGGTGCGAAATTTTTGGAAAGCATTTCTTTAAGTATAGTCATCCAAGTGTAGGTAACACTTTATAATATATAAAAAACACAAAATTAATAATTAATTAATCCACAGGTTTCCTGAATGCAAATCCAATTCCACATCTAAAAGCTCGGGTGGCCAACTATGGGTTGATGGATCAGATTGCAGCACTGCATTGGGTGCAGCAGAATATAGCCCTATTTGGCGGTGATGCTGGTAATGTCACTATGTTGGGACATGGTTCTGGGGCAGCTTGCATCAATTTTCTAATGATTTCTCCCACTGTTATGCCTGGTAAGATATTATTATCTGTCAGAATTTAGTTAATTATTTTGATGTTAAAATTAGAAAAAATGCACAAATTATTACTTGTTTGAAATTTTAATGTTCCTGATCTAGTTCAAATATAAATTAATAAACTATTGAATTGAAAAAAATCAACAATTATATTTGAAACTTCCTGAAACATTTCATTAATACTTTCCCTTATTACTCCAAATTCTATTTGAATTTGTTTATTCACGTCGTAACTGCTGACGTAAATGCGGATGTAATTGCGAAACGAAAATAATAAAACAAACCATTTGTGTCTCTGTTACCTTAAAAGGTCAATTAACATTGGCGTCCAATTTCCGAAACGAAAAGCATTCACATTAATTTAAAATGAAAGCCCAAAATAATTGCCATACTCTTTGGTGTTTCTTATGCAATTAAAAGTAGGTACTAAAAAAGTTTGATTACTAATCAGTTCAGCGAACTTAACTGATAATCTATTTCAGGGTTATTTCACCGAGCAATTCTTCTGTCAGGATCTGCGTTGAGTTCCTGGGCTTTGGTGGAAGATCCAGTCAGCTATTCCGTCCAACTTGCAAAACAGTCTAACTGCTCGCTTCCAGAAGACATAGTAAAAGATCACGAGTTGATAGTAGACTGTCTCCGAGAAGTGTCTCTGGATGAGCTGATGTCAGCAGAAATAAGCACTCCAAGTTACTTGACGGCCTTTGGTCCATCAGTAGACGGAGTGGTTGTGAAGACTGATTACGCAAAAGAACTACTTACTTTCTTCATTCCGAATGACCTTCAAGGGTTTACAAGCGTCTCCGGCGTAAATAATTTCAAAGCCGACAAACGGAGCGGGGACAGGATTTTCGGGATAAGAGGTGGACAGAACAAATATGATTTACTGTTCGGAGTTGTAACAAGTGAGGCGCTTTGGAAATTTTCGGCCCAGGATATACAGAACGGTTTCGAGGGCGAGCGAAGGGACAGAATAATAAGGTGAGCCCTGTTGTTTATTCAGCAAATTGGTGTTTGAAGGCGGGTCGGTCACACGACTACATACGAATGGACGTTAATGAAAACAGTTCGCTTGCTATCAGCCGATATTGGATGCAGTACAATAAGACGTTACAGGTCATTGTATTTGATGAAAGCGGTTTCTGTGACGTAGTTGCTACAAATTTAGGACTGAGAAGAGATATTCCGAATGTAATTATTTAAGCCAATCCTTTCAAGTTTCCTTTCCCAGAATATATTCCAATTTATCCTTATTCCGAATTGGTTAAAATTACCATTTCAAATAATTTTCCTGCAACAACCTCTCTTAAAATTAGCTAACTCGAGATCTCTTAATGAGGTTGAAGATAATATCACTTTTGATATAGGCCTCCACGGGGCACTTGGATGTTATACGTTCTTGTAAAGACAGTTAATAAAATTTCTACCTTTCCCTACCGTGAAGTTTAAATTGTGTTCTTCAGATAAGAATAAAGAACAACTCGCTTATCGTGAAAATTTTAAGAGTCAATTTTTGGTCTCGAGTTTTCAGATTTGTATTCATGAGATGAATTTTCAAATAGGTTGTGGGGGCCTCTAGATCTTAGCTCGGATAGTCCAATACGATTACTGGTGTGCCACGACCTCCTATCTATGCCTTTGTTCTGATGGCTTAAATGAAGTCGGGAATTTATTAAAATAAGTTAATAAAATAAATCAAAAGTAAAAAAAAACAAATTCAGGAAAATATGAACGTATACGTCTGCTTCTATGTGTTGGTTCATTCATTTCTATTTGTCACTTGTATATATTGTAAAATAGTTATACCTGCGCCCTTAGTATGAGTTTTGATAGTTTATCATCTCGATGAAACTGGCAGTTTACTTCCATACATTATTTTAGTTCATAATAGTTACCGCTAGGGGCGCTGATGGAAAATGTATGAAGTAAACTGCCAGTTTCATCGAGACGATAAACTATCAAAACTCATACTAAGGGCTCTGAATACTACAGTCATGACACCGATTTGCCGAATATCAAGTTGGCGGTTTTCTGTTTGTAATACAAAATTACGTTAGGGATTGTTGAGTTTCATAATAATAATTAACACAATCACAATTTTTTTGGAAACAATAACTTTGTAATTTTTGTAATACGTAGAATGAATACTAAAATTTTACCACCACGTTAGATAATCATTATTTTACCACCATGTTTTTAAATGCATGGTCCATATTTAGTTTCACCCGCATAAGTCCCGTTCCCGCGGGAATATCGAGATAAAAATAACTTTTGTGTTACTCCAGGTCCCCAGCTAACCTACATTTCAAGTTTCATCGCAATCGGTTCAGTAGTTTTTGCGTGCAGGAGTAACAAAGTCACATACATTTACATGACCACATACATACTATATATAATACATACCAACTTTCGCGGTTATGATATTAGTAAGAAGAAATTTATTAAACACTTACTTTTAAATAATGTTAAGTCGATTTTTGGGTCCATTTAATTCATAAAATCATTTATATTAAAGTTTTTGTGGGCAACCCAGTTTCAATTGAAAATTATGCTCCAAACTGCTTTTACAAGTGAAATTATCGGTTGCAGTGCGCGTGCTAACCAATAATTCGGGTTTCACACATTGAATAATAATATTTGAATTAATGATATTGGGCACTTGTGTAGTGTAAATAATAAAAAAAAATACTCAAATGCGAGTCGGAAGGGTTCCATACAATTTTATGTGAAAGTTTCAACTGTCTATAGCTTTCACGATAATATAGGTACAGTTTGTTACCAAACAAAAAGACCGACAGTAGAGTCTAAGTGAAATGGTCTGGTTTTTCCTTTTTAAATAGAGATCCGTAAAATGAGTCTAGTCTAGAGATCAATAAAAAACTTTTTTTATCCGGTTTATCAAGGTTGACAACCTTGAAAAAACTTTTCACTCGGTCGATTTTATTCACGGTTTTTAAAACCATGAATAAAAGCGCGATTAAACCGGATAAATAAAGTGTTTTATTATGCAAAATCGCGAAAACCATAGTCTAGAAAGAAGTCTAGATCGAAATTAGTCTAGATCACTTAAAAAAGGCATACTTCATTAATAAATTGACCTTCTTTATAAAACAATAGTACCAACGATGAAAATACTGTTCGCATTGGCATGAAACTACTTTGACTAAATACAACCGTAATAAGTATAAGTAACCGTAAAAACTAAGTAGTACAATTCAGAACTTTAAAACCAATGACGAAGTTGACCAACAACTAATAACAATAGTTTTTACGCGCTGAAGTATTTTTTTTTACTAAATAGCTTTCTATGCAAGCCTGTTCGAAATTTAAAATAAACCTTTGATAAGTTACCTCTTTGGTCGACATTTTGCGGAGAAGAAGATCGTTCCATTTTTAAATTAACGACGAATATGATTTTACATAGTAATTAATTTGGCCGCTAAACACGACAGATGTGGATTTTCATACAACTATTGCCGGCCGCTGCTCGACTATTACAGCAAGTTCGGTTTATCTCGAAGAAGGTTGTCAATATTGCTCAAATTTCCAAGCATGTGGGAGAAAAAACAAGTATTCAGTTTAGGTATTAAGTTGTTATGATTTTTCATTACACCAGCACCCAAGCCCGACAAATATTATAATTCATTGTCATTAAAATGTTGAATTTATTTTCAGGACATACGTCAGGAACGCGTACACATATCATTTGAGTGAAATATTTTTTACAATTGTTAACGAGTATACGGACTGGGAGAGGACTGTTCAGGTAAGATAAAGTATTTTTTATTTTATATTTGTGACATTGTTCATTTTGGGGTTAAAACACGTTTTTCAACCAAGGCTGATGAAGTTTGCTGGAATGCGTTGGATGCGGATTGCACTGAATTAGTCATTGTGAAGATAATGCCCAGCAGTAGGTGTCTACTGCTGGGCATTGTTGGTGGATTGTTCTCATTAAGACAGATTCTCAAAAACACAGATTCTCCAAAAAACATATTCTCAAAACCTAAGTAGAAAATCTGATATTAATCTTAGAGATATCACATCTAGTGATAATACTTATTTCAGTGGTTTTATGTTTTACGTTACATTAAAACGTCTTTAAATAAAATTATGCACGATAAGAGTTCAAACTTGAAATAAAATGTCTGGGTGTTCTGAATCTTTTTATTAGATGAGCACTTTGAACATTTAATTGGCAATTAGTCTATCACGTTTCTAAGTATTGAAAATACTAAATCTAAATAAACGTTTTAAAATTGCACTATGTTTTTACATCTGTTTCTAGCTATTGCATTTATACTCGACTAGCTGGGCCCCGCGGTTTCACTCGCTTAAGTCGCGATCTCGCGGGAATATCGTGATAAAAAGTAGCTTATGTGTTATTCCCGGTATCCAGCTACCTATATTCCAAGTTTCATCGTAATCGGTTCAGTAGTTTTCGTAACAAACTCACACACATATACATACAAACTTTCGTGCTTATAATATTAGTAAGATTTAATTAGCGATTACTAGTTGTTTTCATAATTTGTGGGTAGGTTGACTTATTAATGCTTTTTTTTAAGTTTCTCAACATCAGTAATGACTTGTATAACGATTCCTAAACCTGTTAAAGTTCTTGAAGGGGTTTTTAGACGATTCTATACGTATTTCGCTGTTTAACAAGGGTAAAAGAACCGATTCCTCCATCCCTTAACATTATCCGATTCTAGTGGTTTTATCTGATAGAGAACGAACCTTTTTTTTGTTTTGTGAGTTTCGCGTCAAAATAGTCCACTTTTTTATTTTCTTGTAGATAGTGGTGTAGCTCACCTAGAGTTAGAGTTTTCACTATAGCCCTATAAAGCCTCTTACTTGACCTAGCGACTCTACCCTACTTACCTACTAGACTAGATACCCTACTTAATAACCCAAAGTGGTTCTTAATAACCCAAAGTGGGTTATTAAGAACCACTTAATTAATTTAAAAAGTAGTAAATATTATGTCAACACAATAATTTAAAACTCAATACACCAAATCAATGTACCTAGAACTTAATTTTCGAGGACGCATAAAATTATCACTAAACATATTTACCTAAATACGTTTAAGCACAAGCTTATGCAAACCGCTCTTAGATTGAAATATCAGCTGTAAGTACATTACCTGATGTGAATCTCCATCCATACCCTACATTAGGCGTGGGCGTTATTTCACGTCACTAGTTACAATAACTAGTGACGCGACATGTAATGCAATCACTAGTTTTAAATCGTGATAATTGTAATGCGTTATTCGCAGCTTACTTAAGTCGGAGTTAATTTATTGAATTAACTGTATAGCTAGCTACAAACACTTAGATAGTCATTTAATTTTTACCCGATCTTAATCACTTATTATTATTTACTTTCGTACCTTGAGGTTTCGATCATGTTACAATAATCTAGGTCGCGAGGAGACTGGCCTAGTCCCCTCGCTAATTGTGTAAATTAAAAAAGTCTAAAAATAACTAGTTACAAAAATCACTAGTTCTGAAACAAGGTGACGCCAACCAAGCAACTAGTTTCGTTACGTTTCTTAAAAATAACGTAACGACCCACGTCTACTCTACATCTATATTATCCATTAGCATACGCAGTCTCCATAGGATTCCGAGCTGACTCAGTACCTATGCCCTAATCGATTTTTACCGACGACGGTTCATCGACCTATTAAAGACGGGGTTACGTTGTCACATTTATTAACGGTCCCAATAGTGAATAGGTAGCTGAAAGGCTAATGCGATTTCGAAACCTAATTTATTTAAGAAGATGTATTAGGGATATTGTAACGAAGAAGTTTTAGCTCTTGTTTTTGTTTGTTGGTGTATTGTCAATATGATCTCATCAGGGTTTTGAATTGTGAAGGTAGATCTTAAGAAATAGCAATTCCTTCGACTTTCGTACTATACCTACCCAGTCACACCATACCTAATCAGTACCGAAAGAGCTAATAACTTCAAAATGCGACGCGCTACCTTCAGCGGATAAAACTTTTAAAAAATAACTAGGGGCTCGACCGCGCAAGCTGCTTCGGGTTCAACTCGACGTCGCTTTAGGATACAGACTGCGCAAAGGAAAAACCTGCGAGGAACCTGCGCGGCGAAAACTATTGCTTTTAATTGTTTTGCATGCATTTAAAGGCGATAACGCGCAGTACAGTACAGTTGCCGTCGAGTTCAGCTGTCATTGAATGTGGCAGCTCAAGGGACGTCGCATTGAACTCGAAGGCAAATGTACTGTAGGTCTTACTGTTTACGTGCGCGTATTATTAATAATTCGCGTTTATTATAATTATATTTAATTGTTTGACATACATTACAAATTCTAAAAAACATTAATACTTTAAAAGCTAAATTAAATATAACCTAAAATAAAAACGTCCTCGAGTGTGACCTCACGAGGCATCGTCCCCAGTAGGCCGACAACGGTTTTCCTCTGGATGACCAAACTACGGGTTCTGTTTGTACCATAAACAAATTAATCATTTTGTAGTAGGGATTATGGGAGCCTCACTTAAAATCTATTTTATTCTGTCTGTATCATTGTTGTTATAGCGGCAATACGGCAGGAATATACAGTGCAGCACGTAGAATAATAATAATATGTCAAGCAGAAAAATATACTAACTTAGACCTTGCATTTCTTGTACCTAATTTGGGTAGTGCTTAATTCTTGAGTTCCTTTGTAGCAAGTATGGTCTTGTAAACTCACTATGATCATTAATATCGAATTATGCGTAAATTACTATGCAGAGGAAATTGTCTCTTACATGATTGTGTAGCATCTGCTTAAGAAATCTCAGCGTGATGACTTGGCGCAACACTGCTTGGCACTACGAACTGTAGTCTCGAACGCAACCGCTGCCAAATCCTCATTGTAACGAACGTCGCTCGGGAGGGCCGGATGTATTTTATACGATAAGTTTTCAATGATAAAGTTTTCTGTTTTTCATTTCAAGTTAGGTTACGAGTTTGCGCTTCGTTACTGGTTTCCCATTCGGAATCGTTTGTTTTATTGGTGTTTTATCGGTCGGTTGATTGAATTGTAAAAAGGGAGTAAAGTGCGTCGTGCTTTAATTTTTATAGTTCTGTCGTAGTTTTATTAAAATTTGTTCGAGCGAATATTTTATGAGTATTGTTTTGTTTATTTTTATGAGTTAGGTATATTTTTTGTTGTTTAGTCTTCATTGTCAACGTTTATGTTACAACTAGCTATGTCTCGCGGGTTGTTTTTCAAAAATATAAAAAAAAAATATTTTCCTAGGACAATAAGATTTTTTGTGTAAAACTATACCAAAATGTAGGAAACAATGTAATTTACAAAAGCAACAAACGAAAATATTCTAAAACATTACGTCACAAAATAATCAACAATTTTCGATGAATCAAGCAGGGACTTTCAGTTTAGCTCCGTAGGGGCCTTAATTCCAGTTTTACAACATCTTACTATTTGTAAGACAGTAAACGCAATTGCTACACTGTGTTTGACTGATTAAGATACAGTCTTGACCAACCAAATTCCAACTCTATTCCAACCCTTTAAAACTTCAAATACTCCACCACCATTCTTTTAATACTGACCACTATGGCCGTGTTAGCATTAACACGTTAAACTTGAACTGTATTTCACAGTAGTTTCAGTTTAAAATAGATTGCCGGGACAATTTACAAGATGCATAGCCACTTGGGGTGTCTTGGACGTATATATGGCGCGGAATGCACACGGAATATTCGTAATATGTTGCAGTTGTACCGAATTGCTCGTAGTTGTAACGTGGAACGAGCTTCTAGAAGATTGCTACAAAAGATGGTAGCCATAAAAATAATGGATATAACGTACCTACACACGGTTCACATCATTTGTTATGTAAAAGTTTTCTGGTTTCACTAGATCTGGAGGTTTAGGATTCTTCTCATCCTAGCAATGCCTCGGTTGCTATCTTCTCGGGAAACCGTGGTACTGCAAATAGATGACCAAACAGATAGTTACCTGGAAGTGATCGCTTTAAGCGATAAAAAATATAGTAAATAAACAATACAACTCTGTGAATTCGGTTGCTATACGCTACAAGATTAGAAATCTGCTAGCAGAAAATGCCTAAGCCAAAAAATTATTAAGGTTTTTTTTTATTAATATCTAGCTGCTCCCCGCGGTTTCACCCGCGTAAGCCCCGTTCCCGCGGGAATTTCGGGATGAAAAATAACCAAAGTGTTATTCCTGGACCCCAGTTACCTTCATTCCAAAAATGTTCAGCCGTTGTTGCGTGATTAAGTAACAAGCATCTAAACATCCATACACACACACTTTCACATTTATAATATTAGTAAGATTATACGTGCTTCATTTTAATTCAAGCCTTTTATTCCAGCACCCAATAAACACGCGAGACGCCGCAGTCCTCGCCCTATCAGATGCACAATATGTCGCACCACTCGTCCAAACTGGAGACTTCCTGAGCGTGGCCAAAAGTTCACCCGACTCTGGACCTAATGCTTTCTTCTACGTATTCGACTACCAAACTAAAGATGGAGATTATCCACAGGTATGTATGAAACTTAATTGTGTAAACAAGTTTTGGTTGAGGCCGTTGCGATACTGGACATCTAAATGTTAGGGTGACTCGGTCCCTTGAAATCCTTTTATACTCCTGAATCTTCCCTTTACAGATAAATAGTCATTAATATTTTCTCCAACATGTAAATAAAATATATAAAGTTATACTCAGTTTTTTTGGTTAGATAACGGAAAAATAACCGAAAACCGAAGAAAAATCTAATAGTTTTTTTATTCGATTTTTTAGGACTCGATATTCAATATATTCGTATTATTAAAATAATTTTAAAATAATAAAATTCGTAATATAAAGTGACGTTTGTCTCTGTCTGTCAACTTTGAAACTTAATGTGACAGTAAAAGACAAACGATGTATGGTTATGCAGCGAATTAATTAGCGTTTATAAGTAAGAGGGTATGTTTGTTACCTAGAATAATATATATTTAGTAGATATATACATCGAATGATTATTTAGTACATGTACCACTTCTTTACTGTTTATCTGACTAGAAGAAGAAATCCTGTTTTACCTTACAGAAAACATACCCAAATCAAGGTTTTCAAATATCCAACCCCAAATGGAATCACGTCAAGGACGGATCCTCGTTACGAATCATTTAGATCCATTTGTTATCAACAGTTCGCTTCCGACGCCTTGCTTCCTATATAGCTTATCTTTATAGATATTTCGATGTAGAATCTTCGTGTTTGTAATAACCCCGGAATATTAAGTCGGTTAGAATACAAGCACTAGCAGATTTCTATCGCTACGCTACTATGAATACTTTACAATACAAAATCGTACACATGTTGTACTTAGTCTTAGACGTCCCAACATTTTAAGTTGGTTTTTTTTTTGTACAATTATGTGTGTGTAACTTTAGAACAAACAGACTTTTTTCTATTCTATTCTAATCGCTAGTAAGTCCCGATTCGAAATAAAATGTTTCATTTGATAGATTTCTGGATGTTTGTTAGGTACCTACCTACTCATTTATACGAAAAAAACTCCTGAACGATATTTATGAAAAAATGTATTGTTCAAAAACTACGGTTGTAAATTACACATAGGTATCTTTGAAATTGAAAAACAATACGATCGAAACAGGAAGTCTATTACGAAATTATAAAATACGAAGTTTTAGCTGAACATTCGAAAGTTTTCTACTACAAACTGCGATCGGTCGGTCGGTTCGGGTTCCGACCGAACTTCACTTGAAGTTAGTTGTATCAATATAAATAGTCTATGGCTCCGAACGAATTTGCCAAATCCGAACTTGTTTCATATTAGGGAAATAATCAAAACTTCGTTTTGCTTTCGTTCAAAACCGAACATTCGGAAGTTACATTTCGTAAAATAGCCCTCCAGAAACGTGAGAGACGATCAAAACAAAATATATTTTGTTTCTATTTCGATCATCTCATTTGACTCTGTTATGATGATCAAGTGGATGTTAGTGGTCATTTTAAAGTGAATATTTTGATACCGTTTATATTTTAATTTAGTAGACATTGTAGCGGGCTTTATGAGATCAAATACGCGTTTTTCTACGAAATCGAGGCTAAAGCCACGAAATCAGCCGGTTTAGAAAATAATATTTTTTCTTGGTGAACCCACGTAATGTGAGTAAAATAAATAATACTGTCAATGTGTATGTTGTTTTAGCGAATGGGCTCGGTCCACGGCGAAGAATTACCTTACCTGTTCGGAGCACCCTTGGTCGACGGTTTAGGCCACTTCCCCAAAAATTACACGAAATCTGAAGTGGCCCTATCGGAAGCCTTCATCTTGTACGTGGCGAATTTCGTCAGAACAGGGTGAGTTGACTTTGGTGCCAACATAGATTTATATGAGCCTAATTTAGATAGAGTTCGTGTTCCTTGTTGGTATGTTTCCTAATATTATAAAAATGAAAATTTGTGAGTACCTATGTATGTATGTGTGTTTGTTAATCAATTCCGTAAAAACCACTAAACCGATTGCGATGAAACTTGAAATATAGGTAGCTGGAGACCTGGAATAACACACAGGTTACTTTCTAACCCGATATTAAGGCGGCAACGGGACTTACGTGGGTAAAACCGCGGGCACAGCTAGTTATTCAATACAAATAAAATTCATACTTCTAACCGATGGAGTGATTAACTGAATTACTGAACTATATTATTACTAGCAGCGCCCCGCATTTTCACCCGCGTAAGTTCCAATCCCGCAAGATTATTGGCGTCAAAAGTATCCTATTAATATATATCTGCGTTAATATATTTTCTTTCTTAGGTATATATAAAATTCTGGTGTCACTGTGTTAGTTCTCATATTCCTCCGAAACGGCTTGACCGATTTTTATGAAATTTTATATACATATTCAGTAGGTCTGAGAATAGGCTACTTATCTATTGTTCATACCCCTAAGTGATAAAGATTGTCTACCCCTCACATTTATTGGACCGATTTGGATGAAATTTTGCATAGAGTAATGGAGAGTAACATAGGATACTTTTGATCCCGATAATCCTGCGAAATTGGGACTAGCGCGGGTGAAAGCGTGAGGCGCAGCTAGTTTTACTATAAAACACATCGTTTGTTCACCTCAATCATATAATTTAATTACTACGTAATCGATTTTACACCACCGACCGCATAAGTTGTGTTTATATCTAAGTCTATGTGTCGATATCACAGTACGTGTCGTGTTACGTTTTGATTAGGGGAGCGTTATAAATGACGTCACGTGATTGTTAGCAAGACTCAATATTTAGCGTAAGTTTAAATGCCTGTAAACTCAAAACTTATAGGTATTTTTGACTACAACAAAAACTAGTGGATCTGTAACATACAAGCTTTACTGTAACAAAGTTTCAACCGATTTGGCACACCTATTAACATTCTTCAATGTCTTCTTTTTAAATATGACCTCCAGCTGCTTTAATTTAGCTTTAAATTTTCAAATTGCTCTGGAGGCAATATTGGAAACATTAGGGTTTTAACTACTGTTTTTTGCTGTTGGGAAAAGCGATCACCGCTAAACCTTGAAGCGAAAGCTTTAAATGTTTGTCAGAGTACCATCTATTAATTTGTCAAAGTCTTTGGGTATAACTTGATACGATAATGGTTTTCTCAAGTGTTCTTTAGTCCAATTGATAGAAACGTACTTATCTGGGTACAAAGAAACCTTTTTCGTTTAAGTGGAAGGGAAAACGTATGTGAAGGATACTTTTTATCGCTTTTTACTTTGATAAATATTTTTACAACTAGTTGCGGCCTAATAAATGCCTTGTTTTTGGACCATTCATACGATGTCACCCATTTTGGATCATTATGTATATTGACATAATGATTCAAAATGGATTCGTGATCGAACTTCAGATGGCAGAGCTATCAGAACATTTTACTACAGGTAACATACAAACAAAAAACATATACCTACATCCTATAAATTATATCTTTTCAAAGCATAATATCTAATTATTATAGGTTGACTTACTCCATCTAATGTCACGTTAATTTTGTCTAAAGTTTTCGCGATTTTGCATAATAAAACACAATATTTATCCAAAGACCGAGCTTTCGCTAACTTCACAGTTAGCTTTTTCAAGGTTGATTGAGATGTAATTGCGCGATTTTCTGAAGAAACGCGAGTAAAACCCTGTAAATATTGTGTTTTATTATGCAAAAACTAAAGGCAATTGAAATAAAAGACTATCGAATTTTAAACAAAATACGATCAAAATGAATGAATGAATGAATTTATTTAATAATATGAATCTTACCAAACATTTATCAAATTAAATTAGAAATCGGCTCTACACTAAGCACAAGCTTGTATTGCAGGAACTGAGATACTAAATACAATAATGTATTTAGTATCTCAAACATTTGATAATAATTCAAATTGTAAATATACAAGGTGTAACGGGTAAGCCCTTTTAATCCGAAAGGGGGTTGTTCTAGACGTCTAGGCGAACAACTTTTGTTCTACGACTTTTGGAAATTCGAAGAACTTTTCAAAAATTTAGGTGTAACGTTTACTTGAAAATCAGCTGTTTCTAAGAGTTCGAGGTCATTGACCTTATGTTGTCTTTTTATTTAGTTTGATGGTTTACAATCAAAACTTCAATTACCTTTATTTTCAAAAGCAGCTGTTTTTTCAGTGAAACATAATCTCAAAATTTTCAAAAAAATAGTTTGAATTTTCAAAAGTCGTAGAACAAAAGGTGTTCGCCTAGACGTCTAGAACAACCCCCTTTCGGATTAAAAGGGCTAACCCGTTACAAATTGTATACCTTACAGACTAACATACATATAAATGTGATTGGGGAGATGTGACAGATGACAATTAAAAGGTAAAGATGTGAATGGCTCATTATTCGTAGTAGGTGGCTATGACAGGTGCTTAAGATGTGAAAAAAAGAAACGATTTCTTGATAAAACATCAAAGGCTGAAGTAAATAAAACCAATAAATTCTAGGAATAGGAATCTCATCTAAAAGTTTGGTTCTCAGTGGTATTCAATTCCTTTTAACAAACTCAATTTCAAATATAATTTACTTTTAAGACTTTGAAATGAATAGTCATAAACAAACAAATAATAAGAACAAAGTATACATAAATTCAATTTACTCGATGGAAATCATTGCTTTTAGAAAATACATTTCTTGGCCCAGATACAACTACTGCTCCTTATAAGAACACCGACACTCCCCACATTCCTGGATAAATCCAGATATGTGTAGGAGACATGTTCCAGAACGCCCCGGTGTATCCGGTGTTTTTATTTTTATTAGCCTGCGCTGTCCCACTGCTGGGCAAAGGCCTCCCCCATGTCTTTCCACCTTTCTCGATTTTCTGCAACCTCCGGCCAAGTCGGCTCAAAGCGGTTGAGATCGTCTCGCCAACGCTTTCGCGGCCGACCTCGGCACCGTCGAGCGTCCGGAGTCCAGAATGTATTTGTATTTGTTCATTTTTCAGGAGACATCCTGCAGACATGACCCGCCCAACCCCACTTTAGCTTTGCAGCTTTGTCGCCCACATCTGTGATGCCAGTTTTTTCTCGGAGTATGGCATTACGAATACGATCTCTCCGTTTTACACCTAAAATCCTGCGTTCCATAGCTCTCTGACAAACCTTGAGCTTGAGCTTCTGAACCTCGATTAGTGACCAGGTTTGAGCACCGTAGATTAGGACAGGCAGTATCTAGGTTTAAACAATATATTTTGTTTCTGTTCAAAAAGATATTCTGGACAAGTTGGTAGACTTTTTAAACAATAAATAAAAATAATTGTCTAAGGTTTTCTCGATTTTGCATAATAAAACACAATATTTACCGGGTTTTACTCGAGTTTTATTCAGTGACGTCACTGACTGTCAACGTTGTAACGTTAATAATAATGGCGTTATTGAATAAAACGCGAGTAGAACCCGGTAAATATTGTGTTTTATTATTAAAAAAAAAACATATTAAAAATTAAAAACCTGACTTTTATATTCAGTAGAAACTATGAAAAACCAATCGAGCATAGACGAAAACAATTAATGAAAAGAAACCAACTACAAAAAAAGGTAAAAATAAAATTGCGTTATCTTAAGCCAAACTATATTAAAACTGAAAAGTAAAAAACAAGAAGATACCTAAAGGTAAAGAAACCTTAAAAATCGTTCGACGCATCTAGGAGCCTTAAAAAATTGTGGATGGACGCGGGTGGGACTTCAACACAATTTGGTGTCATTATACTTTACCTTTAAAAGGAGTCCCACCCGACTGCATCCACAATTTTTTAAGGCTCCTAGATGCGTCGAACGATTTTTAAGGTTTCTTTACCTTTAGGTATCTTCTTGTTTTTTACTTTTCAGTTTTAACGGCAGTCGGGTTTTTTATTTTGTTTTAATAATTTTTTTATTTAACGCTTTTTAGTTATTAGAGATTAGATACAATTACACCAGAGAAACTCATTAACTCTGGATGTGTATACTCCAGTAGCGAGGACTCGAAATCGGTTAAAGATAGGCTATCTAAATCCTTCAATATTATAATAGCTATTCTTTTTGAGTTTTGCTGAGATGGCTATGAAGTAGGCAGGTATTCATCTTAAAATATAATTACCAAATCCGAAAACTTCGTCGCGACTGGTGATACAAAGGCTGGCGGTTTCTTGTCCTAGCGGATTAGCCTTGCTATCCATTATCCATAGCGCGACATTTCAAATTTTTAGTTAATTACTTATTGTAAACATAGTAATTGTTATTTATGTTATCTCTGACAAACTGACAAATCAAACATTCAAATTCCTTCAAAAGTTGAAACTCGGCGTCAAAGTCAAATCGAAAAGTTTTTAAGTAACGTTCCGTTGTCTTTGCTCGGTTTTTATGGTCAAGACAAATCTTGCTTTATAGCGTTTTAAATCTTTATTTTCATTTATTTATTATTTTAATGTACCCTATGTCACTCTCACGGTCATGACGAATCTAACGACGTATCGTTTATCTAAATCGGCCCAGCCGTTTAGGCCCTACGACGGCACAAAAATAGGTCACATACATACATACATACATACATACACTCACGGCAAAAACATAACACTTCCTTTGGCAGTCGTGTAAAAACACAACTTGCACAACTTTAGAATATTAGGTATGTAGGTAAAATTATTATTTTTCTCTTTTTAAATCATTAGCTCTTACGTTGAAGGGAAACATCGATCGTCAGGAAACCGACATGTCCTAGGACTCATCTCGGTCCGAAGGCAAGAGACATTTGCCAATCCGGAGTAGGCTCCCGTGGCGTCGTACTGCTTAACCCTTCTAATAGAAGTCTCTTACTATAATAATAATAATTGGCCTTTTTCATCTAATTTTAGATGATTTATACAGCGCAAGCAACTTTTATTCCATGCTATTTTATGGCGCTGTAGTGCCCGGGACGTTGTTAGATGGAGTAGGCTTGCCCAGCACCTACACCACCCTCCCAGCCTAGTCAGCCATGCCCAGAGGAAAGAACTGGTCAATACGTCTGGAGCTAACTAAGCCGTGGGTTTCCTGACGATGTTTTTCTTCACCGTATGAGCGATGTTATTAACGCACATAACTTTTCCGCAAGGAAAAAGACATTGGTGCGCGGTCAGCCGGGATTCGAAACCACGACCTTCGGAATGAAAATCGGGGTATCTACCACCAGACCAACACTGCTCCAAGAGAATAGAAGTCTCTTACTATACAGTGGAACAAATTAACTTGATCTTAAGGGGCCGTAGTAGGCCAGAACTGATGTTTCTAGGAAGAATTACTACAAAAGTTATATGAAACCATATTCATTAAAGTCGAGGATATTTACCAACACGTGAATGTCATGAAAACACGATTCCTGAAAATTTTCTCGATAGAAAAAAAATCCAAACTTCCCTCAAATTGTACAAATACTCAGTCAATATTGTACGAAAACTAATTAAACTTTGTATAAGAACTGAACTCAGCTAAATACAGGCAGTGAATGTTTTGAATTTCTAGAATAACATTAAGTTATCTTGAAACTAGCAATTGTTTGATTTTACGCACAATAATTTTGCAAGGTCGCATCTTACGTCCTTCACTTACACATCTGAAATTCGCTGGCTTTATCCCTGTCAAGCTATTAGGGTTGTTTAGGCTCTTAACCAATTATTGATCAATTTGAAGTAGGTTTTATACTAAAAATATTTTAAAGGAAAAATTCATCCTCAAAAGCTACTCGCGACGAGATTTGAATTCGAGTCTCTGCGTCAGTACCGCAGTGCCTTAACCAACTAGGCCACACGAGTTCCCATCTCGAGCGGCGAGTTTAAAAATGTTAATGTTTCCCCGGTGTAGGTTTTATAGTTTTTTATTGATTTATTTTAGTATATGCTATGCTTTTCATAGTCTCCACTATATTTAGTTCTAATAACATAATTTTCGGGTCGTAATATTTATGTGCGTGCCTTCCAAACGGTTACTCGAAACAGATTGAAATGATAAAACCCTTATATCCCCTATTATTTTCGTTTTTTTATAAATTGAAATCTCAAATAGTTTCGTGTTAGGTATCTAACAATTTTATCATGTAAGTTATTATTATTTCATGAGCCATAGACACTAGAAATTGTACTTAAGGGTCATATAATTTTTATTCCGTGTTAGAGTTACTAATAATATCCCAAATTAGTTTTGTCCGCAGTATATTTTATTATAGAATTTGGGGTACCTACTCCCCTATACCTACAGTACATTTTTAAATAGTTGAGAGTGACATTTAATTACCCCATGCTTTGTTTTCAAGACTTCTTCTAGTTGAATCGAATTTTCAATATTTATATTAGGCTTTGGGTACTAAAATTCATTTTTTTTAATCATTACCATACAATACTATAGCCAAAAACAAACATTTCTGTAGTACCATAAGATAATCTCATTCAAGTTTATGATACAATAAATCTTGTAGGTACGTATTTATGTGTAAACTCATTTCAAAATCAAAGAACAATAGCAATATACCTACTTAAATTTTTCCAAATGCGAATTGTTGCAATTGCTAAAACGTTAAACAATCATTCACCTCAACTCTCAATCAATTTACTTTAAAAACGGAACGGTAAAAAAAATACAAAATACCAAAATAGCCCGTATTAATAAAAAATAAAGCCCTTGAATCAGGATTTTCGGGCCCAGATTTATTTTCCACTGGCGAACAAAAGCAATAAAACAAAATAAAAAATAACAGTGTATCATTATTTTCTCGATTCGTTGAATACGGGAATAAAATGGCCCGAACGCTAACGGCCAACTTCCCGGCTTGCCTTGCTTTTCGCCGTCAGAACGGTGAATAATGTTGGGAACTTTTCTTTTACTTAGGTATATGGTATTTCGTTATATTACTTTCTCCTTATTCTACGCAGTCGACTATATGTAGATATAAGTTAAGTTTCTCAAATGAAGTGATTAATTGGGTCACAGAGAATTTACTGCAGTGCTTTGATTCTTATATTGGGTTTATTTTCTTGATTTCAATAATGGAATAATTTCGTCTCAGTCTATATCTGTAAACAAGTAGTATTGCTTCACTACAAAATTGTACGAATAGATGCGATGTTGTTTGTAATAACTTTTATAACTCTTAAGGCCATTCATGGCTTAATTAAAATACAGTTTTATAATATTAGTATAGATAATGATGCCTTGGGTAACACAAGTGTGTCCTTATGCAAGCACAAGACTAACGCCCTTGCCTTACCGAAGGTACGGTTTGTTAAAATCAATTTCTAAACCCAGTTAAAGATGAAGTTTAGACACATAAGTACTTTGCTGCTATCGGATAAAAAATAATCTATGAAGAAGTCAAAACGACGATTGTCGTTTGTAAATAAAAGCGCTACGTAAACCCAAAATAATGTGATTTATCAATCAAACCCAGTAACTTGAGCCACGCCAGTCCATAACAGTGTCAGTTTCCTGAAAGCCTTATTTGTTCAACCTAACACTGACCTACTTGACTGTAACAAAATAGCAAAGCAAGCAATTTTTAACAAACATACTACAATTTACTATGCGTCCCTAGAGAACAATGGCGTTCGTATATAAATCTTGCCGTCTATTTGTACAGGAACCCGAATGAAGCTCAACGTCAAGAATCAGTCCTTCCTATATCGAGGGAGCGGAACAAGTACAAGAGCATAGTGTGGGATGAATACGACACTCTTCACCAGAAGTATTTGGAAATCGGTGCGTATTGACCTAGATTTAAGATCGATTCTCCTTTGCCATTGTTTACTGTTAATGTTTCAAATATAGTTACTGTAATGGTTTCGTTTACGACTTTTTGTATCCATTTTCAGATTACTTTCATTTGTACAACTGTTATGTGCTTGATGAAAATAGATTTGGTTTTTGCAAAAACGACAAATATTTTGTCGACCAACAGATTTTTATTCTACGAAACAGAAAACTCGATTACTTATTGAAATATTATTAAGAAAAATTCCTTGACATTTTTATGGACAATGCGATTACGTACAATCCTATTAAAATATTAAAACGTCTCTATAAATTTAAACTTGCCAACATAAACCCAAGCCGTATCAATTTCAAAGTTAATTACCTCGACCTTTTTCATGCCATCCCGACCCAAAATACAATTCCGCAAAAATTCGTAACCCGTTTCACACAAGGCATTCCTTTGCAGGCATGAAGCCACGCATGAAAAACCATTACCGGGCGCATCAGCTGTCCGTTTGGCTGCGGCTAATCCCGGAGATCCATAGAGCGGGAATGAAGGACGTGGTCGCCAAACACAACCTTTTTAGAAACCACAACGATCCAGAGTTGTACGACGGTCTAGTCCGGCCCGATCCCCTCACCCGGGCTAACTACTTCGATCCGACGCTAGAACTTTACCGCAAGCCAATTTACAACGTCACCCTAGACGTACCGTCGACGACTATGGACACTTACGTAACAACCTGTATAAGCGTTATGTCCGCTCGGCCCGGCTCGGCCGTCACTCAGAATCAGGCCAACAACACGCCGGCTCAAGATGTATCTAATTTAGAAGTTGCAGGCTACACTGCATATTCAACAGCTCTTAGTGTCACTATAGCTATAGGATGTTCGTTGCTCATTCTCAACGTGTTAATATTTGCCGGCGTTTATTATCAGAGAGACAAGACACGGTTGCAAGTTAAAGCGTTGCAGCAACAGCAGAAACGGAATCACAATACGACTTTTGATAGCGTATCGTCGAAACATCCTCATTATTTCGTCGGTCACTCACAGAGTTCGAGTACAATCGTCGACATCGATCATCAGGATAAGAACGCTATAATCGCAATGACGAACCGTGTGCCTCACTTCACTTCACCAAACTGTCCGAATGTCTGTCACACGGGAATTCAAATGTCTAATTTATCACAGAAAAATAATAGTCCTCCAACAAATAGAGGTCACACAACGCTGCCTAGAAAAGTCGGTTTCAGTAATTTTCAACAACAGAATCAAATGTGTAATTCGTCGAATTGTATGACGTTGCCAAAGAATGCTACTTTTTTAAGTAGCGCTAGTAATTTGCCGGATGTGCAGGCTCAAACTGGGCAATCGCAAGTTCCAGGAAACGGCAATGCACTGCCTCCGCCATCATCCCCTCCCCAACACTTTCAAAAGTCAAGGGTTCCTCAAGCAGCGATGTCAGAAATGAACGTATGAGATATGGAAGATATTTACAATTATGTGTAAGAGTCAGTGTCAGCATCGGCGATACAAAGTGACACAGAGCTCCATATGGTTGTAAATATCGAGAAAGCAAGCCCTGTAAATAACTAAATAATTGGACGTATTTTATTAACTACATGTAACTCGACTCTCTAAGGTTTATGGTAATATGTAATTTTGGAATGTGATGAAGTGCAGTATATTGGTAGATATGTATCAATATGAATAAAAATCTAAATATAATGTACTTTGTAATTATTACTATATTATGTAAATTAACTTTATCTTTGTAAATAATAACGTTAACGGTTACTATCCATTGTAAATGGATCTGTTAATTTTAAATATCAACTTAATTATTTTGATTTTCGTATTCTTTATAAGATCTATTGGAAAACATTCTGTTATTTTAATTAATTCCGAAAAAGAATAGTCAATTCATGAACACCACCATTCGTTTTAGATTTGGGTAAGTACATTTAAGAGTTTCACAATTTGTGAAGAATGACCCCTAAAATTATTGTTTCGCTATGGTCATTCAAAATGACTAAACTTCAATACTGTAAATAGCTTAGAATCTTAAAGACTGTGTACTAAATCTAGAAAAAATATTATTATTATTGTTGATCAGGTATTTGAAATTATCTTCCGAATTAATTTTTCGTAATGTATGTTACACAGATGATAAATAATATAATGTTTATGGTTTTGTCTCCTTCCTATGTTTAATTTTGTTTCAATTGTGAATAAAATTGAAACGACTATAGTTCCTCGGAAATACCACAAATACGTCTAGTAATTAAAATGTGATACTACACGATACATACAACATGCAAATGATCAATTTCATAATGACAAATTGATAAAACGGAATATTTTTTGTTAATAAAATTTTCTGACTTTTTCCCCTTTTATTCGTACAAGAACACTAAAAAAGCGAATCAGACAACTATTAGACAATTGAACCCTAAAAATAATAAAGAAAAACAGGGCTATAATATTTGCAGAGTGTATAATATATTTATTCACAAACGAAACAGAAAACGCTTGTAGACTATAAACTTCAGTCAGAACAGTGTAATAAATTTTAAAACGCAACTTATGCCATGCACGTTATGATACCAGAAATTCTTAGCAACACCTTGTTTCACGTTTTACGAGCTGAAGCGTGCATTCACAAAAAAGCCTTTATCGTTTATCATAGAATTTTTACGGTTCCACGTGAAAATTTTAACATCTGTGTCGCATATGGCGTGTTAGTTTGGATCAGTCATGCCATATTCAAATTAAAATTTAATGTATCTGTCTGTTTTATTACAAATTGTATAAATTTTACTTTTTGTTTATTTAGATGATGTTATGTTTTTATGTTCAAACAACAAATCTTATTAGGAAAATGTATTCAGAATTGTAATTGTAAATACATTTTTATTTCGTGTATAAATAGTTAAATTCGTATTTACATAATCAGTTGATTTGTAAGATAACAAGTTTATCTAACCGTTACTACGAAATCTTATGACAAGTACCATGAAATTGAAAAATAAGAATAAAATTCGTGAAGGAAACTTGTTTCTTTGATTTATTACCTACCAATCCAATTCCTGACATGCCTGAACTAGACTATCATAAAGCTGCGGGCCTGAAGTCAGCGGGCAGCAGAAAAGACGCGGCTGGATATGCAGGCCTCGAAGATAACGAAGTGGAAAATCGCTTTGCACTTATGAGTGATGAGCGTCCTTGCTCAATTTTCTTAAAGACGATGCTGCTGTTGCTACTGCAAGCTATTAATGTTGCCACAATAGATTGAAGGTTTGAAAAATTATACATTAACTCAGAACAATAATGTTGGCATTACCAACAATATCAATGGCATTACCAAAAATACCTCCGACAAATATGGTTCAATGCTTGATTTCCATATCAGGACTTTTAAATAAATAAAATGAAAATATATTTCAGAATCTTTAGTTGTTAATTATTTAATTACTTAAGTAATTCTTTATTTTAGAGTCTTTAATCAACATTTATTAATATTTCGTTTGTGAAATGTTTTTCGTGAATTATAATATAAGCCTGAAGTCATCTTATGGAAATTCAAACTCGCCGAAAATTTTGCTCGACAATCAGCTGCATCGTAGTGTAACAGTTAGTTTGAGGTAATAATTGATCTCAAGGACTTATTTAGTTTAAGTTCCTATTCCAGAACAAATACTCGTATTTGTTGAATATTTTTTAATTTGCAAAACAGCTTATCCAGCTTTATCCAGTAATACTCCCTCAAAATCGAAAACAGATTTCAGACTTAAAACAAAAGTTGTTTGCCTAGACATAGACAAACATCTTTTGGCTTAAATTGCCTTCCTCGAAATTCATTCTGTATTACAAAACTGCGAATGTATATTCCGTCATACAATAGTAAGTACCTACTACGTAATAAGCGACAAAATAACTGCTCTTTTAGTAATTAAATCTTTAATTGTCGAAGTAAAATACTCAAATATCCTGTAAGTACACAAAGAAAATACTACTTCAGCACAGCTTTCTGAACAGAATAGCCATTTCGTTTTGAAAGCCTCTTCAGTACTTTACTAGGAAAGGACCTCTCTGTTTTTCTTATAAAGAGTTACCTTTGACAAAGTTATCTTCCGAATCTTTTTCACGGTTCGTGTTACGACCATTTTTGTTTGGAACGCTCTCAAGTGATGGACTTTTTATATGGGAGCTGTGAAATATTGCACCTACTTTCGTCGGAGGGTTCTTTCTTTCTTTTTATTTTACTACCATCAGTTTCATGGGTAACGTAAATTGAATGCACTATTTCTTATTAGTTATAGTTTTTTATGTGGACCAGCAAATGGGAGGCTTTTTATGTGAAATGTGGCAGTATAAATAATAGGCCGATCATAACTTTGCTCAAAACAATGTAACTCTAGGAGGTATAAACTAGGTAAATACTACTTCCTTAAGGACGAAAATCGATCTCTTTTTTTCATTTCGATCGATTTTGTTCCCTGTACCAACGACGTCTCCTTTGGCAAGACAAAAGGAGGTAAAATGATTACCGATAAAATTTGGATCAAAAATAATAAAGTAGTAGTTGTTTATTTCCAGTGATTGCCTTATATATCGAATAAGCATCTATATCAAGAATTAGTCTTTGGAATATCTCTAATCAAATTAAAAATAACTGGATAGAAACTTTATGAATCCACTGACCCAAATTACGTGGCACTCGGCCTAGCTCAAGAGCCCTTCGTAACGCCCCCGTGTGCAACATTCACTAGGGTTGCCCCACTTGTCTTTTATTGCCAATCAGTTGTTGTGTCAAGAGAGATGCTTATTACAGTGCCGTCATGGCAGCTGTTCAGGCGGACAAATGAGGAACAGCCATAAGTATTTTACTAAAAGAATAATATAAAAGACAGACCGAACAGATAGCTTGGGAACACCGCATGAATTATTTATTTCATTATTTGGTATTTATTTAACTCTAGTTTAATGTAATGTATGTATTTATAACTCTCTGCACCCCGCGGTTTCACCCGTGGAAGTGAAAAACGCGTTGTCAGTTGTCACGGGCGCGGCCGGCCGAGCGGTTCTCGAACGGTTTCACTTTTTCGTTCATTACCTACTCGGATTCCACACATTAGATTTCGATAAAAATATACCACGACCTTCCTCAAAAACAGAACTATAAAAATATAATTTATTATTATTAAATACGGAAGTGCATTTGATCTTGCATCATCTCCTGATGATGAGTGATCTAAGTCGCAGCGCATAGAAGGCGATGAACCCTAAGCTCTATGTCATTCATATAGTGTACGCTCGCTTATGACAGCTTGTCGCCGCACGGCGCGGCGCGGCCCTCACCTAAAACGCTATTGTCAACCGAATAGCACAGATCTAAAGGTTTAATTTACATTAACTTATTTTGAGTATCTTCGAAGCTCCACGTTCTGTGTGCGTTGGATCAAAGATATAGCAATAGAAGGTAGGAAAACTTCAATGAATCAAGATTCGACCCGCCTACCTTTGAAGCTGCACTGGTCTACATTAAAATTTATTATTAGAACGCAGATGAGAGTTGCGCTACAACTTATATTATACAGTGTTCCGAGAATGACCATTTGAACTAAAGGGGGTTGTTCTAGACGTCTAGTTTAGGCGAACCACAGTAACTTTTGTTGTACGAATTTTGAAAATTTGTTTTTTATTTTTCAAAATTTCGAGGTGATGTTTCTCTAAAAACCAGTATTTAAAAAGAAAGGCTACTAAAGTTTCGATTGTAGTAGACCAAACTAAATAAAAGGACAACTGACAAGGTCAATGACCTATAACTCTAAGAAACAGCTGATTTTCAAGAAAATTTTAAACATAAAATCTTTGAAAATTGATACGAATTTTCAAAAGTTGTAGGACACAAGTTGCCTAAATGTCAAGTACAACCCCCTTTCGGGTTAAATGGGTATTCTAGGAATAGCCTGTATTGTGCGAGCTGTTTCACCTGCGTAAGTCCAGAGTTTTTTTTTCATCCAATTTTAATGCCTAAATCATAATTAAGTAAACTTTAAACTGTGGCTGTGTTTATACAAAGTGTAACGGGAATGCCCTTTTAAGCCAAAAGGGGGTTGTTCTAGACATCTAAGGGAAAAACTTTTGTTCTACGACTTTTGAAAATTCGATTTTTTTTTTGAAAATTTGAAGGTTATGTTTCGCTGAAAAAACAGCTGCTTTTGAAAATATAGGAAATTGAAGTTTTGATTGTAGTAGACCAAACTAGATGAAAGGACAAATAAGGTCAATGACCTCGAACTCCGAGAAACAGCTGATTTTCAAGTAAACTTTACACTTAAAATTTTCGAAAAGTACATCGAATTTTCAAAAGTTATAGAACATAAGTTGTTCGCCTAGAAGTCCAAAACAACCCCCTTTCGACTTAAAAGGGCTTACTCGTTACATCTTGTATAGGCACTGCGTTGATCCATCATTCAGTCAAGATAAAGTATTTATAGATACTTACCTATAAATTGCATCAAATATTTTTTCATCTAATTGTATACTATAATAAAATAATTTTGTGTTAGGTTTTCGAGATTTTGGATAGTTAAACACAATATTTACCGGGTTTTACTCACGTTTTGTTTAATCACAATCAATATCTTGAATATTAAATATTTTTTGAATTTTGAATATTTTTATGATGTAATATTTAATACTAACATACTTACTTTTATATAAATAAAATAAATTAAAATTAAAAATCCAAAAATGCATCCCTACGTGAAGTATCCAAAAGGCTGGCTGTAAAATTTTAAAAAAATTATATTAAAATTTAATGATAGATATGAATATACGTATTTGATATTTGAAAAAAAAAACTTTAATTCATGCTATTTATATTTGTTTCTCTTTCACTCAATAAAGTGACATGTAATATTTTATTATAAAATAAAATATAAATTATTAAATATTTGTTGCAACCCTAGCAAGCCAGAGAGTCTACAAGAGTCGTTTCAGCACTTAACGTGTGTCTAACGTGCTGAGAATTTGTTATGTACGTAATTTTATGAATAAAATGTTGCCAATTTTTAAGTTAGGTACATAAATAAATATTAAAGAACATAATATAGGTACTCATTGCTACAATCTGGCTTCATCTCGACAAGTAGATTTGTAATAGGGGTTAAAGTATGAAATTGCCGTTTTATTGCAATAGGTTCTTTGAATTGACATAGAATCTTCATGGTTTGAGGTTTTCGAATGAAACTTTTTTCAAATGGTTTCTGTGATGTTCTTTTTTTAAAAAATGTGAAACATTTGAATATCGACTTTCAATTGTTTTTGTTATTCAATTTAGACAAGAAAGATGGATACTGCGAAAATTCGAGTGATTTTTGAATACGAGTTCCGACGCGGAACTAACGCGGCAGAAACAGCCCGCAATATCAATGCTGCGTTTGGAGAGGGGTCTACTAATGAACGCACCGTGCGATTTTGGTTTAAACGCTTTCGTGATGGAAATTTCGACTTAAAGAACGAGCCACGAGGAAGACCGCCCACACAGGTGAATAACGATGAATTAAGAGAGATAGTGGAAGCCGATCCTAGTCCAACTACCCAGGAATTAGCGGCATGGTTTAACGTTACCTTACCCACTTTATTGACTCACTTGCGTCAAATCAATAAAATAAAAAAATACGAAAAATGGGTGCCTCGTGATTTGACTGATCTGCAGAAAGAAACGCGTGTTGAAATTTGTGTTGCCTTGTTGAACCGGTACAGAAATGAAGGAATATTGGATCGAATTGTAACATGTGATGAAAAGTGGATTCTTTATGATAACCGGAAAATAAAAATGCAATGGCTGACCCCAGGTCAAATGCCACAACAGTGTCCTAAAGCAAAACTTACCAATAAAAAGGTAATGGTAACTGTTTGGTGGTCTCAGCATGGTGTTATTCACTATAGTTTTCTTCGATCTGGTCAAGCAATTACGGCAGATGTCTATTGTGCCGAACTCCGAACCATGTTGACAAAACTAGCAGTAAAACAGCCCCGACTCATGAATCGATCTTCACCATTATTGCTCCACGACAACGCGAGACCTCACACAGCACGAGAAACCATTTTGACCCTTCAGGAACTGCACTTAGAAACCATTCGTCATCCTCCGTATTCACCAGACCTTGCTCCAACGGACTACCATTTTTTTCGTGATTTGGACAATTATCTACGTGACAAGAAGTTTTCTTCCCAGGAGGCAGTACAAAATGCTTTCACACAGTTTGTGCAGTCTAGATCGTCGGAGTTCTATCGCAAAGGCATTAATAACCTTCCCATTAGATGGCAGCAATGTATAGATAATAATGGCAACTATTTTGGTTAAAAAATAAACAATTAAGATTTTCAGTACAAATCGACTATTTCATACTTTAACCCCTAATATTATAATGACTTCAGTGTTTATTTTTAGAATTAAGTTTTTTTTAGCAGCTGCTCTCAAAATAGCCGTCAAATATTAGTAGCGGTTTTGCCCCAAATTTTATGCCCCAAGGCTACGGGGCTAAATACAAAACCAATATAAGAATGGAAGTCTTAAAAATGAACAAGCCAAAGACATCGTTAGAATATTTAAATCGAATTATTTTACAAAGCCGGATATTATTATTAACTTCTCGTCCGATAGAAAATCTCAAAAAAAAAGTTTTATTAAAGAAAATTATTTTAAGATTTGCACAGACCTGTGCTGGGGTAAGTAGCACTGTCCCTAAGGATGACCCTTAGTGGCACACCGGTCGGTCTACATTTCCTTAGCGCTACATCTTAGGCCTGTGGTAGGCTTAAATTTTGTATTCATTTCCTGATGGAATAAATGTATTCAGGGGTAGATTTCATACTCTCTTATTTACAATCTTAATAATATTTTAAACGCTAAAGTTTGTATGTCTTTATGTGGTTTTGTTGCTCTTTCATGCAAAAACTGCAGAACCGATTGCGATGATACTTAGAATATAGGTAGCTGGAGACCTGAAATAACATATAGGTTGCTTTTCATCTCGATATTCCAGCGGGAACAGGACGCACGAGGCTGAAACCGCATTGCGCAGCTCGTTAATATCATAAATGTGAGAGCCTGAGTGTAAGTAAGTAAACGATTATGTTACTCCTTCACGCAAAAACAACTGGATTAATTGCAATGACACTCGGTATATAGATAGCTGGAAATCAGGATTCACATATAAGCAAATTTTTATTCCTATATTTCCGCGCGATCGGGACTTAAACGGGTAAATTCACAAGTTTATTTTGAATCGTCAAAACCCCTTCATCGCACGACCAATTATCTCGGTTTGTTAAAAGCTTAGAGCTTTATTTTCCTTTTAAATAACCACTGACAAGGTCGCTAAATGAATTCAGGATGCCCAAAAAAGAAAATAGAAAAGGAAACTGTACATGAAGTTCCATGTTTTAATTTAAACTTCGAACGCGGTTATCACCCCCCGGAGAAAGGGCGGGAAGCAAAGACAATAAAGCCAATTGACTGCTCATCCCGCGATTTTTTTGAAAATAACATAGCTCCCCGTTGCGGGCAGGGGGTGAGTTAAAAATGTGATTGGCCATTAGGAATTCGATGCGGAGTCTCCTCGAGACCAAGATCATTGTAACATGATCGAAACGTCGAGGTAAGGAAAATAAAATAAGGTAAAATCACGCGATTAAGACCCGGGGAAATGTGTAAATGTGAGTTCCAATCGTGCTATTTTAAAAAGTTTATTAGGATTTCGATGTCCAGATCCGATGTCGCAAATGATATCTCCATCTCACCTAAAGCGATTAAGTAAGACAGTGACAGGTGTGTTAGGTCAATCTTCGGTTTAGGACCGAAGCTCTCTAAATAACCCATAGAAATAGCACTACAGAGTAACTAGAAAACTTACTCCGTCAAAAAAACGTCCTTTTTACACTTTAGTGTTCGTCGGTTGGTTAGATAAGGACACACTGGATCCAACTGGGTTCAACAGGACCGTTTTGGTATATCAAAGCAAGGATTACCTTAATTTTAGAGAACATGATTGAAATTGATAATTCAAAAGTTGTCAAGCGCACAGTCTTCTATGACCGAAGACGTCGATGTGACATGTCTCTGAAATAACCCTACTGGACTCTTTGTGATTGATCGTTCTTGCATGAGAGTACTACTAAAAAGACGTACTATTTTCTTGAGGGGGGAATACTTATGAGCAGTCAACTAGTTTTATCGTCTGTGGCGGGAAGCAATAACGGCGTCTGAGGTATTTCAACTGAGTTTTATTAGTATCAACGCGAAAAAATGTCTGAAGTTCAAAGTTATCAACACATTATGTGGGTAACGTCATATGAAACGGAAAAAGTGTGATGGCCGTTTATTCGCTTGGTCTATAATAGTAATAAGAAACGAAATTATTATTCTTGGTAGGTAATTGACAATCGAATTTACGTACTAGTTAATATATTATCTATTGAAAAGGAATACAAAATTTTAAAATGAACTTAATTGAAACACTTAAAAACTTTTATTCACGTTAATTTGTCTAAAGCTTTTTATATATAAATAACCATTGCAGAACATAGTTCTAAACTAAGCAGTTAGTCTTGTACTATAGATACTAGTAAACATTTTAAACTCACACGATTTGAACTCGTAATCAGTCCCCTCGCAACCAAGATCATTGTAACATGATCGAAACGTCGAGGTAAGAGAATTTAAAAATAACAGTATCTACAGTCTACAGTATCTACAGTCTTATTCACTCATTATATTTATTCTATACACCCCAAATCGTGAAATAATTAGGCAAAATGTCTATAAAATTCAGGTCGTAAACGGCCTCTAAAATCTTCATTTTTAAAGATACGATTACTTTGAATATACCAATCGATAGAGCTCGCGATCCTGATTCCAAATATATAAAAAACTCATTTTGGCCAAAATGTCCTTTACGACAATTGAAATTTCCAGTATCGACATACTAGACGGTTAAACTACATAGTTTAGTTTTTTTTTAACTGATTTTAGTTAATAGAAATCTTAGATTACACCTTAGTTGTAATTTAAAATAGTAATTTAAAATAGTGGGCGTGTTGGTGTATACTGTAAGCTACTATTTGTCTTAAATAAATAAATAAATAAATAATAGTACATACCTACAACACTTTAGTACATTTTACCGGGTTTTAATCGCATATTATTTTCTTACCTCGACGATTCGATCATGTTACAATGATCTTAGTCTCCAGGGGATTTTGTAACATGATCGAAACGAATTGTTCTGTGGACGTCGACTCTTGGTAACGCCAAGGTAAGAAAATTAAAATGAATACGCAATGAAGACTCGGTAAAATATCAACAAATCGTGTAGATTTAAAAAATAAGTAAGTGATAAATCCTATTCTATCCTACTAATATTATAAAGCTGAAAGTTTGTGAGTATGTGTGTATGTGTAATTGTGTGAATGAGTATTTGTAACTCAATCACGTAAAAACCACTAAACCGATTACCATGAAACTCGGTATGTAGATAGCTGGAGACTTGGAATAATACATAGAATACTTTTTATCCCGACATTAACGTGAGATCAGAACTTACGCGGGTGAAACCGCGGGGCGCAGCTAGCATTTATTATATATATTATGTATATACATTAAACACATCCAGAACCAACAGCAAACATTTATGGTTAGTATAAGTATCTACTTATCCTCAGCGGGAATAGAACCTGCAACCTTCTGCGTTGTAGCTGGGGTTCGCCTGACGCGGCACAGTAGTCGTCTATATGAGATAATTAAGCTTGCATTTGACCTTATCTCACTGTTAGATAATGCAATCCGCAGGCATACCTCGCGGGGTCCGCTGTTCCCCACAGGACACTCCAAGGACCTCCGTCAGGGGTTACAGGCTGATCTAGTCCACAATGCCGTGGCAGTCAGTAGGGACGCTATAACATACACAAATAACTTTCAGTGTGTGGCTTCTGTTACATAATGCAATGAAGGGAATATGAAACTAATAAATCATGTGAGACGTCCAAAGTTTGTATGGTAAATAGTTTTCATAATGGAAGTCGGAGCAAAGAACAATCCTCCTATTCAAGTACCCAGTTATCAGTTAAGATATCTTTATTCCGACCACAAAATTTTACGCCAAACGCTATTCACATTTCTTTCCGCACTAAAAAATAAAAATAAAACAATGTTGTTGCTAAAAATCGAGTCGATTACAAAAATTTACAATACTGAGGCTTAATTTTCTCAGTTTAAACAGAATATTAAGGGGTACGTTATAAATTTTTATCGCAAACGTCAACAACCTAAGAATATTTTATATTAAATTTGATGTAGATAGGTATCTAGTGAGATGATTAAACTTGGTGTATTTTTACAAACTTGTAAAATATCTCAGTATATTTTATCAAAAAGATAGCTAACCGGTGTGGTGCGAAGTTAAGGAAATCAGTTTGAAATTAGTGTTATTTTTTTATGAAAAATCGCAACGAAAAGTTATTTGTTAATTTTGACTTCAAAATTCGTTTTCTGAAATGTTAAGTCTGTTAACAATGTACTTCTAGACCTTACAATACGACTGTAAAAAACTTAGCTTGGAAAAATTTGCACCAACTCACGAAACACTTCTACACCGACTAGCCATGCCCTCAATATAAAAGTATTTTTTGCTTATAAATTAACGTCCGTGGTATCATCACAATAAGTTCGTTGAATAAGTTTTCCCTTGTATGAGAATACAAATTCCTTCATAACATGCTCGTTATTTGCAATAGTTGGTCATATTATTTTTCATAAATGATCAGCCATATCCACCAACGAACCTGTGCATCAACTCAGCTATTGCGTTGATTGTCACAGGAGCATTTAGCCAAAGTCGTTTGTGAATATGGCTTAATTATTTCAACGTACTTACATTGAGTGATCGTAAACAGCGATGGTCGAGACCACCATAATTGTAATTACACACATACAAACTAGGAATTATAGGTAATTTTTACAATATGATGAAAATTCCTGCTCTTCCTGTCCCCAATAGTCTTAAGTCCAGTTATTAATTTTCATAAACTTGTTAAATTTGCTTGTACCTATTTGTTAAAAGCGGAGTTTTATCATGCTTTCTATTCACTGTGGAGGAAATTTCGTTATTAATAATATTTTGTCTTGACTGAATGAAATTAAAGTGGACTTGGTGAGCGGGAGTACCCGTTTAGTCCATTAAGGTAGATAGATAAGTTTAGTACCTTCTTACAAAAGTTGATTGATTAATATAAAATATAATGACATCAAATTAAAATTAACAGAAAGCAAAGACAAAAAAGACTAGTTATGTCTAGGTACCTACTTTGGCAGCGTTAATCTTCTTATCTATCTATATCTATCCATATAAAAGAAAGTCGTGTTAGTTACACCATTTATAACTCAAGAACGGCTGAACCGATTTGCCTGAAAATTAGTGGGAAGGTAGCTTAGGAGAAGGACATAGGATACTTTTTATCCTGACATTCCCGCGATAACGGGAACGGGAACGGGACTTACGCGGGTGAAACCGCGGGGCGCAACTAGTAATAATATAAAAATATATTTTATTATATTAAAAAAAAAGAATTGATAAAAAAGACCAAAATAACCTCTACATACAGCGCCACCGACTAATTAATCTGTTTTATCATCTGAAGTCGGGCAGCCAAACTAAGTACAATATGGAACCATACAGCCAGTAAAATTGCCCGACTTCAGATGATAAACAGATTAATTAGTCGGTGGCGCTGTATGTAGAGGTTATTTTGGTCTTTTTTATCAATTCTTTTTTTTTTGGTGGTTTTTAAATTTTTAAATTATTTTTTGTTCTTTTTTTAAGTCGGTTTTTTAATTTTTTAATTATTTTTTTATTTCACCCTTTTTAGTACCTACCTACCTACTTCCGACTGCCAAATAAATTAACAATACCTATTGTTACCGTAATTTGTATTATTGAGGAGTTTGCTGATGAGAAGGCGGTTTTAGGTGGCCCATCAATCTGTTCTTAGTTCTTTAGGGGTCTATTATTTTTGGTAGAAGTCCAAAAACGAGTAATTTATTACATTCTGGGAAGCTATCCTGTCCATCATTCCGAAGATACTCATCAGATCCTGACAAAATTTTTATGGAACCACCACGGAGCTTCCACCTTTCCATTAAAAAAAGAACCATCTCAATCGGTCAAGCCACCTATGAGTAATCGGTGAACAAGTGAATTGAATACAGGTTTTCGAGGAGCATTCCCGGTCCTTACTTCGAAGATCCTCATCAGATCCTCACCAAATTTTTATGGGACCACCACGGGGCTTCCACCTTTCCATTAAAAAAAGAACCATCTTAATCGGTCAAGCCACCTTCGAGTAATCAGTGAACAAGTGAATTGAATACAGGTTTTTGAGGAGCATTCCCGGTCCTCACTTCGAAGATCCTCATCAGATCCTCACCAAATTTTTATGGGACCACCTCGGGGCTTCCACCTTTCCATTAAAAAAAAAACCATCTTAATCGGTCAAGCCACCTTCGAGTAATCGGTGAACAAACATAAAAAAAAAAAAAAAAAAAAAAATATACGCGACGAATTGAGAACCTCCTCCTTTTTTGAAGTCGGTTAAAAAGTAATAAAATGTAACACTATCAACTAAAAACATCATAGTCATCATTTTGTCTATAAGGTTTTCGTGATTTGCATAATAAAACACAACATTTTTACTCGCCTTTTATTTAAGAACGGCATTATTACTAAATACCGAGCTTTCGCTCACTTTACAGTTAGCATTTTCAAGCTAACGTCATAGTCTTTAAAAAAAAAGACTTTTAAATTTGTTTTTGTTTGATTTTATTCCGGATAATTATCTGTTGAAAAGGGTTATATATTTTTTTTTTATTCTAGCACTTTTTTGGAGTGAACATTATGTATACTCATTCAGCTTCTTAGTACTAACCGTCTCTGAGCAAAGCCGCGGACGGACGGACATGACGAAACTATACTTATATCAGTCAAAATAATATAAAAAACACTATCATTCCACTATATAATAATTATAGTGAGATGAGACGTACTCAACATATTTATACGAAATTTAGCACACAAGTAGTTTATAAATAGGATTAACATACATGATATTTATCATGGAATTCTCACTGGAACGGGAACTACGTGGGTCAAACCGTCTGGTCCTCAACACGTTAAGGGTAAGCATATTATATAGTGCAATTACTTATCCAATTATACATATAATGCATTGCTCCGGGCACGGTTAAATTAATTCCCAATGCCTTCAATTTCAATGTCCACACCAGATCCACACCACCAATTATACTAGTCGTAGCGTAGGTAGTTTCATCGCTTGCGTGCTACATTATTCCACTCAATGAGATCTAAATTTCAGAGGATTATTGAGAACTTAATAAGTCTTTTGATTTCTTCATTTATTTGCTTCGTATTATAGAAGTGTTCAGCTGTGGTATCATCTAATTAGCATCCACCGCCACTTTAGTTGCTATTTACTGTCAAAAAACATATTTCGTATTCTACGTTGCTGCTTTGAAGTAATCAAAGGTAACAACCACGTTACGTCAAAGCAGCAATGTACTGCAACTTAGCAACTACTAGCGGTTGATGTTAATTAGATGATACCACATCTGGACTCTTTGAAAGACTAGAAGGTAAATCGCCTAGTAATAGTGATGCATTTTGAACTCATCTTTAACGGACGAGCTTCACCAGTTCCACAGTTAAAAAACTGCCCGGGAAAATACATACTTACACGTCTTTGAAAAAGATGAATCAAAATTCGAACATCTCGTTGCTGGAATCGCTATTATCTTATCTAGGTAATCTTAGCTTGGCTTTCCGGAATCGTCTGTAATTTGTCATACTTATTGATCAAAGAAGTTACCGAAACTTATCGCCTTCTTCTAGAGTCTAGATCTTTTTGACATATTTAGTATTTCTTACACTAGGAGGACTAATTTATAAAGAAATGTTTTCCAAAACTTGGCACTAAACAAGACTTGAATTCATACACTCGCATGTTTCAAAAATTTCACTTTTATCTCTCTTACTCTAAAGCGACTTTAAATTTCTTTACACACGTCCGATAATCCCATCACAATCATGAATTAAAATGTTAATCACGACATCTACTTCAATTTACATGCGCGGTAGGTACCATGTTTGCGTATTTCACGGTTGTCATCAGTCTACTACAAAATGAGAGGCCTAAATAAATAATTAACCACACATTATAAGCTCCGGTTGGTAGGCTACGGAACTTGTCGACATGGATGTAATGGTGATTAAAATTTGAGAGTTATGTGTTATTGATAATGAGTTTGTTAATTGAAGAACTCTTTTAATGATGCAGCTATTTACCTATTATCATAAAGAATTTTATGTCAGTTTTTGAATTTAGTACCGGCTATTTTGGCGTCTGTTTTGTTTTGAATCTTCACTAAAGTGTAGAATACAATGAACACTTAAAAACGTTTTGAACAAAAATATTTTTCATGTTTCCTGTTCGGAGAGTTTAATTTTCATGGGTAGTAGAAAGTGTACTTCATTTTTTAATTAATGCAACAATTTGACACTTCTTTTTATAAAAAAATGAACTAAAACGTCAGATTTTCGTCTGAAATTAAAAAACGTACCTACTATACTTATTTTTCGTTTGGCTATGATAATTGAATACTCTTCTAATCTGCCACTTGCGATAATGACAATATGATTGCTTTCTACTTTTTTTTTCACATTTAGGCATGGCCGCTTATATGCATAGTGTACGCAAATTATATTTTGGGCAATGGATAAGTTTTTAATTTTCTAATGTTGGCAGTCTGTGTATATTTAAACATTTTGTTATGTCTAGCAAAAAAAAAGATTTTGATGTGTTTTAGAAACTGTTCTTACTTGATATTTTAACTGATTCTTACTATACCTGTTTTATTAAATTTCTGAGTAGTATTTTAATTAAACCGCGACAGAGAGAAAAAGTAAAAGAAACATGAAATATACTTGAGACACCACATCTAGTACCAGTACATAATGTCTAAATAAATAGAATTGACTATGTAATAAATAGCTTGAATGACACTATTTTAGACTTAAACTTTAAAGTTCTGTACACGAATACCGACAGGATATCTCGATGTCTTCACGATTTAGGTAAGCGTGTAACATCTTAGACCACATGGCTTTCCATCAGGTGAGATAGTGGTCAAATGTTTACTTACCAATTATTTAAAAAATATTTGTACGTATAGACTAGAAAAAATCAAAGATTCAAAGATAGATAGATAGATTCAAAGTCGCTCAGCAGGCTGTGGAACGAGCTATGCTCGGCGTTTCTCTGAGGGTCAGAAATGAGGTGATCCGCCAGAAAACCAAAGTCTTCGACATAGCTCACCGGATTAGCAAGCTGAAGTGGCTGGCCATATTAGCCGTAGAACCTACAACCGTTGGGGTTAAACGCGTTCTAGAGTGGAGACCGCGCCTCAGCAAACGTAGTGTAGGACGTCCTCAGGCACGTTGGAGCGACGATTTGCGCAAGACGGCTGGCACAAACTGGATGCGAGAAGCCGAAAATAGATCTAGGTGGCGTGCAATTGGAGAGGCCTATGTCCGGTAGTGGACTGCAACAGGCTGATGATGATGATGATGATAGATTAGAAATCATGAAATCTGACGACTCACTGACGTCAGCGGTGCGGTTTGATCTTTTGTTACGGCTATTAGACCTACAAATCAATTTCTAGAACTTTAGGAAAATCGTAGTTGCTAATCCATAAAATGTAATTAGTAGTTATTTACATAGGTACTTAAATTCACGGATATTTCCCTATTTACGACTAATCAATTTTCAATTTCCCGATGGCTAATTACGAAATTGTTTGCTAATTGCTAAAATGTTTGCTAAAACTAACTTTGATTGTTTAATTTGGTCGTTTCAGCATTGGAATGTTTCCAATTCTAATAGTAGTCATTAGGAGTTTGAATTTCGTACGAGAATAACGTTAGTTTTATAAATAACATTTGGAAGAAAAATACCGTCAAAAACAAATAAGTATTATGTTAATTCAGAATATATCGTTGGCGATTCAACGAGGTAATGCCGCCAGTGTGATGGGCACTTTTGGACTCAATGGTCATTTACCTTAGATTATTTATATTGTTAATTATCTTTGTGGTATTTTTTCCTTGTGTAAGTATTTAGTGTTCTAAATTAATAAACATACTTAATATAATAAGTATTACGATCGTATTATTACTTACTACTATATATTATATCACCCGCGTAAGTCCCGTTCCCGCGGGAATAACGGGATAAAAAGTAGCCTATGTGTTAATCCAGGTCCCCAGCTACCTATATTCTAAGTTTCATCGCAATCGGTTAAGTAGTTTTTGCGTGAAAGAGTAACAACCTCACATACATACATAAAAACTTTCGCGTTCATTATATTAGTAAGGTACTACTTGCTTGACCTATTAGGTAATACCACAATCTCCTTGCAGTATTATTATATTACAAATTCGAAAGTTTACTATAGACTATATAGTTTACAGTAGAAAACTACTGAACCGATTGCGATGAAATTTATCATGTATCTACATGTTTAGATCTGAATAGACACATTATTATTTCGATATTCCCGCGGGTTCGGGAATTACGCGACTAAAACTGCCAAGTGCTGCTAGTTTAAATAAAAATTAAACCTCTTTCTCTGCTTTATAGCAGACACACACGTCACACGTGTGTTTTTGCGATGATTGGAAATGAAAAACATCAGCAGTCATAGGATATTTCACAATTGCACAACATTACACACAGCCTACATCTAGCCCCAAACTGAGCACTAGGTTTATAACTAAGTACTATGGGTACTAGATGACGGATATACTACAAACAACACTTTTTTTTTGTAAATACACAGAGGTCGGATTACCTGATAATGTTATAATGTTGTTTTATATAGACATGGACGTAAATTACTTATGTACCGACCGATGTAACATTCAAGTAGTTGCATGTTGGTTTTATGAATACATTTTCAACTCATCACCTCTACGGTTACCTTTACGAATATGTTAGTAAAATAGATTTTTAATTCTAAAGCTTTCAAGGCAAAAGCTACATTTTTAATTGCCACCTCTTTCTACCTGTAAGTTTACAATCTCCGACAATGTTCCCCAAAGCAAAGATCACTCGTTTTCCGCACTAATGGACCAGCAAAGTGGATTTTTTAAAACATTTTAAAAAGTTCTGAAAAACTAAAGTGTTACATACACGGTACAGGCATAGAGGCGCTTTTAAAAGATGTAGGATCCATTAACAGAACTAAAAAATGTTGGAAATTTCGTTCCCAGACTAGTGGAATCGATTTTAGGTGTACAAAAGAATTGAAAAATGACTTTTGTATGAACGCGCTCGCTTCGGAGTGAAGGATTAAAATGAATTGTTTCGCATTTTTCCAGTACAGGACGGACTGCGAGAGTTCGTATCTAAAATTGATAAATAAAGCGTGTTTCCGTGCCATACTGAGCTGCAAGATGTTACTAAAACTACGAGTATAGGTACTCATTCGTTTTCGGTTTTATTAATTACGAACTGTGCCGGCGACTTCGTCTGCGTTGTTCGGAAACCTATCTACGTAAAGCTGTGTAAAAATCCACACTTAAACGGTCGCCCATTCAAATTATTCATTACCAATGCTCTTTTTATACAGTACTCTTCTAAGATTGTACAGTACCATAGTGTACCATGTGGAAGTACATTGATGGCAATAGGTACTTCCAATTTCATCGGCCTACGTGGTTTACCTAAAATAGCAAAATTAATCTTGTTCCAATGTTCTCTTCTTTTCTATTAGATGATCGGGCTAAATCTTAGACTACAGCATCACTACAATCGTATATCAAAGTCCGACAATAAGGTGTCCCAATAATTACCAGCACAAAATCACACGCATCTACAAAACAGAACCCACTCTACGATTTGAAATGGTAACGATAGAACCTGTGTGGAAACTCCTAATTTGGATCGTAACGTACGCGTTCCAACCAAATTCCTGTTGCGATTCCGACGTGATGTAATCGTCGCTATTCAAATGCTTAGTAGGTATCTACTGACGAGTGCATGCGGTATTTCCAAACTGATTTAGGTTAGGGCTTGATTTAGATGCTAAAAATAATTTAGTTATTAAATCTTACTAGTATTTAAAAGATACAATTTAATGTTTGTGTGTAAGCAATGAAAGTCTTTTCTAAGATGGCTGGACACTGAAAATATTAATTAACTACTTTTTATGCCGATATTCCTGTGAACCACAGTGCGCCAGCGCCAATTCTTACTTATATAAATTACTAGCTGCGCCCCGCGGTTTCACCCGCGTAAGTCCCGTTCCCACGGGAATATCGGGATAAAAAGTAGCCTATGTGTTAATCAAGGTACCCAGCTACCTATATTCCAAGTTTCATCGCAATCGGTTCAGTAGTTTATGTGTGAAAGAGTAACAGCCTCACATACATACATACAAACTTTCGCGTTTAAAATATAAGTAAGATAAGATTTATTTTCTAGTCTATATTTATCTTTAAATACAAGTGCAAATTGCTATAAGCTATGCTATAATCCTTACTAACATTACAAGTATTTCTCTCTGTCTGTTAAAATAAGTTTGTAAAAAACACAGTCACGTCCACTAATACACAACCCGCCCAAAAGCCTGCCTGCCTCCGAAGCTTTGCGGAGCCATCTTTACTCTTCCTTCCCAGGTCCTCGAAGGAGAACGTAAAAATCAGTGGAATCTGCTCAGTTATGAGATAATGATTGACGCTTAGACGAGGTTTTAGTTCACAAATTCCACAAACACTATACGTTAAATTACCCGTGTGAACGGACCTTAGCTCTGCAACGACTATTAATGAGGTAAAACCTTCCAATTCCTGCAAAAGCACGTTTTAATTATGTGCCTTGACAGTGTCGGTTTCTGTTTAGTTGGGTTTTGGTTTTATAGTGGAATGGGTACGGTGTTTAATTACTTGCTTAGTTTCGTCGTTATGGGGAAACGTAGAATATTTACTGGGTGTTGATTTCTGGGTTATTTCAAAACTAATCCTGTTCTTTTTGGGTGATGATAAGCTAGTAAAAATGCAGCTTGTAATTGAACAAGCTGCATTTTCAAGGTTTCAATCAAATGCTTGATCGGTGTATAAGCGGTACCATCGAAATGGTCGCCTCTATTATTATTATGTCTTGAAAAACTATTCCATGAATCGACTTTTACATGAAAATTTACTTTACAAAAAATGTTTTAAAAAAGATTTTTTCACGAAAAAACTTTTCATGAATGGACTTTTATGGAAAAATGAAAATATAGAAGAGAAGAGAAGGATAAAAAGGAAAGAAATAAACATTATGCTAAATAATAATTTAAGTTATTATTTATAGTATTAGGCTGCGTGTTATCATGTTCTAACATTAATCTAATCTATCCTCGTCGAGGTGATCGTAAAGTCTTTCGTGAAAAAGTTAATTCGCGAAAAAGTCCATTCGTGATAAAAAATTGTTGTGAAAAGAAATTCGTAAGAAATTAATTTTTGTGAAAACATTTTTAGTGAGTGAATGCCTACAGATAAGGAAATGATCTTTTAAATATTGAACAGTAGGATCAACATGTTCATGAACAAGAAAACGCTGGAGAAAGAAGAAGCCTTCTTCCATAGGTTCGGTCGTACACGATACCACACGCTTGTCTGTTTCTTGGCAGTTTCAATAAAGTCTCAAACTTTGTCCCGGTATAATGTTTTCTTGCGCGAGTTGTAATACGTCTTTTTCGGAGGGGGCACAATGCAGTGTTTGTAAGGGCTACTTCGATTTCCAATGCTCGGGTATCACGGAAACCGGATATCGCAAACTTGGTGAGAGAAAGGTTACGTGGCGCTGTCCGCAGTGCAAGTCCAGTCCGCGTCCCTCACCATCACCATCGCCTGCGGCAACCTCACCTATGCCAAATCTTCAGCTGGACAACATGCAAAACCAGCTAAGTGTAATCACTCAGAAGCTAGCTCCGTTGTCCACGTTGGTAGAAGATGTCAGGGCCCTGCGCTCGGAGGTAAACAGTCTTAGGGAGTCGTTGGAGATGGCGCACGGACTTATAGAGAAGTTTTCCGGTTCAGTGAAAAATCTCGAAACCAGAGTAGGTAAGGTTGAAAGCCTCGCTATTGTTGTTCCGGAGTTTCGGTCTGAAATAGACCACTTGAAACAACAGCTTGAAGAGAGGGATCAATGGGCCCGCTCCAACAATGTTGAGATACGTGGTGTTCCATTGAAGAATAATGAGAATTTGTTTACCATAGCGGAGAAAATTGGTAAAATTGGGGAAAGCATAGTTAAGAAAGAAGACATAAATTATATTGCAAGAATTCCAACAAGAGTGCCGAATACAGAGAAACCTATTGTAATATCTTTTTTAATAACAGATATAAGAAGGAAGAATTTGTATCGCTGTCTCGTCAGAGCAAAAAATTACTTCTATCTAATTTGGGTTTTAGCAGTGACATACAATTCTTTGTCAATGATCACTTGACTCAGAATAATAAAGAGCTTCTATCCAAGGCTAAATCTTTGGCGAAGGAACACAATTTTCGATATGTCTGGGTCAAGCATGCGAAAATTATGGCAAGAAAATCGGATTCTTCCCCCGTTATTTATATAAAATCAGTGAAGGATTTAGTAAAAATTTCTTAAGTTGTTTACTACAATTTATTTTGTTAAAATGTGTACTTGTTTTTATATTTGTGTCAAAAAGTTTGAGAACAACTTACTTGTGCAGTCCCTTTTGTTTGTCGACCAGTTGTGAGGACGTCAGTCTATTAGCGCTCGTAAGCTACTGTCGCCCGCTACGGTTCCAACCCGCATGCATCGTTGCTATAGTGATTATATTAGCGTGCAGGGAGGGTGCGTTCAGTGCAGTGTCGCCTGCGCTAGCGCGCGGGCGGCCACGCACGGAACGCGTGATGATATGTACTGATCCAAAAAGTTTCTGGACGTTTATCAGAGAGCAGCGGGCGTCGTTACAGTCTTGTGAGCAGTTTCAATATCAAGGCTCTGAGGTACCACTTGCAGAAGTAGCAGATGCCTTTGCTCAACATTTTAAATCAGTATTTTTAAAAGAGTCGCAGGTAAACGTTAGTTCTAGTGAAAATCCATTGAGCCCGCCTACTATTATGCTTGATAACATTAGTGAAACCGATTTAAATAAGGCAGTTAAAAGACTAAAGACCACCTCTTCGGTGGGCCCAGATGGGATTCCGTCGTTTATAATTAAAGATTGCGTTAAAATATTTGTAGCTCCGCTTTTACATATATTTAATTTAGTGCTTAAAAAGAATACGTACCCCGATATGTGGAAGATCTCAAGAGTAACACCTATACCCAAAGATGATTCCAAGTCGCAGGTTGAAAACTACAGACCAATCGCTGTGTTATCAGGATTTGGCAAGGTTCTTGAATCAATCTTAAATAGATTTATTTGTAGTCGGATTAAACCACTATTGAGTGATTGTCAGCACGGATTCAGGGCAGGAAAGTCTACAACGACTAATCTTGTACAATTTGTCGACTATGCAACCGCTAAACTGGACCGTTGCAAGCAAGTAGATGTTGTTGCCAAACTTGAAGTGGTACCAACACAGTGGGAACTTCCTATAGCTGGACTGGGACCTACTCCTGTTCCTAGCAGAAGGCGAACGACTACGTTGGCGGGAATCCTGTCGTCCACGATGCCTAGACCTTGAAGGTCCATTGACAACCGCCGTTAGTGCGCTAACCTGTTTGGTCAGCTCGCTGATCTGCCGGGCCATGATGTCCAGCGGGGATGACGACGGCCCTGGCGCCGGTGGAGAATACGTTGTCGCGGCTATCTGAGGCGATTGCGGAGCAATGTCGTGTACCTTGTCAGCCAGGTCCGCGAGATCATCCAGTGAGAGGGTAGGCTGTGACGCGACGATTGTTTGCAAGTTAGATGGCAAACGGCTGGTCCACACGGTGCGAATAAAGCCATCCGACAAATCGGAGCGGAGGCTACGTAGATGTCGCAAAAACTGGGACGGTTTCCTGTCGCCGAGCTGTTCCCGTTCCAAAAATTGTTTGGTCTTGGATTCCTCGGAAACTGAGAGACGCTTAATCAGCTCAGATTTAAGCTTCTCATACTTCCCCGTAGCTGGTGGGTCCGTTATTATGTCCTCCACCTCAACCGCATACTCCCGGTCGAGGTGATGGAGCACGTAATGAAACTTGGTAGTGTCATCGGTAATGCGGGACATTAAAAATTGACCCTCGATTTGGGCAAACCATATTTTTGGTTTTTGGGGCCAAAATGGTGGCATACGTACGCCCACTCTGCAAACTTCCAATGTCGAGTCATCTGCGTCAATGGAAACGCGCTTCGATTTTTTTAGTCTAGGCTTTCTGGTATCACCTGTTGATTCCTTGGCCGTTTCAGCACCGCTGCTATCACTGCCTGCGCCGCTCATCTTCGTCCTGGTGAAGGTTTTCCTCTATGTTCGAAACGGGGTCACCAATGAGGGATATATGACCTGCAGTGGTGAAGGTAGTTCTTCCTAGGTAGGTAAATAATAGATAGGGTTTCCTCTTCTCTTCACTACAGTTTATTTCCACACTCAAATTATCTGAAGGCACAATAGGAAATTACGGACGTAAACAACATACAAGTACTAAATATTTCGTAGTTAGTAATAAATAAGAATGAGCGAACGCGTATCGTATCACTAGGTGATCGTGACTGTCGAGCGGTAGTAGGTAGGTCAACCGCCGATACTGCCCGGTGGTACCGAGCGGCTCCGAGCGCTTCCGACCGCGCGCGATGACGCGCAGTGACGTAGCGCGCTAGTAGTGCGTGCGCGCGTGTGCATTGTACTTTCCTCGACCGGTAGGCACTCGAATATTATTTGTGAGTTGTTTATGTTGTGTTTGATAATTTAAATAGATAAGTATAGTTATAAGTAAATAAATAATGTGGAATAAATATTGTAAATAGATAGGATGTAATATATTGTAAATCAGGTATGATGTGTATAGTGAACTTGTGTAGGTATAATATAGTAAATAAATACTATGATATACTTAGTTTAAATACAAGTACATTCAATACATAGATACAATATATTTATATGTAGGTTGCCCACACATACTTTGATTACAAAAAAGCTTTTGATCGTGTGGATATAAATGTCCTTCTTGATAAATTTTCAGCCATAGGTTTTTCCCCTAAATTGGTAAAATTATTCAAAAGCTATTTCTCGAATCGTCTGCAGTATGTTCAGTTCGGAGAATATCAATCTGAACCATATCTGACGACTTCCGGGGTAACTCAAGGTAGTACCCTCGGTCCGACGCAGTTCATTATAATGATCAACGACCTTCCAAATGCTGTTGCTACGGCTGGGTGTCTCTTGTTTGCCGACGACTTGAAAATATTCTTAGGTGTGAATGCAATTTCGGACTGTGTAGCGCTTCAGCGCGATATTGATAGTGTCGCACAATGGAGCCAGCAGAATCGTCTCGAATTTAACACCTCGAAATGCAAAACTATGTCCTTCACACGGTCGTATACTCCTATTGAATATACATATCAAATATCTGGCGCACCAATTGAGCGTGTTTATGAAATTAGAGATCTTGGACTGTATTTGGACACCAAATTAACTTTTAACCACCACATTACAGAAATGTGTAAAAAATCATTTAAAGCATTGGGTTTTGTGATGTGGCAATCAGGCAGATTTCATAATAAAAACGCCATTCTTCTGCTATATTACGCTTTCGTTCGCAGCAAACTTGAATTTAATTCCTTAGTTTGGGATCCGCACGAAGACAAGTACAGAACTATGATCGAGCGGGTACAAAAGAAATTTGGTCGTTATTTATACAAAAAAATGTACGGTTACTATCCATACTTATACCCCTCACTTTTTGTCTCAGGTATGATAGGTTTGGATACGTTAGCATTAAGACGAAAACTTGCACTCCTATTGCACTACTACCTCATATTCAACGGGAAGATAGATAACCCTAGCGCATTATGTCAATGTTCACTATACGTTCCAAATAACTATCTGCGTAACATACGACCGAATCGGATGCATAATTTGTTTGCGCGGGTAGCTGCACGCACATTGACGACGCGGTACGCTCCCACCTCGCATGCACTCACACTGATAAATCGACTGATTACAGACAGGTCTGAGGTTGACGTTTTTTGCATGGCTCAGCCATTATTTGTTGATTTGTCCATGGATTGGTTGAGCCAAGGCACAAATATTGTTTGAGATGTTTCTCTATTCTAGTATTAGCTGATTGATTTTGAAGCCTACCTAGTTTTAGTTAAATGTAATTTATGTGATTAAAAAAATATTTTTAATAATTATTTGTAATTATGGTAAAATGGCTTTCAGACGTTTTGGTGTTTAAATGCTGTAAGTCTGAAAGTGTTTGTTATATAAATAAATAAATGATAACTCATCTACTACGATATAGTTATTTTAAAATTACCCTGTTCGATGCTACGAAACTATCTTATTTTATTATAATCTATTTAAATTTCATGTTTATATGTGCTCCGATGTGTGTTGAAATAGTTAAAATCCCACTGTGTCATTGCTCGTCATGTTATAATCTATATTATGGCAATATTTGCTACCCACCGAATAATTTATCTTTTTTTCCAAATACTTTAAATTTAATAATGCAAATGGTATCCGAATATTTTATTACTGGACTCATATTTAGTAATTTTCTTCATATTGTATTCTTGATAAACAATGTCTGGTGATAATCTCAGTATTTATTACCAGAATTCTCGGGGGCTTCGCACGAAATCACATACATTTAAGCGGAATGTTAGTCTTAATACTTATGATATAATTGTAATAACCGAGTCTTGGCTCCTGGACGGAATATTTGATAGTGAGTACTTCGATGATAGGTACATAGTTTACCGTCGTGATCGTAATTACGCGGAGACTCAGCAGAGGTATGGGGGTGGTGTTTTGATGGCGATCCGCCGTGATTTTGCTGTGGTTCACAGAGTTGATTGGTACTGTTCGGCTGAGGATCTGTGGGTTACGGTTTCTATACGACACAGCGATCGCTCTATTAGTAAAATTCATTTTTGTGCTTTATACCTGTGTAAAGAAAAATTAGGAAACTCTTTTAATACACAGCTTTCAAATTTCACAGACAACTTGTCGTTAATTGTGAACTCCCACCCAAGTGATACGTTCGTAATATTGGGCGATTTTAATTTTACTTACGTCGACTGGTCGTTTGAGGATGGACCTTCAACCATCTGGTATTTCGGGGGAAACTCAACTTGCATTTTTCGATACGCTATCTGAGTGTAATTTAAATCAGTTTAACCATTGTAGAAATAATACTTGTAACAGAATTCTTGACTATGTTTTATGTAATACTGACAGCATTTCGGTCTCACACTGTGACGACCCGTTAGTCAAAGAGGACGAACATCATAAGGCCTTAGTATTGCGGTTGGATCTCAATTTAGAAACTTTAAAACCATTGCCTAGGAAAAAGTACCAGTATTATCGAGCGGATTTTGAGAGTATTAACAATGTTTTAAGTGTAACTGATTGGGAAGCATTGTTGTGTGATAAGCCCTTATGATGCTGTAGATTGCTTTTATTCGTGTTTGTATGAGCTTATGGATAAATTTATACCACATAAGATGACTAACACTTCAGTATTTCCTCCATGGTTTTCTGCCTCTCTCAAAAAGTTACTTAAAGAAAAGCAAAAACATTTTTTAAAATTTAAAATTTATAAAAACACTGCTGATAAGCTATCATATTTATTATTAAGAAGGAGGGCTAAGAGACTTGAGAATTATTGTTACAAGGATTACTTAAAAACCATGGAGGTGTCTATAATTGAAAATCCTAAATTATTTTGGACTTTTATTAAAAGTCAGAAGAAAGGCTCTAGTGCGATTCCCTCTACGATGAACCTTGATGATTGCTGTGCTGACTCGGGGCTGGGGGTGGCTAATTTATTTTCGAGTTATTTTCAATCAAATTTTCTTTTACCATCTTCTCCCATCAACCATATTGATAACCTTGATGATATTTATAGCTCTCAAACTTCCATTGGTAGTGTCAACGTGGAACGTATCGAAGTTCATAAACTTCTAGAAAAAATCGATTTAAGTAAGGGAGCGGGACCTGACCATATAGTACCTATTTTTATTGTTAAATGTGCCAAGGCTTTGTCTGCTCCATTAACAATACTGTACCAGAGATCTGTTTCGGAGGGTTTAGTTCCTGATATTTGGAAGTCTGCTTTCATTACTCCGATACATAAAAGTGGCAATAGAAATGATGTCCGGAATTATAGACCCATCTCTAAGCTCTGTATCTTTGCGAAATTTTTTGAAAAAGTGGTGCATACACAGGTTTACTCGGCTCTTTCTTCATTATTTATTGATGAACAGCATGGTTTTATTAAACGCCGTTCAACTACAACCAATCTACTCACTTTCGTTGAGTATGTTACTCGTGGTATGGACCAGGGGGGCCAAGTGGATGCAGTATTTACTGATTATAGTAAAGCCTTTGATCGCATTGACCATCAAATGCTGCTTTGTAAGTTGTATTATGCCGGAATTCATGGGAATCTCTTTAGGTGGTTTGCATCTTACATAAGGAACCGGTGTCAAGCAGTAGTAGTCAATGGCTATGCGTCAGCTTGGGCTCTGGTTCCTTCCGGGGTACCCCAGGGGTCGTTTCTCGGTCCCTTGCTCTTCGTTTTGTTTGTTAATGATATCAGTAGTTGTTTCATACACTCTCAATTTATCTTGTACGCTGACGACATGAAGGTCTACAAAAATATCAAAACCATTTTTGATTGTCAACTTTTGCAGGATGACTTGGACCGTTTTGAAATCTATTGTGTTAATAATAAGTTGGATCTGAATGTCTCCAAATGTTATTCTATAACTTTCACTAGGAAACCAAAACCCATTAAACATCTATATGTCTTAAAGGGGACATCACTTAAAGTGGTTAGTGACATTCGGGACCTTGGTGTTATACATGATTCAAAACTTCTATACGATAAGCATGTCGACGGCGTCGTTAAAAGAGCAAACAGAGCCATGGGTTTTATAATGCGTACTTGTTCTCAATTTTCAAACATTAAATTAATTTTTTTAAACGATATAATAATTTATTATTAAAAGATACCAGATAAAAAAATGTCACAGAATAAGTACAAACACAAAAAACATAGAATAAGCGTAATACATAATTATAGTCAGTCAAATAAACCACCCCTGACCGTACCCGGCGCAAAGGACCCGAGAATACTGGCAGCACAGTTAAATTAATTAAGATACTTTACTGTTCTTTCGTGCGAAGCATCCTTGAATATTGTTCTCAGGTTTGGAGTCCTTGTTTTCAAGTGTATATTGAACGGATTGAGTCTATTCAGGCAAGATTTCTGAGATTTCTGCAGTATAAATGCAGGAAGTTGGACGCGGATTACCAGGCTAGGTGTTTAAGGCATCACATGTTACCTCTAAAGGAGAGGCGTCGAATTGCCGATATTGTTTTCCTCAGTAAAATAGCACAAACAGACGTGGACTCTCCTAAACTATTATCAAATATCAACATACGGGTGCCTTCGAAAATACAGTTAAGAGAACCAAACTATCTGGGCACATCGAAATGTTATACCATATACAGGCATAACTCTTTTTTTCCTAGAGCAGTTGATGCGTTTAATGGACTGACTGAATTTTCTGAGGTGGATCTTTTTGACACTAAGCCGGTTGCACTCAGAAACACATTGGTGCGAAACTGGTTTGACAAACACTCGTCTAATATTAATTTATAAAAAATCGATAATTGAACCATCATTGGTCACTTATCATCATCCTACATCATTACAAGGACAGGCGTGTATTTTTGTTTTTTGTTGTATTCTCTTTTTGTTGTATTTAGTCTTGTATATGTGAAAACATGTAATTGGTTTTTAGTTATCTATTTAGTTTTGTAAGCTGTCATGTATAACTGTATGTTTTCCTGTTAAATAAAAATAAAATAAATAAAAATAGGTAAGGCTCCAGAGTTATATTCCGCCAAAATTAACAACGCGATCCAGTTGAACTAAATGAACAAAACCTCGGAAAAGTTCTACATTATCATAATGGCGGAATGTAACGACGTTCGTCAGCAAGGAATACTGGTTAAGATATAGAAGTGTTGTATTCCTTAATCCGATTTTTTTTGTTCTCTGAAATAATTTATTTACTGTCAAGCGCCTGGTAGGTTTGTACTGAAGTACGTCCAATAATTCTCCTCTTTGCGTCGATTCCTGAATGCTGGGGGTTATCTGGTGACCCATCAGGTAATTAATTCTTCTCGTACAATGTTGCGCTACCTGTTCCGGTTCTCAGCGATATGAACTGCTTCGGCATCATTCATGTTAAAAGTGGTGCGGATCTAATCAGTCCAGCGCATTAGACTCCTCCCTCTCGATTCATCAATTTTCCCAGTCACTGTTAGCTTTTGGAGGCTGTTACCGGTTTTGCAAGCGATGTGGCTAAAGAACTCGAAAATTCTCCTCAGGTATTTGTTCAAGAGTCTCGGCTTTTTGTCTAGTTTGAGTTCTTTACGGATCGAATGATATGTCTTTAACGCAGTCCAAGGGATACTTGGCATTATCCTCCAGTACCACATCTCAAATGCGTTAATGCGTTGGCGGTCTCCAGCTTTTAACCTCCACGTGTCCGCTCTAAATAAGAAAATGGAGAAGGCCAGAGTGTTGACTAGATCAATGGAGGGAAATTACATTAAAAGGAGTTAATTACGAACGACTACTATGTCACTCGTCATTTGTAGCATAATGGATACAAGACTTTACAAGTTAACTCCAAAAAGTCAAATTGAATTAAAACATGCTAACTACAAAATCCACAACGCCAACACGAAACGTATAAAGTCCAGTTCGACTTTGAATTTTAGGGGAATTACTAAAACACATGCAGAACGGAACAAACTCAAACACGCCCAAAACGCTCCAAAACAATTTATCAACACTTCTATCCAACCCTTCATCTGCGGTGGTACATACCGATCATAGTTCTATTTGTTCCATGTAGCGGTCAACTAGATCGATGTTTGAAGTTAGTTTCGAACTCGTATGTGAGTGTGGCAAGCCCGAAGTGACGTACACTGGTTCAACTTTAACTCAACAAATTTTGTTGATGCAATTTTATGCATCGTAAGCACCGTTCGATGTGGTGTTGATTTAGTGAAAGTTTCTTAATTGGGTACACAGTTAGAGGGTTTTATCAAGGCCCCTATACGTGCAAAACAGAAAATCCCTGTGGTATTCATCAAAATTGTTGATTATTTTTTGACGCAATGTTTGAGAATATTTTCTTTTGAAGCGTTTGTAAATGACATTTGTTTGCTACATTTTGTCGTAGTTTCAAGACAAAACTTTTTATTGTTTGAAGGCTTGAGATGTTTTAGACAAAAATATACTTTTGTCCAAAATGTGCTTTTTTATTTAAAATCTGCACCAAAATGTAAGGTAAGTGACTTACAAAAGCAAGAGAAAAGCAAAAGCAAGTCACTCATAAGGTCGTTTGTGAATACAATTAATAGTAAATTCAAATAGGAAACATTTTTATTATAAAAGTCATAGTGTAGTGTGTGGAGTCCTTATAGAGTATACATAAGCAAACTATAGAGCGCGCCTATCGCCTATCTGGGCTAAGTGTAAGCAGATGCTCTATACATAGATATTAAATGTTGAGGTTGAATAGTGATCCGCGAATCATTTTTACACCTTGGCACTGAACATTTCACGAAAGTTATTATTAAAATAAATTCTAACGAGAGAAACAGTCAATTCCCGTAACCCATCACCTAGGGTTACGGGAATTGACTGTTTCTCTCTGTCTGATGACATCGTTTTTGTCATTTTTGACTGTTCATACCGGTGCTTACAGTTACTCCCATACCAGCGCTCTATAGCTTGCTTATTTATACTCAAAGGTGGAGTCAGTTAGTGTGACAGTGAAGTAATGTAAGTCCATGTAAGTCATAGTATAAGAAACACTAAAATCAAATCAAGGTAAATTCAAATGGAGAACAAAGTTTTTTACTACGGCATTTCCAAGGAGTATTTCTCGGTGCTATGACCGCTTACTCTTAGGTACTCAAATAAACTCAAACCAAATAGGTAAACAGTAAAAACACCCGACATTCTTCATATCGGTATACTAAAAAAAATCGTAAATATTTCAAATATTATATTTATGAATTCGGTTTGATTTATTTTACGACATTTTTACGAGTAGTTTTCATAAAATACGTTTACTAAATATCATATTGTCTACCAGGGGCTCTATTTTAGAATCACTAGCGCCACTTCAAGTGATTTTTAAACCTCTATTTCTACTGATTTACAATCATTTTCTGTAATTTTTCTTTGTGAATCGCATGACCACAACTAGAAGTATCAACCACTCAACACATGACCACAACTAGCAGATATCGAATTATGTGAATCGCCTAACGAGCAGCGAGCGATTCAAAAATAAGGCTCCTGTACATATACAAAGTACAGTGGTATAAAAAATATTGGAATTATACATAAAATATTAATAAAATTATAAAATAAAATAAATGAGATTTATCAAGATTGTGACAAAATCGTGCAACAAGTTTTTTTAAAAGTATTTATCGTATTTATGAAATAATATACCAGCATTTGAGCACTTTTTACCTAATTTCTTCTATGGTTTTCGCGATTTTGCATAATAAAACACTTTATTTATCCGGTTTTATCGCGTTTTTATTCATTATTTGACCCGAGCTTTCGCCAACTTTACAGTTGGCTTTTTCAAGGTTGACTAACTTTTTACTTGCCATTTCTAGAATGCTGCCGCCCCCCGGTATATGCCTTCTAGGTGTTATCCTCACACATACCGGAATGATGTTATTATCACGGCACCTCTTCAGAAAATTAAGCGAAATAAGATGTCGCGCGCGCCTCGTCATGCAGCCTTCCAAACGACGTATTTTATTTGCTGTTTCCGGACCGTACCGGTCAACATAATTTCTTCTATGGTTTTCGCGATTTTGCATAATAAAACACTTTATTTATCCGGTTTTATCGCGTTTTTATTCATTATTTGACCCGAGCACTTTTTACCTTTTTACAGACAAACTTTTCTATGTATAATATGTATGTATGTTCAAAACAAAGTATAATCCGTTTATCTGTTGTCTAGTACTCATAGTCCAAGCCTAGTGCTTAGTTTAGGGCTCATTTAATAAGTCGTGCAATATTTATTTATTTAAACAACCTTTCACCTAAATACAGTTATATTTAGGTGAAAGGTTGTTTGTCTGTTTCAAACTCTCTCATCTCTCTCCAAAATGTCATGACCAATTTAGATGTAGGTAATTTTCACATAAAATTATGTCATAAAATGCCTGGACATCAATAAATATGAAAAGATACCTTATTACATTACCTACCAGTTCAAGCCTTTTACGACAAAATCCGACAAGACGCTGCAAGCTCCATAATCCAAGATCCCAAGAACAATGTGAAACGTCTCCGAACCCTCGATGATCTTCAAACGTTTCAGACCTATTGTTAATCAGGACCGATATTTGTACACAAGATATTTAGATTCTGTACAAACAGGTTTACCCAAACGTCAAAGGAAATTGAACATTTTGCAGTTCTAACCTTATCATCCAGTCACGGCTCCTACTAACGGGGTACGTTAGTAGGAGCCGATCCTACAACTTATGAGCCACTCACCGTACCCTACTCTTAACTCCTCGCTTCAGGCCCCTCACGTGAAACTGGCCAAATTGCTTTAAGCTGCTAGCAGAAGGCCACAAAAAAAATCTGAATCTGAACGCACTGTGCGCGTCGAAAATCAGTGCAAAACGGCCACCGTTTTACAATGATTCTCTCGACTTGACTTTGACCATGATGACTTGACTGTTTTGATGCAAATACCAACTTGCAAGTGTTAATAATACTTGACACTGGCTAATGTTCAAATGGAAAAGCCATATTAAAGCAGAAGAAGAAGTCTAAAGTGGATAGGTTTTTTTCTATGCAAGTATGTTACATCTTTGACCGCATCGTAGCTTCTAATCAGGTAAGGACAACACAAATGAAATGACACAACACAAATGAAATGACACAAGACAAAATGACAGCTAAGTTTATTATTTTAACGCAAATTAAAAAAAAAGATAACGTTGGCTATCTGTTACACACCTTTTAATATTTCGTAAATTAAAAAAAAATACATTTATAAAATCGATACAATTCACCTGCAAGTATTTTTTGTACATTTCGAAGGACCAAAAGTATAATTAATTATTATACTTTTTTTCACAATGTACATTTTGTTTTATACTAACTTGCTCTCGAATGAATTTCGTAGAGCTTCGTAGTCGACAAGACACCTTTGTTGTTTCGTCATGTCCGTCCGTCCGTCCGCGGCTTAGCTCAGAGACGCCTGGTATTAAGAAGTTGTAACTTTGAATGAGCAAACTCTAGATTAGCAATTTCCATTGTAGTAAATTAAATGTATAAATTAATTGTAAGTACTAAAACATACGTTGCTCTTTCTTAAAAATCAAAACTTACTGTTTATGCGTCGCAAAAATTTTGCGTTTAGTCGCAAATGTCTCTACAGACCTTTACCCAGACGTTTAAGCTTTCTTAAGTTTTAATGAAGGATTAAGCAAAGATTATAATTTTGAATAGAGATAACTGAGATAAGATTACATAGAATCTATTGTGAGGAGTTTCGTTGTTTGGACAATGTTTGTGCCATAATTAAAATTGTAGGCTTCTATTGAAGGGTGGGTAAGTACCTACCTATCTATGGGATTTTGTCGGGTTATTAAAATTAATTTTGCTCTGGAGTTGAGAGTTGAGGTCTTGTCATGTTATTGTGTATTGAATGTTTCGACGTTGTGTTAATTATGTGTTGATAAAGCTGCAGTTTATAATAAATTGAGGCTGGTATTATTTACTAACCGTATCGAGTGGAAGGTTTAAATTGTTTAATATACAGAGTGTTCCAACGATGACCTTTTTGTCATGTTTGGGGGTTGTTGTAGACGACTAGGCGAACAACTTCTGTTCTACAACTTTTGAAAATTTGAAGTAGTTTTCGAAAATTTTAAGTTTAAAATTACTTGAAAATTAGCTGTTTCTTAAGAGTTAGAGGTCATTCATCTTATGTGTTCCTTTCATTTAGTTTTAGTGAACCTTTCATTTAGGTCTACTACAATCAAAATTTTAATTGTCTTTATTTTCAGAAACAGGTTTTTTTTTCAATGAAACATAACCTCAAAATTTTAAAAAAAGTTCAAATTTTCGAAAAACGAACAACAAAAGTTGTTCGCCTAGACGTCTAGAACAACCTCTTTTCGGCTTAAAAGGGCATCCCCGTTACACCTTGTATAGTGTTTTCGCGATATTGCATTGTAATAACACAATATTTCCGGGTTTAACTCGCGTTATATTTATTAACAGCATTGTTGCGATGCTGTGCCGATGTTCCACCGACTTTACAGCCGCTTTAATCAGGGTATCGCGAGTTTAACTGGGACAATATTGTGTTTCATAAGATAAATATAAATCCTACTAATACGAGTATTATATACCTAGCAGAAAGTTTGTGAGTATGTGTGTGTGTGTGTGTGTTTGTTACTCCATCACGTAAAAACCGCTGAACCGTTTGCCACGAATATATATATTATAATAGTTGGAATATAGGTAGATGGAAACCTGGACTAACATTTAGGCTACTTTTTATCCCGATAATCCCGCGGGATCGGGACTTACGCGGGTGAAACCGCGGGGCGCAGCTAGTACTACATAGTTACTGCCGTACTCACAGATGTTACATGGTTACTTAAGATTTTCTTCTTAAAATCTTTACTTAGTTTACTCTAATTAGTTAAAAAAAAAGTAGTTTGTTAGTATATTGCATTTCGCATTATTTGTTTTTTTATAGCTCAAGGCATTTATAGGTACTCGAAATATTTTAAAGGAAAAATACATCTTCGAAAATAAACATTATGTTTTAATAACTGCGCCCCGTTTCACCCGCGTAAGTCCCGTTGTCGCGGAAATAACGGGATAAAAAGTAGCCTATGTGTTATTCACGGTATCCAGCTACCTATATTCCAAGTTTCATACATCATCATCATCAGCCTGTTTCAGTCCACTGCTGCACATAGGCCTCTCCAATTGCACGCCACCTAGATCTATTTTCGGCTTCTCGCATCCAGTTTGTGCCAGCCGTCTTGCGCAAATCGTCGCTCCAACGCGCCTAAAGACGTCCTACACTACGTTTGCCGAGACGCGGTCTCCACTCTAGAACTCGTTTACCCCAACGGTTGTCGGTTCTACGGCTAATATGGCCAGCCCACTGCCACTTCAGCTTGCTAACCCGGTGAGCTATGTCGAAGACTTTGGTTTTCTGACGGATCACTTCATTTCTGATGCGATCCCTCAGAGAAACGCCGGGCATAGCTCGTTCGTTCCATAGCCCGCTGAGCGACTTTGAATTTGTGGACCAACCGTGCTGTTAGTGTCCACGTTTCGGCTCCATATGTCATGACGGGTAGGACGCACTGATTAAAGACCTTCGTCTTCGTCCAAGTTTCATTGCAATCGGTTCAGTATTTTTTTTCGTGAAAGAGAAACAAAGTCACATACATACATTCATACATGAAAAATTTCGCGTTTATAATAATTAGTAAGAAGTAAGATTTTGTTTTTATTATGTTCTCGTAGGTATTTCTTGTCATAAATACATTATTTGTAAAAATTTCATGTGTCTAACGTGTCTAACTATCACGGTTCATGAAATACAGTCTAGTAACAGAGTGACAACCAGTAAAGTTTCAGTAAAAGGTTACCGTTTTTACCCTTTAGTTACAGAACTCCAAAAACTAAAGCAATGCGATTGTTTTAGTTTACGAGTAATACGCCTTATAGCCAAAGATCCCATAGCAATAAAGATATGATACTATAAACCATCGCAACTTTACGTAGAATATATAATCTGGCACGGTACCGCAGATCCGTATACATATTCAAAAGGCAAAGATTAAAAGACAAACAGATAAGACTGTGTCTACGATATACAGGACAAATCCTTGTAAATACGAAAAAACATTTAAATTCAAAAGCTCGTTCTTTTCTGAAATCAGTTTAGTTGTTAACGTCATTGTTGACTTTTAATAAGTCAAAAAGGGTTTTTGTAAAATTTTATCACCGCTGAAACTTATCCTACTCAATATTAAAAAAGTGAAAGTTTGTATGTATTTTTTAATTAATATTCTTTTCATAGTAAAATTCGCTGAACCAATCGCGATGAAGCTCTTTAGATACCGGTAGATAGTTGAAGCCCTGACATAACACATAGGTGTTATTTCAGTTAAACATCCTAATATTCCCACAAGATCGGGATAGACGCGGGTGAAACCAGAAGTGCTGCTAGTTTAAACAGAAAATGCTCTACCTAAGTTTAATTACGACGATATAATATAACATTTAGTATTAAACGTAGCCTATATCGGGTCTATTTTATACTCTAGTTCGTATCTTGAATTTAAATGTAGCACTTTCGTTAAAAGGCCGGTTCAATGATCAGTTTATATTTGCGAGTTGAGTGTTACTTTATATTGAGTAAGGTTTTGAAAATACAATGTTTTACGATTTAAAATTGACAAGTTGTTTTTGCTACATATATAATAAAATAACGGATTATTTACTAATTTAGCATGTTTAAATTGGTTTTTACGGAACTCGATATTTCGCCAATAATTTAACGAGACTGGAGAACCCTCATTCTCCAGTCTCGTTAAATTATTGGCGAGAATTATAGTTGATGTGATGGCAGTTTAAACCAGTTAGAAGCGTAAATATCGGTCTACCTGCTTCTTTTTTTAGAAACCATATTTGTATGTTTTTAATGTATGTTTCTAATAATAAGTATACACATTTCCGTGTAAATATTCATTTAAAGAAATAAAATAAATATTACACGACATTACACAGCGCAATCTAGCCTCAAACTAAGCACTAAGCTTGTACCTAGTGCTTAGTTTGTCGGTACCAGACAACGGATATACCACATTTTATGCTATATTTTTTTTGTATATACATACATAACAATATCATACTGACACCCAGACCTAAGTATACCATGTGTAAGAAAATCCTAATTGATATGCAACTTGTTAAACCATTGTCGACACTAAACGGCGATGCCTGACAATATTAGGTTACAGGTACCGAATCTACATTTACCTACTTAATTATATTTGTAATTTTAGTATTTTGCGTTTCTCAAACGAGTACTTACCAAAAAAACTTAGATAAATAAATCAAATTTCTGGGTTTTCGCGAACTTGCATAATAAAACACTTTATTTACCGGGTTTAATCGCGTTTTATTCATGATTTTTTTAAACCACCGAGCTTAAATTTTAAGAACCTTATAGTTGGTTTTTTCAAGGTTGACTGAGATGTAATTCGTTTATTTTAACTTCTAAAAAGTTACTGTACAGTACTGTATTAGAACTATGATAGTACTATGATAGAACGTTCCTGTATTCGCAGACTATATAGAGTTAATATAATAGTTTTGAATTTAAATTTTATTATAATTGTTATTATCCCTAGGTAACTCAAAAAACTACCATAGCTTCGGAACGCGCCCTCACTAAATCTATATTAAAGTGTCTCCTCTGACTGTCTAGTCTATACAACTGACCTCTATACAAATACAGGCTGACGTATTGGCCTACGATTTGCTATGATTGGGGCCGGATATTCCTTTTGGATGGTAGCCAACGGCCTTTTTCTGTTGGCTAGTTTTTTAAAAAGACATCGTGGAGTCTTCTTAGTTTTAATTTTTTAACAGTTCGTCTTTCGCATTGGATTATTTTTAACCTGCTTCAAAAGATGGAGGTTCTTTATTTAGTTGTATTTTTTTAATGTATCAGGTTCTAGCAGCGGCTAGCGATTTCACCTACGTAAGTCCCGTTCCCGCGGGAATATCGGGATAAAAAGTAGCCAATGTGTTTATTTCAGCTACCTATATTCCAAGTTCCATCGCATTCGGTTTAGTAGTTTGTGCGTGATTGAGTAAAAACACACATACACATATACTCACAAACTTTCAGCTTTATAATATAAGTAGGATGAACATAACGTACGTTGTTGGGTATTTTGTCGTTTGGGGTCTGACCGACACCGCTCTAGTCATTCAAGCATTTAGAAATCTGCATGGGATTGGTAAATAAAATAAAATGCAATAATATAAAACGAGTAATTGCTTATTAAATAAAAATAGATTAAATATACATAATAAGAGCTCATCTTTAGGTCAAATTAGAAACCATAAGGTGAACCTGAAAACTATAACGCTAGATGAGCCACACCACTGTACGAAAAGAAGAAAATATAAAAACATTTCCTGTCACTTGGGAAGCAAAACTACGTGGCTTTACTAGTATCTAAATGGGTCCAACTAGAAGCTAATACCTTTCTAATAGAAAAAGATTATACACTATTGCATCTTAAACGGTGCAAAATTATGGTGAGATACATACAAAAAAATCAACCCATTACATTACTTTCTTCTATTTCGTAATTTGTTTTTTGCTCAAGGCTATTTACTAGAAATATTTCAAAGGAAAAATTCATCTTCAAAAATTCACTCGCGGCGGGATTTGAACTTTAAGTCCTAATATTAACTTTCTCCTTTTTTGGAAATCTGTTAAAAAAGTTTTTTATTACACGACTGCGCGACACAAAGAAAGGTTATTTACATAACACACAGTTTATGTAAAAAACAAATCCTTTTCTGACTACAAATATCCATCAACGTATCAACTACTCTATCACGATATCTATTTACATCGAAAACGTTTCTATGAATAAACCATCAATGTCGATGCTATATTGCCCATGTACGTAAGTACAATATAAACACCTGTTATTGATATGTAAAATATTGACTGCGCCTCCGAGGTTTCACTAGCGTAAATCCCGTGCTCGCTTAAATATCAGGATAAAAAGTAGCCTATGTGTCATTCCCGGTATCCAGCTACCTATATTCCAAGTTTCATAGCAATCGGTTCAGTAGTTTTCGCGTGAAATAGTGACAAAGTCACATATATACATAGATACATACAAACTTTCGCGTTTATAATAAATTAAGTAAGAAATAAGAAGTAAGATAAGATAATACAAATAGTCAATTTTATGATAAAATGTGCGTGTGACAGTTGTTTAAAAATGTCACTGTCATTTTTTTTTTTTATTGAAAATAAACTTATGAAATACTTAAAAAACAAAATGCAGGCCATAAATCTCGAGGATTTGTCTGGCGTGCTGAATATGGTTTAGATCTTATGACTACACTTGTAAATAAAAGTACACTTGTGAAATAATTAAGAAATTAACATATTTAAGAGTGGTAGGCGGTTTCTTTATGTGACTGTTTCGTAACGGTAGGTAATTGTTAATAGTTACACTGCTTTATCTACACAAACAATAACAAAAAGAGAAAAAAAAACATATTGCGACAAGATTTCTAAAAAAGAAAGAGATCTGTAAATATTTCGAAACGTAGGACATTGATAAAAGACAAAAAATAGTTAAAGCAACGTGATTAAAACTGAGTTTTATTCGCGTTGCTTGCGGAAATTGAGTTTTATTTCAAAGAAAAATCTAAAAACTTTAAAAGTAAATAAAACTTGGCAGGCGGTACCAAAATGAAAAAAAAACCACTTCGTAGTTTATTTTTTCGAGATGTTTAAAATTGGAATGTCGTAATAACATCGAGTTAGATTCTTTAATTAAAATAATTAAAGTACCACAGATAAACTGTTCTAACAAAACAGTTCAGTTTCATACAGGTCGTAATTTTTGCGATTATCAATGCATTAATGGTTTATATCAGTAGTATACATAAAAATGTAAACCAGGTACCATCTCTACTCAATTTCAATGATGCGATATTCTAAGATGTATAATAATATAACCTTCTAAGATTATGCATAATGTAAACTGGGACCCAACCGCGCATCTTTCGTCATAATCGGCAACGAAATCCCACTGCGCAAAGGAATAACCTGCGCGGTTCAAACCATAGCGTTAATTTGCATGCGTTTGAAGGCAACGCCGACGAGCTCAACTGTCATTGAAACCGGCAGCTCGAGAGACCTCGCATTCAATGACAGTTAAACTCGACGGTACCGGCTTCAAATGCATGCAAATCAACGCTGTCGTTTTCCTTTGCGTCGTGGGATTTCGATGCCGATTATGATGGAAGATGCGCGGTAGGGATCCTGATCTAAAGACGACCCTTAAAATCATGAATATACATTATATCCCACAACTTAGCAAGCGATTTCTGTCGTCGTATTTATAGACAGTTCTCAATTGCTTTTAGTATGTTTTCACATAGGGTTAACAATATATTATTATTATAAAATCAAGAGTATAAAAAAAATAATTTAACAATTAAAAAACCGACTTCAAAAAGAAACAAAAAATAATTTAAAAAACAACAAAAAAAAAAGAATTGATAAAAATGACCAAAATAACCTCTACATAGGTACGGAGCCACCGACTAATTAATCTGTTTTATCATCTGAAGTCGGGCAGCCAACCTAAGTACATTATGGAACCAACCAGTAAAACTGCCCGACTTCAGATGATAAAACAGATTAATTAGTCGGTGGCTCCGTACCTATGTAGAGGTTATTTTGGTCATTTTTATCAATTCTTTTTTTTTTGTTGTTTTTTAAATTATTTTTTGTTTCTTTTTGAAGTCGGTTTTTTAATTGTTAAATTTTTTTTTTTATTTTACCCTTTTTAGTATACTTACCTACCTAAAAATCAACAATATTGTTACCGTAATTTTCATTATTGAGGAGTTTGCTGATGAGAAGGTGGTTTCTGGTGCCCCATCAATCTGTACTTAGTTCTTTAGGGGTCTATTCTTTTTGGTAGAAGTCCAAAAATGAGTAATTTATTGAATTCTGGGATGCTATCCTGTCCATCATTCCGAAGATACTCATCAGATCCTTACCAAACTTTCATTGGACCACCTCGTAGCTTCCAACTTTCCATTAAAAAAAGAACTATATCAATCGGTTAAGCCATCTTCGTATAATCGATGAACAATTGAATTGAATACAGCGTTTTGAGGAGCATTCCCGGTCCTCACTTCGAAGATCCTCATCAGATCCTCATCAAATTTTTATGGGACCATCTCGGAGCTTCCACCTTTCCATTAAAAAAATAATCATCTCAATCGGTCGAGCCATCTTCGAGTAATCGATAAACAACTGGATTGATTAATGCGTTTTGAGGAGCATTTCCGTTTATCACTCCGAAGACCCTCATCAGATCTACATCAAATTTTTATGGGACCATCTTGGAGCTCCTACCTATCCATTAAAAAAAGAATCATCTTAATCCGTCAATCCGTCTTCGAGTAATCGGTAAACATACAAAAAAAAAAAATATTATACACACAGACGAATTGATAACCTCCTCCTTTTTTTGCAGTCGGTTAAAAATAAACTATACGTATAATATTAGTTAATGTAATTTGAAGAAAATAGGAAAAAAAAAAAGAGAGAAACCTTGAAGCATTATCATCGAATTGACCGAAAATAATTGACGACTACTGAACAACTATTGAAAGTTGATCCATAGTAGTGTCACGCATTCAATTTAATTTAATTTATTTGTATGGAACAAAAATTAAAAAAAAAAACTTGATGTGTTTGATGTGACTTGATGTGAAACATCTATAAGCGAGGGTAAACTTGATTGTTGGCGTGGTGATACAGGCCATGGCGACGAATTGTCACGCTCTATGAATTTATCTGTATGTATCTGTACTTTTAAAAAATTTTATAAAACATCCAAACATCTATTCAACCTTGTTTCCTTAACAATTCGGAATTAAATAAAAATACAAAACAATACTAATACGACACGTTAGACGACAAAACAGAAAGAAAAATATACATATTTACCATATTTACAAAACATAGCTGTTCCCTGCGGTTTTATTCGAAAACTACGTAGGTACTTTTGTACTAATATCAAGAATATAAAACTTTTTGTGTAAGTGAAAAAGTATATGAGTACGTTTCCTATTCTTCTCTCCTTCACGAAAAAACTACAGAACCGATTTCGATAAAACTTGGCATAGAAACAGCTGTTAAAAAAAGCTTTAAATTCCCGCGGGATCGGCACTTAGGTACAAGAGTGAAACCGTGGGCAGAGCTTTATAGGAATAAGAGTCATATTTGAAATAGGCTATAGCTACGACCTCTTATTTGCATACTTCCGTTCCGGAGTACATGTCACAATCCTTGATGCAATCCGCATACAATTTCCGATAAATAAACTTAGACTAAAGACTTAAAATCGGCCGACATAATTGGAGCTTATTAGTGACAAAATTTACCTCAATAATGTAGATAGATAGATAGATAATACTTTTATATGATCAATCACAAAAATATTACAAAAACAACACATTTAAAACTAAATAAATGTTGAACAAATAGGCGGCCTTGTCGCTTAAAGCTATTTCTTCCAGGCAACATTATTTGGCATGGAAAAGGGACTATTTAGTGTTTAGTATAATGTAGCTTTCTATTGGTGAATACATTTTTAATGGAAGATTTATACTAGACAGTCACTCGGCCGTACCCTTTTCTGTTGCTCGGCCGCCACTCGGTTACAACTTGCAACAGACTTATCGACTGCTCGCCGAGTAAAGTCGTAATAAAAGAGTTCCGTTTTTTTTTAACCTTTGGGTACGGAACTCTAAAAGGGATAGTTTAAAAAACTCGAAGCTATATTTGGAGTTCATAAAAACATTTTATTTCGCTACAGAAATCTAAAACTCAACCTTCAAAGTCGCAACCATTAGAATTTAATTACACGAACGTACATGTCAGCGAAAATCGATCATAATGTTTTGTAGCTTCAAATTTGGCTAGTGATAAAATAGTAAATACCTATAAAACCATAATATTTTATCTTAGTTATAAATAAATCCAGAGTAAATATCATACACAAAATTAAAAATAGGTACTTTTAACTACAATACAAATTCAATAGATACAAACTTACTTCAACTACATACAAAATTTTAAAAAAATCGCCGTAAATTGCGACGGTTGCCTAGCTATCTGCCGACTTTTTAATCTACGGTCTAAAATTACGAAGTCAGGATCTTGTTTACCATAACTGGGTCACGAGTTAGAGTTTGGTTTAAGAGTATTTCGAAGTTCTTTAACAACAACGCCCTCTAAGACGTGGTGAGCGCAAACCGGCCTAGGTCGCGGCTTAGAAGTGCGCTGGTTCGATTCCCGCCGTGAAACTCGATTTTCATTCTTCTTTTCTTACGGCTTAATACTAAAACGCCGCTTACATTTTGAGTTCTTCTTAAGTAGTTTAGTATCTTCTTGCCCAATACAAAACGCCACTTAAATTTTTAGTTCTTCTTAAATAGTTTAGTTTATCTTCTTCTGAATTCAAAATGAGTATGAGATTTTTTGAATTAAGAGCTGCTTATTGTTTAAATAGCATTTAAATTTTGGGTACCGTTTTCATATTTGGCCCATATATTTTCATTACTAACCGATTATTGAGTTTTTAGATATTCTTTGATATTCAACAAGAAGCTAGCTACTTTAGTAAAGTCAAACCAAATTATCGATGTCATTGGTAGTGGCGCCAGCATCAACGCATACTCGTAAATTTTACTATGTACATTTAAGTTCAAACTTTGACCACCTTATAGAACAACTTTGTTACTTTGTAACTATGTAACTTGCAATAGTAGATAAGTACTGTATTGAGAATGCGTTTCGGGAGTTTTCGCTTACAGTCAGCTGGCCTAGACAAGTGGCTTTCTATTATCGTTAACGCTAGTAGAATAGAATGGTAAATGTATGTGGTTGACATTAGCTATCGAAATATCACGTGGTCTAGCGTAACGAACTTTAAAATTGGTAGCCAACCGTTTATTCATTTTCTATTCCATCTAACGAAACGTTAGCCGTGCGTTTAGCGCCATGTATAGTGTAGCCAAGTGGCATATTTGACAAACGAAAACGCTCCGTGAGCGTTTCTATCGTACGCTTACAAAGCGAACGCCAGCACCTTGTAGAAAACTAAAAAAACAAGGGGATTTTTTAATGAGCTGGGAAAGCTTCGTCGTGTCGAGTTTTTGTTAAATAGATTATTGACGTTTTGTTTGTGAAAATACACACCCTAAAACTTGTGGTTTGCGCATTGTGAAGAAGTGTGGCTTAGACGTTGAAACCATGTTGCTCGCCGGTGTTTGGACCAAATAGGAAAAATGCCGAGTTCGTTGTTTATAGAGCTACTAGCTGCGCCCCGCGGTTTCACTCGCGCAAGTCGCGATCCCGCGTTGTTCTTACAACTACCTACCGCAATGCAATTCCACACTTAAACGGTCGCCCATTGAAGTACTGTTAAAGCCAGGCGCTACTGCGCCTGGCATTATCAGTACTTCCCTTCCTTAGCTGAACATTTGAGAAACTTGTCGCGGTGATAGGCCCCACCTTCACATACGATAAATTCGTCGTAAATCCGTTCTGTCCTTTCTTTTGGAATCAATCGTCATTTCAGGACGAGCATGGTCTAAATCAATTAATTATGTTATGTGTTTTTTTTATTTTCATAACTTTAATTGGAAAAGGAAAATTTCCTTCAGCCAAAAGGAGGAAATCAGTAATTCATAATTCACCTACCTTTATAGTCAAACTTCACCTTATGTACACGTGTTCTATCAATCCAACACAGAAAAACACAAAACAACAAAACGCACTGAAAAGGTTAAGCACTTGGTTGGTAGTAGGTTTTTAACTATGTACTTATGTGCCCAATTTCAAAGGTAAGTCGATGGGAATCGAGTTGTATGGACTCTACGCACCTGCTTTCAGTTGTCAAATTGAATTTGACGTTTGCGATAGAAACCATAGACAAAACTGTAGATTTTATCGAATGAATAAATAGAATGAGCGTTCGCCAGGTAATTGTACATTTGGCTACGAATTGAATATCGTTAACGCTAAAGCGTTATCGTTTTTAGAAAACGAAACGCTTGGAAGCGATTGCCACTTGTCTAGGCCTGCAGGTGTTTTTACGCAACGAAAAATATATTGTTGCAGCATAAAAAAAAACAAGCAACTGTAGCCTGAAAACGGAGTTAGATAATTACTAAATTAACCTACCAATAATTAAATATAATTATTTTAGATAAATCAGTTAGGGAACTATCAATTGAAATTTAATTAAACTATTTACTGTCTACGGATCTGTATATTCGTGATAAAAGTACCTGTATTAACACTAATTAAGCATGAAATCGGTACCTACATAGTATTTCATAAGTATTTCATAACAAACGTTTAAAGGTAAAATAAACAAAAGTTTCGAACGAAACACGAACTTTAACTGTAGAAAAAATAAAAGAAATTTCTTAAATACCTATTATTGAAAGCTTCTTTTTCCCGAAATGTATTCTCAACTTCGTACTACCAACTCTGCTATAATATCACCTAACTACAACCTTCCCTGTGTCAGTCAAAAGGTTTTCCGGGTTTTTCCGGGGCGAGCAAGATTTCCCGGTTACACATTAGATAGCTGGAAGGTTAGGTAATTCTGACTCGACTGCGGTAAAGATTGTTGTTTATCAAAGGGCTGGTTGCGTCCCGCGGTTTTACACGGTTAAGCCCCGGTCTTGAGGGACTATGAGGGTAAAAGTAGGTAGTTTATCTAAATTTGTTATTACAAAAGGGTCCAGCTGTCTATGTTTTAGGTTTTATCGCAATCGATACAGTATTTTTAAACTATTAAAAACGAATATCCCTACAAGAAATTAGGTTGGCATGGTATTTATTTATTGTTATTTCTAGTAGGGGAACGCGAGCGCAAGAACCAGACGGGTGATCGGTCCTCTCATGTTTCTCACCCACCATTTCACCCAGTTCCCTAAATAATTATAAAATATCATAATATTAAAATAAGTACAAAATAATTTTGGCATGTTAGGTACGACATGTACCCATATCATCTATCCAGTGGATGCCTGACAACAGTAAAAATTGACAGGCACTATACAGTACATTGGTGCTTTGACGTAACGTGGTTATTACCGGTGATCACCTAAAATCAGCAATGTACTGCATAGTGCCTGTCATTTTCCACTGTTGTCAGACGTCAACAGATAGATAATATGTGTACAGAGCATGTTCTTCACAACTGATCTCTGTTATTTCGTTATTGGGTCACAAATACTTTTACAAGAAGCACATAAAAAACTAAAGGAGGCGAATCGAGAATTTGTAAATTTGGTTGTCAATATATTTGAGTAATTATAAAACATTTGGATACCATAATTTCGTATTAATTATAATTATCGTTCTTTTGCCTTCAATTTGGTAGTTTTTTTACACGATTAGTTAACTTTTACAACACAAAAAAACCCTTTATACTCTTTAAATTAGAATAGGTATTTAGTTTATCGACCCTTGGTCTTAAGCCTGGTTTCCAAATAATTAAATTGTTTTCGAAAAAAGGCATAGTTGAGACATTTTAGTCAAAGAATAGATACGCAGGCGGCTTTATAGATCAATAAGGTAGATTAGCAGGATTCTTCCGTCAATTAGTAAAACATAGAAAGAGAATTTATCTCTATCCCCTAAAACAAACACTGAACTGAAATCCGCTTAACAGAGTTAATACGTTGTAACGAAACAACATAAGCCGAGACGCATTCATCTGAAAACTAATGTTATTATCTTTTGAATTTAAATGAGAATACGTTTTAAAAGTTTTGTTTGGTTAGAGGAAATTTGAGAGGAATTGTGAGTTTATTAGTTTGACCTATTATTGATCTCATTATTAAAGCCTTATTTACATTACAAAACTAGTGTCATTGCATTATAAATATGTTTCTCAAAAGCATTCTTGGAAGTTACTGGAAACAATTTCATCAAATAGCCGCTAGCGCGTACACCTACGCAATATTTATGTTCTATTTCTTATCGGTTGTGAACCGATTATGGCCTTTAGGAAATTAGCCAGTGTCATGTATTTCAATATATTATGCAAGTTATTTGCATCGAAACAGTCAAGTCGTCAAAGTTAAAGTCAAGTCTAGGGAATCATTTGTAAACACGGCGGCCATTTACAAACAATCTTCACGGAGCCTTGGAGACAACACTAAGTCAATGTTTTGCACCGATTTTCACTTTCATTCCACTTGTACACCTTCACAAAACTAAATTGATTAATATGCCCCCGAAATTAAACAATTTGCACGCATATGAACTAGGTTTCACAAAAATGAAAATTTAGCACCACATCTCCTCAACGAGTTCCCGCCAAGACCCAATATTTATGTTAAAGTGACTACTAATTACATGTCACTATTTTTTTTTTTTTTTCTTATCGGTTATAAACCGATTATGGCTATCTGTAAAGTAGCCAGTGTCAAGTATTACTGACGACTTCTTATATTACTTATTATTATTGACAGACTGTTGCATCAAAACAGTCAAGTCGTCGTAGTCAAGGAAGTCACTGTAAATGGTGGCTCTTTACAATGACAGTACATGCAATTTTGGACACAACGCTAAAGTCTATATTTTGCACCGATTTTCACCTTCACTAAACTAAATTGATTAATATGCCCCCAAAATTAAACATTTGAACTAGGTTTCACAAAAATGAAAATTTAGCAACATATTTCCTTAACGCATTCCCTTCAAAACTCCGCCATGTAATGTAAATCCCGCTTGACAGTAGATATTATGACATTTGTAAACAGCTACTGCGGTAACACTACTGCAAACTTCATGATGCAATGATGTACTCCACCTTAAGGTGGCAACGATAGGCTAAATAGTATTTACGCTGTAGCGCTGTAGCACCTTTATATTTATTTCGCGTTTAAGGAACATGAAATATGTACATAATAAAGCGTTGAGGCGCCAATAAATTATTAGGTATACTGTGATAACACCTTTTTCAAGGTTCTAATTACGTTTTCTTGCCAATTCAAGGTTCCATTTTCAAATGTCCGAAAACCGGTCACAAAGATTTTTTTTTTCTTTCTTCAGTACGTAATGGAAGCTTAGCAGTATTGCCAGTGTTAAGTTTTTTTTTAATAACTGATGGCGAAACGAAGTATTCCAGTACTACATAAAATTCCATTTCCATTAATACATAAAACACGAAGTTAATTCTTCACTATGTTATTTAAATCGTAGGTACTTTTCTTTTCTCAATTTTTATGAAATCAGCTAATCAAATCTGTATTCAGAGACCGATCTGTCGTTACAAATAATGTTACAAGAACGTTTCTACAAGAGAGGAGAGCTCAGCAGACGTAATACTTTTTTGTTTATTTTTTTAGCCCCTCCCTTTTTAACCCCCCCTTTACTCCTTTTTTAAACCCTCCGAGCGTGACGAATCAGCCTAACAAAAATGATTTTGACTTAGGTAAGTATCATTATTTTCATAAATTATGATAGGACAGAGTAAATGAGTAACACACAAATATTGAAAACTAAAACAAAAGATCCAAATAAAAACAAATGAAGACCGATACTGAATTTTTTAATAATTTTTAGATAATTACGCTTTAGGATGACAGTAAACCCTGGAATAATTAAAATAATGGAAAACAATGTTATAAAACAATATCACCGTTTACCTAATAGTTGGTATCGAGGCTCTTAACAATATCAAATAATTGATTGTATTAGGCGTTACTTTTCGGAACTCCATATCAACTATATTATAAAATAAAATTTAGTTTTTAGTCCCTATACCTGACTAGTATATCACTAGAGCGGGAGGAGGAAGGTGTTCTGTGCACGCGACAGACCGAATGATACGCAGTGATACTAGTCAGGTGTCGGGACTAAAAACTAAATAATAATTTTTAATAATAAATGGTTAATAACAAAAGGTAATTTATTTTTAGATGCATATTTTCTATTGTTTGTTTTTATTTTATTTCCTTCGAGCATTTGAAAATCTTGCAGTCTACAGAGGCTTCACAAAAAAGGTTATTCAATTGCTATTTAAAGAGAAAACTCCTTGGTCTTTATTTTATAAGGAAGTTTCGAATTTCGAACGTTTTGTTGTATTTCGCTTTTTTGACAACTCACGGTATTGTTTCGTTGATTTTACTTTTCTTTTGTTATTTTTATATCGAGTTCTTAGTTTGTGTAAAATGTTCATTGGGGATCGCTATATATAGCGTGAGTTGTTATACCTTATTATTATTATAATTTTGGGTGCCTTGAACAATTTTTTTAGCTTCTCCGAGCTGCAGAAGACGCATTAAGCAGTTGGTTTTGATTGTAATCATCTTATTTGATCTGATCGAAATCGACGACTTCTAACTTAATCAAGTTAGAGGCCTTAGTACGACCAGAAAACTAACAGGTAAGATACATCACTACAATATGAAAATAAAAATACATAAACATTTACGATTTCAACTAACATAGTTGATTTCACAACATTCTTTATTAAATATCGAGGTTTTTACCATGATTAAGTTTTTTATTTATGGAGCTCGATATTCTACTTATAATTCAACTGCCTTGAAACATCAAACTCCATAACAATATTAAACAACAAATTTAAACATGGTAAATTAAATACCCCGTATTTTTATTATTTTTCACTATCGATAGGTAAGCATTTGACCACTATTTCACCTGATCGAAAGCGACGATGTAGTCTAAGATGTTGCACGCTTACCTAGAAGATACCTGTTCACTCGAGGCTTGAAGACCCAAGACCCAAAGTTGCAGACAACCGGGAAGACATACTCAGGCAACCGATTCCATTCCCTCGCAATACGAATAAAGAACTCGCAGTACGAATAAAGAATGACGATGCAAAACGCTTGGTTCGGGTGACGCGTATTTCTATTTCTTTCGCGTATAAACGGTGCCGCTTACTAATTCGCCTGGATGTCCGATGGTAGAAAGAAGATGGTAAAACCATTATTTGCAGTTTTGTTTTTTCATACATAACAGGCTAGCATTTGACCTCATCTCACCTGATGGAAAGCGAGGATGAAGTCGACCATAAAGCATGCTTACCTAGAAGGTAAGCTTGCTTCTTTGACATGCTTGCTTACCTAGAAGGTAAGCATGCTAAACTTGAATCACTCTAAACTTGAAGACTCCAAGGTTATAGCGTTGGGGAAACAGCGAAGCCGGCTGAGCATTCCAGTTTTTGGCAGTGTGTACAAGAAAGGTGGATAATAAAAATAAAGGCTTCTAAGTGTTGGCTTCGGCTCCACGCATGCCTTCCAAAGGTCCGGGGCTCCATAGCCCCGTGATACTGGACATTTAATATTATTTCTAGGTAAATAAAACGTTTCCTATGCATATCCGTTTAATACGCGTGTATAGCTGGGCCCCTAATTCACTGAATATAAGCGGAATGGCGTCCTCTTATATATGGCGTCCTCTTCGATAAAAACACAAATACAACAATCCGTAAATAGGTATCTATCTAGCTGAAATCGAGCTAGATTCCTATTGTTATTTACGATGCAAACTCACACATAGCGCCGTGAACAAGCCCCGACAATTTGCAAGTGATGTGCCGAACGGTTTGCTGTGACCACTCATTTGCATATTGTTTGTGGGTATTGTGGACCGTGAGATGTATGACGAATTGTGGATAGTTGTTCTTGTATCAAGGAATTTATATTTGACGACCTCTGTGGTGTGATGTGCGAATACCCGACTAATGCAGAAGATCGATCCCCACCGTGTAAAAAATAAATATTTCTCTCTTTTCTGAGTCTTTCTATGTTATTTCTTAAGATTACCTTTAAAACTTATAATCAAACACTGAAGACAAGTTTTCAATCATTTGTCTATACTTAAAAACCAATGGTTATCGATAAACATAGGATCAGTCAGGAAAATATCCGCTCGTACGAGCGTATGCGAGCGACTACACCCACGCCCACAAGAGAGGTTTAAAAGAAGACACCATTCTAATTGTTAAATCCGTGCTCTTAACTATATTTTTATTTAGTGCGTGATACTACTAAAACAATATATACCATTATTATTAATTATTATTAAGTCAGTTACTTCAGATAGATACATAATATTAAAATAAGTAAGTGTTAAGTTTATCAGCTTATTAAAAACTAATAATAACAAACGAAAGTCACAAAAAAAAACACAACGATCACTCTCGTGTGTGTCACAAGACTCGTGTGGCCGAGTGGTTGAGGCGCTGGAGTATGATCCAGGGACGCCAGTTCAAATTTCGCGGCGAGTAAATTTTTGAGGATGAATTTTTCCTTTTTTTGTAAAACACAATGAGATATGATTTTTATTTAAGTAGATACCAAGGTTTTTTATGTTAAGCCCCAACTCAAACATACCTACTTAAAACAGTAATTTAGGTATAAAAAAACCTTTATCAGCGTCCATATTCTTCTTTTTACGCAAGAACAAACATCATCATTTGATACGCCAATAGCTACGCCAATTATAAAGTTTGAAACTTTAACGTTTGTTGAAAGAAATTTACCGATAGAACCTTGTTAGAACAGCTGTTTCTGTTACTACTATGTTCACTTCGATAAATCAAAGAAATTTTATGGTTAGAAACTTGCGTGTTTGAATTTATATAGAGATAACTTTTTAATGTTAAATAAATATCACATTTAAATAAAATAAAAGCCTGTATTTTTAAAAGACATATTTATTTCTGGATAGTTTTTACTTTAGGTACATAGGCTACTTTTTACTTTTTATGACCAGGCTTCTTTTTTTACGGGGTATAAAGAAACCTGGGAGTATTCCGAAATGTTATCGGCCGAAACTTCGTACTCAGGAAGTCTGGATTGATCCCGAAACATAAGGCGTTGAAAAATGATTAATCTCACTAGTATTATAAACGCGAAAGTTTAGATGTTTGCTTATTTGTTTCGTTGTATGTGTTTCAAACACGCAAAAACTACTGAACTGATTGTGACAGGGTATTCAGTTGGCTGGATCAGGACATAGCCGGGTAAAACAACGGGTCACAGAGTTTAATTTTACTAATATTATAAACGAGAAAGTTTGTAAGTATTTATGTATGTTAGTTTGTTACTCTCTCACGCAAAAACTACTAAACCGATTGCGATAAAAAACTTGCAATAAAGGTAGCTGGATACCAGTAATAACACATAGGCAAATTTTTATCGCGGGAACGGGACTTACTGCGGGGTGCAGCAAGTAATTTGATAAAACTCAAGTGATATTTTTGAATTTGAATGTGTAAAAATCTAACTTATATTAATTCTTTATCTTTATTAAAATAGGAACAGGCAAGATTTACGCGAAAGCTTTATTTGTGTCAAGATCTCTCTTTATCGAATGATAAAGAATGACCTTCCCCTCGCTTTCTGAAAGGATACCGAATCACCTGCGATTTGAATCGAAGTTCCTTTGTATTTATTGGATTTAGATTCAGAGTGGATTAGAGATTATTTGAACCTGGTTTCAGATTGTCTAGACTTTTGAAAACAAATTAGAATACATTTGTTTCATACAACAGAAACCTTTAAATACCTAGATATTTTTGAAGGGTATCTACTGTACTTACCTAATCTAATGTACCTACAATAGAACTAATCTAAAAACTCTTATTGGCAAAGCTTGGCACACTTAACCAAGAAGTAATTTGTTTTTATATTTGAATGTAAGTTTATAGGTTGTTATTAAGAGACAAATAAATGGATTTTAATAATACTTCAATATACACACGTTCACGCCGTATTAATATTTGGTGGCGACACCTAACGCCATCTACTGCACAAACTAGGGAGCTGACCGACCGAAGTGAAGTGCGAGGCGAGCGAAGACGTTCCGAGCTTCTGCGGCGGGCTCGTACATACTTCACAACATTACTTACCACTTTTAAAATTATACGTTAACGACCACAATTTTGTAATTGAAGAAAATAAACGAATTTCTCAACATTTAATAATAAATAAATCATTGGAAAGACCCAAAACCAACCGTAGACGCAACCATTTGGTCCTTCGAGCCGGATACGCTGGGGATTTGAAGACGTTCCGCCCGAGAGAAGTCCAGTCAACTAGCATCACAATTTGAACCAACAACGGATTGCTTACGTGTGCAGCAGTTAACGGTCTGGTATTTGATCCCGTCTAACTCCATCCCTATTCGAATTTGTGTCAAAATTGGGTCGTTTTGTGCATTTCAGTATCATACATCGCGAATATCACGAGTGGTTACCACTACCAGTCCGTGTCACGCTTCAAGTTAACCGTGAGTACCTTATTCTATTCTTGCTACAGGCCTAAGAAATGTCTACGAATAATGAGGAAAAATTATCAGTGCCTCAAAGCCACAGCCCTTTGGTATCACCGACCAGAAGGTCGAATGACCTTATCGATCTTAGACGGCAGCGAGGCAATGTAAAATGTAGAATAACTAAATTTTCACAATATTTAGAAACTTTCAAAGATATTAGCCCTTCGAAACTTCAGATCAATGAATTAAAGTTCAGAATGAAAGCAACTCAGGAGCTTTTTTGTAAATTTAATGAGATAGAGAGTAAAATAGAGTTTTTGAGTTCAGAATCAGAAACCTTTGCTAATAATGAATACGTAGAAGTCGTGGAAAATTTATATTTTAGTGCGTTAGCAAATGCTCAGGGTTTGATTGAGGGTGGAGAGACACGAGACACGAATAGTTCAAAATGTAACGGTCATATAAATTCAAATCGTATCCGTTCGTTACCCGAGATTAAGCTGCCTACTTTTGATGGATCGTACGATCATTGGCTTGAATACAAGCATGCATACGTAACAATGATTCATAAGTGTACAGATCTAGACGAGGTTCAGAAATTTCATTACCTACGGTCCTCATTGTCTGGCACAGCCTTACAAGTAATCAGTGCATTCGAATTTACACCGAATAACTACCGTCATGCATGGGAATTGTTAGAAAGTAGGTTTAATAACACGAGAATTTTAGTCCAGAATCATATAAAATCTTTATTCAACATGTCATGTTTGAAAATGGAATCATCGCTGTCTATAAGGAAGCTAGTGGACACGGTTAGTAGAAATATGCGTGCACTCACTTCATTAGGCGAGCCCACCGAGACATGGGACACACTAATTATTTATTTAATTCAAACTAAGCTCGATCAGCCTACTGAACGTGATTGGGAGCGTGAGAAAGGGTCTATCTATGCGAGCCATTCAGACAGGAAATTAAAATTAATCGATATTCTTTCATTCCTCAAACAGAAGGCCGACATGTTAGAATCACTTAGCTCGGGACCGAATAAGTCACAAACTAAATTTACAACCGACACAAAAGGTTCTTTAAATAATAAATATAATAATATGTCCGTACATAGCTATGTATCTACTAGCAGTTCTGGTTCAAAACCTAAGCCCAAGAACAATACACGTACTTGTCCTTCATGTGGCGGCAATCATGCAATTTATACGTGTTATCAGTTTTTGAATCTATCTATTCGTGATAGGATTAAGTTCATAGACGAAAAACATATATGCAGGAATTGTTTACGATCAAAACAGCATACGCCTTCGGAATGCATTTTCAGCCCCTGTAAAATCGTAAACTGTCAATCTAAACATAATACATTACTTCATTTACCTACAATGAATAACGATACCTACGCGCAGGGTGAGAGATCAGCTGATCTTAGTTTGTCTCACTTCATCGCTCCGTCGACCGCGTTGCATTCCCTAGCTGTAGATACGAACTATAGTAGGGTACGTAGATGCGCCGGCGACGACGGTTCGATTAAACGAAGCTCGGTGCAACAAGTGTTGTTATGTACCGCATTAGTGGAGATAGCTGATAACAATAAGCAATTTCACACAGCTCGAGCGCTGTTAGACAATGGCAGTCAGCATTGTTTTATATCAGATCATTTCTGTAAACGTTTAAATGCGCCTCTAATACAGTCCACGCTTCAGATTTCAGGTGTCGCACAATCAGTGACACAATCTAATTATTCATGCGAATTAACTATACATTCTAAATCATGCGACTATAGTGCTAAGGTTCAATGTTTTGTCTTGCAGCGTATAACAAACAGTTTACCCTCGACAAACATTGATATCGAATCTATACGTTTACCGAACGACTTTTGTCTCGCAGATCCGACCTTTAATATTCCTTCGGAAATCGATTTATTAATAGGTGCCGATTTGTTTTGGGATATTCTCGACGGTGATAAAATCCGACTAGTAAACGGGCCATACCTTCAAAGTTCGAAGTTCGGATGGCTGCTATCGGGTCCGTTGCACACCGGGAACTTCGATAACGATCGAGTTCAGTGCAATTTTACTCAAACCTTAGACGATCAACTTAAACGATTTTGGGAAATAGAAAACGTACCGCAGGTAGATAGGGTTCTAACAAAAGACGAGAAATTCTGTGAGGACTTATTTACAAAAACAACGGCTCGCGAGCCGGGAGGTAGGTTTTCTGTCCGTATTCCTTTAAAAGAATCTCCTGAAGCATTAGGCGATTCATATAACCTAGCTAAGGGTAGGTTTTTATCGTTAGAACGGAAGCTTGAACGCTCTCCGCATAAACAAATGTACTTGGACTTCATGCGCGAATACGAAGATTCAGGACACATGACTCGTATCAATAAAATAGAAAATCCTAACTATTTTTTATGTCATCACGGCGTTTATAGAGAGAATAGCTTAACTACAAAATTGAGAGTAGTTTTTGATGGTAGTGCAGTTACGACATCTAAAAAATCGCTCAATGATATTCAATATCCTGGGCCTGCCCTGCAAAATGATATTTTCTCTATACTTCTGCGTTTCAGACAATATAAATACGTAGCGTGTGCAGACGTCAAAGCTATGTTTAGACAGGTATTAATTCAGCAAGATCAAAAGTGCTTGCAATTAATACTATGGAGAGACAAACCCGTCGATCCGCTCGGTGTATATCAGCTTAACACAGTGACGTACGGAACTGCATCGGCGCCATACCTTAGTATGCGCTGTATACGGCAGCTCGCGTTAGATTGTGATGATGACGTCATTTCACGTATTATTCGCGAAGATTTTTTTGTCGATGACCTCTGTACAGGTCATGATAATTATAATGAGCTCTTATCCATATGTGACAAGATTTGTAAAGTTCTGCAGTCAGGATGTTTCCCTCTTCGCAAATGGACATTCAGTTCTGACGTCAGTAACAGCTCATATGCTCATACCTTCGTGGGTGAACATATACAAAACAAAACATTAGGTATGGGTTGGCAAAATGATTGTGATCTATTGCATTATACCACTAGAGTCGATTATGATTCATATAGCACTAAATTGACTAAACGCGTAATGCTTTCTATAATTTCTCAGATATACGACCCATTAGGTTTGCTTTCACCCGTAGTAATTCTAGCGAAAATATTGTTACAAAAACTGTGGCTTAGCAAACTAGACTGGGATTCACCTGTAGCACAAGATATCGTACTAACTTGGAATACGTTCATAGGTACATTAGGCAGTTTGAACACACTACGCATTCCACGACACGTGATGAGCGATAATAAACAAAATGTAGAACTACATATATTTACGGACGCATCACAATTCGCTTACGGGTCGTGTGCCTATGTACGTACATACGATGACGATTCTGAGGTCACGGTTAGGTTACTATGTGCAAAAAGTAAGGTCGCGCCGCTTAAATCTTTAACAATTCCTAGGTTGGAATTATGTGGCGCGCTCGTGGGTGCTAGGCTTCATAGAAAGATAATAGATTCCTTAAGGTTGCAATTTTCTAATGTTTACTTTTGGACCGATTCAACAATAGTAATTGGTTTGTTACGTATGTCTCCACATTTACTAAAACCTTTCGTACAAAATCGAGTAACAGAAATTAACGAACTCACTTGTGACGCCAAATGGTTACATGTTAGTACAACCAGTAACCCAGCTGATCTATTGTCTAGAGGTTGCTACCTCGATTCACTCATAAAGTCGAGTTTATGGTGGAAGGGGCCAGTTTACTTAGAGAATAGGAATTATAATTTTACAGACAGTGAATTGTATAATAAATCGATTAATATTACCAATTTACCTGAATTAAAATCACAATCAATTTTATTAACTTGTAATTCATCGGAACCTATCATTAATTTCGACAAATACTCATCTTATAGCAAGCTTAAGCGTATCGGTGCATACGTACTGCGCTTTATATCTAATCTGCGCGCGAGCAGATCACTACGACAAACCGGTTCTTTATCAGTGAGCGAGTTAAATGCATCACAAGCTATGTTAATTAGGTTAGTACAGCTGCATTCGTTTCCGTACGTTTACAATAGCTTGTTAAACAAAATACCTATCAAGAAGTGTAAAGAATCAAACCAAATACCTAGTTTAAACGTGTTTTTAGATGGAAATAATTTAATTAGAGTAGGTGGTAGGCTATCGAATTCATCGGAATTCAGCTACGAAAAGAAACATCCTATTCTCCTGTGTAGTAAGCATCATTTTACTAAGATTCTAGTAAGATATGAACACATACGTTTGCTACACGCCGGTCCGACATTACTTTTATACACACTACGAGAACAATGGTGGCCGCTAGGGGGTAGAAGTCTAGTTCGTAAAATCGTGCATGATTGCGTGACTTGTGCTAGGCTCAAAGGTAAAACCTCGTCACCTATAATGGGAAACCTGCCAGCCGCACGTCTAGAATCTGGATTTCCGTTCTTACGTACTGGTGTAGACTACGCTGGGCCAATCCTCGTACTAAATCGAAAGGGCAGAGGTGCACGCTTAACAAAATCGTACATATGTCTATTTGTTTGTTTTATCACTCGAGCCGTTCATTTGGAGCTTGTCTCTGGTCTATCCACTGACGATTATACTCTAACATTAAAACGTTTCATTAGTAGGAGAGGTAAACCTGATTCTATCTACTCTGATAATGGTAAAAATTTTGTTGGCGCTGAAAAACAATTTTCAGCATTTCTTAATTGTAGTTCTAAAGAAATCATAGATTTTGCCGCTAACGACGGTATAAAATTCCATTTCATTCCCGTAAACTCAGCACATTTCGGAGGCCTGTGGGAGAATTCAATAAGGTCGTGTAAGGCAACCTTACACCGTGTAGTAGGCAACGCGCGACTCACATTTGAGGAATTAAACACGGTTTTGACACAAATAGAAGCCATCCTGAATTCCCGTCCTATGTCCCCCCTCTCCTCAGATCCCACCGATTCATCCCCGTTGACCCCTGGCCATTTCCTAATCGGCCGACCGTTGACAGCTCCTGCTACATACGATGACGTCACCGACGTGCCGACTTCACGGCTAGATCGCTATCGCCGCGTCGAACAACTGCGTCAGCACTTCTGGCAGCGCTGGTCAAAGGAGTACATCTCTGAACTCCAAAGGCGGACGAAATGGAAGACCCACCAGGACGACATAACCCTCGGCAGCCTCGTGATCATCAAAGATGATAACCTGCCTCCTCTAAAGTGGCGATTAGGCAGAGTCACGAGAGTTTTCCCCGGTACAGACGGAATTACCCGAGTAGCTGAGCTCCGCACTGCGTCGGGCCTGACCAGGAGGGCATTCTCACGCATATGTCCCCTACCACTTCAGCCCCAGGACAGCGAGAGTAGCGGCGACCAGTAACTCATTCACATCGTTGGAAGCCGGTGCTTCCAAGGCGGGCGGTATGGTGGCGACACCTAACGCCATCTACTGCACAAACTAGGGAGCTGACCGACCGAAGTGAAGTGCGAGGCGAGCGAAGACGTTCCGAGCTTCTGCGGCGGGCTCGTACATACTTCACAACATTACTTACCACTTTTAAAATTATACGTTAACGACCACAATTTTGTAATTGAAGAAAATAAACGAATTTCTCAACATTTAATAATAAATAAATCATTGGAAAGACCCAAAACCAACCGTAGACGCAACCAATATTATTCAATTCACTATAACAAAGTAAAATGATTCATAAAAAACTCCTATAAAAATAACTGTCCTATATGTCCTGTACTGAGGCGAAAACCTAATCCAGTGAAACGAAATTCCTATATCAGAAGCAGAACAAAATTTAAGAAGATTTTTTTTCCATTTAAATCCAATGTATTTCCTACTTAGTCTTAATCTTAATCAGTTATTCCTGATCTTTTTCGCTATTCAGTCTGCCCATTTTAAAATACAGAAAAGAAGGAAAACTTAAATGTATGAATAAATAGACATATTTCCCTATTTAAGTGTGGCTAAACATTATTTCATCCACTCCGAAGTATAAATAATCCAACATAGTTGCAAAAGCTTCTAAGTGCCAAGATTTTACCGAAAGCTTTCAACTTCTAACACTTTAAGAAGACTTCCTAAAAAATAACCTCCAACGTTAAAAACCCTGGTTCAAAAGAGACAATTTCATCCGTTCTAAACAAAGACGATAAAACCAGTTTACTGCACATACCTAAGTATTCCCCCTTACGAAAATAGTTCGCCTTTTTGTAGCACTCTCGTGCAAGAACGGCTAATCACAAAAAGTCTAAGTATAGATAGGTAACGCAATGACAAATCACAAAGTTTGATTATTACCTCAACCCCTGCCCGCAACGGTGTCTTGTGTTTTTTAAAAATTAAAATCAAAATCAAAATATTTTTATTCATTAAAATATTAATTACATAATTTTTAGAAACGTGAAATAAACTATCGTGTCTTCCTAACGCGACCTCCAATGAGAAGAAGATACCAGAAACTCATGAAGTTTTATTTGTTTTTTTTTGTTGCAGTGCTCATTTGTAATTTACATTTACGCATATTTAGGGCTGTAGTGGAACCGGAGCAATATTTCACAATAAAATAAAAATATACACAACCGCATTCCCAGGCACACAACCCGCCCAACAACACCCGACCCACCCCGGTACCCGCATGTAGTGGTGTTTCCTAATTCTCGGCATGATCAGTCAATTGGCTTTATTGTCTTTGGTCCCCGGGTAAATAGCAGTTACTTGGCCGGTTACACTTGGCTATTGGCCAAACCACACCGATTTTTAACTAAGCGCTTTAATTACGATGTGATCGTACTTCTAGTCCCCACAGTAAAAGTACTTTGATTATTCGATTTTAGAGAAAACGTTGTTTGTGTTTTAATTAGCTAGACGATTGGTATTGCTAATCGAACGATTACACTGCTGCGACTTGAATGGTTGCGGGTTCGGTTTCCGCCTTAAAATAAATTATATGATATTGACGACGCTCTGAGGCGCTTTGGGCGAATACTTGATTGCAGTGCAGGATGTTGCGGCGTCGATTATAACCAAAAATAAGAAAACTTAAAGTCACTTTATACTATATGTGATTTACAAACGCTACAAACGAGAGTCACAAAATAATTTTTATTTTTCGATGAACCGTCAGGGATTTTCAGTTTAGCTCGTATTTACCCCTTAAAATAAATATATGTTTCTGGCCTGCATTATATGTACATGTTTACAAACGAATGGTAAATGTAAATATTCCGTTGTCGAGTTAGGAGAACGCAAACTTGTTAGTTTACCATAAGGTTAGATGGCGCTGTGGGATTTTTGCAGATTTAAGACATAATTTTAAATTTTCTATTTAAATTTGTACGATTTGTTACTATAGTTACGGAACTGCACCATTTGGTTTTACCATCTCCCTTCTACAATTTGACATCCAGGCAAACTGATAAGCGGCACCGGTTCATGGTAGAAATACCCGTCACCCAAACCAAGCGTTTCGATTCGATCGTCATTTTTTATTCGGACTGCTAGGGAAAGGAATCAGTTGCCCGAGTATGTCTTCCCGGATGTCTACAACTTGGAGGTCTTCAAGTGACGAGTGAACAGGTAATAGTAAGCGTGTAACATCTTAGACCACATCATCGTTTTCCATCAGGTGAGATAGTGGTCAAACGCTTACATATCAATTATAAAAAAAAAACAGTTTAGTTATAGTAAAAAATAATTTAAAAATTAAAAAACCGACTTCAAAAAGAAACAAAAAGTAATTTAAAAAACAACAAAAAAAAAAGATTTGATAAAAATGACCAAAATAACCTCTACATAGGTACAGTGCCACCAACTAATCAATCTGTTTTATCATCTGAAGTCGGGCAGCCAAACTAAGTACAATATGGAACCAACCAGTAAAACTGCCCGACTTCAGATGATAAAACAGATTGATTAGTCGGTGGCACTGTACCTATGTAGAGGTTATTTTGGTAATTTTTATCACATCTTTTTTTTTGTTGTTTTTTAAATTACTTTTTGTTTCTTTTTGAAGTCGGTTTTTTAATTTTCAAATTATTTTTTTATTTTACCCTTTTTAGTATACCTACCTACCTAAAAACAACAATATTGCTACCGTAATTTTAATTATTGAGGAGTTTGCTGATGAGGAGGTGGTTTCAGGTGCCCCATCAATCTGTACTTAGTTCTATTCTTTATGGTAGAAGTCCAAAAATGAGTAATTTATTGAATTCTGGGATGCTATCCTGTCCATCATTCCGAAGATACTCATCAGATCCTTACCAAACTTTCATGGGACCACCTCGCAGCTTCCACCTTTCCATTAAAAAAAAAAACTATATCAATCGGTCAAGCCATCTTCGTGTAATCGATGAACAATTGAATTGAATACAGCGTTTTGAGGAGCATTCCCGGTCCTCACTTCGAAGATCCTTATCAGATCCTCATCAATTTTTTACGGGACCATCTCGAAGCTCCCATCTTTCCATTAAAAAAAGAATCATTTCAATCGGTCAAGCCATCTTCGAGTAATCGATAAACAACTGGATTGATTAATGCGTTTTGAGGAGCATTTCCGTTCATCACTCCGAAGATCCTCATCAGATCCACATCAAATTTTTATGGGACCATCTTGGAGCTCCCACTTATCCATTAAAAAAAGAATCATCTTAATCGGTCAAGCCGTCTTCGAGTAATCGGTGAACATACAAAAAAAAAAAAAAATACATACAGACGAATTGATAACCTCGTCCTTTTTTTTTGAAGTCGGTTAAAAACGAGTAGGTTCATTACTACGAAAGGAACTCTACGGTAGACAAGCCGTCATTTCCAGTACAACAAGCTTCACTGAGCAAAGACCTGCACACCTCTAGAAAACTTAACATCAAACGAAAACTCTTACCGACAGTTTCAATTTACTAATCAAAATTTCAGTAAACAAATTTCAATGTAACTGGGCCATCTTAATTTACAAATAATTGGTTATAGCAACGCGACCCACGGTCGAATACAGAAAATTAATTTTAATAAACATTGAAGACTGTATTTTATAATTATTGTAAAGTAGCGGAAGTATAATCACTTAGATTAATTAAATGGGCGTTTCCATTATTGGGGAATGTTTTTTTTTAAATCTAGAGATAAAAAATATTACAAATCTCTAACGTCAGCGGTTTAGGCTGTGAATTAAATTGATCTATCAATCAGTCAGCCAGACATTCAGGTATTTATGGATTTAGAAGTATTGTAGATTGACAATAGAGCGTTTTTCATTTTCATTTATTTACCTCTAAATATGACGGCCTCTGTGCAGCAATGCAGAAGGTTGCAGGTTCGACACCAGTCGGGTGCTGGTATTTATGCTTAAAAATAAATAGTTGAATCTGGTCTGGGGGTCCCTTTATGTATAATACCTATATACAATAAAAAAATAATTTAAAAATTAAAAAACCGACTTAAAAAAAGAACAAAAAATAACTTGAAAATTTTAAAACCACCAAAAAAAAGAATTGATAAAAAAGACCAAAATAACCTCTACATACAGCGCCACCGACTAATTAATCTGTTTTATCATCTGAAGTCGGGCAATTTTACTGGCTGTATGGTTCCAAACCTATGGTTGTAAATCGGGCAGCCAAACTAAGACTATGGAACTATATAAGACTATTTTTTAAGTCGGTTTTTTAATTTTTAAATTATTTTTTTATTTCACCCTTTTTAGTACCTACCTACCTACTTACTTCCGACTGCCAAATAAATTAACAATACCTATTGTTACCTTAATTTTAATTATTGAGAAGATTGCTGATGAGAAGGTGGTTTTAGATGGCCCATCAATCTGTTCTTAGTTCTTTAGGGGTTTATTATTTTTGGTAGAAGTCCAAAAACGAGTAATTTATTACATTCTGGGAAGCTATCCTGTCCATCATTCCGAAGATACTCATCAGATCCTGACCAAATTTTTATGGGACCACCAAGGAACTTCCACCTTTCCATTAAAAAAAAACCATCTTAATCGGTCAAGCCACCTTCGAGTAATCGGTGAACAAGTGAATTGAATACAGGTTTTTGAGGAGCATTCCCGGTCCTTACTTCGAAGATCCTCATCAGATCCTCACCAAATTTTTATGGGACCATCTCGAGGCTTCCACCTTTCCATTAAAAAAAGAACCATCTTAATCGGTCAAGCCACCTTCGAGTAATCGATGAACAAGTGAATTGAATACAGGTTTTTGAGGAGCATTCCCGGTCCTCACTTCGAAGATCCTCGTCAGATCCTCACCAAATTTTTATGGGACCACCTCGGGGCTTCCAACTTTCTATTAAAAAAAGAACCATCTTAATCGGTCAAGCCACCTTCGAGTAATCAGTGAACAAACATAAAAAAAAATATATATATACGCGACGAATTGAGAACCTCCTCCTTTTTTGAAGTCGGTTAAAAATAGATATGTAGTAAATCCGTTGTTTGGGGTCGTCGAGACCCGAATGTGACTGCGGTAGGTACTCCAGAGCAGGACATTTGACACATCTTCTTTCCTGCTTTCCTCTGCATAAGGAAAGACCTTATGAACGCTACAGAATCCGCCTTTCTTGTGGCTGACTTTTAGTCCGGGAAGGTGTAATGTAAACAAACATATATAAAACATAGATAATCAGCCCGTTATTTTCGTCCCACTTCTGGACAAGAGCCTCCTTTAGGAGAGGGCCCTTGCCCAAACATGCTATTGTAGTATATTTTGCAGCAATTGATACGATTAAGAAGAATAAATACTTTCTTAGGTACATCATAATTTGAATAAAATGTTAAATGTAAACGAACCGTAATAATATATTACAAATTCGAACGAGATCTCAGCCTCTTGGGTAAGATCAAAGGATTTAAATGTAGAGACAAAAATGATAAGTTATTTAAGTTCTACGAAAATTAGGAGATTAACTTCTTTAATTATGTTAATTAACCGGCACACATAACGTATACGTTTCAATAGACAGAAATAAAATCATCTTCACTGAAAAATTCGTTTTTACATCGATTTTTGCCAATATTGAATCAAAATCAAACTCATATTTAACTGATTTCTGAAGTGAAGTAGGTTATCAGTGGCTGTTGTCGGTAGGTTTATTAAATCATTTGGATAGCCAACAGATATAATTTAAGGAACAGTGTATTGAGATAATAATATGCCTAAACATGTTAGTTTAAAATCGTAAAAAAAAAACAAATAAATTGTTCATAAATTTGTATAAATTGCTTTGTCTTTACTGTTTGACGGGTGGTTCAACGCATAGTCTATTTCTCTGTTAGAAGAGAGCTAAAACTTTGGATAGTACGTTCATTATATAATGTAAGCATCCGATAATGAAGGTTTTTAGGAAATTCCCAAAGGTTTGGGACGCAGCTAAAACCGCGGGGCGCTGCTAGTCAATAATATTTGTATCGAAAGATGAGTTTAATTTCCAGATTGATTTAGAAAATCACGCCTTTTTCACACACTCGTCATACGAGCAAGCCTCACAAATCACAAAGCCAACGTCCGTCGCCCATGCTATTGTACTACGATTCGCTGCTACAACAGTTTTCAAACAAGCACAGTGGTCATCACTCATACAGACTGACAACTATGAAGTGGAAACGAGATGGATTTTTGAAGCCACTGCACTGTATACTATGCTGTCAATAAGTCTGACTTCTGAGTGAGAATTGTTTTAACCACGACGGAAAAGAGGGGTGTTAAAGGTTAAAGTTGAGACAGAAATTGTCTGTGTATCAGTGTATCTGAATATTATTATGTGACGTTTGTCTCTGTCTGTCAACTTTGAAACTTCATGTGGTAGTAAAAGACAAGCGATGTATAACGATGTTATACAGTGCAATAATTAGCGTTTGTAAGTAAGGGGAAAAGAGATTTTTATATCATACTTTTTTTGGTAGATAGGTGACCTCATAGCTGTGTGCCAAATCGGTTAAAAAGTTTGTTACAGTAAAGCTTCTATACATACAAACCCGCTAGTTTTTGTTGTAGTAATGGCTATTATTATACTACTAGCTGCGCCCCGCGGTTTCAGCCGCGCAAGTAGCGATCCCGTGTTGTTCGAACACCTTCCTACCACAATGCAAAAATCCAAACTTAAACGGTCGCCCATTGAAGTACTGTTGAAGCCAGGCGCGGCAGCGCCTGGCATCATCAGTACTTCCCTGGCCCCTGATGATGATGCCAATCTACATCACTTACCCTACCCCTGTGTCGATTTTCTTTCATTGAATAGTTATCACCCGCGTAAGTCCCGATCCTGCGGGATTTTCGGGATCAAAAGTATCCTATGTTACTCTCCATCATTTAAACTATCCCTTTGCAAATTTTCATCCAAATCGGTCGAGCCGTTTGACCGTGAAGAGGGAACAAACAATCAGACTTTCGGATTTATAATATTATAAGTAGGAAGTAGGATTAGCTTAGCTTATCTTTTTCAACTTTAAAAACTTTAAAAAAGGTAACCGTAAAGTTAGCGAAAGCTCGGTAGTTTGTAATAATGCCGTTATTAAATAAAACGCGAGTAAAACCCGGTAAATATTGTGTTTAATTAGATATTTTAGATATTTATACCAAATCTAGAACTTAGTTAAATCTAGGTTGCCAGGCTATTCATATGCCGTCGTACAACTGAACAGTGCAAAACTAACCTTATCTCCCCATTCAGTAGTTATCGCAGTCGACAATTTAAGTCGAACAAAAGTACACTCGTGGGAAAAATTGTTAACAATTTCTCTAAAAAATGTTTTATCTGTTCGCGCGTCCATTTAAACATTCGTAATGGATTTTTTTTTCATGACAGCTCTCTGTTACGTCGACGGTCTAGGCATTTTTTGTTCTGTTATTGATGCGTAAAAATGAGTTTTATGTGGCAGCTTTTGGATTTTTTTATTGTGAAATGCCATAGATGGATGCATTTTTTCCGTATATCTATCGGAATATTGTTTGAATGTGTCTGTAAAAATAAAAAATTACACTGGATTACTAAAATTTTGGCACTAAATTTTGGCAATAGTTACATTTGTAACTATTTGACAAATATCTTTACTGTAGAACCACTTTTTTATTATTTAATAAATATAATTATATGTATTATGTATACATATATTGTATAATCAATATGCTGCTAATCTAGCCCTAAAGTAAACTATCAACGGATATTAGTATTATATTTTATCTTACTTTTTACTAATGATATAAACGCAAAAGTTTGTATGTATGTACATAAATGTATGTGACTTTGTTACTCTTTCACGCCAAAACTAGTGAACCGATTGCAATGAAACTTAGAATATACGGTAGCTGGCGACCTGGAATACCATATAGGCAATTATTTATCCCATATAGGCAAATGTTCCCGCGGAAACGGGACTTACGCGAGTGAAACCGCGGGGCACTCCGAGTTATATAATTTTCATAAAAGTGCCCTCTGGCGCCAACTATTATCTTAACAGATAAAAAGAAATGTTTCGATGTAGCACGCTCATTCACTCAGAAGATAGAAAGACAGTATGCTGACTTTCTCATAACAGCAGTGGAAAAAGTTTTGATCCATCTTCCTTACTGCTACACTGGCATATGTTTCGGAAGTACATACGTATACTGTAGTCCAGCTAGCATCATCATCATCAGCCTGTTGCAGTCCACTGCTGGACATAAGCCTCTCCAATTGCACGCCACCTAGATCTATTTTCGGCTTCTCGCATCCAGTTTGTGCCAACCGTCTTGCGCAAATCGTCGCTCCAACGTGCCTGAGGACGTCCTACACTACGTTTGCCGAGACGCGGTCTCCACTCTAGAACTCGTTTACCCCAACGGTTGTCGGTTCTACGGCTAATATGGCCAGCCCACTGCCACTTCAGCTTGCTAATCCGGTGAGCTATGTCGAAGACTTTGGTTTTCTGAAGAATCACCTCATTTCTGATGCGATCCCTCAGAGAAACGCCGAGCATAGCTCGTTCTTTACACTTTACATCGTCAATCCCAAAGTGCCTAAAGACGAAGGTCTTTAATCAGTGCGTCCTACCCGTCATGACATACGGAGCCGAAACGTGGACACTAACGGCACGGTTGGTCCACAAATTCAAAGTCCATGACTTAAATCGGTTACGGCGGCCGAAGCTTTCCACTATGATTGCTCATTCAGCACATCCCAGGACTACCCACTGATTACGCTTGCCAGATTATATACCAAAAGTTACGATCCTCATGAGGAAACAAGATTTTTCCATCTCATTCTCTCGGCTCATAATCAATTGGCTAATATTCGTACAGTTACAGACAAAATGATGTTTACTTACAGCCTACTCATAATATGCGTGTATCGGTGTAAGCACAGCCTGAGTATAGTACTCGATGTTCATGCAATACATGATTGACTCGATCGAATGTTTGACATCCTATGGAATGTGTAATCAATGTTGTGTACTCGACTGTACCGCTCGCCGTTTGACGCTTCACTAAATTTACTATAAGCGTTGGTTCACTTGTGTTGATTAATTGTTTGGTCAATTTCTATGTATTTAGGATTAATAGATTACTAATAGACTTTTAAAATTGCGTAGGTTCTCTCAATACGTACATTTTAAAAAAAGGAAGTTCTCTTTTTTACCGCCGATTATTCGAAGACGAATAATCGGCGAGAACGCTTGACTGAAATGCAGAATGTTGCGGGTTCAATTATCTTCGGGTACACATATTGATCCATATAAATATTTGTATCTGGTCTGGGTGTCTTTCTATGTGTGATATGTAGGTATTTACAAAAAAAATGTATGTGATGTAGTATATCCGTTGTCTAGTACCCATAGTACAAGCCTAGTGCTTAGTTTGGGGCTAGATTGCGATGTGTGTAATGTCGTGCAGTAATTATTTATTTTGGTAAGCAGTAAATTGTCCTGGTTCTATATTGTGATAAAAAGTAGCTCATATCTTATTTTAGATCTTAAGTTACGTATGTTCCAAGTTTCATCGCAACTGGTGTAGTAGTTACGTTACGTCAAAGAGTAACAAAGTCACATACAAATTTTCGCGTTCATTATATTAGTAAGATTGGAGCTAACTTTGAACGCTAGAATTAGCGCAATATGAGCAATTTTTTTATCATTTATACTTACCATTCCCATTGGTATTACATAACAGAGAAAGCAGGTAATATCGATCCTATTTCCCTCTGCATTTTGTTTATGTTCGCGACGGAACTCGTAAACCGAATATCGCGCTGTAAACCGGTTTCTATGCGTTCACGTTTACGTTGCCGTTACGTTTGCGTCACTGATCGGGACTCTGTGGTTACTTAACTTACGTCAGTAGAAGAAGACTTATTTTTCTTCTCTTAGTGTTTTGCGGTCTGCCTCACCTAGTGCTAGTTTTGAGGTAGCCTTAAGGCTTCAAACTTGACTGTTATCAGAGATAACAACCGACTATCAGCTTTCGTTCTGGAAGGCACGTGAAGCAGTTGGTCCCAGTCCTTCGAGAAAGTGTTTTTGTCATACAAATTATCGGTCACCCATCCAAATAATGACCGCTCGCTCGCAACGCTTGGAGCGTAAGCGTAATAAGCCATTCAAGATCGGCAGGTGCAGCTAGGCCAATAAGCTCTTCAAGACGATTGACCCTCGTATTTACAAACGACCTTCTGCGTGGTTCAATGCTCTATCTTGCTAGTGTGAGTGATAGCCAACGTTGTGCCAAAATGTGACAAAAGCTGACTCCACGCATAGGGTTGTTTGTGAATATGGCTGTTATGTGACAGTGTATTCCATTAGTAAGTATAAGTTTTCTTGATTCTATGACGAAAGTCTTCACAATTTTCAATGTAATAAACAACGTTATTAGAATTTGTTGTTATAGCGGCAACTGCGGCGGCAGACTTGTGTAAATCCAACTGTCACAGTTTATCAGATACAGCCTGATGACAGACAGACAGACGGATAGTGCAGTCTTATGAAAAGGTCCTGTTTTGCCATTTTATACGGATAACTAATTATTTATTTATTAATATGACAAATAGTAGCTTACAGTATACACCAACACAAACACTATTTTAAACAACTATTTAATTTTGATTATACAACGGTCTTCCAGTATGACCTACGTAAGTAGAGATTTCACGGGAGCCCGGTCTATTACTATAAGTAACGCCGGAGCGTTGCGTTGGCTATCATAAAATTGATAGGTTTCGAGCGAAAATGTTTTCCATGTTTAGTAATTTACGCTTTGGGTATTGTGTGATGGAAACCGAAGTTTATGTTTCTCTGAGGTGATTAACATGGTATCAGGTTGCTATTGAAAAATGGCCGTCGTGTTTTACCCTGTGGGATTTCGGAAATGATGGGTTTTGAAATGAGTGTGATTATACGGTATTTTACTGAGTTTTTATGGGATGATGTTAAAATTTCGATTAACTTAATTGTTAATCCGTAATATTAATTAATTTTACAACCGAAGTTGTTGCTGTTCTGTAAATATTAACCTCTAAATGTCGTGATCATCATCTCACCCCTTATCCGGCAACTGCAGAACATAGGCCTTTCCCATTGGACGCGTGGTATAGGGGCCGTCCATGAATGATCGCTATCTGTGGCGTCCATTGCCTCTTTATATGGCAAAAGCTATTATCATCATCTTCTCGGCCTTTATCCGTTCACTTCTGAACACAGGGCTCCCCATACGCCGCAAGACGCGATCGCTAGCTACCTCCAACCACCGACTCCCCGTGACCGCTACAATGTCATTGATCCACTGAGTAGGTGGTTTTGCAACACTCCGTTTCGCATCGCATCAAAATAAACAACTTAAACGGCTACAATACCTAACTTTTGCACTAAATAAGGTTAAGGTTGCCTGGAAGAAATCGCTTTAAGCGTTAAGGCCGCCTATTTGTTCAACATTTATTTAGTTTTAAATGTGTTGTTTTTGTAATATTTTTGTGATTGATCAAATAAAAGTGTTATCTATCTATCTATCTATCAAATAAGATCCGGAGCGGTATAGTAGTCAATGCTTCGGTTTATTTCCCCTATATCATCCACCTGATATCACCTGGGTTATAGAATTCGACACGTTAGTGTCTCCAAATCACCTTGGAATCATTTCACCCAGGTGAAATGAGTCGACTAAAGTGGTGTCATCATATTATCACCTTGAAATCGTTTCACCCAGATGAAATAAATCGACTAAAGCGGTGTCTTCATATCACCTTGGAATCATTTCACTCAGGTGATATCATCCAGATGAAATAGGTCGACTAAAGCGGTGTCTTCATATCACCTAGGAATCATTTCACCCAGGTGATATCATCCAGATGAAATAGGTCGACTAAAGCGGTGTCTTCATATCACCTAGAAATCATTTAGTAGTTTGCTGTTTATTTATAATTATTTGTTTTTGTTGAGTTCCAAAATGGTTTGTTTTTTTTTGTATTATTTGTTTGGCATTAATTTAATTTCATATATTATTATAATTTATTATGTTGTGTCTATTTTACCTACTGTGTAAGTTGTGTGCCTGTCTAAATAAACGTATTTTCTTTCTTTCTTCTTTCTTTCTTATTTCACCCAGGTGATATCACCCAGGTGAAATAAGTCGACTAAAGCGGTGTCTTCATATCACCTTGGGATTGTTTCACCCAGGGACATTTAAAACGGCGCGGCGCGGCGGCCTATTATATCTTAAATTGGTACTAAGTCCTATTACAAGATTAACAAACTCCTGTTTAGAACCATAACTGTTCCCAAACTAAAACTTCGAGAAACTCGACGCGAACCGTTCAAAAACTAAACATTTTAAAGGAAACTTCTAAAGTTAAAGTAAACCAAATGGTTTTAGTTTTCAAAGTCCGCTGTATCGTCTAGGATCGGGTGGGGTGTTGTACCGACCACAGTAGGGAAGAATTTTAAATTCTCGCCTTTGGTAACCTCAGAAGTTTCATGCAATTATTGAGTTTGGAGAATTTCTGGGAAGTATCTTGACAATTTTAAGATGAAACGAGTTTAAAGTGATGTTTAGTATGAGCATGTTGTAAATTTTATAAAAATACCAAACCGTTTTCAAGATATTTGGTCTTCAGTACGTGTCGCCATCGCTGACGGAAAAAGAGGCATGTTATAAATTAAAAGTATTTCTATTCATGTTTCTGTAGGCTTACCAGACTATAGAACCGCACTGTTGCACTACCATTGCGCTAGTTAAGGAAACTAACTGAAAGTCTTCTAAAAAAAAACTTTATTTGCGAGTTACAAAGTATAATGAATATCGTCTAATTAACCTAAAGTACTTATATTTATATTAAATACTAGTGCTGACTATAAACTATTGCGAAATATATTCGGCGCGTGTAGTTAGTGCTTAGTCAGGGTGAATCGAGTAGGTCGGTCACAAAAAAAATTGTGCCTAGGGCGTTAGAAATCCCAGAATAACTACACACAATAATTTATTACAAGGCACAAGGTGCATATAGGATAGTTGCTAGGAAGGTGAAAAAGATCTACTCACAGTACCGCAGCTACTCCCATGCTTGGATATTCAGTGTCCTTTATTGTCCCTCGGTTCGTTTCCTTTCCTTATTTATTTGTTGATCCCAATTAAACCGTTGATACGGACGTAAGGTGACTCCAGGTTCCAGAGATTTGTATCTGTGTTCCCGAATTCCGTACTTTTGGGATCCTGTCCTCAGCGCCAGTTAAGGAAACTATCTGAAAGTCTTCTAAAAAAAAACTTTATTTGCGAGTTACAAAGTATAATGAATATCGTCTAATTAACCTAAAGTACTTATATTTATATTAAATACTAGTGCTGACTATAAACTATTGCGAAATATATTCGGCGCGTGTAGTTAGTGCTTAGTCAGGGTGAATCGAGTAGGTCGGTCACCCTTAACTCGCTACTGGCATTAGTAACAATAATATGCAACTCCTATGTAGGTTTCTATGGATTTCGGTCTCAGAATTCGATAGTCTGGTACATCTAGCACCTAGCTCACGAACTGACTAAGCTATTTTTTGTAATTGCTTACATGACTTTATGCGCAAATAGAAAAACTACGTCAGCGCCTGTACTCTGTTCCTACGAACGAACGAAAAATCTGTCGAAATACATTCTATAATGATGGATTGATACATTCATGATGATGGATACATTCTATAATGAGGGATGCCTTCTGTAATGCCTTCTATAACTAACAGTCGCATTCCGAAATAGATATTCTATTGTAAATGTGTATAAATTTACTAGAACAAGGTAGGCACCTAAATATTTAAATACCCATCTATCTACCTACTCTACAACGAATGAACACACATAAATAATTCCCAAAAACAAAGAGAAAACGATTCGACTCTCAAATGTTACAAACCTACCTAAATATAATTACGTCGCAAGCTGCCGCAGATCGACCTAGATCGGTCTTCGTGAAACAAATCTTGTTTTCCACATTATTTCTATTCCTTTCTTTTTTGTACACTTGAATAAGGAAAGACTGTAGGCTCGGATTTCTTTTTGATGGACACTGTGTGCAATGTAGTAAAAAAAGCGCCAAATCGTCTCCGTCAGGAACTGCTTTCTATATTTGCATTTTATGTGTGTCATCCATCTAAAGATACAAACCACCTGCTTATGTCTGAAACTAATATCAGAATATTGTGTTCGTGAATGACGATTGACTGAAACTAATATCAGAATATTGTGTTCGTAAATGACGATTAAGATGTAACATGCTTACCTATCTTTAATAAGATAATCAGCGCTACCATGATCATTTGCCGTTGCTATATATCGTCCTTTTGTTGTACTTTTCAAAACCACAGATAATAAAAAACAAATCTCCTTTTTTTGAAGTTTCTTTTTTAAAAAATTTTTTTAGCTGATCGACAACGCGGCAATTTCGCGACAACTTATAAGACATCATGGTAGGGTCCATTATGTTAATAAATAAGATAAAATAAAATATTTTTAATTAGATTTGATTTTATTTTATTTTTGAATTTTTGTTGTTTTTTATTTGATTTTTAATTGTATTTTTTTCCTTTTTTAGGTTTTGACATTGGATTTATTTTGACATTTGTTATTTGTAAAAAAAAAGATAACATAATGTATTATGTTAAGTTTCTAAATCATAGTCTTTAGATAGCTAGGTAATGTCGGATGACGGAAAAAAACTTAATTATTTAACGAAACAAGATAAGTATATACTTTTTTCATTATTATATTTCTCGTTATTAGCCATCGTATTTAAAACCCTTATAAGACGAAATTCTTTTATTTTTGTGCTCTTATACAATACTTATATATTTAAACTGATTATGATTTTGTTACTTTAAGTAAATTAGTAAGTAGGTTCTTTGTTACTTTTAAACACGCAGCCTAAGTGAAGCTTAAATTGTCCGATATCATTAATTCATTTTTATCTTTTCTTCTTTTTGTGTTTTATTAAAATGCAAAGTCGCGAAAACAATAGGAAAAACTTTCTTCAATTCAATGAATATATCTTTGACTTGTTGCGTCACGGTTTCACCCGCGTAAGTCCCGATCCCGTGGGTATATCGAAATGTAAAGTAGCTTATGTCACTCCTGGATAAAGTAGCTTTCTATTGTTGAAAGAATTTTTGAAATCGATTCAGTAGTTTCAGCGATTACCTCCAATATACATACATACAAACTTATATTGTTACCAACGTTTCCTCTTTATAATATTACTAGCTTCGCGTAAACCGCGTTAGTCCCGTTCCCGCGAGATTATCGGGTTTAAAATAAGCCTATGTGCTATTCCCGGTATCCAGCTACGTATATTCCAAATTTCATCGCAATAGGTTTAATAGTTTTTGCGTAAAAGTGTAACAAACTCACATACATACATACATACTTACATACATACAAACTTTCGCGTTTATAATATTAGTAATATTAGCTGCGCCCCGCGGTTTGAACCGCGTAAGTCCCGTTCGCGCTAGATTATCGAGATAAAAGTAGCTACCTACCTATATTCCAAGTTTCATCGCAATCAGTTCAGTAGTTTTTGCGTGAAAGAGTAACAAAGTTACATACAAACAAACTTTCGCGTTTATAATATTAGTAAGATTGTTATAGATATATATAGGCAAGTGCTTTATGTATCATCATCTTTATAAGTAGACAATTTAATAAAGTTATTTTACGTTTTTTATTTCATCTACAATTTAACAGTTGGTGACACAGTCTCATTCATTGCAACCATCGTCACTTGTGAAAAAAAAACGGAAACACGAACAAACTCACGGACCGTTAATAATACATCTTTCTTTCTGTTGCACTAGGGCTGGTGTAAGTTATAAAAGTTACGATTTTAAACTAACGTGGTTGTTTAAACTAATCACAAAAATTATTAAATAACAGGGTAATTTAAATCGGTGGTTGATTTTTGCAGCTCCGTAAATAATTAAATTAAAACATGAAAATATCCCGTTACTAAATAATATTTTGTGATAAGAATTCTGTAGAGTTTACTGGAGTATTTTATTTACTTCTTCTTGCCGGTATAATGGTGTGGCTCACCTAGTGTTAAAGTTTTCTTGACCTAACGACTGCTATTTAAAGATAACAACCGGAACATGCCTTCCTTCTAACCCGACTGCGCGGCGCAAAGAAGGGTTATGTTTGAGTAATTTAGTTGTAATAAAATCTTTTTTTTTTTAATATTTTTTGAATTGCGGTCAAATGTGTCCTTGTACAACAAACCTACTCCACATAATTTCCGGGATAATAAAAAATCATGCGTCAATGCAAACGCCGCTCATTAGTGCAAATGCATTTTAACGGTGTGACTGAATTACCTAATCATGATGTACTTTGCAAAATAGGCAGCTAGATTACCACTTAGACTATTTTTAACCCGACATTACCACGGGATCGGGGCTTAAAGAAGATGCATATACGCGCAAGTATATGGCTGAAATCTATGTGTGTACTTTTCAGACTGATTCAAATTCAAATATAAAATTACTTTATTTAATTGGATGTATTCGATCACTTAGCTTAGCAAATACTAAGCATAGACTTTGAATTGGAATTTTTTAGTCGAAATTAATTTTGTAAAATATACTAATAAAATATAAGAAACTTTATAGTCAACAGAGAAGCAAAGTTTAGTTCATTTTTTAAATTGGGTTTACGGTCTAAATTTGAAAAATATCGGCTTTGATAAGCAAAACATTTTGGATAGTTGCGAAGATCGTTTCATTAATACCAAAAATTGTCTTAAGTCAAAGTTTTTGCTTAGCAAAGTCAAAGTACGGATTATAGATTTCAGCCAATAAGTTTACGACTTGTGCCCAACAACAAATGGCTACAAATGTACGGGTAGCAATGAGCAAAACGAAGTAATTGCTCGTCTGTCCACAGGTAGGATGCAACTCCGGACCTCTTCACAGTTCAGGGCATTTCTTGCAGGAAACTAGGATTTAACAAGTTCTAGTTAAATACATTAAATAATATGCAAGATTGTGAAAGGAAATGCTCAACCAACTGCAATAAGTCTTGAATTAGCGTCTACTGCTTTCCGACCAGGCAACCTAGCCCAGGTAATCTGGTGATGAGATAATTATTTTATTTCAATTCTCACACAAATATATTTCAATTACATTAATATTCGTAGTAAAATAAAATGCTATCTTACAATCTACATATAGAAATAAAAATATAACCTAAAAGACTAAATGAAACATTTTTCCTAAGGCTATAAATAAAAAAATGTCATCGAGGGGGTCGGCACGAGGCATCGTCCCCAAAAGGCTGGCAACATTCCCTCTCTCTATGGCCAAGCTGACCCTCTGAGCGAGAAAGCTACTAGCCCTCCGGTCACCAGAAACCTCGTTTAGACGAACTCCTATATCCCGTAAAAAGATAATAATGGTGATGATGATGCCGAGATGGCAGCGGCTTTCCCTGGGCGTCTCTTGTTTAAATATTATTTAGCCAGAGAGTAAAATGGGCCTATTTAGCATCTCACTCCCAGCTTTTGGTAAGTCATATCCAGAGGAACGAACGGATCAACAGTCAACACGTCTAGAGGTTAATATCGAACTACGTTACGTTTACAGTTTAAAAACCAGTTAAACACACACGAAGATTTTTTTATAATTGATAAGTAAGCGTTTGACAACTAACTCAACTGATGGAAAGCGGCAATGTGGTCGAAACCCTAAAAACATAGTATAGGCTCCCTGCCTGCCCCCTGCACCACTAATCTTACTTTTTACTAATATTATAAACGCGAAAGTTTCCATGTATGTATGTATGTGACTTTGTTACTCAATTACGCAAAAACTACTGAACCTAATTGCGTTGAAACTTGGAATATAGGTAGCTTGGGACTTGGAATAATACATAGGTTTACTTTTTATCCCGATATTTCCGCGAGGTTGGGACCTACGCGGGTGAAAGCGCTGGGCGTAGCTAGTATTCAGTAAAAGTGTAATTTACACCCTTATGACAGCACCCTAAGTAAATAGCTCATTCAGCCTAGAGTGTCCTAGTCAAGCAATAAAGTAATTACTTGTAACTATCGAAGTTATAACGAGGGACTATGAACTTAGTTCAAACTTGTCCCGAAAGTCGGTTTACTCCAACACTACTATTGTGAATTTTGATCACATTTTAGTCTACCCTGAGGAAGAGATCTATTTTTGTCGAATGTTTTATTATCATTTTTAGTAGGTATCTATAGATATTGAAAAATAGAAACAGAAATCGCTTTTTAAAATATTAAAAGCAACGCAATCCAACCTATTTAGGCGCGAAACGGTTTAAAAGTAAAATGGTAAATGATATCAAAATGGTTAATAAACAATATGGTAAGATAGCAAAACGTCAAAAGCGCATTACAATTCCAACATCGCGAGGCGTCGCGAGTACAACAGAAAATTTCATTATTTCAATTTTCTAAAACTTTTGAGTTAAATGTGTGGGTAGCTTATAGTATAAATAAGCAAACTAGTTTGCTTATGTATACTCTAAGGTGGGTTAATATTCAAAATCTAGTTATACAACCCGAATATAAATATTACACCTGAATAGAAATATTTTAAAGGAAACATTCATCTTCAAAAATTCACTTGTGGAGAGACTTTTTGAAGATGAATTTTTCCTTTAAAAATATTTCTAGTAAATATGCCTTGAGCAATAAAAACAAATTTACGAAATATTACACCTGAATATCAAAATCGCTATGCTTCATAATTTTATTGTGAGGTGTCAAAATAGCACAGACATTCTCAAAATAAAAGTGATGATAGAGTTCAGTGCCGAGCCCAAATATTTTCTGATATATGGGCAGATAGAAGAAAAAGTAGAAGATCAATGGCGATACGCAGTGCGCTGGGTCAGCTGATTTTATAAATTTTGAACGTAAAATCCGGCGAACGTTCCGTTTTCTCCATTTACTTGATAGTTTGAAAACATTGATTACTCCAAAGGTAGTAGGTAGGTAGGTACGTATTGAAAATTAATTTCCAAAGAAAGTTCATGTCAAACGGAACAAAGTTGCGCGTCTAATTGACTCTTGCGGTTTCATTTTATAAGTTGGTAATTGAGTTGAGTCGGGGATAAAATTGTGTTCTAATTTTGTTATTGTAATTAAAAAAAAATCTGTTGTGAGTTTAGTGAAGTAAGTAAATGATAGCTGGGTACGTAGATATGCTGTTTTAATTATTGTAAAAACCAGCACTGGTCGTTTATAGAAATACTAACTGCGCTCCGCGCTTTCACCCGCGTAAGTCCCGTTCCCGCTGGTATATCGAGATAAAAACAGCCTATGCGTTGCTACAAGTCTCCAGCTACCTAAATTATCGCAATCGGTTTAGTAGTTTTCGGGTGCAACAGTAACAAAGTCAATACATAGATACAAACTTTCGTGGTTTAATATTAGCAGGAGGTACCTAAGACAGAAAGATGTTAAAGAAAAACGTTGAGTTTTTGTAGATGTATTTTTCCTTTAACAGGTCATGTATCCGCTCGTGAAGATACTTTTCAATACTAGAGCATCTACACATTCTGCGAGCTAAGCTAAACTAAACTACTTAGCTTCATATAGTTTAGTAAAATTTTCATACAAATGCGTTATTCCGCAAATTGTGGCAGTTAAACTCACTTGTTTGGAAAAGTGGTACGCTAAACTAAAATAACTTGGTTTTAGACTGTCGTCTTTGGCTTATTAGCGTAAGTACTTACTAAAGGGTATCTACCACAATATAATGGAAATAACTGTGTCCAGGGGTTTATAACCCGTTTAAGGCCTGATGCCATAAGAATATCGGAATAATAAGTAGCCTTTGTGTTATTCGAAGTTTTCAGCTATCTACATGTAGAGTTTTGTCGTAATCGGTTTAACGGTTTTAGCGTGATACAGTCACAAATCATCTTTGTAATGTTGGTATGATAGGATTTACATAGTGCACACTAGAGTCATAGTTGTAAGAACACTCGACGTATTTAAAGTGATCAATACATCCAATTTGAAAAAAAAAAACAAAAATAAATTTGACTTTGACTTTGCTTAGTCAGCTAGTAAGCTTTTTATCCCGAAAATCACGGGATCGGGATTTACGCAGCTGAAACCGCGGGGTGTTAGAAGTGATTTAAATACACCTGTTGATATGACGTCACGTCCCTCCTTTATCTCAAAATAGCCCAAAGAAATACTCAATTATACGATACCCTATAATAATGTAATCGAGCAGAAAATAATAGATACTGTAAGTGTTCAGTCCCGAAACGTTTTAGTACATAAAAGCTTATACCAAATGAGTAATATTGAGTAAAGGCCGCCTTTTACAACCTATGAAACATCAGGAATAACGCTTTCCCGATATTGTAATAAAGGGAAAACAGTTCCGCCATCTCACCTTCGGAAGAGGGTCGGAGAGGGTTCCGCGGGAAATTCTTAATTGAAATTTTTCTAATTTTCAAAGAAAAAGTTTTGGTGGAACGAGGAAAATGAGACGTGCTTTGTGTTTCAATTTCGCTAAATATTGAGTATTTGGTATTGAAAATATGCCTTTTTAAATTGCGATTACCGTCTCACAGGGCATTGCAAACTGTCAATTTTCATCTATAAATCGGAAACGGATTAACGTATCGAAGTAATTCTATCAATAGTATTTTTTTAATGTTTGATTGAGAACATAGAGGGCTAATATTCAAAATTAGTTATTTTTCCTCATTAACTGTAATGGATAGTTTGCAGTGGCATAAAAACATTTCATTGAAATCGCTCAGTAGTTTTTGGGTGAAGAATAAACGAACGTTTACTAACAAGCAAACTATCACAAATATAATATTAGCAGGTGTATTATGTAACTGGTTTATCTTTATTTAATGTTAAGCTTTTATTTAAAAACCGATAAGAATAAAAATGCCCTTGAATTTATAGATAAGTGTAATGAATGAATGAATGATTGATTAAATACTTTATTGCACCAAAAACTTACATTAAACAAATATTACAAAGACAGAAACTTAAAACTAGTGCGGTATAATAGGTGATCTCTTCCAGGCAACCAATGAATGAGTTTTCATTCCAAAACGTATATATGGGTAATAAGCGCGGTTTCACCCTCGTTATTCCTGTTCCTGCGGGAAAATCGGGATTAAGGACGCGACTCATGTGAAATCCCTTCCGATTGAATAGTTTTCTTCATAACCGGTATCAAATAGATCTTTAAACAATGTTTAATGTTATTGTACATGATACAAGAAGTGTCCCCTTCATTTCGAAAACAATAAAACTTTAAATATACCACTATTATACAAGGCAGGCAAAGTTACCCCTGTTTTACATAATAAATCAATTTTTCTTCTAAATCCTTAACCGCTATATTTTCTTATAGGCATCATAATATTAGAAAATACAATACCTAGAACCCCTTCATAAAAATATTATTTTAATCTTCGTTAATTATTGATTTTACGAGAAATTGTAGATTTTTTCACGCAATTCCATCTCGTTCATTTATATGCAATCGGACAAGGACCGATGATTATCATCTATCGCCGCCTTAAAATAGCCTATGTGTACAGCCACCTATATTCCAAGTTTCATCGCAATTGGTTCAATAGTTATTGCGTGAAGAGTAACAAAGTCACATACATATAAACTATCGCGTTAATAGTATTAGTAAGATAAGATTAATATTTGGTCTCAATGGTCACAACTTCTCAACATATTCCGTACTGTCATCGAGTTCCCACATTCTAGTTTCGGTAAAACTTTACTAAATATTTCACGTATTTTTCCACATTTTAGTTCGATATTATGCCTACGCGAATATTGTGATTGTCCTTTAATGAAATTCTTGGGTTTTTGTATCGTTTAGTTTTTTCTCGAGAATTGGGTCATCCCTTTTTGTGTAGGCAGCTTGTTTTAGATATTTTAATAGAATATTTATATGTCTACTTACAGTGTGGGTATTTGTAAGCATTTTTTACATAAGGTAAATAAAATTGTGATAGCTATTTATTTCTTTTTATATTTAGATAGGTATCGAACACTAAATTTATGTCAATCGGTTCAGTAGTTTTTAAATACATTAGTATTAGAAATACACACAGACTGAAAGTTGATTATCACTCACGAGAACAAGTGGAAGTATTATGTTACGTATGTAGGGTTATTGGTAAATGCGATTGTAAGTGACGAATATTAATGTGCTTGTAAAAATTGACATTAGCTTGACTTATTTTCTATCAATTTTAGGTTATTTAATATTTGTACGCCTTAAAGACAATAACAAGCATGTGCATTATATTATTATTATTTTTGACACATTTACCTATTTGTATGTACCAAGTTATACGCAAATAAATGTCTGAATTTGAACTTGAACTTGAACTTACCAAACATTTAGCAAATTACATTAGAAATCGGTTCTACACTTAGCACAAGCTTATTTCGCAGTAACCGAGATACTAATTTATCGTGTGTTAATAAATAAATAAATATTGCACGACATTACACACAACGCTATCTAGCCCTAAACTAAGCAATAAGGTTGTACTATGGGTGCTAGACTAAATAATATACTTTCTTACAAACTATACCTTAATGTAAGTAGTTTCTATAAAACTGTATATGTATGGAAGAAAAAAGACTCTTCCTTGCCTAGAAACGTGTGGTTATTTATAAATAGAGCAACAACCACAACACTACTCGTAGTGTACTTGTAATCTTCCCAAATGGAACACAACGATAGAAACCACTTAATTATACATAATTCAATCCGACGAGGACTAACTAACTAGCATCGTGTAAACAGATGTAAGGCGGAAGACGGTACAAAGGTTACATCTATCTACCTCTACCTATAGACACGGTAGATAGAACTATGCGTCTGTCTATGGAAGCAAATTCAAGCCTGCTTACTTGCTTCGTATGCAAGGACTCTGTGTCAACATAGACTGTACTCTCGCTCTCATTTGAGCACATTTGGTAAATTATCAAATTGACCTCACCTCATGCTGAAATACTGTTTTTACCTATGTAAATAACAGTACACCAAATCTGTGATGACGGGCTTTCGCCACCAGCTTCATGTATTGTAATGGAAACGTGTCGATTTATTTATTATGAGTATTGTGATTGACTTGTAACGGTGGTTATTAATAAAAAAATATATTTGTATTTGATACTAACCTCTCTTGGGACTAAGTAGACTACCCGCCATCGCACTAGGACATCTCCAGATTCACCAGTTTCCCCCAGATCCCTTAGTCGCTGTCTGCTACACCGCCCCACGGGAAGAGATGGGTTAGCTCTATTATATGCCAAAGCAACAATGCAATCGTAGGCAGATCACAGTATCAAACCACGCGAGTAAACCTGCGAAATATAACTAGTCTCTATCAAAACAATAATTAAGTTTTAATCTTCATACCAAACCTATTACAAACAATTTAAACTTTTACCTTGAACAAAATGCACGTGAAAATTATGTCATTTGTATCGAACTTTCATACAAAGACATCCATGCGTCTCATTTTCTGACATAAGCTAAAAAGAGACATAAAATAATTAACGTTCTAGTTCCATATTTCAAATCTATACAGCGCAATTTGTTCCTCTATGATTTGACAAATTCGCGACGTACAACTGCGAGCAAAAGTTGGCAAATAACACGCTGTTATTTCAAAGGATTAAGAGTCGTTTTGTACGAAGGTGTTTAGCGAAGGTTGTACGACCACAGCATTACGGGATAATGTTTCGCATCACGATCCAACCAAAACCGAATTAGTGCTATTTGTTACCAGTTGTTACTGTAATTTTTGGTTGATTGTTTCCGTGGGAAAAGCTGATTTTGAACGTTTGTTTGCGAAGAATACACAAATTAGGTTTTTAAATTGAGTTTTTAGGGATGTTTAAGTTCTTTTGTGCGTTAACTAGATAACTTTAGTCACATTAGAAATGAGCAGACACATTTCGATGCAAAACGCAGTCGGCGAATTAGGGAAGAAGTAGTTCTATATGGACACCATTAACTGTCGATACCAGCTGTGTTATCATCTAATTAGCATCCACCGCTATTGCTAAGTTGCAGTACATTGCTGCTTTGACGTAACGTGGTTGTTACCGATGATTACTTCAAACAGCAATGTAGAATACGAAATATGCGTTTTGACAGTAAATAGCAACTAGTAAACTAGTAAATAGCAACAAAGGCGGATGCTAATTAGAGGATACCACAGCTGAATCTTTCGCCTCGTCTCGCCAGTTAAAATTACTGGCGAAATATCGAGCTCCGTATAAACCAAATTAAAACATGGTGAATATCCTGTTACTTAAACATTTTTCTTAATGAAGTTGTTGGTATTGTCAAAACTTGTAAGACAACATCAATTTCAATCCCTTGTCCATTACAACTTGTATACTATCATAACATAATATCCATTACGTATAATGATGCACATCGGAAATTAAAGCCGTCTCCGGTACCGTGACATAACGCACAACGACTACAATATGAATTTCAACTCTAAATAGGGTTTAATAGGATATAGTTTGGTTTAGCTTTCGTGTTCTATGTGTCTAAGAATAGAACTAAATAGAATCTTGGCTATTGTGTGACTTATATTTTGCTTCCTTAAATTGTAGTTATTAGACGAAAACTTCCCAAGCACTGCCCAAAACCGAAGCTTGGAAACAAATAATATGGGAAACTTTTGCTATGTAATGAGACAACAAAAGTTGATAAACAACCATTACAATAAAAAGAGAAGTGAAAAATGTACAAAAATCTCACTTAGTTTTTGGTGTTAGAGCTGCAACAAATATCCATAATTTGTGATAATTTCAATTGTCTAGCTATCATGGTTTATGCGATACAGTTTAGTGACATACAGACAACCAGACATATTATACACATACAGACTACGGAGCTAGAAAAATTATAGAAAATTATGACCCATCAAGAGACCCTGGTAATCCATGAAACCCTTATTTATTAAAATTACGACTTTTTTTTGTTTTCCTGTTAAAAAGTTACTTTTGCACATTTTTTTTTAATATTTTTCTTTTTTGCCAAATTTGGAAAAAAGCGTCCAATATTCGACAACCGTTGGGGTAAGTTCTAGAGTGGAGACCGCGTCTCGGCAAACGTAGTGTACGACGTCCTCAGGCACGTTGGAGCGACGATTTGCGCAAGACGGCTGGCACAAACTGGATGCGAGAAGCCAAAAATAGATCTAGGTGGCGTGCAATTGGAGAGGCCTATGTCCAGCAGTGGACTGCAACAGGCTGATGATGATGATGATGATTCGACATTGTACGGTACGCATCGTACCTACGCATCACTTCAAATAGATCGTAAAATTCTTTATATGTATAAAAATCCGATCCGTGCGATGCGGATTGGTGGTTGCATTTGTGTGTCTTTCAATAAGAATATCATGACCCGATTAAGGGATGCTTTATATTAGACCATCACCCGGCCGAGCTTCATTGTCCATTGCTCTGCGAGCGGTCGATCGGTCTGTTGCAACCGAGTGGCGGCCGAACAACAGACAACGAAGCTCGGACCCGGCACGGCCAGGAAATGGTCTTATATAAATCAACCCTAATGCAATGCGTCCGATGCCAAAAGATAAACGCGTAGCCTCAATCCCTTCAAGACCAAGATCATTGTAATATGATCGAAAAGTCGAATCACGCGATTAGGACCCGAAAAAATGTATAAATATGCGTAGCATAACTGTCCTGGTGCGTTTACAATTGTAGAATATCAAAACTCATAGCTCACAATGATCGCCTACAATGTGCTTTAATGGTCAGTAAAAAGCCACCAATTTACTTTTCATATCTGAACTTTTAATGAGAATTACCAAACCTACAGTTTATGAAACCCATTTGGCACGTTTTATGTGAAAATAATCGTGATATTTATAAACGATTTTAACTCTCAATAATAGCCCTATAATAATAACAGTAATTTCCTGCATTTTATTTGGATAAATACTCATAAGAGCTATGTTCACGATTGTTACCCTTTCGGTAGCCCGGAGTCTGCATAAACGTAGTAGGTATGTGACTCCAAAGACATCACTTGCTGCTAATTGAGGGGGAAGGGGGTTGGTATCGAGAGCCAGGTAGTTTCCGATTTGGTGTCCACCACAATTTTTTTAATTAAAATGTTACTAAAACGGGCCTCTACGTGTTGTCTTCAGCCCCACGCACGCCTTCCAAAGGTTCGGGTGCTCCATAGCTCCGAGTATCAGTAATTTAACATAAGAAAAATACATACGGCCGGTCTCACACATTCAATATTTTATTTAGTTGCACTTTATGTGATAGTTTCGAATATTTTGGTCTCCTTTTACGGCGGGCATGGGATACCACCGTACCCATGATCTTCTAGACCTGGGCTAAAAAAGACAAAAAACGCTCAAATTAGTACAAACTTAAGAGACATGTTGGTTTAGTGGTAGATACCAGATCTCATCTTTCATTCTGAAGGTCGTGGTATCGAATCGCGACCGCGCACCAAACGTGGGTTATTTATTAACATCGCTCTTACGGTGAAGGAGAACATCGTGAGGAAACCCACGGCTTAAAGTCAGTTAAAAACGGGCTAGTTGCGGAAACACTTTAGTAAAAACCTTTAATTTGAACTAGCACGACCTTAGTACAAGTTTATCAATAGCCATTAAAGTCCACCGTATCAATTTTTGGAAGTGTTTTCGTTCGAAATAGGAACGTTTTATTTTTAAAGCAAATGTTATGCTGCGGCATCGAGCGTCGAGCGTGTAGTGCCAATATGTTACGTGTTTAACCATCATTACTATGCTATGTCCACGGTGCATGTGTGCGTGATGTTAAGTACACCTCATTTAGTATGGTGCGGTACGTCTGTTGAGGAACCTATTGTAAGGAAATTGGAAAATGTTGTACGAATATTCCGTGAAATTTGCAGTGCTACTTTAATTCTAAAAAAAAAGAAAAAAATGTGTCATCCAGAAAGAAAATATCATACTAGTCTGTAGATATAGTCTGTCCTAAAATATTTTTTTTATAAACAAAAGTCGTAACCTTTTTGTTAGAATTTAGCTTTACCCTTAGATTTACATGGAAATAATGTTTCCAAAAATTCGTACTTGTCGGGATTCGAACCTATGATTACTAGTAATAGCGCGTTAAACCGCTTCGTCTTCATTGATTTTTTTACAACTTTTTGTTGACACATCCCAAACATCTAACAAAAAATCTTTATTTTACTTTAAAATTCGGGCAGGGTTAGTTGGTTAAATGTTAAAGTGTTGTAATAATAATTGTTTGCATAAAGATTAATCTTTCTTTTATTATAAACGCAAAAGTTTGTATGTATGGATGTGATTTTGTTACTCTTTCACGCAAAACTACTGAACCGATTGCGATGAAACTTGGAATATAGGTAGCTGGATACCGGTAATAACAAGCAAGCTACTTTTTTTTCTCGCGGAAGCGGGACTTACGTTGGTGAAACCGCGGGGCTGGTAAACGTATAACTTTAAAATAAATGAAATTTAATTAGTGTACCGTGTCACACTGCTGGTAGTACCTACACGGTGCCATTTGTCATCCATTTAGGGCGGTGTGCGGTTTCGGTCGGCGGCATTTGTTTTTCGTGAAACCACCGGCCTTCGACCGGCAGTGATGTTGGGGACTCGAAACCAATCAGGACCTACCACAGAATGAGAATTAGTAAATAATTATACTACGAAGTACAACCTCCAGATATAATTATATCCGAAGTCCGTCTTTCTAAAGAACTACATCATCACATACGAATCTTTATTCTTTAATGTACACACCATAGAATATACAAACATAGCTTAGGAGATTACATGTACATAGGCGAGTTTAACCCTAACAAGAGCAGCAAATTCTTCCAGCAAACCTTGAGGCATAGAAAAGGCAATAGATGTGCAGGCAATTGGTGTGAAAATGGGACTATTTATATACAACAAAAGTAAAAAAAGAAAAGAAAAAGTCAATTATTATAATAAATATTAACTTGAGTGAAAAGATCCGTTGTTTATTGCCCATCTTCTTCTTATTCAATATAATATTAAATATCAAAACTTTTTTTTTTTTAAGTACAATTATAATAATTAACATACATATAACATACACTTAAACCTGAATAAGAAGAAGCCATCGTCGACGCCCTCACGAGACATCGTCCCCAAGATGCTGGCAGCATTCCCTCTCTGTATAGCGAACTTACCCCCTGAGAAAGGAACCCGCCAGCTCTGGGATCAACGGTCGCCTTGATCAGACGTCCCGACTCCCTCAAAAATACTCTGGCACTGGACCCCCAACAACCCAAAGTCTCTAAACCTACTGGGGTGAAAGTGAATGTCCAAAGCTTAATTAATAATAATACTTAATTATATATTATATAATAGGTAATTATTAATTAATTATAATAATTTAAATAATAATCCTCAAATATCTTCTTCTGTAACATAATATCCTACAAATTTAGTCTTACACAATATTTAATCGGTTTTACCCGCGTTTTATTTAACAATGGCAAAGCTAACTTTACAGTTAGTTTTTTTAAAGTTTGCCTGAGATGTAATTCGTCTAGCTATTTAACAACGAAATTAACGACATAGAAGAATTACATCTCAGTCAACCTTGAAAAATCAGCTGTATTTTTTTTTAGATATTATTTTCAATGGGCACTCACTTTTGAACTTAACTGTACACAACAAACTGCCGTTTGTGCTAAGAAATCTTCAATAATACTATAATCCAATGAAATCTAATACAACTGGCTGGAGTGAGACACCGCTGTTATCTAGGCACTTATAGTTATTTATCAAGTTAGCTAAGTTGTAGTCAAGTGCATTGGGAACTTTGATAGGGACGAAGTTTAGGTCATACATACGGCATAAAGATGTTGTCAGCTTGTTTGCTAACAAACTTTTAGACATGCAGCCATGAACCCTTATCTGTCCACTGCTGAAATAGGCCTCCCTCATACGACGCCACAAATAGAAATCGCGAGCTACCTCCTCCCAATGACTCCCCGCGACCGTTACGTCGTCGGTACACCGAGTAGGTGGTTCCAACACTCCGGCTAGCATTGCATCGTGGTCGCCACTTGAGGACTTTTACTCCCCAGCGGTTATTTGTCCGTCGAGCTCTATGGCCTGTCCATAGTGTCCATTGCCATTGAAGTCTAATAATTTTGAGAGCTATGCAGTGCACGTTTGAGGGCTACCTTATGTCTCTTCCTGTGGGTGTTATGATCTTGTGGGGATTAGCGTACCACGCGATGGCGAGTAAACTACTTGGTTCCAACGATCTTTGGTGTCAGCCTGCGTGACACTAAAGCTCCTGGCCTGTTGTAAAAAAAAATCCAATTGATTTTTAAGAAGAGTCCTACACAGAGTCCAGTAATCCCGTAAAAAGTACTAGGTAGACTAATATTATTTCGGGCTTACTGGTTTGACAGATTTTCAACTGACCATTGACTGACAATTTACTTGAAAATTGAGTTTATCGTTACGCAGTTTATCCCGGTTGTTATCTCAGATCAGTCTTTTGGTCCAGTTAGAGGCTTATAATAGGGCAACATACATCCAAGCTATTTGTGCCACACAGCCTAGTCTCTGTCCCCTGTTAGCTGCTCTGCAGACAATCTCAACAGCGAAATTGATAACGCTGTTGCTGTGGCTTAGTTTTTGGCCAGAGTTCTGTAACTCCACACTGTTTGTAGTCGTTGACTCGAAGAAGAAGACCAATATACGAAGGGCAGGAAAAGAAGTCGAAATAAGTTTATAAGCTAGAATATGTTCGTAGAAATATTTGTCAGTATGTAGTACATCTCAACCTAAGAACCTCAGATCTTCAAACGGAGTAACTATTTGAAACTATCACTAGCGGTGTTAATGGTAACGCCAGCTTGTATCGTGCCTTCGACTGACTTTACCTGCAATGGTAGCATGCGACTTGAGAAAACTTCTCTTTTACTCATCTAATTTTTGCCGTTTGAGCAAAAGAAACGGATTTTTCGTTGATAAACAAAATTATTCACGTGCTTTTATGCTACTGCTGCTGCTGACATAAACAAAGATATGAACCGAATCAATTACACTAAAAAGAAAATTAAGAATATGAAAAAAAAAACATAAGTGCATCATTGGTCACGGCAGAAATAGGATTAATGGCATAAATATTTGACTACGCTTGTATGGAGAATAAGTAGGTATATCTTTCTCTTAATACCCTATTTCCATTTACCCAATGGAACTATTGAATTGTGCTCTACCACTATAATTTGATTAGAAATGCTGTATGCGGCTAGTAATTGGCAAAGCATGCGAAGCGACTTACCGAGGTGGCCCAAACTAAGTGGCGATTTCATGTAAAATTAGGAAATCACAAAATTAGTATTACTTGGCTGCATTTATCAGAAAAATAATGTCACCTTGAGAATAGTGATATTTCCTAATGTTTGTGGTCAAAATGCAAAAGTCGAAATAGTTTATTTCCTTTGCTTTCTTGGACAACAATTAAATGCACATGATCATTTGGCTACGTCTTAGGTGCAGTAATTTTAGTGTAGTTTAAGCCACAAGAAACTCATGGAAGTTTTTTTGGTGCCTGATCAGTCACATTAAGACTCAAAAAGTTAAGTGACGTCAGACACTTTTTGGATAAGTCATAGACAGGTCATGTTCTCGAGGCTAGACTCGGTTTTCATAAGGCTAGCCACCTCGTGCCCAAGTGACATTAACCTGTTTGTTTAGACAGCTGTTCATCACTCGAATCTGGAAGATATGTTAATCATTTATCCGTGGCTGCGAATTCACCTCCCATATTTCCAGTGCAAACTTCCCACGTAAATACATACTACTAGATATATGTATTGTATTTGACCAAATATATAAATTTATTTGTATTTGCGCTGTCTTGGTTTGTAGGATTATTGTTCTGAGTTGTAGGTCTCCCGAGAACAACTGTTGTAGTCCGCCTGGGGCTAAGCATTATCATATTATTTGCATTCGATATTAGAACCCATGTTTAAATATTTCATTTTTGATTTAACTATTAGAATAAATCTTTTCGTAACTTTCATTTAAAATAGAAAGTTTTTGAGATTTGATTTTCAAATTCAATTTATAGATTTTGCTGGTACTTAAACTTTTAGGCTTACACGAAGAATTGTACGAGATTAACATAAACATAATAGGTAACTATAGGTTCAAATACAGGGGTGAAGTCGTCCACCTCAAAACTGGGACCAGGGACCAATTGTACCCTTTCAAATTTAATAGTAGTCAACTGACATTTCTGGCTACTTTAATATCATATTTACAATTACTAGCCTGTGTAATTGTAATTATGCCTGTGCAATATTCTGCACTTAGCAGAATATTGCACAGGCTTACAATTCATGTTTGCCTACATTATTATTTTTGAATTCAAGCATCCACAGTTCCAAACTCTCTTCGAAGTTTCACTGTTCCGTGTCTATTCATACATAGCGACTGAAAAAAGTTGTATCATGAAAGTGCATTTACAGGAGACAACGATAAACCGTCTCTGAAGTTTTCAGAGAAGTTTCTGGAAATATTTTTGGTATTACGTAAATGGACGTCTGGAGTATCAATTTGAGGAATAAAAGAACAACTTCTTCTTTCTCCTTTAGAATAAAACTGCTTTCTCGCCGTGTGGATTCGCGTGCAATGTTATGTTGCAGATTCGAGCATTAAATACAGCGCGCAGGTTGTAAGTTGAATCTACAATGTTACATTACAAGTGAATGCTCGCGGTGAAGGAGCACTTTCTGTATTATTTGGGATCAACATAGTAAGTTTTATTTACCATACCTACTGCAAATAAATTTAGCAATATTAAACGATCGGTCACTTGCCTGACAAAAACCCTACTTGAGACCAAGTAATTTACCCGCCACCACGCGGAAAGAACTCTTGCTAGTCTTCTCTAGGTCTCTATTAGAGACTAGAAAGAGAAAAGGCGCCTGATGGTGATGCAATTCAAACTCGTCTCTGACGGCCGATGGTCACCAGTTTCAAAGTCAAATTGTTCGGAAAATTCGTTGTTTGAATACCTACCACCAAGGTACATATAAGCAGTAAGTAATACAGGTTCAGAAATCAATATAAGTGACAGTAGATTCATAAATAATTTCTTTAACTAAACTCGAATTTAAGTATTAGGTAAGTTTTACAGTTTAACAGATAATTACCTATGTGCCTTACAATTTAAATATCTAATAAACCTAATTACAGAAATGTGTGATTACTATTAACTACGCTATAATTTGTAAGAAAGTTGTCGTTGTTTATGAAAGGTTGTGGAAAATTTAAAATCCATTTTTTTGACTTCGTATATCTATATGTAGTGGGTAAAAGTAAAGTATTTTATTTAATTTCCTAGCAGCGCTTCGCGGTTTTACCCTCATAATTTGCGATCCAAAGGGAATAACAGAGACAAAAGTAACCTTTGGCCTTCTCCAAGATCCCATCTCCATAGCTACCAAAATTCATCAATTCAACGTTTAATGCAATGAGTCTATTAAAGTTATAGAGACGCCATTGCAGAAGAAATCATAAATGAAAAGCGGCACAAATTATGCTATACAACGAAACTATTGTTATCTCTTTCTAAAACATAAGACTCAATGCTACTTGCATTACGTAAGAAAGAGATGTCATAATTTTATTACTAAAGCGATCGTGACGTGAGCTAGGATGGAACTAAGACTTCTTTGGCTAGTTAGCTTAGATTTGTGTTGCCAAGAAATTTGCCCTATTACGTATCTAGAAGTTTTTACATATCTCTGGTTTAATGCGTGTAAATGTAACAGACAGACATGAATACTTTGCATTTTTAATACTGGTATGAATTGTAAAGCTTACATCAACTTGTGCTTACGACTGAGAGCTGCATATTGAGAAAAATCAGTAACAACATAGAATCTCACCACACACGCCGTTTACCTAGTACCTAGGCGTTTTTGTGTTAATTGCATATACGGTAATTTCCAATTACCTCAAAATGCCCTAACTTTTGGGAATCAAGTTTTTAATTTTATTGTGTGATTTCTAAAAGGAATTATTTGGTTCTTAAATACAAACTCTTCTACCTTTAAATCAGAACTTCTACCGACTGATCAAGAGTTCGTTATTCTATCGTTTTCAAAATGGCGTAGACGGCTACCAATCAGTCGTTCCAAATGTTTACCAGACTTGTTTGAATATTACGTAGACCTGACATAATTTATTTAAATTGAAAAAATCCTACTTGTATACTTAAATGCATGCTGTATGGATCCGTGGCCAAATTGGAAAAAGGCGTTGGGACGGATCCCCAGAGATGCAGGTTCAAGTCCGGTTGGGTGCGGAACAAATTTTTTGGAAAGCATTTCTTAAAGTATTGTCATCTAAGTGTAGCAAACACTTTAAAATATATCAAAAACGGTCCTACTTGTATTATAAAATGTAATCGCTTAGATACTGTTAAAATATATGTAAAAATGGATTAATAGCCCTCAGTTACTCGAGATATAAACGACTTTTCCGTTTCTGTGTTGAATAAAAGGCAATACTGCCTTGAAGTAGACGAGGGTTTGTTAGCCAAATTACCTATCCAAACCCGTGTTCAATACAAGGCATGATACTCTCCAATGGCGTAAGCAGACTTACCTCCTTAAGCACGCAGGTTTGCAGTGTCGATTCCTCTTGAACACGGGAATGGAAACACGCATCCCGGTCGTTGACATAAGACGCGTATTGACCTTATTTATTCCAATTTATCGGACAATTTATCGTATTTCGTCTGCGATAACCTTAAAATTGGCAGTTTAATGCGAGTAAACCCGCCGAAATAGCATCGGTAAAAACCGAACCGATCAGCTGTACCGATAAACCGTGGGCATTTGTTTTGATATCGTTGTGAAGGGGCTTATTAACAAAGCTATTTTAGACAATCGAAATATCATGTCCAATACTAGATGTGATGTCTTAAATACATTCTAATAGGTTGGGGAAAGTCTTTTCGCATTTTGTATGTATGAACGTAATAAAATCTCTTTGGCTATACCATTTGTATCTGTAGATGACAATTCCAAATTCAAATTAAGAAAATGTGTACTTTTCATTTGTTTTTCTTATTATTAAAGTGAGTGAATCTAGTGAAGAAATTCGATACATTTTTAAATTTCACAACAGAAAAGGTAAAAACGCAACTCAAGCCACGAAAAAAAATTGTAATGTATGGACCTAATGTCTGTGAGCGTAGCGCAAATTTGGTTTAAGCGGTTTCAATCCGAAAATTTTGATATTAATGAAGCACTTCTCGTGCTTCAGATCGATTATAAAAAAATATATTATCTATATTACTATATCCAACAAAATGGCACCTACATACTTTAGTAAAATGTAAATAAAATTTATAAAAAATAACCTTTTTAATCTATACTAATACTAATACTAACTTACTAACTAATATTATAAAGCTGAAGAGTTTGTTTGATTGTTTGTTTGTTTGTTTGTTTGAACGCGCTAATCTCAGGAACTGCCGGTCCGATTTCAAAAATTCTTTTTGTGTTTGATAGTCCATTTATCGAGGAAGGTTATAGGCTATATTACATCACGCTACAACTGATAGGAGCGGAGCATCCATGAAAAATATTGCAAAAACGGGAAAAAAATCACCCTGTTCCGAGATTCTGTCGCGTGCGCTGAGTAAACGGTCAGAGTTACATAAAAACCATATATGACAGAATTCTTCCTCAAAAAAGGATCTAATAAATAGTCCGCGACAGCATATGTCTATCTCTTAAGGTTGACTCAATATAAAATCTTTTAGAGTAATCAAATTTGTTGTAGAACAATGCATTATTTCCGAACGTAATTTTGTAAATATTATGTTAATCATTATCCAAATAAATACGTTATTCATTAAAAGTATTTAATTTTAAACATAATTGTCCTTAACATCACCTGATTTCAATGAATATCTCGCGAGATATTACAGTTTTAAAATAATTACTAAGTACCAAGCGTGCATATACACGTAGCGGGCGACGATGTTGAGGGTGACCAGTCAACTCCGTGAGGCATCATGCCGCGCGGCTCAATCGGTCGGCTCCATGCGAAACGGTTGTGTCACCAAACTGCAGTGCTTTTTAAAAATTATTTTGCAGTATCTCATTGTACTTTTGATTCTTAATATTTTGTTTTATGTTGGTAATTAATATTATAAAGAGGTTACGTTGGTAACATGTATATAAGTATGTATTTTGGAGGTAATCTCAGAAACTTCTAGACCGATTTCAAAAATTCTTTCACTAATAGAAAGCTACATTATTCAGATATGACATAGGCTACTTTTGATCCCGATATTCCCTCGGGATCGGGACTTACGCGAGTGAAACTGCGGGACGGCAGCTACGAAAAATAAAGTCGTGTATTTCTATTTCTAACTCAACAACCCGTAAACCGATATGAATGGAATTTGGTACAGGGTTGACTTTGAATGATCGCACGGGTTAAGCAACAATTGGTACAACATACGTGATGGGTGAAAAAGAGCGGGTGACTCGATATTCATAAAACTTGGTACAGGGTTGGTTTAGAGGTATAAATATTACATAGTACTTTGAATGATCGTTAAGCAACACTTGGTATGACATACGTGAGGGATCATTAACGTTACGGGATAGGAAGTTACGCGGGTGAAACCGCGGGGCGCAGCTAGTTTTTATATAAAATGCAAAGAAACTTTTTCCCCAACGTAAAATTATATTATTCATTTTATGCTAAATAAATATAGAAAGCTGCAGCGCTGACTACTGACGCTGCAATATTGTTACGTCTATCGTAAAAGCGTTACAGCAGTAGCTGTTTACAGCTGTCTTCCTCCTGGTATCATATCCACTGAGAGGTTGGGATCAATATATTTAAGAACTTACAATAACAATAATAATAATACCTATAACCTTTCCAGCGTTATGGGCACCATGTCACAGGAGGGTGGTGCCGACAACTTCCTATTATTCCCTAGATAAACTTTTTTATTTTTATTAAAAAAAAGCCTTTAAAACATCTACAAAAAAAATACAGCCCGAATTCAGAACCTCCTCCGTTTTTTTTAAGTGTGTTATATACACAACGCATGGCTGAAATTGAGAAGGATTCGAATATCTTTTCTAAATCGTGGAGAAACGATTTCAAATTCGTTAGTTTACTATCGTTGTAAAAGACTTTGAAACCCAATTTATTCGATTTTAAACATTGCAACTGTGCCTGCGAATAGCTGAGGACACGTTCCCGTTCCATCGATGTATCCTTTGAACGTTTCCAAAAACAAAAACAAACTCAACGAACTCGTGTTCCCTTTAACAAAATTTCGTTGCAATCATTTTTAACAAACCTAAAATAGATAAGCAGTCTTACTACTTTGGGTCTTACAGATAAACTTCACAAACTAAAGTACTAACAGTATCCCGCAGTTTCACCCGAGTAAGTCTCGATCTTTCGGGAATATCGGGATAAAAATATTAGGTGATAAAATAACAAAGTCACAAATGTACAACCTTTATTTTTACTATATTAGAAGGGTAAAATGTAGGATAGGATTATTACTTTGGCATTTAATAAAATAATATCGATACTATTGATTGATTGATTAACTCTTTATTGCACACTCATACATAACAAAATAATACTGAAAACTTCTTAAAATATGGTGGCAAAATGGGCGGCCTTATCGCCCAAAGGCGATCTCTTCCAGGCAACCAGTGAATGGACAAGACTTATCGAATATTCTTTGTAGATGACCTAAAAGATACGCAAAATAAGCAGTAATTGATAGAAAGTTAAAATCGGCGTAAGTTTAACTTACAAGCTCTTAGTTCAGATTGAACTAATTGGTTAGATAAATATAAGTTTACTAAGAGATCTGTGTGATCTGTAAACGTTGTCTTAAAACTTTGTTACACTGGATGTAAGGTTACCGTTTCAAAATTAACCAAGATATTTTTATTAACATGTTCCTTAAAAATTAGCTAAGAACCTGTTTGGAATTAAACATATCTAATGCAAAAAACCGTTTCAAAATCAATTTAACAGTTTCTTAAACAGATATCGACCGTAGTGTCCTCTAGCTATCTGAATCGTTTAAACTTAGCTAAGTTCATGCTAAAAAAATACTACATGAAACTAAGCAAATTAAAAAAATAAAAATAAAACCTAAATTTATAAAAAGCTGACGGTGTTCCCGTGCTGGATAGCAAAGCTATATAAATATATAAATAACCGCTAACCCTTGTAGGTACCACTAGACGCCGCAACGCGCCAAAGCGATTCCCTTAGAAAGACCATAGTACTTTAAAATAATTAAACTGTCTAGCAACATGGTTCATGAGACCCTACAACCACGAGACAGGCAGGCAGACAGACAGACGAAAAGCAAAGTGTCAGTAACAAGATCCCGTTTTTACCCTTTGGGTGGAAAACCCTACCAACAAAACATTCAGAAGAAAGAAGACGTAAAAAAATGATTGAGAAATCGTTTATTTCTATACCTAAATATTTCGATCGCTTTCAAAATCGGTTCAATTCAATACAACATATCTCGTTACCTTTATCCTTTTTTCGAGTAAGCACGGCTCGGGAAATTATCGGATCCGTTTTATTAAAATTCGATTTCGGGATCAAAGGTGTACGAAAAACAGAACGCCAAGAAAAAACTTGAACATTGTTCCCTTACTTAGATTGCTTTTCGTGTCACATACAGGAAATATTGATGTTTTTTGGATATTAGATTTTTATTATTGAAACGTTTTTGCTGAAAGAGTGTTTATTTGTGAAAGTTTTTGCTTGGTGGAGTTCTTCTGAAGGAAAACGTATATTAAGTTTGGGATAAAACTATCGTCTATTTTATTTTAGACTTTTGATTAGATAATTGATATACTATACTTATACTAGATAATTGATTATATTAGGCGTTACTTTTCAAAACTCCATATCGACTAAAGTAAAAATAACAATTAATCTAATTTAATAGATCAAAGAGAAAGAAATATAGATTATAGAAAGACAAAGAGTTATCATGGATTATTAATCTATAATATCGAATTTTCTGCCGCTTGCAAGGAGCGGGAGGAGGGAGGTGTTATTTGCACGCGGCAGACCGCATGATACCTAGTGATACTAGTCAGGTGTCGGGACTAAAAACTAAATAATAATTTTTATTATAGTCGTTTTAAACTTTAGCCGTTGTTTCTTTAGGAAAATTGTATGCAACATGGAAGTACATCATACGTGAAGTCCCATTTATTATTGCATGTAACTAGCATAATATACGTCTTCGTCCCAACTTCTATACAAGTAAGAAGCTATGCTTTTATATATATTTATGTACCTATATAAAATGCTAGCCTATTAAGTATTAAAAATAAAAAAATAGTTATTAATAAGACAAGTAAGCCGTAAGTTGCCCTTTAGGCAGGTACCAGACCCTAAGAACAAAGAATCCCAAAAGCTTATTGCCCAAAAACTCGAATTCCGTTCTCGTAAAAGTACATGAAAAAATATATTTCAAAGAATAATAAAATATCAATACTAAGGTTTTGCTTAAAATAGTTATACGAAAATTCAACAAATGGAATATTAAATCTTCCAGCCATTTGACCAAATTTACACCGAATTATTGCCTTAAAAACTACGAGAACATAGTTTTAAGGTAAACTGTCAGCTGTGTGGCATTGCGTCGACCGCACGTATGATGCATCGTTCTTCCCCATCTAACGGGGGTGCTCCGGCGCGTACCGGTGGCAAGTGTAAACATTGTGATGTAGTTGTGAATGAACTATTAGCTTTTGTGTGTAATAAAATTGACACCCTTCCAGAAACAGGAATCATTCAGATTTGTCTAAGTGCCTATTCGATGACCGAAATTGAGAATGCACGATCCATAGTTCTAGAATTAATGGCACCTACAAAGAAGATGCTACGAAGAAAGGAAGGATCTGAGGAAAAGAGTATTCAGGAAATGATTAAAATTATAAAAGAGTTTGATCCTGATGGTCTGCCTAAATTTGTTGCAAGAGATTTGAACAAACTCCCTGCTGTTTCATTCGACTATATCGACGTGACGAGTTTTCTAAAGGAATTGACATTGCTTAAATCTGACGTAGCTTATATGAAAGCTAAAAAAAGTGACCGAAACTCGTCCACAGTTTTACCGGACTTTGAGGAGGTGCGGAAGGAAATTGAAGGCGTCAAGAAGATGTTAACGGAGCTGCAGTTTAGCTGTTTGGACAAAGCAACAAGTAGTTGCCGTAAACCCGACGTGTTTCCTAGATCTTATCATGAAGATAAGAATACTGGAAACAGTATAGGCGTAAATCAATCGCCCGAAAATGTGGGTATAGCGCAGTTCGACAGTCAATTGCATGTACCTGAACAGAGGGGGCCCGTGCTCTCCGCACCGCGCGCGGCTCCCGCCACTGGACAAGGACGGCCGAACGCGGTGCAGGCGCAACGAGACGGGGAACCGAGAAAGGTGGGGGCGAGCGCGGGGAGTAAGAGGGAGACCTCGCCAGCACTCGACCGCACTCAAACTGAGACGCATGACACGACGAACGATGGACTACAGCTGATTCAAGTTGACGACACGGTGACACCTACCTATAGGGATATGATTTTACGTAACGATTCGCGCCGATCTGCGAAGAAAGAGGACGATCGCGATGGTTATACTGTCGTAGCGAAAAAGAGACAGGCTTATAAATATAGAAATATTCGAGGTACACATAAATGTGAGAGTAATTGCAAACTACAGGCCGCCGACTCGTTTGGTTTTGTTTATTTATCGCGGACTAAGAAAAGCACGACCGTTGCGGATATTAAAGACTACATAATTACTAAAAACGAGGAATGTACCGAGGTAGAATTGTTAAAGCAGGGCCATGACACGAACTTTAATTCATATAAAATTACTGTACCTCTGGCTAGGTTGGATAGATACTTGCAAAAAGATTTCTGGCCGGAAGGGCTAGTATTTAGGAAGTTTAAACAATACCGTACTGTAAAGATCGATAACAATAATAAACAATAATGGATGTACAAACTACGATAATAAAAAATACTTCGACGTTGAGTCTGGCGTCGTTTAACTGTAGATCGGTAATAAGATCTGTTGAACATGTCCGAAACCTATGTAAGTGTTCTGACGTTGTCGCGCTCCAGGAAACCTGGTTATATCCACACAACTTAAACTTTATAAATAACATCGATAGCGAGTTTAGTTGCAGCTCCAAGTCCTCAATTGATACATCAAAGAGTGTTCTGCGTGGAAGACCCTATGGCGGAATCGCATTATTGTGGAGATCGAGTTTATTTACTAGCGCGGAAGTACTGCAGTGCGACAGCGATAGGATAATTGCGGTGCGTTTGACGCATGGAGATCGTTCCGTGCTTGTCTGTTGTGTCTATATGCCTACTAATGATGAGGACAATTTTCCAGAATTCACGGAGTGTTGCGCGCAATTAAATGCAATTATCGAAAGCTCGGACACGGAATGTGTATTTGCTTTGGGCGATTATAATGCGCATCCGGGTACTCTTTTTGGGAAAGAGCTGGAAAATTATTGTGCCGAGCAGTCGTTGAGGTGTATAGATACCGAGTACTTAAGCGATGACGCATTCACATATATCAGTGATTCACACGGTACGTGTCGGTGGCTTGACCACTGCATAGCGACTGAGGCCGCTGCCGCGCTGGTGACGGACGTAGGTATTAAGTACGGTTCGTACTCATCCGACCACCTGCCGTTGATTGTTAACTTTAATTTTACGTCTATTGTACCTAAAAAAGTTGTACAAACAAATAATTATTTACTGTCTAAGCATATTTGGGGAGTAAGAGATAAGGATCAAGTAATTTTATATAACAAGGAATGTAATGAGAAACTCTGTGATATTTTGAATCATTTTAGTGGCTACTGTAAGTGTTTAGATATAGAATGTAATAATTATTATCATTTTAAATTAATTGATAAATTATATTCTGATATAGTGAGTATTTTCCGAACTTCGGCAGAGAAATCAGCGGTTCTGTGTGGTCAAGACAAAAAAAAAAGAATAATAGGATGGAATTTCCATGTCAGAAATGCACATCAAAAAGCTCGACAAGACATGTTACAGTGGATATCCTGTGGTAGGCCACGCTTGGGATACTACTATGAGAGCATGTGTGCGTCGCGCAGAGAGTTTAAAGCCGCCCTTAAATTTGTACAAAATAACCAGAATAAGATCCAAATGAACATACTGGCCAGTAAACATGAGTTAGGAAATTTTGCACAATTTTGGAAGGAAACCAAGAAACTAAATGATAAAACGAGTTTACCAGTTAATGTGGAAGGCGAAAATGATAACCGTAAAATAGCAAATATTTTCATGAATTTTTTTAATACATTAAGTTCAAATAGTAACAACAGTATAACGGATAAAATAGAAAAAAGTCCGTGTCATGTCTCGGAGACCTACACGGATATTATTACTAAGAAACAAATTGAATCAGTTTTAAAAACCATGAAGCGCGGTAGGTCTCCGGGACATGATGGATTTAGTATAGAACACATAGTGAATGCGGGCCAGTGTGTTCAGGAAGTCTTAGAGCGGTTTTTTAATCTATGTGTGAAACACAGTTATTTGCCTGCAGAAATGATCAAAACTTTAGTTGTACCCATACCAAAAAATAAAACAGGAGACATCTCGAGGGTGGCCAACTACAGGCCTATTTCGTTAGCCACAATAGTGGCTAAGATACTTGAACGTGTGATACACTCGAAAATGCTAGTAAAAGTCGATGATGGTCAATTTGGCTTTAGGTCTAATGTCTCCACCGATATGGCAGTTTTCTCCCTGAAACAGGTTGTTGGCTATTATACAGATAATAAAACCAGTGTATATGCCTGTTTTTTAGACCTTAGCCGTGCTTTTGACACCATAAAACATGACCTCCTATGGCAAAAGCTTAGAGACGCCTCGGTAGCTACGGAAGTAGTAGATATGCTTACTTTCTGGTATAGCCCAACTAGCAAAATTGAGTTAACAGGCAATTTTTTATTACTAAGTAATGATATTTAACTTGTATATACGTAACTCTATAACTGCTTTTTGTATATCTGTGTTATAAAACGCTTAAAAGCTGTATAAGGTTAAACAGCTCAATTGCCTTTATACTTAACGACATAAACGTTTTGTCAGCTACTTTATACAACTTATATAACACAGCAGTAAATTGAAACTTTTAACTTGAATAAAGAACAATTATGTTGCACAATGGGTTCTATGATGCCATTAAAACGCAATAGTAAACTAAAATGGCTTTAAGATCACTAAAATCGAGCTAATTCTATATTGATCACCACTGTAGCTAACACGTGATATAATGGATGTCATTGTAGCTCTTATATTTCAGATATGATTTATATAAGCATCTATTAACACTAGTGCTAAATATTTGATAAGGGATCTTTAATAACGTTAATAAGTTACAAATAAGATCTGTGTGCGCTCATATATCTTTATTGACATAAAAACGTTTTTATTTCTAATTTAAACCTAAATAGACACATATATATTCACAGAAATTCATTTACTGGACCTTTCTGCGTTATTGCATAGTTTTTGTCGCCAAATTAACAAAATATTAATCAGACAACTACTTTATATTAAGTTTTGTGTTTTTAATCGCTATTTCCATTTTCTCGGGTACCATTTTTTCCTGATTGAGTGCAGATTAAGAAGACTGAGGAATTTATAAGTTTTATTAGGACGGACTTAGTTATCTTCTTGCTTTAAGATAACCCTAAATATTGTAATGGCTGCAAGATGTTGTAAATCGTTTGTTTAGTAGCAATGATAACACTAATGAATTGTATAATGCTGCTTACAAAATCAATTCATAATTTAAATCATCTTTATTTTATTAAAAAGTATAAATTAGAGAGGCCCACTGAAAAAACACTAATATTGTACCATCAATTTATCAACAGAATTCCAAGCGTATGTGATTTTACACTATTTATGATTTTTTAATTACACGCACAAATTTTAAAACAAAATGGACATTCAAATGTAACTTCTAACATTATATAAAAACCTTAACCAAAGTTATTATTGATATTTTTCTGCCAAAATACTAGCCAACAATGTATAGTTATTATAGAATCACAATCACCAATATATCATCAAATAACTTGATACATCGGTGTCGCTGTGACCCTATTGCTTCTTTATTGTGTTACAACTGATTTAAGGCTACTGATATAACACCAACAAGATAAAAATAACACAGATCTATCACCAACATGTATCCGATTAGTCCTAAGTGGAGCTACTGTAGATACATTGTATTACTTAAAAGTGCTAAAAGTGGGGCCATTTTCGCATTGCAGAAACGTGTCTACCACGGATATGCGACTGCTCTGTTCTCGATATATAGCTACATTTGAGGTTGATTTGTTAGTTGGGAGGTTCCAAACTAACAACGTGAGGTGGGGTCAGGAGCTATCGGATGGGTTTAGATTGTCTTGTGGAGTGAGGCAGGGTGGCCTTACATCTCCAGACCTATTTAATGCATACGTGAATGACTTAATCGTGGAACTGAGCAGCACACCAGTAGGGCTCAGGTTGGATGGCAGATACGTCAACAACCTGAGCTATGCTGATGATATGGTGCTGCTCAGTCCCACGATCAAAGGACTTAGAAGACTGCTTGTAATATGTGAACAGTATGCCAGAGTCCACAATCTGAAATACAATGCTAAGAAAACAGAATTGATGGTATTCAGAGCAGGTAAAGGGCCCGACGTTGTGCCCAGCGTATATGTAGACGGGATGATAGTGAAGACGGTAGAACAGTTCAAGTATCTTGGTCACGTACTTACTGCTAACAGAAAGGACGATGCGGACATAGAACGTCAGCGTAGATCACTCTGTGCTGTAGGTAACATGATCATTAGAAAGTTTTCCAAGGCCACCTCAGATGTGAAATTGACTCTGTTTAGGTCATTCTGTCAGACATTCTACACCTGTCAACTCTGGTCAAAATACACTAAGAAAGATCACAGTGACATAAGGGTGGCGTACAACAATATCTTTAGGCAGCTCATGGGACTAGATAGATGGTGCAGCGCGACTGAGATGTTTCTGGAAGCTCGCATAAATACTTTTAATGCCATACAAAGGCAAAGGATAGCTTCATTTATGAGCAGAGTTGACAGGTGTAAGAATAGTATTATTAGAAGCTTATCGGAAAGACTTGTCCTGACCGACACTTATAGGAAATGGACTGCTATAAGCTACTTTACGTATACTTAATAGCGCATTTTACCATATTGTTGTTTAATTATTTTATTTTTTATTTTTATTATTTTATTTTATAGTATTAATTATAATATATATTGTATGGATCGTGTATCTGAAATAAAGAACTATTATTATTATTATTATTATTATTATTATTAAACGTGCATTTAAGAAATTGGAGCAAAAAAGAAGGTAATATCACAGTTTACCTAGTAGTTGGTACCTTGGCACATCTTACAGTTGTCCATCTTTCATACTTCATTTCCTGGGACCGGTATATTCTACATTACTAGTAGAAAGGGTAATATAAGTTATAATATACTAGCTGAGCCTCGCGGTTTCACCCGCGTAAGTCCCGTTCCCGCGGGAATATCGGGATAAAAAGTAGCCTATGTGTTAATCCAGGTCCCCAGCTACCTATATTCCAAGTTTTATCGCAATCGGTTTAGTAGTTTTTGTGTGTAAGAGTGACAACCTCACATACATACATACATACATACTTACATGCAAACTTTCGCGTTTATAATATTAGTAAGATTTAAGCCATGGCTTGTCACAGCCCCTGCTTCATAAATTTTGCATGCTATTATACTTGTTTCATTGGTCCTGCAAATAAAGTAGTTGGTTCCGGTTATTATCATTTAGCCGGTTATAACCTTTAACTATTTAACATAACAAATCGTCTTTTTTAGACGTCTGGTATTGTGTCTAGCTTTCCAGAACTAGGCTAAAATCTGGCGCCAGCATCTTGGGTATAATGACGGGCGGGCGTTGCCAACAGCTCATTTAGTTTAAGTTTCATATTTTGAATCGGTTAATTACTTTGATATAATCTAGTTTTAAGCAATGTTAATCATCAAAAGCAAGTGTTGAAACTAAACATTTCAAAATGGCTTTTTCTCTACGTTCAGTGTAAACGAGGTCACTAGAATGGATACCCCACATATTATGACCCTAATAACTTAGAACTAAATGTAGTTTATCAAGGCACCCGTCGTGTAATCGTTATATTAAATTCAAATGTGCATACCGTGTTAGGTGTTTGATATTTTATTGTAGGGAAAACTCTAGGAATAGTCGGTTATATTTGCGTACCTGGAACTGAGTAGATTATGTTATACTCGTAATAACCTGGTTTTGGGATTTGAAGAGATACACCAATTGTGAAACACAAGCTGAGCACCGGTTTCGCCTGCGTAATATCTAATTGTGTAGGAATATCGGGATAAAACGTATCCGATGTATAGTCTAGACCTTCAGCTTTCTCTATACCAAGTACTATCGCAATCAATTCAGTAGTTTTTGCGTGTTAGCTTCTAGTGACTAAAGGGTTGGCTGCTACTCTGGGCAACAAATAGGTATTGCTATCTAAAAAGAAATGCAGCCAACCCGTTGGAGACAATTAATGACTCATTTTTGTATTTCAAGTATTAGGGGTTAAAGTGTGAAATTGCCGATTTGTACTGAAAATCTTAATTGTTTATTTTTTAAATTTTTAACAAATTTATTTAATTAAAATAGTTGCCATTATTATCTATACATTGCTGCCATCTAATGGGAAGGATAATAATGCCTTTGCGAAAGAACTTCGACGATCTAGACTGCACAAACTGTGTGAAAGCATTTTGTACTGCCTCCTGGGAAGAAAACTTCTTGTCACGTAGATAATTGTCCAAATCACGAAAAAAATGGTAGTCCGTTGGAGCAAGGTCTGGTGAATACGGAGGATGACGAATGGTTTCTAAGTGCAGTTCCTGAAGGGTCAAAATGGTTTCTCGTGCTGTGTGAGATCTCGCGTTGTCGTGGAGCAATAATGGTGAAGATCGATTCATGAGTCGGGGCTGTTTTACTGCTAGTTTTGTCAACATGGTTCGGAGTTCGGCACAATAGACATCTGCCGTAATTGCTTGACCAGATCGAAGAAAACTATAGTGAATTACACCATGCTGAGACCACCAAACAGTTACCATTACCTTTTAATTGGTAAGTTTTGCTTTAGGACACTGTTGTGGCATTTGACCTGGGGTCAGCCATTGCATTTTTCTTTTCCGGTTATCATAAAGAATCCACTTTTCATCACATGTTACAATTCGATCCAATATTCCTTCATTTCTGTACCGGTTTAACAAGGCAACACAAGTTTCAACACGCGTTTCTTTCTGCAGATCAGTCAAATCATGAGGCACCCATTTTTCGTATTTTTTTATTTTATTGATTTGACGCAAGTGAGTCAATAAAGTGGGTAAGGTAACGTTAAACCATGCCGCTAATTCCTGGGTAGTTTGACTAGGATCGGCTTCCACTATCTCTCTTAATTCATCGTTATTCACCTGTGTGGGCGGTCTTCCTCGTGGCTCGTTCTTTAAGTCGAAATTTCCATCACGAAAGCGTTTAAACCAAAATCGCACGGTGCGTTCATTAGTAGACCCCTCTCCAAACGCAGCATTGATATTGCGGGCTGTTTCTGCAGCGTTAGTTCCGCGTCGGAACTCGTATTCAAAAATCACTCGAATTTTCGCAGTATCCATCTTTCTTGTCTAAATTGAATAACAAAAACAATTGAAAGTCGATATTCAAATGTTTCACATTTTTTAAAAAAAGAACATCACAGAAACCATTTGAAAAAGTTTCATTCGAAAACCTCAAACCATGAAGATTCTATGTCAATTCAAAGAACCTATTGCAATAAAACGGCAATTTCATACTTTAACCCCTATTATTCAAGTAGTATTTTTATAGATGATTTCCTAATGTGTCGAGTGTTTTCTTTATCTCGGCTAATAAAAATAAATAAGACTTTGTTGTCCATTTCTTATTATCTGAAATTTGGAATAGAACAATATTTTAAAAATAAATTTAATTAGTATATCCGTTGTATAGTCACCGTAACACAAGCTTAGCTTACCGCGGGGCTAGATGGCGCTGTGTGTTGGTCACAGAATTTATTTATTATTTATTTTATTAAGACAACAATGTGTCAAAATAGGCGCTAATAACATCGCTCTTCTGGTGAAGATAAACATCGTGAGGAAACCGAAATGTCCTAGAACTTATCACGGTACCAAGACATGGGACATTCGCTAGAACGGAGTAGGCTCCCGTGGTGTCTTACTGCCTAACCCATCTAAGAGGAGGCCCTTGTCCAGCAGTGGGACAAATTAACGGGCTGATAGTGTTTGATTGGTATGATGTGTGAAAATGTTTTGGAACATCTATGTCTACGCACGAAAACATTCAAAATAATTAAATGTCAAAATATAATGGAGTAAGTTGAGTAAGCCCATCCTTCGTGACTTTGGTCACTGGCAGACTATACAGGGTAGCATAAGGACAGTAATTAAGTTTTATGACGAGTTGAAGTCGTAAAAAGTTTTAGGTAACATTTGAAAGTTACTTTCGAGACTAAGTGAAGAAACCTTTTTATTATTTGCAAACTTTAAAGAAATTAAAGTCTTTTAAGCCAAATTTCCTTAACCAAAACGAGTTTTGATGGTATTAAAATTTTATTACAGCCATTTTCGTAGATTTACAGACCGTGAAGGATGAGTTTAAAAGTTGCCTATTTTCTGCAGAGTAATTGTGTGGTTTTCATCAAAAGTTTAATGCTAAATTGTTCGAAAGATTAGTTGAAAATATATTTTTATTACTTGAAACATTAAGCCCGAATTTAGGTGCCTAATGCTCTACCGCAAACAAGATATAAGAACAGAGGCACAGTGTTTTGTGTTTCAATTTTAACTTCTTAAAAAAATATTTGTTTACTGAGAAGAAAACGAAGGTACTAAATTATTGGATAGAATTTTACCTTGAAAATGTTGGCATTGTCTATGATATTAGAAAACAAAAGTAGCAAAACACATTTAGCAGCAGTGCATCGCGGTTCCACCCGCATAAGTCTAGATTCTTAGAAAAAAATTGGATTAAAAATAGCTTACCTATTAGTTCAGTTCTTCAGGTAATCTGCATATCAAGATTCATACATAGGTATGAATCTTGGTATGGTACGGTTTAGTAGTTATTGTGTGATTGAATGACAAACATCTCAACAAACAAATATCTAAGCTGTAGCATTTATAATATTAGTTGGATAGCCTACAAAACATGCAATTCATTGGTGGAAAGTCAAAGGATTAAACTGATTGATTCTTAGGGAAAATTTGGATTAAAAATAGCTTATATATTAATCCACTTCTTCAGCTATCTGCTTACCAAGATTCATACCAATCGGTTTAATAGTTTGAGTGAAAACACATACATTTCAACAAACAAATATTTAAGCTTTAGCATTTATAATATTAGTGGGATAGCCTACAAAACATGCAATTCATCGGTGAAAAGTCTAAGGATTAAACTGTTCTTTAGAGCATAGCAAATGCATAAGTACAGCCCTACTATGAGACCACAGTTTACCTAATAGTTTATACTCCTCAAGGCGTTCTTTTCTCTGCTATGTCAAGACTTTACAGCTGTTCTAGTAGGTATAACAAATGCCAAATATTTGATCTTCTCCATTTGTACACATTTTGATTTCTTTCACTTATCATGTCAAACGACAAGAAACGATAGAAAGTACTCGATGGAAATAGAACGAATATATCCATTTTCTCTACTCTACTTTGGAGTGTGTATACTTGCGATTGAAAGAACTTTAACTAGGTTAAAAATTGTGACAATTCAGGCTTGTTGGCTTCGACTTCACGCACGCCTTGCAATGGCCCGGGGCTTCATATGATAGCTCCGAGATACGGCACGTATAACAGACACAATAATCAAATCATGAACCTAATGTCCACAATTAAAAAAAAAATAGAACTTGTTGTTTCTGCGAACAGTCTAGAGACCTCGCATGTACAAATTTATTTGCTACGTCTTCATCCCATGGAAGAGTCTGTGATGAAAATGTGGTTCGATATATTTGTACTATGTAGTTAAAAGGATAAAGGACTCGATTATACTCGAAAAATCTACATAACAATTTACTTATTTTTAATGAGCCTTTATCTTCATCATTTTGAGACTAGTGTCAGGCATTCACCATAATTTTGAGATTAATATAACACTTCCATCGTTCAAAAATAAAAAAATTGGATTTTACCTTTATAATGTGGATATGGTTTAGCTCCCTTTGGCAGAGAAATATCGCATCCATCTAAATTCTGTAACACTAAAAAAACTTCTATTTTCTTAACCTATGTTCAGAGATCCTGTATACCAAGTTTTCAATCAATTTCAATCAAGATCGGTTGAGAAATAAAACCTGTAACGGGGTACCAATACAAACCAACATTGACGGACAAAAGCAAATTTTGTCAGGCTTGAAATTAAGTCGCTTCGTTTGCCCAGTCGCAAAGAAAGTCTTCAGTCTATGATGACCGTGGTAATTTCAAGTGTGTCACACAACAAAAGGTTTCCTATCTGTCTGTATGAATGAGTCTGTATAGTTGATAAGGGTTTTCTCCTCTTGTGTTTCGAAAATTGTTACCTCGCCCTTTGTACTTCAGGTAAATTGATTCGGTACGCAAAATAAAATTGAGAACTTTGCTGGCTGAATTAAAACGTAAAAGTATTTTGAAGTTTCAATCGGTTCAGTTGTTTACGGTACGGCGAAAGATACATACATACACTGCCAAAAACATAACCTTTTTGGATTCGCCGTAATCCAGTAAAATCAGTTTTTGCGAGGCGTTTTCCGTTTCTAGTTTTCATAATTGGGGCATTGGACGTGATTTTCAGGCGCACGATTACTTCCCTAACCGTAAGAGGAATGTTAGTTATTTTAATTTTAAATTTCAATAAACATTTAAATTTCTTGAAAAAAAGACATTGGCGCAATCAAAATCAAAACATTTATATATATTGTAATTTCCTCTTCTAAAATACCACAAGATACAGACACATGTTGTCTTGTTTGTGGTTCAATGGAATGGGCTAATACTCGTTTAATCAATCACTTACCTACTACAATAATGTTCACTGTAAGTTAATAAAACTGTACAAGTATCTACTTAATCTCCACTAAAATTATAAAGTTGAAATACTTGTTTGTTTGAAACGAATAGACTCCGAGACTACTCGACCGATTTCAAAAAATTAACCAATAGAGAGCCACATTTTCCAAGAGAACTTTAAATTTTGATCTCGATATTCGCACGGAATCAGTACGCGGATGAAACGGCATAGCATGGGATAAAATATTTTTGTATGTTTCAATGTTTTAAAACTGACTTAAATTGGTTGTTCCAACGCGTAACGTTTACAAAGCTCAGGTTTGTTTGTAGGATTTAATGAAGACTAAAATATAAGGTTTCCTACATCGTTTACCGAGGTGAGGATGTCATTTAAATAGAAAGGTATCGTAAGGGTTAGAAAAAAAAACACTTACACAATGGTACGTAGATTAGAAACTGTAGAAAACGTTATTTTAGGACATTTTAAAGTTTTGATATTTTGTTAAAGTGTTTCCTACACTTTGATGAGATCCTTAATTTCAACTCGCAAAAATGAATTTGGCGTTGGAATTTGGCGTTGGGTCGGATTCCCAAAAGATGCAGGTTCAAGTTCTGTCGGGTGCAAATTTTTGAAAAACATTTTTTAAAATTTAGCCATTTTAAAGTTAGAAATATTTTTAAAGGAAAAATTCCCTGGATCAATATTCCAGTGCCTAGACGCGAGTTCAAATCTCGCCGCAAGTGAATTTTTGAAGATGAATTTTTCCTTTAAAAATATTTCTAGTAAATATGCCTTGAGCAATAAAAACAAATTTACGAAACATTTAAAAGTTTACAAGAAAAATACTATTTCATCCCTATCAGCGTTTTACAATGTATAAAGATAGACTAGCTGATATACCAAGTCCCGATCTCGTGTGATTTTTAAAATCTCTATCTCTTGGATGTCTACACCGTATAAATAACCTTATGTTGCAAGTTTCAGCTCTCTATTATCAGCGATAGTGACAGTCAATCAGGACCAACCATTTTATAGATTTAAAATAAACCCAGCATTAGCCTGTTCATCAAAATAGCTCCCCTACCGCTTAACTCCCGTCGCGGTCAACTCGACGTCGATTTGGGAATACGATGCTGTCGATAACGGGGTTAAAAAAAGCCACAAGGAGCGAGCAGAAATTGTCTGAAAGCTTTAACTTCGTCAATTTCTGCACGCTCCTTGCGCGGTAGTTTTTCCAACCCAGTTATCAACAGCACCGTATTCTCAAATCGCAAGACGGCTGGCACAAACTGGATGTGAGAAGCCGGAAATAAATCCAGGTGGCGTGCAATTGGAGAGGCCTATGTCCAGCAGTGGACTGCAACAGGCTGATAATTAATCTGATAATGATGATAACCAGATTTCTATCTAAATTATGGATCTAATTGGACAAAAAGAACCGAGTAGATTCAATCGAAAAACAATTGACGGTCGAAACATAAACAAAAGACGATCGTAAAAGAAACAAGAAGCGATTTAATTAAAACAAAGGCAAAAAACGATAGAAATAAAAACAAATGTTAAAAGAGAATTGAATAAAACTGAAGACAAAAGCCGATTGAAATAAGAAGAAACAACTATTGAAATAAAACAATTAATGCAGTTTCATCCAGTAAATAATCTGTTAAGTATGTACTACTCAAACCAACTTAAAGAATTGCGTTTAAAAAAAAAACAATAACAGTTATCCGTCCTGTTATTGCTGTCGATACCTCTAGGTAGGTATATGAGAGAGGCCACTCAGTCTATTTGGTCCAGAATTTCATATCGTTCGTGTAGCGTTTGCACAAAAATATTATTTTGTGAAACTTACCGAATATTGCCTGTTTGGTGTACACATCCGCTTCGTGGTTTATTTATTTTGTTAGGTCTTCTATGTTTGAACTGAGGTTTTGATGGAAGATTTTGTCTTTTACAGTGCGGATCATACGGCTCAACATGATTTATATTTATACTTGCTGCGCCCCGTGGTTTCACCCGTTCCCGTGGGAATATCAGGACAAAAAGTATTATTTTTTAACTTGATATTTCCGGCATCCAGCTAGATATATTCAAAGTTTCATTGCAATCGGTTCAGCAGTTTTTGCATACATTTCGCGTTTAAAATGTTAGTAGCATGTAGGTACTATCTATATATATACCTTATCTTACTTATTTCTGCGTATCTTATTAATATTATAAACGTTAAAGTTTGACTTTGTTACTAAATCACGTAAAAATTACTGAACGAATTGTGTTATTTGTGTCACTAAATAAAGAAACTAATTAATACTCATATTATAAATGCAAGAAAGTAAGTCTATCCGTCAGTCTGTATCATCACGACTAGCACCAAAGCCAATAGACTACAATTTAAAACTAATTTTAATAGAATACACTAATACCTAATTCATAATTACTACGTAACCTAATTGAAACGGCAAGCCGGACGTTAGACCAAGCCAGGTAATTTACCCACATACATCAAACATAACTAGTTAGGTACCTATGAATAGACAAACAAGCCGTCTATGTACAAACAAACAGACAGTTTCATCCATCTCGTGAGATTAGTGGTATGTAACGCATTGTATGTGAGGGCTTACCTCAGAGTGATGCGGATACAAAGCTCGTTTTGCTTCTTATTTATTTATTTAACGCTTTATTATGACGCCAAAAATACAATTATAATAAGTAAATAAAAATAACGAAATTTTAATCTAGGTGACACAATAGGCAGGCTTACCGCTGAGAGCGGTTTCTTCCAGGCAACCTTGGGATGGAGAGGATCACACGAATGATTAAGGGGTTAGGTGCGTTTTCTAAACCAAGTATAATTATTATATACATATTTTATAATAAATATTAAATAGTCCCAATATTCTTAATATTTAACTGTAGATTACATAAGTAAATAAATAAATATTGCACGACGTTACACAGCGCAATTTAGCCCCAAACCATAAGCGCTAGGCTTGTACTATGAGTGTTATTATACGCTTTGTTAGTTAATACACACATAATATGACATAAAGCTCTATTTTTGAACCAAATGCGCCCCTTCGAGCGATTTAAATACCTTGATTTCTACTGATTTTCGTTCGATTTCTGGAATATTTCTGTGTGAATTGCACGACCACAATGAGTGGTATCAACCACTAGCCGCAGGAGTCCGACACCAAACGAAAATATCGGATTATTTAAACCACCTGAAGTGATACTAGTGATTCAAAAATAAGGCTCAAAAAATAGGCTTACATTATTATTTAATTTATTAGAAACAGAACCCCCCAGAATGATTTTATTTAAAAAGTAAATTTCATTTTTAACCAACTTCAATAAAAGGAGGAGGTTCTCAATTCGTCGCTAAGTTTTTTTTTAAATAATAAAAACAAAAACTTATTAGTCAAATAACCCGACCCTTATTGTTCCTGGTGTAAAGGTTCCCATGATTATCATTATTTACATGATATAGGTAAATAATATTAATCAGCCCGTTCATTTTTCCCACTATTGTGCAAGGGTTTGTTTTTATAGGGATTAGGTAGTAAGACGCCATGGGAGCCTATTCCGGATTGGCCCCTAGGCGTATCATGTCATTGGACCGTAGCTCACTACGGTCCAATGACATGATACGCCTAGGATACGCCTAGGGCTTAGGACATGTCAGTCGTGAGGAAACTGACATGTCCTAGGACTCATCCTAGGACATGTCAGTTTCCTCACGATGTTTTCATTCACCGTAAGAGCGATTTTATTAGCGCACATAAAACTTTTTCTTTAAGAAAAGTATGATCGGGTAAATATATTTTAAAGTGTTTTCTACACTTGGATGACTATTCTTAAAGAAATGCTTTCCAAAAATTCCGCACCCGACAGGACATTTTTGGAAAGCATTTCTTTAAGGATAGGTTAAATATATGATGATAGATTAAATCGAAATATTTGCAACTGTTTTGTTACTTGTTTTTTATTGCTCAAGGCTGAAGGGACTTCTACTAGAAATATTTTAAAGAGAAAATACTGCTCGCTTAGCCTAGTTTGAAGGGCACCAGAGTACTGATCTGGGGGCTTCAGACCTCGCCCCGAGTGGATTATTGAAGATGTAATTTTTCCTTTATAATATTTCTATTTGGAACTGCTTATGACCACAATCGTTGGCTTAATAAGTCGCTTAACCAATCAGACATAGTTTAACGTCATTGTCTTTTTTACTAAAAAATCTGACAAATCAACTAAAATGTAGGAAACAATGTCGAATACAACTGCAGCAGAAAAAATCAACAACATTCCATCCTGAAATAACAAGTTTCAATGAATCTGACGGGGATTTTGAGTTTAGCTCGTATGACGAACTATTCAGTCTATTTACAGGTAAAAGTTACTTAAAAATAAAAATCCTCAAAAAACTATATTACAGACGAACTGATTGGCCTAGCTGCGCTTGCAATATTCGCTTGCAAATTGCTTATTATAGTACACTAGCGCCCCGCGGTTTCACCCGCGTAAGTCCCGTTCCCGCGGGATTATCGAGATAAAATGTAGCATTTTTGTTGTTCCCGGTATCCAGCTATATTACAAGTTATAACCTTTATTTATATTATCTTACTAATATTACAAACGCGAAAGTTTGTATGTAAGTATGTATGTATGTGAGGTTGTTACTCTTTCACACAAAAACTACCAAACCGATTGCGATGAAACTTGGAATATAGGTAGCTGGGGACCTGGATTAACACATAGGCTGCCTTTTATTCAGATATTCCCGCGGGAATAGGACTCACGCGGGTGAAACCGCGGGGCGCAGCTAGTAACCTATATTCCAAGTTAGATGCGCCCGCCGTTTCACCTGTGTAAGTCCCGATCCCGCGGGATTATCGGGATAAAAAGTAACCTATATGTTATTCCCGGTATTCAGCTACCTATATTCCAAGTTTTACCGCAATCGGTTTAGCGGTTTTTACGTGATTGAGTAACAAACACACGTACATACATACACACACCCGCATAAATTTTCAGCTTAATAATATTAGTAGGATAGGATAGTAGGATTACCATATAAGTGCGTTATGATGATTATAACACACGAGGCGGAATTTCCACCCATAGCCGAAGGCAAGGGCGTAATAGTGCCGAGTGTGTTTAATTATACGCACATTTATCGTACGACGTTTTTTAACATACTTGCGTAGAAACAGAATAAAAAATAACGATATTATACTGTTTAAATAAACTAAACTACAATACTGTGATGCACATTGCTTTCCCGTCGTTCTACTTTTTTAAATTAGCGCGGCGCGCTACCTACTGCCTGGCTAGGTAGGTATGCCAAATCGGTTAAAAGTTTGTTACAGTAAAGCTTGTATGTATACAAATACACTAGTTTTTGTTGTAGTCCAAAATACCTGTTAGGTATGATTTTACAGGAATTTAAACTTACGATAAATATGAAGTATCGGTAGCAATCACGTGACGTCATTTTGCCATCTCCTGGATTAAATTGTTATGGGATAAAATTATATTATTGATTTTATATTTAATTTTTACTTTTTGATGATGTAATACATTTTAAATGACTATATTAATATTATGCTATATGAATAAATAAATAAATAAATAACGTGACGTCATTCACAACGCTCCCCTAATTAAAACGTTAGACGACATCCACACATAGAGCGCGAGTGGAAGTGATTCCTTATCGCACGTTCACTTCTATAAATCGGAAACGAATTAACGTATCGATCGAAGTAATTATTTCACTTGTATTTTCGACGACTTCTGTGGCGCGTCGGGCGAACACTTGGCTGCAATGCAGAAGGTTGCGGGTTCGATTCCCGTTGGGTGCAAATATTTATGCTAAAAAATAAAAAATATTTATATCTAGTCTGGGTGTATTTCTTTTTATAATATGTATGTATTTACAAAAGAAAAATAAATATAAGTAGTATATCCGTTGTCTAGTCATCGTAACACAAGCTTGGCTTGAGCTTGGCACAAGATGGCGCTGTGGGTGTTGGTCACAGAATTTATTTGTTATTAATATTTTCGCCCTGGATTCTAACTATTATAATAGGTATTGTATGTACGTACGTGTATTGTTTGTAATATGAATAGTGTAATTGTACTGATTTAATTTCAAACTCAGCACTCCAGACAAATATTTGTGATATTTGCCCTGCATTATGTTGTTTAAGTATTATCTTCAATTTCAAATAAATGATTTAAATAAAACCCACGACCCTCGGAATGAAAGTCGGGAATCTGCCACGAGACCAACACTGCTCTAACAGTTACATATATTGTACCTAATTTATAGCTACAATTTCATATCGAACCAGGCACTGGTTGAGTTTTAGATTGCTAAGCAAACACAGTCGTTTGTTTAGGTCGGTTCTCGTACAATTACTCAGATGACTGTCAACGTCGGCATCAATAATTGTTTGTGTTGCTTGATTAATTGCGGGAAATTATCGCGGCTTCTGTTAGTAGTAGTTTAGTTTAAACTATTGAATGGTGGTGGTGAGCTGTTCATACGAAGCCGATTATCAAGATATTCCTTTGAAAATATAAACATAGTTGTGTTTTGAAATCATACTTAATTTTCGGGTTTCTTCAAGTTGCTTTTAGCCGTAAACGTTTGAGGCGGAGGGTTAGAATGACAAATCTTACTAATATTATTAACGCGAAAGTTTGTATGTACGTATGTATGTGAGGTTGTTACTCTTTCACACGAAAACAACTGAACCGATTGCGATGAAACTTGGAATATAGGTAGCTGGGGACCTGAATTAACACATAGGCTACTTTTTATCCCGATATTCCCGCGAGAACAGGACTTACGCGGGTGAAACCGCGGGGCGCAGCTAGTATAAATATAAATATTGCACAATATTACACACAGCTCAATCTAGTAGATATATTACAAATTATACTTTTTTTTGTGAATACAGACATTTATTATACATGGATATAATACCAAATACAAATATTTATTTTTTAATAACATCGGGCCTTTTAAATGATAGCAACGCGATTACGAGAAAACAACTGAACCGATTTTTATCGACTGATCGGATCCGCCTAGAATTTAACATTTCGATAAACACGGAAGATTCGTGTGCATCAGAATGGCGGGTGTACAAATGCAAATTATCATGAATCTAATATGGCTCAAATCTACCTTAATTCTACCAATAAAGAAATTAATAGTACCTCTCTGTACGCATAGAAAACTCAATAAATATGTGAGCCGCCAATCTGACGTCAGGATGGCGGGTGTATTCCTTTTCTGGGCGAAATATCATTCGTCAATATTTATATTCACTGCCATATAAATCTACCTAATTAGTACCTTACAGAACCGTACGTAGTTATCAAAATCAGACAAAGGCTAGAGAGTAATTTTGAAAATAAAATTTCAAAACTTTAAATTTCTGCAATGTTGGTATTTAGTAATGGCGGGCGTGTCGAGAATCTGGGCTAAAAAAAAGATTGTACTTTTTTTATAATTATGGCCGTTTAGAAAGTAGCCAGTGTCAAGTATTATGTTATAATTGAATCGAATTACTCTATGTTAGCCATTTGACAAGTACATTTTTCATTTACGAAATAATAAACTATTGACTTATAGTCAATAGTCTTTATTTCGTAAATGAAAAATGCACTAAAATAAAATAAAATTTCTTATTGACTATAAAGTAAATAGTTTATTATTTCGTAAATGATGATGATAACTTGGCTGTTTCTATAATGCAAATATTATTTATTCTTTGCATTATAGAAACAGCCAAGTTATAGTAGTAAAAGTGGAGTGAGTGTAATTGGCGGTCAATAACAAAGAATTTTACATGAAGTTTGAGACATCACGAAAGTCCACGTTTGGTTTTCATTACACTTGTACACTTTCAAGGAAATAAATTAGTAAAAGAAATGGGAATAAGATGGATTGGAATTTAAATAGTAGTAGTATTGATAATATACTGTAATGATATAATGATACATAATTATAAATTATACTACTATTACTATAATATCAATACTACTACTATTTTAAAAATGTACGTGTCAAATGGCTAACATGGAGTAATTCGATTCAATTATAACATAATACTTGACACTGGCTACTTTCTAAACGGCCATAATTATAAAAAAAGTACAACCTTTTTTTAGCCCAGATTCTCGACACGCCCGCCATTACTAAATACCAACATTGCAGAAATTTAAAGTTTCGAAATTTTATTTTCAAAATTACTCTCTAGCCTTTGCCTGATTTTGATAACTACGTACCTACGGTTCTGTAAGGTACTAATTAGGTAGATTTATATGGCAGTGAATATAAATATTGACGAATGATATTTCGCCCAGAAAAGGAATACACCCGCCATCCTGACGTCAGATTGGCGGCTCACATATTTATTGAGTTTTCTATGCGTACAGAGAGGTACTATTAATTTCTTTATTGGTAGAATTAGGTAGAATTAAGGTAGATTTGAGCCATATTAGATTCATGATAATTTGCATTTGTACACCCGCCATTCTGATGCACACGGAAGATTCGTCTTGGCTGACGGATAGTAATTTCGATCAAAACCCATAAAATAGTTTAATTTAGCTTACTAATGAACCAAAAGTCATCATAATACATGCATTAAGGTTAGAAAGTAATCGATTTTAAAACCCTATTGTACCTTCTAGTAAAATGTACCATCTAAATTGAAAGGAATAAAATTATACGCTCTCTCTTGTAATCCTTTGTTGATCTTCTTAGTAACTCGTAGCAACTCGTAGCAACGTCTACAAATTGTCTACGATATTCCGTAGCCTCGTAGAAGTCAGTTTGCTAGGTATTTAGTTAAACGGAGCGAAGTAATACCTACTTATACCTTCTTTGCTTTGTAAGCTTTTGTACTTTTGTTATTGTATCCCGATGAATAGACCAGAATAGAAACAGAGAGCTGCGAGTTCGATTCCCGCCGAGAAAAACTATTTATGCTGACCATGAATGTTTATTTCTGAATCTGTATTTTGATTTTTTGAAAGATATCTAGCAAAAGTCGACATTTTGGGTTATGTAGTTTTCTATAGTTATCAGTATAGATGTATTTGTTTTAATATAATACTGATTACCTGTCTATAATATAAAAAATAATCATCTTGAATCATCTGACGGCTGAGAAATTCGGTAACATAGAACACAATAAAAAAACACCTTAAAAGGTTTTTCCGACTTTACCCAAAAAAAAAACTTACTTCTTTTGGCAAAAGTCGGTTAAAAAAGTATAATAAGTAGAAACATCAGTTGTCTAGTTCCCATAGTACATGCCCTGTCGCTTAATTTGCGGCTAAATTGCACAGTGTATAAAGAAAATTTATTATTTATGAAAAAGAATTGTTCGTCTAAAAAGCACTTAGAGTCTTGTAACTGCTTTACAAAATAAATCTCGCAAAACACACTGGCATCCAATGACGATAAAACCAGTTGAATGCTCATAAGTATTCCACTCTCACGAAAATACGTCTTTTTAGTAGCACTCTCGTACACGGCCAATCACAAACAGTCTAAGTATAGATAGATAACGCAATGGCCAATCACAAAGTTTCATTATTATCTCACCCCCTGCCCGCAACGGTGAGTTATGTTTTGTAGAAAAACGAGGTAGGGTCAGTCAATTGACAAAGATAACAATTTTCATAAGACCTGAGAATAAAATATATTTTTAAACCAGAAACAAAAACATAAAGTTCATGATGACGACGTCATTACTATGGCTGGGAATCCGAAAATTTTAGTTTAATTTTATGTTAAAATCCATTTTTCAATTATACAAGATGTAACAGGTAAGCCCTTTTAATCCAAAAGGGGGTTGTTCTAGACGTTTAGGCGAACAACTTTTGTTCTACGACTTTTGAAAATTCGAAGTACTTTTCGAAAAATTTAGGTGTAAAGTTTACTTGAAAATCAGCTGTTTCTTAGAGTTCGAGGTCATTGACCTTATGTTGTTCTTTCATTTAGTTTGGTCTACTACAATCAAACCTTCAATTACCTTTATTTTCAAAAACAGCTGTTTTTCCAGTGAAACATAATCTCTAAAGAAGTTCGAATTTTCAAAAGTCGTAGAACAAAAGGTGTTCGCCTAGACGTCTAGAACAACCCCCTTTCGGATTAAAAGGGCTTACCTGTTACATCTTGTATAAATGACGTCATAAGGTGCTTAGGTATTTTAGAATAAAACTAATTAAAATTAAATATGAAATTAAAAATCAATTAAATAGCTATGTAAAAACGACAGAATTATGAAGATATAAAAAATATGGGTACCCTAAAGTTAAAATAGTTTTAACTGTGTGTTTCCGTAATTAGCCCTACTACTGGGCCTTTGTGCGTGACTTTAAGCCGTGGGTTTCCTCACGATATCTTCCTTCACCGTAAGAGAGATGTTAATAGCGCACATTATTTTTCTTAAAGAAAAATACATTGGTGCGCAGCCGGGGTTCGAAACCACGACCTTCGGAAGGAAAGTCTGGTTATGAAAAAGAATGGGTACCCTAATTTTTCGTCTAGTTTTATAAGAAACAACAAAAATAATATGTAAAAAAATTAAACACTGTCAATGGGCTTTATTGTCTTTGCTGGCATCTCAATATAATAATATTTAAAATTCAACTAGAGCGCTCGCGTCGTTATAGTGAATCTTTACTACCACCAATCATCTCGGAATAACTACATGGAACCGTCCACACAATATTTGCGCCAGCACTCCGTTTCATTGTGGACGTGAGGTGATTTTAACATTAAAGGTGTCGTCAGACGATCAAGCTGCGTTTGAAGGATGGAGGGAAAGGGAGAATCCGATTTATAAAAACATGTAAGTCTTAATCGCATAGTTGTGTAAACAATAGCATATAAACCAAATTTTATTTTGTTCTAAATTTTTTTGATGTTATTCAATGATTCATTTGCCCCTTTTTAAAGAAACTAATTCGTTACTTCTAAATAGGACTTTTGTTTCCAAACGTGTTAATGGAACGTGGTCCTGAATTTTAATTTATGTGAAACATACTTTTAATGCGTGTAAATTGTCTAATTTCAGTGACATATTAACAATTTAATTCCGCGAAAGTAAACGAGTGTAGTAAAAATAAAAGAAAACATTGACTAACATGGAATTAGCGCGTAGCCAGCAAATTCTCCAATGTGATGGGGATGCAATAAAACGCCGTCATCTTTTGCTTCCTTACGCATCTAAAATTGTTTTAAACGATTTGATAGAACACTATTAAACACGTGAAACTGGACTAAATTGCGCTTAATTGCTAGCAAAACGTTCATAATAATAATTAAGAAACTAAACTGAACTGAACTTCTTCTGAATATTTCCTATTATCTCGATTATTTTAAAGTTCTAAGAACGTTTTCAACGCTTCTTTTTTAAGATTTAGAGGTATACTGATAAAATTGGAGTCATGAAAACGACTGGAGTTTCTAGAAAAGTCCCTACTTGATAGTCTGTGCACGGCATAAAATATACTGAACTCGAAGCAGAGTAGATTTTATTGCTTTTGAAGCATTTATTTACACTGTATCTAAAGACAGCTTCTCCCAAATTTATTACTTATAAAAGCATTTTTCGACGATGATAAGATCAATAATAAAATAAGATACATTGTTTTAGAGGGAATTTTAGAGAAATGTCGTATAGCCCCGGCGTAGAATAGTCCCATTTCTTCTCGTGGGTGTCTCAAAAGGCGATTATGGGATCTAGGGGGAGACTGACACACCTTGAGTTCTCCGCACGCGGTGGCGGATGTTCTTCGTGGTCCCTACGACGGTTGGAGCCGACCGGTAAAAATATTGGCAAATCCCCTTAGCGAACCCCGGCCCACGTCGCGTCGCCAACATCTTTCAGATGAGAAGTAGACTCAAAGAGAAAATGGTAATGTTGTGGATGGAATTGAGAACTGAATAGGAAAGTTTTGCACCACTTTGTACCTATTATTAAGACGCGATTAAGACATGTAACACGTCCCGCATCTTTGACAGTAAACTAAGGGTAGTTTTCGCCAGGCTTGGTTAAAACTTTATTTGATATTTTTTGTGTTAATTACATAATTATAGTTCTTAGGTTCGTGACTCTAGTGCGAAAGACACAGCCGTATCCACAAACGACCCTATGTATGGGTTCAGCTGCTGTCACAAGAGCAAGACAAAGTTTTAAACCATGCATAGAGTTGTTTGCAAATACGACTGTAAATCAATATACTGAATAAATTGAAATAGTAATCAATAGCAGAATAGTTTGACGTTCATTGCATTGGAACCTAGAGCCAATATTAACTATTTTTAGGCCAACCGAGAGTAGTTTGGAGCCAGACTTTGTTCCAAAATGTAATTTTTACTATAATATTATTGTGTCAAAATAGAAAAAAAAACTGGGATAATAAATAACAACTACACCGGCTGGTATAAAATTTTCCTTGTATTTTGAGTGTTTGCTAACACAGGGTTTTACTAGGAATGTTAAAAATTAATATTTAGTTTTTAATCCCGACACCTGACTAGTATCACTACGTATCGTGCTGTGTGCAGCGTGCAAAGAGCCACCTTCCACCCCCCACTACTCTTTGCATGCGGCAGAAAATTAGATTTAATGTTAGTGACACCATTCATTAACCGTGCATCGACGCGTTTTAGCTTCAAAAAGTCATCATCAGGAACGTAGACTCCGAACGAACTGTGTGGGCGACAATAATTAGTAATGACGCGACGTGACGCCGTTCACGGGGTTTTTTGCAAAACATTTTTTAAACATTGTGTACCTAAACATTTTATTATATTGTCTAACTCTACTTTTAAAATATTAACTTTATCCGCAGCAAGTGGACCTCAGAACCTAACTAACAGAATGTTAGTAATTATTCGCCACTAGCATTCCTTTATCTAGCACGCGAAACTTGTCAAAATTAACATAAGTAATTTCTAATATTACTGGCAACATTAATTTTGTACTTACGGCAATAATTTGCAGGTACCAACAGTTGTGAGTGTAATTAATGTAATGGCACATTAATATATTTCTTCCGACAGGTCCAGGGTTGCCACTCGTAAATTGGCGAAAATTAATTTTCATCGGCAATATCTAAAAGCTTCGCAGATTGCGAAGTAAGCTTGGTATTTTCAAAGGGTGATTTGTCGTCTCTTATTATTGGGTCGCAATTTGTTTTAGGTTAAGTCTTTTATTTTATCATTATTTTAAATAATGTAGGTACTTACTTACTTAAGCAAGGAATATTGTATTAGTTTAATTTTAGATAATGAATTTAAGCAAAGAGTATTGTATTGGTTTAATTATTATTGTGCAATATTATTTATTTACCTAATTAGGTATATTAACTTGTTTTTGTCAGTCAACTTAAAACTTTCATGTTGTAAGGGGAAATTACCTAAAATAATTAAATACCTACATAACGTACGTAACGTATATACGTAATTTGTTCTTTTTATAAATAAAGTTCAATTTTAAGTGTACGTACATACCTAATTTTCACTAATTTGATTTATGAGGTAACATTTTCCACAGTTAATTATTTTATATTTTAATGTATAACCATTTCATAAAATGTAATCGGTAAAATTAGCTTAATATAACAAACAATATATTATTATATATTCAAGGCCTCTGCTGCGCGGCGGGCCAGATGCAAATAATATGCTTAAAAATAAATATTTGGATCTGGCCTTGGTGTATTTCTATGTATAATATGTATGTATTTACAAAAGAAATATAAATATAAGTAGTATATCCGTTGTCAAAACACCGTAACATAATTAAGTTTAGAAGCTTACCGCTCGACACTTACTTGTAATCGCTTGCCGCTTAACAAAGAAGTAACATCATATAATTATATTAATTTTTACATTACATTTCCGAAATTAACATTTTATTTTTTTTGATATTTTTATTATTGTTATTTACTTGACATTTAAAATTACTTAATTTTATTTTTATTTTTGTAATTGTTTAAATATTAATCTGATGACTGTTCTTGAATATCTAATCTACTAACGTTCACATGCCACTAGGCGAAGCATAGTTGTACCATTTTTTTATTATTAAGACCATTGTTTTACCTATGTTTATGGACGAATAAATGAATCTGAATCTGAATCTGAACAGCTTGTACACCTATGTTTATGAAATATGCAACCATAGGCAAGATGGCGCTGTGTGGTCACAAAATTTATTTTATTCATTAATATTTCGCTTATAAACTTAATTAGCATATAATCATAAAAAAAACGGGGAAACGGAAGGACAGGGGGTGCGAAGAATCACTGGGAGGGACTCGGCTGTCAAACAAAATTGACCCTAGCGACTCTAAATAATAGGACACTGAGGAAGCAAGAGAAATTGGATGAAATACAGGAAGAGCTCAAGCACATCAAATACGACATCGTCGGGCTTAGTGAAGTAAAGAGAAGAGGGACGCAGCTAGTCTAATATAAACTCAAATTAATAATTACCAAAATTTGTTCTCCATAATTAATCCGGTCCATAAATTAACGAAGCCATAACAATAACGATAACAGATTCTAATCTACAATTGGGATGGAAATTCAAAACAAAGTTCAAACGGTATGATCTTATCAGCTACTGAGGAAGTAAGTAATTTGGGTGGTTTATTATCCGAATTATTTTATTTACCTATCTTTTGGATTATTAATATTAGTTATTCGTATCGAGATACTAGCTGCTACCCGCGGTTTCACGAGGATAAAGTCTCCAGCTATCTATATTCCAAGTTTTATTGCTATCGGTAAAGTAGTTTTTGCGTGATTGAGTAAAAAACTTTCGGCTTTATGTTGGTCGGATAGGATTATGGACTAGTACTAAAATTATGTCTCAGGCTTATTCAATTTTTATGTACTCGACATTAAATGTAAAAAAAAGCTACAGGGCTGACAATAATATTATGTACATCGTTAATATGAAATGAGTATCATCAATTACACACCCTTTCCAGAATCAGTTTTTTGGGTCAAGTATTTAGAAGTAATACTCCATACGTCTTTTAATATACATAGTTCAATACAGCTACTAATGAAGACGGCTTAGAAATCAATCCTTTGTCAACTTCCTGTAATATGTTTTAAGATGACTGTGTAGTATGAATCTTAGACGTGGTGCTGTAGTGATCAGACGTTGGCAGTCAACATTTTTGACTGCTAAAACATACACGTACCGAGTATGTGTTTCCGATTTTGATTTAGCAATTTGTGATGATTGTTTTCATTTCCAGCAGTCAAATGGTCCATTTCATCTCCAGCAGTCGATTTCATATCCAGCAGTCAAAAGATAAAACCATCAACATGTGACAACCCTAACAGACCCTAACCCTACAGAGAATGTTTTAGCACAACACGTAGTACTTACTATTATTTACTCTGTGGCACAACCTCTACCGTGCGCACGCTACCACTGCATCCGTCACTATTCAACAACTTATGATTGAATGCCTACGATCAAAGTAACATGTAACAAAGGCCTGAGAAAAGGCCTACTCAAATGTGAGTGATATTCACTACTGCCTGCGGTATAGAAAACTGGGTGGGAGTATCGATTCATTGGGCCATTTTAGTTTACTTCAGTTTAAGTACTGACGAAGCAAGTACGAATTAGTTTACTTTGCAATGGCTAAAAATGGGGTTACTAGAGAACGGTATTCTTTTTTTTAACATTTCATTTTGTATTATACAGATACCCTTCAAATAAAATGTCGATGTTTACAAATACTAGATGGCATATAGTTGATTTTACTGTACCTAGTTGTTTTTAATACTAGTTGGGTACTTTTTTTTTTCGAAACAAATATATTTTTGTATCCAGTCTGGCAGTATAATATCAATGTATAATATGTATGTATTTAGAAAAAAAGTATAAAAAGGAATATATCCGTTTTTTATTACAAATAGTACAAGCCTAGTGGTTAGTTTGGGGCTAGATTGCGCTATGTGTAATGTTGTGCAATATTTATTTATTTATAACAACTGATATCAGAGAAACAATCAAGACAACTAATTAAAGTGACTTCTAAAGCACGTAAGCTCGATACATTTTTCCACAAAACGATCGCCATTCAAGTATTACCGAACTAGGTGTTTCTTAACTTGCACGACTATACATTAAGATCATCAAAAATCACTTTTAAAAATGTGTAATTTATTGCGTTCTGTGATGCTATCCTGTCCATCATTCAGAAAATACTCATGAGATCCTCACCAAATTGGGACCACCTAGGGGCTCCAACCTTTCCATAAAAAAAAACATCTTAATCGGTCAAGTCATCGTCGAGTAATCGGTGAACAAATATAAAAAACACTCCTTTTTTTTAAAATACTAAAAAATAGTCTTTTGGAAAAAAAAACATCATTACGTAACCTATCCACTAAAGATTAAATAGGAAATTAAAGCGGAAAACCCCGGAAGTTGTACCGCCAACATAGCCGAGAAAAACCAGGTGATTAGCGGCTCGTTTGTTATTCCACAGATAAATCTAGATAGGGAAAATATTAACGGTCAGGTGAAGGTTCCCCCGATTGTGTTAAAGCTGTATTACGTACGTTGGTGTAATCTGGGGTTTAGGATTTTCCTTCTTGTATAGGATTTATGTTCGGCTGCTTTTGCTCTGGTCCGTTGTAGTATTTTGAGGGTTACCTATCTATTTCCTAAGGATAAAAGCGGAAACGCTTTTAACGTGCAAAATTAATAGCATTTTTATTTTCATTTTCACAGATTTGAGACGGATTTTTGGTAGGTTTTACGTGAAAAGCTGACAAATAATGTCAATCATAAATCTTTAACTTTGTAAACTACTAGCAGTGCCTCGCAGTCTTACCCGCGTAAGTTCCGATTCCGGTTTACCTTTACAGTAGACCTAAAATGGTTCCTTATAGCAATTCTGCTAGCAATACTGCTTTTAAACAGATTCACAATAACCGTGCACCTGTCATAGAACAAAGCCATGAGAACCAGGTGCACATTTATCAAAATGCAACATTGCGGGCAGATTTGCTATAAGAAACCTTTTTAGGTCTACAGGGTCAAATACAAATGCTTTAATTCATTAAGTACATTTATAGGTACAGATACGTGATCATTTCGAAAAGCCAATTTATAACTATGACTTTTGTGTGGTAAAAAGTAGTATAAAGTTCAAATCTGCAGCTGTCGGCATACAATCAGCGCAGAAGCTTTGTGTGATTGAAAATCAAATAAACATCTACATTTTCGCTTTTATAATATACAGGTTTACCCGTGTAAGGGATGATTTAGACTGTCACAAGCGCGGGTCGGGTCCGAGTGGGTCCGAGCTTCGTTGTCCATTGCTCGGCGAGCAGTTGATCGGTCTGTTGCAACCGAGTGGCGGCCGAGCAATGGACAACGAAGCTTGGACTCGGCTGGTGCTCGTGACGGTCTAATATAAATCATACCTAAGTCCCAATACAGTGAGAGAAAAGCCTGTTTACTCCTTGATAATGTAGCATTCTATTTTAGGAATGTGTGAGTTCGGTTCAGTAGTTTAGGAGATAATATATGCTCTTATACAAACATCATGTTACCAACATTACCTCTTTGTAAAATTAGTATAGGAAATAAAATTATTCTTTAATCTCTATCTCACTAATATTATAAACGTATTTAGCTTACTTCTTACTTTTCTTACTAACATTATAAATGCGAAAGTTTGTATGTACATATGTATGTATGTGAGTTTATTACTCTTTCACGCAAAAACGACTGATCCGATTGCAATGAAACTTAAAATATAGTTAGCTGGATACCGCAAATAACACATAGGCTACTTTTTATCCCGATATTCTCGCGGGAACGGGATTTACGCGGGTGAAACCGCGTGGCGTAGCTAGTATTGTATATGTACGAGTATATTGCATGTAGGTATGTGACTTTGTTACTCATTCAAGCAAAAACTACTTAACCGATTGCGACGAAACTTGGAATATAGGTAGCTGGATACCGGGAATAACACATAACTTACTTTCTATCCCGACATTTCTGCGGGAACGGGACTTACGCAGATGAAACCGCGGGGCTATAGTTTTAAATAAGTTATTTAACTTGGTTTCGTTTTTAATTAACCTCTTTATATTATGTTTCTGAAATTCCTATCACCAATCACAGATTAGTTACGAATATAGACGCTACCATGTCGTGTATACGTACGGACCTATGTATATTTCCAGTGATTGGGTCGGAATTTCCGAGTCACTAGCTCCTATCACTGATCACAGAACAATTGCACGACCTTATAGTTAGCTTTTAGACATAAATCTGATTAAACAGATTAATAAAGAAAGATTAATATATAAAGGTCGCTTGAAAGAAAACGCTTTTAGCGATAAGGTTGCTCTATTGTACAACGTTTGACTTTTGAACTTTCTGTGTATTTGGCTTAACAAATCATAAATCGATTATTTATATCTAGACTCTTTAGAATTAAAATAAAGGAACAGAGGGCAAAAAGTCTGTACTTGGAAGTAAATTTTAAAAAAAGTAGTCTAGGGGACTTAGGATAAGTAGTAGAAAAAAATTTATATAATTTATAAAATTCTCTGTTTGTCTGTTTCTCTGTTTATCCGTCGGTTCATTATACAACTAAAAACTACTTATTCGATTGAAATCTAGTTTTCGATATTGGATAGTTCATTTTCGAGGAACGTCGTAGTATACTTTGCATCGAAATCCAATTAGTAAAACTCGAGTAATGAACGAAAATATGCAAATCAATGACTCAAGGAAGGACATTGGACTTTTTATCCCAATAAACGATTTTAACTTACTAGCCGCGCCCCGCGGTTTCACCCGCCTAAGTTTCGACCCCACGGGAATATTGAAATCAAAAGTAGCCTATGTCCTTCTCCAATGTCCCATCTATTTCTATACTAAAATTTACCAAGATCGGTCCAGCGGTTTTTTAAGCATGAAAATGTAACAGACAGTTACTTTCTCACTTACAATTTAATAAGTAGGGATATTCATCGATGGTTACATAAAAAAGTAAAAGTGGTAAAATTTCGATTTTCAACTTGCAACGTCAAATATTTTAAATTTAGCTATTAATAATACATTAAATAAGCTATAATTGGAAGATTTCCCTAAAACCGTTAAAGTATAAAATTACCATTTCCGATATCAAAAAGCAAGACACATTCGAAAAAATAAATTGAATTCTGTAACATTAGAATTAAAATCGGAAATTCGAGATCCATTTTATAGCAAATCTCATCCTCAAAGATCAGTCCCGTTCACTCATTTTGTCGTTCACCTGACGCTGGTACAGTGTGTAGGTTACAGTAGAACAACTTTCAATGCAACTAATATTAATTTAAAAAAAAAAGATATTGTGGTAGGTATAAATATTTTAAAGAAAAAAATCATCTCCAAAAATTCGCTTGCGGTGAGACTCGAACAAACCTCGAGGCAAGCGAATTTTTGGAGCAATATAGTATAAAAATTACTAAAATAATTATAGTGGTACGGTCAGCAAAGGACTTAGGGTACCAGGTGCATATTTTAAAGTTTTAATTTTATCAATAACGGTTTAGTATTATTTGGTTATTCTGAATGAAATTACTAACAGTTAAGACGTTTTAGTGATATCATGCACAATTATCAACAATTACTGAACCATTATTGAAAAACATAAAATTTTAAAATATGCACTTGGTCCTTTTCTGATTGTACATATATGAATAGTAATTGTATAGCTGTAGTTATTGTGGGTATTTAAAAATGGTCTACAGAATCGAATATGTAAACAAGTACACCAATCGTACATTTATATTCTTATTATTAAACGTGAAGTAAGGTCGCAGTAAATTTTCCACTTTTCGAAAGTTCTTTTCACGGAAAAAGACAAAACAATTTCTCACTACTCCGACTTTTTCACGTTTATTTATAGTGTTATTGGAAATTAAATAACGTGACGATTTGACAAACTTCTTTGGTTTTCTAAGTCGGTTAAAAATTTGTCTAAGCGAAACCTATCCACCTAAGTGGATACAGCTTTCTGACAACGACACAGTGGCAGTGTAATACTCGATAATCTATATATACTATACTTATAATAAGTAAATTAAAAAAAAAGTAATCTAGGGGACTTAAGATAAGTAGTAGAACAAAATTATATATTTTTTTAAATTCATGTCTGTCTGTTTCTCTGTTATCTGTCAGTTCCTTACACAATAAAAAACTACTAATCCGATTTAAATCTAGTTTCCAATATTGGATAGTTCTACTTTCGAGAAAGGTCGTGGTATACTTTGCATCGAAATCCAATTAGTAGAAACCGAGTTATGAACGAAAAAGTGCAACCGCTCGTGAACCGCTCGGCCGCCCGTGCCCTTGATAACGCGTTTTCACTTCTGCGGGTGAAACAGCGGGGCGCAGCTAGTACAGAATAATCAATGTCGGCATCGCGGTCTAAAAGACCAACTCATTTGACTACCAAAACATAATCAAACCCGCAGGCATTTACCCAAATCAAACCCACACAATGTCCTCGGTCAAGACGATAAGTCGGACAAAATGTCTGTAAGTTCGCCTTATGTTATGTAAACACACTACTAAATAACAATATCCGTGGAGAGTGGAGATAACAGCTATTCTTTACGCATATGAGGGTGCATAGGGGTTAGTGGGACACATTGGAGTACCAGACGCTCCGTTGAAAAATGATATCGATATTCGTGTCGATATTCAATAAAGTTTCTATCTTGAAATACGTTCCTTATAACTACTTATAACTAACTAAAATAATAATGATATAAGTATTCTAAATCTAAAATAGATGATGTGAAAATATCAGCGAAAGTCAATTTTAATTAATAATCCATAATAAGGGATGGTGCTGTTGCATTATGATTCAATAACATCACGAAATTACGTTTTAATAACTTGCAACTTTTACTATGATCAAAAATTAATTTATTGACTCTCAAATGTGTGGAAATAGTAGTTTATGCACCGAGGTACTAAAGTCCTGTCTTATATAGCGGGCGTCATATTGAATCCAAAGCGTACGAAGGACTCTAGAGGGTTAACTCCCGAGCGCAGCGAGGGTGTTAAAAACCTAGAGTCCTGAGTGAAGCGTGGGATTCAAGCGCCCAAGATAAAGACAGACTTTAGTACCGAGGTGAATACTCTACTTTACACATCTACTGCGAGACAATATAAGGGCTACAAAAATAAGTATTTAACTAACAACAAAAAAATAGAATAATGCAACGTATATGAAATATATTGACAGCTTTATATTAATTAAATTTAACAATGTTACATCAAAATGATGAAACCACACATCGGCCTTAGCTGATGAAAAAAAAAAGTTGGGGCTTTATACTAACCAAAACTTTTTGCTTTACCCTTCCGTCCATGAAAATAGAAAAAATTTGCCCAGTTTTTATTTTTTTTATGTGTTATGTCTAGGTGGCCAGTTCAAAATGGCCGTATGCTACCAGAACCTTAGTTCCAAATTTAAATTACTTTATGCCCTAGGTGCATAATGTGCACTTTATGCACCTAGGGAATAAAGAGTCGCTTTACGTTGACCTTTTTGGTCAAATAAAGTAACTTTGTAGAGCAGTAGGTGTGTAAATGAAATTATTACGATATTGAAATTATATGTGCTAACAAAAGCACTGGCTTTTTAGGCTGCTGTTCCACCAGAGTTGTGCTATGCTACGATGCTATGGATGCGTTTGATATCCACCAATCATATTTATTAGTGCACAAAGCTTAGCGTATTTTCGTAGCGTAGATTTCACATCTTCGCAGCATAGCTGCATAGCTCATCTTTGGTGAAAAAGCAGCCTCACAGTCGGAGATATAGCAGTCATAATACAAGAAGTTTAACACCGAACTAGTTGCTGTAACGCTGTTTAATCGCCTTTTTTGAATAAGCTCTAGTCTCGCCAAAATATTTGTTTTTCTCCATTATGAACAGGGTTTGAGGATTAATATTTTGATGCTCCTGATTTGTGGATATTGTAATCATCTGGAAATGCTAATGTAACAATAATTTCGGTCTCTTTCTTTGTTATATTAGAAAATATAAGATGTTATTGGTATGACCAGAAGTTACAGCGCATTTCCAAAAGGAATTCGATTATTTCTAAAATAGCTCATATTCAATCGGCAGCTTAGCACTTAAAATTATTACGAAATATTGATCCCTGCAATTTAATAAAACATAACAAACAAAAACAAAAAAATATTTTCCAAAAACTCTTTTCAAGTTACCTATACCCTACAGAAGGCACACTTTCTAAATTTCATGTCTCTAGGAACATCGGCTTGGGCTGCATAACTATGTATCGTTTGTCTTTTACTGTGACATGAAGTTTCAAAGTTGACAGACAGAGAAAAACGTAACATAACTTGGTCATCTGTTAATCATCGTTTATAATCAAGGGGGTTTATGTATAGAATCGATTATTACAACTTCGTCATAATGGTTATTGTATTTTTATGACATTTTAAAGCTATAAAAAAAACTTTTTCATTATCTTTTAACGACAACATTAACCTTTTTTAAAAATGCCATTTAGACAACCTATGTTTTCCTTAAAATCCCCATTTAATTTTCGTTTCCTCCCCTCTACCAGTTTCGCATTATTAATTACCAACATCTACTTGTAAAACGATGTAGATCTACTGCAAAACTCTTAAACTGTGCCATCAATTTCGACTCATTTCAAAGGTGAAAACACTCCAGCTATCTCTAGAGGCAGCCGCTATACAGGGTGGTTCTTTACGGTATCATTTTAATTAATAATAATCTCTACATCGCGTGCTGTAAGTAGATTAAAATTTCAACAGGCAGGTAACTAAAATTATTAACCTTACCTAATTTCGTTTCGAAATAAATTATTAATTAAAATCTGTGGAATCACGATACTAAGCTGTGTCAAATGTAGGTATTAATTTTAAGAAGAAATGCACGCTGATAAGTCGCGTCGACTTCTCATCGGTAATTTTTTTACATGATCACAGAATATTAGATCACCATATAGTGGGTAATTATTAATTATTATGTATATTATAATTACTATAATGTTTGTTACACAACGCTCGAATTTTTGTTGAGACTTTTTTAAAAGTGACTTTGGAACTATGAAGCTCGTCCGTACCGTCTCTTCCAAAATTTTAAAACTAATACAAAATTTTGCATTTGACAGAGCACGGCTTAATATTATCGTAATGAAATTGATTTTAATTATAATAATTATTTCGAAATGAAGTTTGGCTCGTTAAATTTTGTTTAATAACGATTTCACTTATATTATTTCATTTGCATAATATTGTTTTTGGCGCCGTATGAATCAAAGTGATAATAGTTTTTAGAGCATTCACACAACAACGCCCAATGTATTTTGAAAATAAAACTAAAACATCGCATTAATTGTATAGAATATTTAAGTGGGTTAAATATTTATTTCATTTAATGCTAATTATTGTAAACTAGCTGTTACCCGCGACTTCTTCGACGTAGAAATAGTGCATAGCTAACTTTATTGTTTATTACTCGAGTTCTACTAATTGGATTTTGATGTAAAGTATAGAGGTTCATCGAAAATAGAACTATCCAATAATAAAAACCACATTTCAATCGGATTAGTAGTTTTTGATTGTCTAAGGAACAAACAGAGAAACACACGAAACACAGGACAGACAGGATAATATTATATAATTTTGTTCTACTACTTTTCATACGTCCTAGACATTTTTTTTATTTTTCTTTCAAGTACAGACTTTTTGACCTCTCTTCCTTTATTATAACTATAGATAGATAGATAATTACATCATTTGTGAAAATCTCATTTGTTTACTTATCACGATCCTTGAGATACAACCTGGTTTCAGAGAGATAGTCAGGCGGACGGACATAGGAGTCTTAGCAAGGGTCTTGATTTTTTCCTCTTAGGTACCTGTGGAACCCTAAATGAAACAGCAATCGACATTGTTTTCGATGTGTTCTGTATTTGTGGTTTGAAATATTCCGAGCTCTACCCCTACCATGAGTCGGTACGTAAAACCGTAAACTGTAACGTGAACAGTTTGGGCACGTCCACAACGCAAAATATCGGGTCGTGCAGCCAATATGTTCCCTACCACAACACACGGAGCGAATGCGCTGTGCACAAGGTCAAACTGTTAATTACAGTGTACGTATTTAATATTATTATATTTATTACCAAAAAAAAATACATTTCTTACATACTGTGTCGCGAGGTGCGCGACTTGAGTAGCAACACTAGTTGAATTGCTATTTTATGTACTTACTGAGATATGTTAAATTAAAATGAAAGTCAAAGTATGGACTTAAATTTAATAACAAGATAAGTATTCATATCTCTAGTACATATTGTCTAGTTTATTACAGTAGTTCCTAGTTTAAGATTAGATTAAGTATAGGACTGTAATATTAGTTTACTAGAACAGTAAAGTAAATAAGTAAATAAGTTTTATAGGATAAGTATTGCAGATTTAGGGGGAAATTAATTATTGAGAATCCGTAAGACAATCAAATTCATTCAGTAGTAATTGTGGATTCAATACGGTATAATAGGAAAAGGAATCTAAATAGATTCAGTAGTTTCAGAAGAGAACATGAGATAAGGGTGTTTTAGGTCCGAGCAGAGTTTAATCATGTTTGATTTCGTACAGGAAGTTAAGTGAACTTAGCTGAGTGGCATTATACGCAATGTAGGTGTGGTTAGCTAACGGTCCGGGGCCTCATCCTCCATAAATTCTCATAGAACACCATTCTGCGGCCTTGCGTGTCTTCATTACGGTCTTTGGGCGTTGCTCCAATTAAACGCCGAGTAAAAAAAACAGGTACACGCTTGTGTGTCCTCAATCAAGCTTTTGTCCTCAACGAGGAACCCTGCGAATCACAGTAAATTTTCAGAACAAGGTTCGGAACACCCACGTTAGACGCTACCATCAAAATGCCTTGGTTTTACAATATTTCCTAAGTGCATTGGCTGAGTTACGTTCGTCTGACATAGTTGATTCCCAGAACAGAATTAAAGACTAAAAGATATTGTAGGAAGGTACAGATTACAATATTTTACAACCTCATGTCACAATGTGGATTAATATTTCAATTTTACAGTAGGAATCTTACAGTGAATCAGTTCTGTGGTCACAAGATTCACAGTGAAGAACATCAAACGCTCCAAGATGCTGAGGGCTGAACGTAGAAAGCTTTTTCATCACGTTTTTTTTTGATCTTTGAAAACTAAAGTCGAACTTTTAAGATTTTACAGAAATAAATATGGATCACTCACCTTGAAGGGCTTTTAATTATCAATTAGTTATTTTTCATAGATTCCGTCGATTATTCTCTTTGATTAAATCAATTTATTATTAGATTCATCTAATCTGAAAATATCCCTGGGCCTTCGTCAGCAAAATTGAAAATAATGACAGATCTTTTCGTTTTCTCGTAACGTCAAAATTCTGGACTTTACATAGTAGCCGGTGTCAAGTTATAATTTTTTATTTTGCAAAATATTAATTTTTATTCTTTTATTTTAAATTTATTTGATTTTAATATTGCTTAAATAATTGTGAACAATGATATGTATTCCTAGTCAAAATAAATTTACCGCTGAGTGTTTATTTTCGAAAATTAGTTAACATTGATTTCGATCTGAAATACTCGTAACTCCATCTAGTGAATTCTGTTGTGTAATATTGATAAAAAGGTTATGCTTAACCTGCATTAGAGGGCGTTGTTATATGTTTACTTATTTTACTTGTTCTTCTACTGTTAAATTAAATATTTTTATTATTCGTTAAGCCTAAACAGTGTTGTTTTATTTATTTTATTAAGTTTTAATTACAACAATCATGTACAACGTTACAACTGGAACATCGTTTTGTGTTTGAACTATTGTTACAATTTAACAATTTTTGGTTACCTATATATAAGAACAGATAAACAATGATCCCTGAACTAAGCGAAGCTTGCGTCGCAGGTGATCTGATAAATTGCCGAAATATTGCAGAAAAAGAGAGAACAGAGTTTAGGACTGATTGATTAAATAAGAAAAACTAAAAACTTAAACAGTCATACTATAGCACAGATGCGAGTATGTGTATATATGTGTGTGTGTGTGTGTTTGAGAGGGTGTGTGTGTATATGTAAGAAATTAAATATTTAATGAAATGAAAGAAATTTACGTAGCAACTCGTGGTACTGATTCGTGAGAAACATGATTTCAATTCACATTCTAGTTCGCGTGATTTCTGATGACCGCTCCGTCATCATTAAAAGTGTTTAATGTCAAAGCTATTCAATCAGTGTTCCATGCTGAAGAATATTCATCATCGTCACTAATCATGCGCCCGATGTTTTATTTTAGTGATTTTAGTAATACACTAATAGTTCTGTAATAAACAGTCGACCTCGCAAGCACTAGTTACCATAAAAACGCTACACCATCAGGCGATATTTCTCCATTTTGTCTTAAATATAGACCAGTTCAGTTCTACAGTCAATTAATTAATTAAAATATCCCAATTAACGGGCTGTTTAGATTTCCAGTGGTTACAGTTTTGAATCCCATCGAGTATTTAACGAATTTTTGGAAGCATATTTCAAAAGCAATATATTATTAGTAACTCTCTTATTTCAACTAAACAATATTTTCTGTTGATTGAATTGGATTATATTTCTTTAATCCCTATTGGTTATCCCCATCAATGGTGATTTGTGAGCTTTTTGTTCAAATATCCTCATTAATTTAGGCGTTACTTGTCGGAACTCCATAATTAAGAACTGTGTTAAAAATTTATATTTACTTTTAGTCCCGACCCGATAGCTGACTAGCATCACTACAGATCGTAAAGTGTGCAAAGAGCACCACCCTCCCACCGCACTTTTCCATATTTATTATGTTAGTGTCAGGACAAAAAACTAAAAAATATTTTTTAACATACTTATAGTTTTTAACCTCCATATTATAGGAAATAAACAGCCTTAAAACATACTTTAAAAACACTAAACTCCTTACTTATAAATGCTAATTAATGCGCTGCATAACTGTGCATCGTTTGTCTTTTACTGTCACATGAAGTTTCAAAGTTGACAGACAGAGACAAACATCCCATAACTTAGTCATTAGTAAATAATATTTTAAAAGTAAGGGAGTAAGAAAACACTTTACCCAATCCCGTCTCACAAATCAAAGCACCCTGTACCAGCCCACCATACCGGTGTAAAGCAGGGAAATATCTAAATTGAATCGGAATCGAGTTTCTTGTGTGCATTTCTATTGTTACACATGTCCCATGTACGTTACGATGTCTTAGTGTGCGTGTCATTATTTCGATCACACTCTGTCAATCGCTCTTTGGAAGATAAATATCTTCAGATTGTTTGGAGAAAAAAGTATAAAACACTTAGGCTACCGCCGCAAAGGCAGGCGGTTTGTTTAGGACCGGAATGAGAACAAAGGATTATCGGAATAGAAGCTCATATTCGCGGTCGAATGGTTAACAATTTTCAGTTTTCAAAGCTATAACAATTTAATCGAAACTTTAAAATAGATAATATTAATGTAATGTTTGTTTTCTGAGTCCCACCTAATCTCTGGCTAGCAAATAAACTCTATTGACCTTTTCCATCCAAAGGTCGCCTGAAAGAAATCGCTTTTAGCGATAAGGTTGCCAATTTGTACAAAGTTTTACATTTGAGCTTTCTGTGCTATATAATTTGTCGTTGATTGTACAAATAAAGTATTAACCTATCTATCTAATATACTTACCATTCACTCTTCTTTTTTTTCTATGGTTTTGCGATTTTGCATAATAAAACACTTTATTTATCGGGTTAATCGTGTTTTTATTCATGGTTTTAAACGAACCGAGCTTTCGCCAACTTTACAGTTGGCTGTTTCAAGGTTGACTGTCAGTAAAACCGCGATTTAACCCGGTAAATAAAGTGTTTTATTATTCACTCTTCTATTAATAATATGAATACGTGTCATATTATTTACTAAAAAGGCATATAATTTTTTTTATATGTTATATTAGGTAACAAAAATTATAATTTATCTACCTACAGTTTATGTGTACCTATCTACGATTGATACGAAAATTTTATGATATTTTCTCACCGATGAATTCATGCAATAAAAACGAATTTATTGAATTTATCCTCATTTGCTATTGGTTGGTACAATTTGATGATGGTACCTAAGTTACTTTAACGAATTTGATTTGATAGATTTTTTAGCTAAGTAAATTGAATGAAAAACTTTTATTTAATAAAATAACTACGTAAAATATGTATTGAAATCATTGAGATATTTCGAATTATTAAGTACTAGAAAGAAACTTATTCCATGTTCTTTTTACGCGAAATAAATATAAAAAGCCACTGGAACGCTGAGAATGTGTGAGCAATAATGCCGCTTACGGTTGTACGTTCACATCTTACGAAAACCGGATAGTTACGTGGGACACAAATGTCTTGCTATGGCGCCCCCACCCGATCGCGGCAGATTCGGAAAACCCAAGAAATGCTGGTTTAATGTCTTAGGGATGATTTATATTAGACCGTCACGAGTGCCGCGCCGGCTGGGTCCGAGCTTCGTTGTCCATTGCTCGGCCTCCACTCGGTTGCAACAGACCGATCGACTGCTCGCCGTCGTCTAACATCAACATCCCTTAAGCGCTGACATGCGTGCAAATGGCCTCCCTACACGGGATTCCGAAGATCATGCGAAGTGGGGAAGCAAAAGTAGGAAAGCAGACCCCGGGCTCCCGAGAGAGGTGCAACCGGGAACATTCGGATGATGATGATGATATAATCTAAAGAGTCATTTCTACCGTTAAGGTTGGAATTAACTTTTAAAATAAACTTTTTTAATTAATTTCTCGAGCAAAAATAAAAAACTGCGGCGTAGAGCGGGAGTCGCAGACGTGGGCAAAAGACCGCCCGGCTTAAATGGGAGTGGGCTTGCCACGCTTGCTGAATGCATCGAGATAGATGGGCAAAAAGGGTAACCGAGGGTTCCTCAAGACGGCAAACGTCGTAGAGAGAAACCCAATTAAAGAACGTGGCGCTATGACCTAGATGCATTCGACTCGATGTGGCCAGTAACTTCTGAAGTTTGTAACACGTGGAAGGAATTAGGGTAGGCTTTGTCCAACAGTGGGATACTATAAGCTCTAGCGTAAAATCATTTCTGTAGCGTAAAATATTAAGATATTAGACACTTCTAAAGTAGTAGATAACCAAAAAGACTTACCTACTATGTCTAAGCTATCTTGCTCCCAAGAGAAATGCAACCAGCAACATCGCTCAGATAAGGACAACTTAAAACTAAGTATCTTCACGTCTAGCTATAAAATTTTAAAACCTTAATCTTGTAAAGTTCTGACAACACAATCTTAGATAACAATACACTTCAGATAGTTATATGACAACAAATCCACTGAGAGGTATCTGTTTACTGCAGTGTGGTTTTAAGGGGCTATTACACTATGGCAAACTGTCTTAGGTCTAGTGTCTACAAGATGGTGGTTGAGTCACCTATTTGCACGTCCAAGAAATGTACTTACCTATGGTAATATCTCTCTAATATTACAAATGTGAAAGTTTACATGTTTGTGTTCAATAACTTCAACAACTACTATACTATAACTGCACCTGACAGGACTTGAAATTTTTGAAAATAATTTCATTAATTATAATTAAATACTTTATTTATCGGGTTTTATCGCGGTTTATTACAGTTGGCGAAAGCTCGGTTCATTTACAACCATGAATAAAACGCGATAAAACCCGATAAATAAAGTGTTTTATTATGCAAAATCGCGAAAACCATTGAATAAATTTATTTAATTATAGTCATCCAAGTGTAGGAAACAGTTTGAAATATATAAAAAAACAACTATACCAAACTGATTGCGACGAAACTTAGTAAGCAGATAGCTGGAGATCTGAATTATTGCCTATGAAAAGGCTATGTAATTGTGTTATGTGAATTTGCACATATCACATAGCTTTTGTAATCCGATATTCCTACGAAATCGCAACTCACGCGGGATAACCGCGGCTCACGCGCGCGGTTTTGATATCTAAATAATTTCTATGAACGTCACACAGCGCCATCTAGCGCGCTATCGTCTAGTCTTCTAAGAAAAAGAGATGGAACATTTATTTCGATCGATAAAATGTTTTGCATCCTCGTCTGCTACATGACATTGCAAGGCCATGTTGTAAGTTGAACAAGTTTCGACTATAGAATAGACCCCACACCAGTCTGCTTGTTAAATGTTTTAATCCAAGTAAAACGTTTTAGAACATGAAAAGCTGGGTTAACAAGAGAAGTTTGACCACGTGCGTGCAGTTTCAATTACAGTTAGAATCCCGCAAAAATATTCGAACTCTATACGACAGACTTCATTAAAACTTTAATTCGACGTTTTAAAGTTTAGATGGTTTCTGCCGAAGTGAATTAGAGTGCAGAAAAGTGGGAAAATGAAGATTTAAAATTTGTTTTGAATGTTTTATGAATTGTTTGTTGACTGTGTTTTTTTCTTATTTTTTTTTAAATTTAGCCCTTCAAGTGTAGGAAACAGTTAAAAAAAATGGTAATCACACAGCGACATTTCAACGTTGTGTTAATTCCTATGTAAATAGGAAAATACAAGCTGGCAACCGGTTTAGTAGTTTTCACGTTAAAGAGTAACAAACATTTCCTACCATTCTATTCCCGTGAAAGTATTGAGATGAAAAGTAGTCAATGCGTTAACCTAAAACTTCAGCTATCTACAATCCAAGTTTCATCGCAATTAATAAGCTATAATATAAAAGTACCACACAAAGACTCAAAATATGTCGTTTTACGGTGGTTCACCCAAGCACAGATCTTTTGATCTATATGGGTGGCTACAGTCTAAAACACCTTAATAATTGAAAATTATACGAAGGTTCGACCCTCAATTAGGGTGTGTTATGTTCAATTTTTATTGTGTATAAATAAATAAAATAAATAAATAAATTGGTTTACTTGTTTTCACCTTAAAGAGTTGCAAACATTTTCACATACAACCTTTAAAATGATGAGTAGGATAGGAAGTATAATAGAATAACGTTTTAATCCATCTATCCCTTTAGAAGCAGGTCCTTCCCTTTGGTGGGACATAAGGGCTAAATAACTTATTATATTATGTAAGTTATTATGTCAAAGAAAACCCATAAACCTCTTATAAACTAGGGAATCATGAATTTCCCTATTCTAAGTCCGAACAGTAATCACACGTACAACACTCCCATAAAATTTTAATACAGAGCCGGCATAACTTACCAATACGTATTAGGGTCTTTGCAGACAGAACTTATTAAATTGGCCGATGGTTTTTTTTAATTTAAAGAAATGCTTTTTAAGCCTGCATCTTTGGGGAGTCCGGCCCCAACGCCTCATCCATTTTGGCCACAGGTGATCGTCTAATAATAATTGGCCTTTTCATCTAAATTTAGATGATTTATACAGCGCAAGCAACTTTTTAATCCATGCTATTTTATGGCGCTGTTTGCCCGGGACGTTGTTAGTCGAGTTGAAATTAAAGATCGCATCTCTTTTTGTTTTACTTTTAAAAGGAACGCACCGCCATCTACCGGCCTTCATTGCAGACTGCCAGCTTGCCAACTGCCAAATTTAGCTAAGCAAGAGTAGGGATCACTTTAAAAAATAATACTTATCAAATAACTGACGTTCGGCCGGATCCGAACATTAGGAATAAAGTTTTGTAATAGATCTCCTGGAATGGTGACCAGGAATGGTGTTAATCTCTATACCAAAATTAATTTAAATCAATACAGCGGTTTAGGCGTCAAAACTTAACAAACAGATAATTCTTTCGCATCTATTCTATATCAATATCTATACTTATAATAAAGGAGGAGAGGACAAAAAGTCTGTACTTAGAAGTGAATTTAAAAAAAACTCGTCTGGAGTACTTAGGAAAAGTACTTAGTAAAACAAAATTGTATAATTTGTATAATTCATGTCTGTTCGTCTGTTTCTCTGTATGTTCCTTATACCATTAAAAACTACTTTTCCAATTGGAATCTGCTTTTCGATATTGAATACGCGTATTTTCGAGAAACGTCGTGGTATACTTTGCATCGAAATCCAATTAGTAGAACTTGAGTAATGAACGAAATAGTGCAACCGCTTGAGAACCGCTCGGCCGCCCGCGCCCGTGATATCGCGTTTATCACTTCCGCGGGTGAAACCGCGGGGCACAGCTTCTAGTATTAATACATCCTTACTAAAGCTGTCTAAATCTGGATACAAATTTCAAACGAACGGCATCAACGGCTCAGCTGTCGACCGACTCTTTTATTTGTATTTAGTCTGCAATCACCATTATGCCAAGTTTTGGGGTGACCCTTGAAATTACGCCCTAGGGGTCAATAACCTTCATATTACATTTTAGTGATACCAAAATTGGTTGGACCGTGGACGGGCTATGGAAAATTTATGTTTTCTATTGAATAAAACAGGTACGTTTCAATATTCTAACATAAGAATTTTTTCGCTTACTGTACATTGCAAACACTCACATATTATACATAGAAAGACACCCAGACCAGATACAAATATTTATTTGGTATCTGGTCTGGGCGCTCTGGCGGGCATCGAACACGCAACCATTTGCATTGGTCGGACCTTCACTCCTCGCGCCACAGAGGCTGTCATAGATGTCGTGGCCATAATACTAGAATTATTATTAATTTACTTATAAAGACCGAATTGATTTAATTAATAACAAAACGAGTGAATCGAGTAATCGCAGCTCGTTTCAAACTACAAATCACTGTGATTTATGTTTGGTACAAGTTACAAGTCAAAAGAGATTAAAGGACGACAAATAAAAACATTATTAGTTTAGGAAGATGCTTTATTTTTGTCAGAAACAGGTTAGATTAGAAGGTTTTTCGTAATTTGTTTTTTATAGCTTAAGGCATTTCTACTAGATATATTTTAAAGGAAAAATATATGAACAAAAAAATACACTTGCGCGAAATTTTAACCCGCGTCTCTTGGTAAATACCCAAGCGTCTTATTCAAACCTTGCGGTAAGTGAATTTTTGAAAATGTTTTTTTCCCTTAAGATATTTTAAGTAGGTACATAGTACATAAAGTATGTAAATACTATAATTATGCTATTTACCCGTTGATGAGATGATTCAATTTTATGTAATTGATGAAATTCCTTTTTTGAAACTACGACATAATAAGTATTTTAATCACAGACATAGTTATTTATTACCTACCAGTAACACCAACCAATTCATTGGTTACACATTTATATTCACTCGCTAAACAGAACTTATTTATTGGTAGGATAGCAGCTGCTAGGCTATTGTCCTAAATCTTTATATATACTATGTGTAGCGTAGGTACATAAGGAAAACACGATGATACTTTGCAAGATTTATGTAACCATTACAATTATGAGGTGACAAGGTAAGCTATAACTAATTTTGGTATAATTAAGCGCGTGAGACCGCGAGCTCGGTCGGTTGGCGAGTGTGGCGGCGCAGCGCAACGAGCCGCGAGCGCGTCGGTCGCTGCGGGCGCGCGCGATGTGAGGGTGCGGGCGCGCGGGGTGTGTCGGTCACCTTCCGCGCCTCTCCTTCCTTCGTCCCGAACATACTGGGGGCCCTTGAAAGCCTGCTTTCAAGCCTCATCAATCAATAGGCAGGTGCGATTTAGTGCTCTTCTTATGACGCCTCTCGTAGTGTCGACGTCAGCGACGCGCGGGATGCCGTCGCTTCCGGGGTAGAGTTTCAGGACGCGTCCCAAACGCCATAGTAAAGGGGGAACGCCTTCCTCTTTGATAATTACGAGGTCTCCTTGTTTCAAGTCTCGACATCGCGTCCTCCATTTCGCTCGCTGCTGAAGTTCAGTGATGTATTCCGCTTGCCATCGGTTCCAGAAATGTTGTCTTACATGTTCTAATAGCTGGTAACGATTGAGCTTCTTGGGATTGATGTCCAGCAGCGGCGGAGCAGGGAGCGACATCAGAGGCCTGCCAAGGAGAAAGTGACCCGGTGTGAGCGCTGTCATGTCGTTAGGAGATGAGAAAAGGGGAGATATAGGACGACTGTTGAGGATAGCCTCAATCTGAGCAAATAATGAAGAGAGTTCCTCAAATGTAAGATGAGTGTTTCCTAAGATGCGTTTAACGTGAAACTTTGCCGATTTGATGCCTGCCTCCACATAGCCGTTGAAATTTGGAGCGTAAGCCGGTGAAAACGAAAATTTAATATCATGCTCAGATGCAAACCCGACAATAGAATGCTTATATTGCTTAAAGAAGTTATTTATTTCTTTAGCAGCAGAAACAAAGTTCCTGCCGTTGTCACAGATGATCTCTCGCGGCTTGCCCCTCCGCGAGATGAATCGACGTAGAGACAGCAGGAACGAGTCTTTCGAAAGCTCGCTCACAGCTTCCAAGTGAACACACTTATATCTAAGACATATGTATAAAGATAAATAGCATTTGGTTATTTTACACACACGCCCACGACGGTCGGTAATTAAGAATGGTCCAGCAAAGTCGACCGCTACTGTGGAAAAGGGAAAGTCTGGAATCAAACGTTGTGGGGGTAAGTCACCCATTTTATTTTTCATAGTAGTGGCGTAGTGGCGTCTACAAGTGACACAACCACGTGCCGTGCGTCGCGCCAGGTCCCTACCCCCGATGGGCCAAAACTGCTCACGTACTGATGATAACATTAGCTGTGGTCCACCGTGTAAGAGGCGTGCATGTTCGTGTGTAAAGATGAGTTTAGTGAGTGGGTGTTTTGCACAAAGAAGTATAGGATGTTTTTTATCGAAGTCCAAATTAGATTTGGATAGTCTCCCCCCCACTCTCAGGATCCCCTGAGAGTCCAAGAAAGGTGACAAAGTTATCAGTTTACTATGAAGACTTATGGTTTTATCACATTTTAATAGTTCAATTTCCTTTGAAAATAATTCAGTTTGTGCTAATTTCACAAGAATTTGTAGGGCTTTGTTAAGCTCATCTACAGTCAAACAGCCTGAAATAAGTTGATGCTTACATTTAATATTAATAAATCGTAAAATATATGCTACAGTACGTTGTAGTTTTTTGAGATTTGAGTACCTCTCGAAATCAATGATACTAGAAGATGTATGTCCCCATAAGAATAGTAGAAGAAAGTTTGACTTCTGGTAAGTCTTGTGTGTTACGATGAGGGGATAAACGAGGCCAATTTTCTTCAGAGAGAAGTAAGTACTCTGGACCGTGCCACCATTTGGTTTCAGATTGTACGGCGGGGGGATCGACACCGCGCGATGCGAGATCAGCTGGGTTATGATCAGTGGGCACATAGTGCCAAGAAGACCCTTCTGTGAGCTCTTGTATAGCTGCGACTCTGTTTGCGACGTAAGTCTTTAACTTGGATGGACACGTACGAAGCCAAGCCAAAACTACGCTAGAGTCTGTCCAGTATACATAGCGGGCGATCGGTATGCGGAGGGCCGCACTAGTGGTTGAGCAGAGACGGGCTGCAAGTAGAGCCGAGCATAGCTCTAGACGTGGAATGGTGGTAGTTTTGGTATGGGCCACACGTGACTTGGCACATAAGAGGTTACAGGATATTTTGCCTGAAATTGATGTAGATTTAATGAAGATGCAGGCGCCATAGGCAGCCTGCGAAGCGTCGCTAAAGCTATGTACTTCATTGTATGCTGTGGAGTCACATAGCACGTTTCTGGGGACAGTCAAATGTTTTATGTATTTGATGTTGCTTATGAATGAAGTCCAAAGACGTTGATGTTCGATAGGAACGGGGTCATCCCAATCTAAATGAAGAGACCATAGCCTTTGAAGAAGTATCTTTGGTTTTATGGTGCACAATGTTAGAAGTCCTAAAGGATCGAATATTTTAAAGGTAGAAGACAAAATAGTACGTTTTGTTATAGTAGTGGGGAAGTTATCCTCCACATCGAAGTGTAGGGTGTCCCTACTTGGGTTCCAGCCCAGGCCTAAAGTATGTGATGATTGACTCAAAGCTAAGTTATTCATTTCTAAATGATGTGACTCAGAGTCTACGATGATGGATGAATTTGAACGAAATTTACGAAGAGGAAAGCATCCGGCCGCTAAAACTTTAGAGACTGAGTTTTTGATATGAAGTAACTCTGTCTCAGAGTCAGCGCCGGTGAGCAGATCGTCACAATAGAAGTCAGACTGTATTATGGTCTTAATTAAGTCAGTCTGGGGGCCGTGTGAGGCTAAGATAGAAGCAGTTTCTTCCCCCAGCTGCCACAAACATCTAGCTGCTAGAAAGCTCGCGCTTGCGAAACCGTATGTTACTGTGTTAAGTTGCAGAGAACGAAAAGGAAGATGAGGGTCGTCTCGCCACAGTATCATTTGTAGATTTCTATCTAGCTTATTCACCTCGATTTGGCGATATTGCTTCTCAATATCGCCTGACAGTACATATTTGTAGTGTCGGAATCTCAGTAGAATATGGAATAAAGAGTTTTGAATGTTAGGGCCTACCATTTGTATGTCATTTATAGAGAATCCGGAAGAAGTACACGCTGAAGCGTCGAATACTACACGCAGCTTTGTAGACTCACTACTTTCCTTGAGTACTGCATGATGTGGTAGGAAATAAGATGTAAGAAGCCATGGATTTGGGGTCTCTGATAGGTGACCTAGGTCTTCATACTCCTTAATGAAGGAACAATACATTTGTTTTAGTTTAGAGTTTTTCTTGAAGCGCCCTTCAAGAGCGAGAAAACGTTTCTTAGCTAGATGGTAGGAATATCCTAAGCAGTCAGGTGAATCTATAAGAGGAAGACGAACAGAAAATCTACCGTTCTCCAAGCGAGAGGTATGTTCTACAAAGTGTCTTTCAGATTCAGTTATGATGGGCTTAGTTTTTTCGATAGATGGAAAGTCTTCATATTCCCAAAACCTTTTTAATTGTGATTGTAAAGTTTCGGTACTTTCGAAGTTACAATGTATAGTTCTATCACCAGACAAGGAATGAGGGGTAACATTACCAGATATAAGCCAACCTAATGATGTGTTATGTAAGAAGGGGAAGCCAGGCCCGAGCGTAAGTCGCTCTGAACCAAGGAGCTCCCAAAATACGTCGGCACCTAGTAACATGTCGATTGAAGATGGTTGGCAGAATGTAGGATCGGCCAGTTTAATGGAAGGATCTAAGTTTAAACAAGAGATGTCGAATGACTGCTTAGGAAGTCGCTCTGTTATGCGAGGCAGTACTAAAAACTCATGAGTACGAGTGTAAGGATGATGCTTAGATTTGATGGTAGCTAGGCAACGTTCTGGAATGATGTCAAGAGAAGTGTCGCCAAGCCCTAAGATGTTTAAAGCAGTATCAGGTTGAGAAGTCAGCTGAAGACGCGACCTTAGGTCGGAAGTGAGGAAGGAAGACTGACTTCCACAATCTAACAAAGCTCTGACAGTTTCTGTCTTGTCAGTATGAGGATTAACGATGTCGATAATAGCAGTGGAGAGAAGCGTCTCTGAAAAGGTGAGTGCAGATAAAACTGAAGAGGAACCTGCATTATTAAGAGGATAATTAGATGACGATGGTGTTTGTGTGTTTGTTTGTGTAGTGTGTTTATGTAGTACTGTGTTGTGACGTCTCTTACACGCGCGGCAGCCGCCCAGACGGCAGCGCGCCGCGTCGTGGTCAGGCCGCAAGCAGTTGTGGCACAGCTTGAGCTTCATAACTTGAGCCCATTTCTCATCAGTTGTCAAAGACTTGAACACGTTGCAGTCGAAGATACGATGTTTCCCCTGGCATACGACGCAAGGACGTGGCTGCTTGCCGTCGACTGAAATTGAGAAAGATTTGGTGTACGTCTCAGATTTATTAAGATGATCAGGTTTGTGGTAAGAAGAAGAAGACTTTGTATGATCCACCTTGTAATAAGAAGAAGAAGACTTTACTTGTTTGTCTCTCTTTGATTTATAAATAGACTCTAAGACATTTGCACGAGACTTTAAAAATTGACAAAAGTCAGCAAGGCTGGGTGAGTCAGAATTTATGTTGTTTCTACGCTCTTCCCACCTTGCACTAGTCGCTGTGTCAAGCTTGGTTGTAGCTAAAAATATAATGATGGTATCCCAGTGAGCCGTAGGCTCACCAAGTGTTTTTAAGGCTCTAAGATTTTTATTGATGTGATCACTTAAAAACCGCAGCGACTTGTCTGACTCACGCTGCATGGGTTCGATGCTAAATAAGGCGTTAAGATGATTATGAATTAATTGACGTTTATTATTGTAACGTTCACATAGAAGTTGCCATGCGTCAGCATAGCTGTCACCTGAAACGGCTAGGTTCGAGATGACTCGAGCAGCTTCACCTTCAAGGTAAGAGTTTAAATAGAGGAATTTTTGAATGGGTTTCAATCTATCATTTTCATGAATTAATGACACATAGATGTCACGAAATTCTAGCCATTTAAAGGAAGAGCCATCAAACTTGATAATTTTTATCTCAGGCAATGTAAAAAGCGTTGTGTTGTCACGATGACTACAACGCGAATGATGCTGGGAAGCGACGGAAGCCGAAGAGTGATTCGAGTCTTGTAAATCATTCCTGACTTTATGTGATTCTAAAATACTTTGTGCCTTAGCAATGACACTAAACAAATCATCCTCGATAGCTTCCCTCACTTCGAGTTCAGCGGCTAGTTCACCACTGTTTAAGACTTCCATGTGGGCTTGCAGCTGATCAAAATTGGTTCGCATTTCCAAGAATTTATCCAACCTCAGATTTAAATCATTAATTTGAATTGAAGTTAAAGTTTGACACTCACTTATTTTGTTAAGATAATTATTAAATTTAGTTATTTGACCCTTGTAAGAACTACGTTTACATTTTAATATGTTGTAATCATCTTGAGAATAAGACGTGTTTTGGGGAGCAGGCACCTTAAGAAGCGGCGCCGAAACACCCGCTTTATTTATTTGAGTATCACTTGAAGACATCTCGATTAATATTTAATTTTCTAAATGCACGTAATGAGGCAGGTATAAACTCCTGGAGGCGATATGCTAAGTTAGATAAATTAGATAGGTATACAAAATTGCAAACGGCTTACGCTCCTTATGTCTCAGCCACAGATCACATATTACTAACGTACAGATACCTCATGTCATACATCGATTTGGGACCCTCGTTACGCGCATTACGGAGCGCATAATTTTTACAGCTGCAAAAATTGCACGTAAAAGTTAAAAAAAGAGACACCTAGTGGCAACTTAAAGAAAAACTATTGCCGATCCATTACAGCGTGATACGCCTGTTACGCCATCTATAGGATTTTAGCATTAACATCTAAAACTCCTATAGATGGCGTAACGTCCGTCCGCCGCGACGCAAGTACTTACCTATTCGTATGTCCTAAATGTTATTGGTTGAAGTACACCTACCTAGAGGTACGAACGTCGAACGGACTCCTTCGAATCGAAAGTTCGTTTCGTTGGATAGGTAGAGGTAGGTTACCTACTATTATTTTAAGTTTTATTTTAATAAATGAGCGTTATTTGATTAGTTTGTTATTGGTTTGTTATACCTAACTTACCTACCTAGAACACAATTTGTATGCAGCTTAGTAGGTACTTAGGGAACTTATCAATTAGTAGGTAGTCCTATACCTAGGTGTAGGTACCTATGTACACGGCTATGTATGTAACAATTAGGTATCCGCTTTTGCTAGACGCGTTGTAGTAGGTACTAACCAAATATAGGCATAATAATGTCCGTGGCTGAGATATAATCCTACTAATATTATAAATGTGAAAGTGTGTGTGTTTGTATGTTTGTTCCTAAATCACGAAAAACTACTGAACTGATTGCGATGAAACTTGGAATATAAGTAGTTGGATACCGGGAATAACACATGGACTTAGGGATTGCAATCCGGATTCTTCGAAATTCGAAAATAACTGAAAAATCCGGATTTTCTGAAGTCTTTTAAATCCGGTTTTTAAGACTCAAATCCGGTTTTTTCGGATTGTAGACAAAATTGAGTTTAACGGAGAATATTACACATTTATCCAAAAAATTTCATTCTAAGTAATAGTAGATCGGTGTTACCTACTCTAAAACCCAAATTCGAACAATATAGATAGGCTATTGTACTTTGTTTGAGCGAATTTGACGCGAAACCCGTGATTGGCTCTGTAAACTCTGTTTATGCCCATATAAGGCAATAAACCAAGCAAGCAACGCGGCGCGACGGGCGGGGGCCCTCGCGCATCGCGCGCGACGCGACACAACGCCCCGCGCGCCCCGCTCTCACTTAGTCAGTCGGCCAGCTAGTTTCGTAGGTAGTGGTTGTGACTTGAGTTTGTCGAAATTTGTTGTCTATTAGATCGTGTGAATTCGTGAGCGTACATGTGAAAAGCGACCCACGCACGCTACACAAACAAGTAAGTACCTATATACATTTTTATACTATTTTTATGTATACATACAAACAGGTAAACCAGTGGTTTTCCTGTATGGTGTGGCTTTATGGCTTCTAAGTGTAACTCACTGGGACGCCCCATGATCGCGTCGGCGTCGCTTGCTACATATCCAAACAATTTAATTGACATGTATCCTGTCACTAAGAAATATAAAGGATACCTACTAACAGTTATTTATTACTTTAGTAATCTTTTACGGATGCTGCTTGCTAGCTTATCGAGTAGGTTTTATAGTGAATATGGTTTATTAAGATTAAGTTAAGACCCCTGCTTTTATTATACTATACATTTTTCATCTTAAGGCTTTTAACTTCGAAATCTCCGATATCGACCTACTATGTTTATTTCGACTTCATGTACCTAATCGTAAACAAATTTTTTTTTAAGATCAACAAACGAATCAAACAAATTACATGTTTGTAGTTCAAGAAGCTTACTAGGTACGTGACAGACTTGGAAAACTATGAAAACTGATAAAAAATTTAATGTCTTTTCTGCTTTATTCACAAAATATTAAATTTTTAATTCGAAAAAATAACTCAAACTGTAGGTATTGACATTTAGAAGGGATATGACTGATTCATTTTTTTTATAACTAGTTCTATTTTCGTCTAATATAATAATCGATTTTTTTTAAATATTTTTTTGCGTTGCTATGGTAATTTGCCATATTGAAATCGGAAATCATCGCCTTAACTTTTAAATTTTATGGAGTTTTATTGACCGAGCGAGCGAGCGAAGTGTCTTTGCATCAAGTCTGGCAAAATTTGCATTAATCTGTCAGTTTGTTTGTTGGTACTCCTCTACTGGTAGCATTTTTGAACCGATTTCGATGAAACTTGGTATACAGGTTCTATGAGTCAATAGAATTGTCGTCGGGGTTTTTTTGATTGAAGGGGTATATCCCCCACAAAGGGGCAAAAAAGGGCTACACTACATCTCGGCCGTATGAAATCTGATTACTACAATTCTTTTTTATTTAAAAGTTAGCAACTTAAAGTCGGTTTCATAAAATTTGGTAATGATCTGACAAAGGTCTTCAGAGTGATGAACAGAATAACTCCTCAAATTGCAATAAATTACTCACTTTTAGATTTCTACCAGTAGGATAGGCTCTTTAACTACTCGATATGAATTAATGGAACACCTACAACCATGACCTCATCAAAAACCTCCTCAATGGGTAATTGCAGGCTGCGGCTTACGATTTTGAGAATTTGTGCACGAAAACACTGGACGTATTCATGGTATTAAGATCTCGTTTTTTTTAAATAAGACTGATTTGATATTTTGATTAGTGATTAGATTAGAATAAATGCAGATTTTATCTTGTTATTGTTCTATAATGTTCTAAAGTTCTAAATAAACGCAGATTTTAAATGATTTATACTGTTTTATTTCAGTCTTATCAAATCACTTTGAAACTTCGAAAAATTCGGATTATCCGGATTTTTTTTCGAAGGAAAATTCTGAAAACCGGATTTTAAAAAAATCCGGATTTTGCAATCCCTACATGGACTACATTTTATCCCGATATTCCCGCGGGAACGGGACTTATGCGGGTGAAACCGCGGGGCGCAGCTAGTATAATATGATATGATATTAAAGATAGCTATTAGTCTAAAATGAATTTTATCTACAATTAGTCTATTAAAGTTATCTACATATAACTAGCTGCGCTCCGCGGTTTCACGGAACGGTCCAACGATTCACGCGCGAGGTCGTCGCGTCGTGACCAAGGGAAATAGGAATTCATAGCCGACTTTTACGTTAATTACTCGGGTTCTACTAATTGGATTTCGATGGAGAGTATACTACGAGACGAGGTTCCTCGAAAATAGAACTATCCAATATTTCAATCGGATTAATTGTTTTTGATTGTACCTACATAATTATGAAACAAACAGACACACAGACAAATCTTTTTTTCAAGTAATTTCGTCTTATTGAATAGGTAGATTAGGTAGGTACTTACTTTAAATGCATGAGATACGTAATATACGTTTAGGTAAACCAGATGAAAGGCGGGACGCCTACCTGCGGGGCAAGAAGAAGGTAGAGGCGGAGATACTCTCAGTCGTTGCGGAGGCGAAGGCGGCGGAGGTGGTGAAGGCGGCGGGCGCGCAGCAGGGAACACGTGCTACCTGCCCGTCGTCGCCCGCCGCCTTCACCTCCGCAACTCCTTGCAGGCGTTCCGCCAGTTAGGTATCTGGTTTGCCTAATAGTACTTACCTACTTCAAGTGTATGATTCAATTTTAATGCTACTTCAAGTGTAAGATTCAATTTTAATGATAGATGCTAATACGAGATGTAACGGGTATGCCCTTTTAAGCCGAAAGGGGGTTGTTCTTGACGTCTAGGCGAACAACTTTTGTTAAGTATACGACTTTTGGAAATTCGAAGTACTTTTCGAAAAATTTAAGTGTAAAGTTTACTTGAAGATCAGCTGTTTCTTAGAGTTCCGAGGTCATTGACCTGTTGTCCTTTCATTTAGTTTGGTCGACTACAATCAAACCTTCAATTACCTTTATTTTCAAAAGCAGCTGTTTTTTCAGCGAAACACAACCTCAAAATTTTCAAAATTGTAGAACAAAAGTTGTTCGCCTAGACGTCTAGAACACCCGCCTTTTGGCTTAAAAGGGCTTACTGCTTACCCGTTACATCTTGTATAAGTATTTCCTACTTTGTTTCGTACCGATTACCTAGGACTTATTTACCTACCTCTATCCCGTGAGATTGTTGTATTGATTGATCGATAATACCAACAGGAACTAAATTAACTTGAGACCTTAATTGGTGGAGACTATGTCAGAAAATGTATCTAGTTAACTTTGTAATGTTTTGAATGATTGTTTTGATTAGTCAATCTGTTGAAAATATATCTCATCTCTATACATTAGGTAGGTACCTACATACTCAGTGGGTAGGCTTTGCAGCTGAATAGATTTCGTCTTGGCTACCTATTTTCGCTATGGGTAGGTAGGTACCTAGTTGTGCCTTTAACCTATTCCTCTGTCTTTGAAAATTGTATTTGAGACCGACCGACCCTTGGAATGAAAGGTCTTTCACTAGCTAAACTGGACCAACACCGCTCTCTCTCCCTCTTACCTCTCTACCTACGGCATTACAAAGTTCCTTTATAGGTAAGTTTGTATGCCCAAAAAAGTTAATGTTGTTCAACGTCAAGTCTTTGATTAGTCTCTAGGACATAAACTGCGTTTAAGCCCTAGGGCTTAAAATAGGTAGTTTAAATTTTGAAAGTACAATTTTATGAAGGCTTTGGTCAATGAAGATAATAATCACTACACGGCTCTGGGTAGCACACGGCCATGCCATTGCCAATTCGAACTGGGGCTTGACCGCGCAAGCTCCGTCGGGTGCAACTCGACGCGGACGTCGTCGCTTTAGGATACACACTGCGCAAAGAAAAAACTTGCGGGAAACCTAAGCGGCAAGAACCATTGCGTTGTTTTGCATGCATTTGAATGCGCCGACGCGCAGTACAGTACATTTGCCGTCGAGTTCAATGCGACATCCCTGGAGCTGCCGCATTCAATGACAGAAGCATTGGTATTTTTTAATGTAGAGCTCGACGCTGTTTCAGCGTCGAATCAGAGTGAACGTTCAATCAACAGTGGTATTTTCTAATGAAACAGCCTAGAGCGAGCTTGCGCGGTCGAGCTCCAGATCTATTACGGGTTTCGATTTATGGTTGCTCAGTACCTAAATACCTAATGATTCAAAATACATAAAATTAAACGGCTCAAGGTTTTAATCCATAATATTTTGAAAATTCATATACTTAAATCTTATTATAGTAATTGAACATGATAATTTTTATTTCAGATATGCGTGTTGATTATTATGTGTTACAGGCATTACAAGCAATTACATTTGCTATACTATTTATAATTTGAATTTATGATGCATCACAACTTATAATGCTCAAACACGTAATGACAACACGCCTAACTCTGAAATTTATAACCAAAATTAAATTAAACATATTTTATAGTATAATATGTGTATTGGGCCCTACCATGATGTCTTAAGTCAAGATGTCTATAAGTCGTCGGGACCTCGCCGCATTGTCGTTCAGCTAAAAAATAAATAAAATAAAAAACACATCAAATAATAAAAAATAAAAAAAAAACACTTCAAAAAAATAAAAAGGTTTTTTTAAATTATTTGTGGTTTTTAAAAGTAGTCGTGGTATTTTTATTTAAAATGTACTTTATTTTTTTGAGCGACAAAAGGACGACAAAGCGTAGTAGCGCGGATAATAATCCGCGCTACTGCGCTTAAATAAATATATTATAGTTAAAAATCCAAACCGAACAAAACTACTTAACGCGCGTTTTGCTCGAACTACGAATAAAACTTTCGGCGGATCCCGACTAGGTTAGGTAGGAAGGTACTATTAGAAGATGATTATGTAGCGCCTAAAATTATAAATAATAAAAAGGCGTAATGTATAGAATGTAACTGCAACAGGAGCAATAAATAATCATGTTAATGAATTCTTTAACGTGTTGTACTCCTTATTTCACAATTTAAGTTTAATGTATTTTTAATCTTGTAACGGACATGCCACATGCCTACGTATTTAATGAAAACTAGTTTTACCAAACGACGTGATTATTTTCCGAAGCCTACTATAGGGCTCAGTCAGATCGTCCTTGTGTCTCAAGTTATACTGGCGGATATCACTGTATTTGTGAAATTTACTTAATTTATTCTTATATGTAGGTACATAGTTACATAATTTTTCTTACGTCTTTCCTAAAAATGACACTCTAAAATCAAAATTCAATTAATAAAAACTAATTAATCATCGATTCTGAAGGATTCTTAATTTTTGACTAGATTGTAACGATTTTTTCCGACTTTTACAATAATCATGAATTTTAACTTCTAATAATTTTTTGATCAAAAAATCAAAATGATTGAAATCATGATAATCATCTGGAATATTGATATTCTTTTTAAAATTTTGTACTAAATCGGCCACTAAATCACTTTTGTACAATTTGTTAATATTTTTGTTGAAAAAATCTAATAATTCGTTAACCAATTGGAATAAGAAATCACTGGGAGATTTGAGAGTAGGAGTTGCGATATTGGAATATGTTTTATTAATCAACAATAATTGTTTTTTATCAGTTAGATCAACTTGATTTTTTAACAATATATTTTTACAATCTGAACAATCAAATTTATCTGTACAACATCGGCCTAGCCACCCTGCAAAATACACAACAGAACAGGTTTCCAATGTAACAGCTACTTCAGTAGGATTGGATGATTCTTCCTGAGCTGCTGTTACATTGGAACTCGAACATGACGGTTGATCATCAATGTCATCGATTGTAACACTTTGTAGTGTTACAGACGATGACGTTGATGGTCTAGGATTTGCGTGTTGTGTATTTTTCTGAGTAGCTATAAATAATTCCTGATCAGATTCACAATTAGTTTTATCAAACTTCATTAAATTATTTAATAAATTCGATCGAAATGATGATCTCAATGATTTTGATGTAGGGTTTTTATTACATCCACCTCTGATTCTATAAATTCCAAATAAATTTTCAATTACATCTTGATTTAATCGATACGTAATCATAAATTTGACACCAGTGCCTAATGTAAATTCCTCAGCGGAGAGTTGTTGTACTGCATTAATTGTTTGTATCATACCATCAAAGCAGGGGGGGCGTGTTAATTGTTTTTGATTCGGGTTTTTTTTTGTGTAACTAATTTTCTTTAATCTACTAAATATTTCTTTACTTTTGATTAAGGTCTGATTCACTAAGGATTTATTATTGATTGTGATTGCACATCGGTAAGGATTAGAATCAACTTTACTTTTCGAATTAAGACAATCAAACAAATCATTGCACAATCGAACAAAATCAGCTGTATGCTCTGCAGTATCACTCATTAACTCTCCGCTGTCTGCTGCGGTTTTAATAGCACTAGCAACGGAATTGCTAAGGACTTGCGTTGCAAGTTTAACTTTCATTTTTTGGAAATTATTAGGATTGATATGCACTGGTGTCAATTTTTTTAAAGATTTGCTTTTATTATTTTTATCTAAATCATACACATTGATTATATCATTGAATGAAATCCGATTCCCATCTAATTCAAAATCACCACTTATTAAATTATTTCGTACATTTTTGATTAAATGAGGTACGTCGAATATGGCAAAAATTTTATGCCCATTAATAAAAAAGAAAGGAGAATCAACCGTAGCGCCGAGTTTTTTAATCATTTTTACATTTGGTGTGGCTTGATCGCAAACTGTTACCTTGGGTAATAAGCCACACTCAAATAATTTATTGATCACAGAATCAACGATATTTGCCAATTTGTCGGAATCAACTGTTTTTGAAGATAAAAAATATGCTGCTGGTATTTTCCAATTAGAATAAATTCCTCTTACAATGAATACCAACGCTGATTTAGCCTCATTTTGTTCTCGATTCCCATTACCAAAATCTTCAAACCCCTCTATTAAATCATATTTAGTTGTATATTCTAAATCAATCATTATACTCATTTCATCAAAACATACTGTACATGCCCTTTCATTAATTGATTTGTCTGCAAATTTGATTTGTATATTATTAAATATTTCATTATTGATTCCTGGTAGACAATTTGTTTCCTGTAGCCAGCGCTGGATTGTTGATGGAGCCGCCAATACGATTCCTGAATTGAACATAAATTTATACGCTGATGGTGATTTGTAATACAAAGTCATGCAAAATTTTTTTTCCTTTTCTGTCCATTGTTTTTTGGATTTTGATTTTCTTAATTGCATTTTCGTCAATAATTTACTTGATTCACTATTAAAATTATGCTTTGATATATCAATCACATTTTTATTATTAATCAGATTTTTAATTGATTTGTTTTTTATTAATACGCGTTTTAATTTTTTCTTAGAATCAACTAGTCTAGTTTTTAAAATTTTACATTTCGGGGTGTCTTCCTCTACTAATCTTCTCCTTCTTTTCGGCGTGCAAAATAAAGAGTTATCTTCATTCTCTTCTAAATTTTTTGGCAAATCATGGGACGTTCTTTTATTAGAATACACCTTCTTTGGTGTCAACACTTTTAGGGTGTCGTCTTCTGGCGGTGCTTCTGATTGATCTAAAACAGATTAGATTACATACTCAGAGGAATTTTAAAGGCATAAACTAAACATAGTTCAAAACAAATTCAATAAAAAACTGAGAAATAGTAAATAGTTGATCAAATTAATTTCAATAATGAAATCAACTATGAGAAGGAATAATTTTCAATTAAAGGAACTAATTTCTTGTATGAGCCATTATATTGTAAATAAAAAAATAAATAAATAACAGTTAAATATAGAATTCAGAGGGCTCTACTGGCTGCTAGATAGAAATTCTAAATTATCAATAGATAACAAACTGCTTGTTTACAAGACTATGCTGAAACCGATTTGGACCTATGGTATTTAATTGTGGGAATCTGCTTGCACATCAAATATAAACATCATACAATGCTGCCAGAGCGGTATCTTAAAAACTATCAGCAATGCCCCATGGTTTATACGAAACACAGAACTGTACAATATTCTCAAAATCCACACTGTGCAAGAAAAAATAAAAAAGTGTACTAAACTATATAGAGAGAAACTAAATTGTCACCCAAATTTACTGGCAAGCCAATTTGTTGACCCTAAAATTAAAAAAAGGCTTCGGAGAAAGCACATCATGCAGTTGGCTGATATTTAATGAAAGAGGATCTTCTTTGGTGAAGGGAGACCACTCTACCCGTCATTCCCTACACAACATCTGATCATAGTCCAAAGACTGATAGCAGATAAAAGGAGGAAAAAAAAAGAAAATCATTGCGACAAGTTTTAAACAACAGAGGAGGCCACACCTTATGTTAGTGTATGTAATAATAATAAATAAATAAATAAAAGCTAAGGCTAAAGGACTTTCTCCTCCTAATGTCTAATGGAGACTATAGTCCAGTTCCGTGAGGCAAATGGTTACATTTTAGATTTTAGTTGTAAAAAAAATACTATACTAATTTATATTTTTCCTTTTCCTCATTAATGCACCACATATAATGTTAATGTTGTTATAGATGTTAGCTTTAGCATACCTATACCATTGAAGTACTGTTGAAGCCAGGCGCTACCGCGCCTGGCATCATCAGCACTTCCCTGGTCGTCCGTTTCAGTGTGGATTTTTGCACTGCAATAGGTGTAAGAAAAACGCGGGATCGCGACTTGCGCGGGTGAAACCGCGGGGCGCAGCTAGTTCATAAATAGTTATCACCCGCGTAAGTCCTGATCCCGCGGGATAATCGGAATTAAAAGTATCCCTATCCCCTAAACCCCCTATCTCCCCAACCCCCCTACTAGGGTTGCCAACACTTTTTTCCAAAAATATAGTATTTGCAGCTAAAAAATAAAGTACATCCAAAAAAATATAGTATTTTTGACGACTGATTGCAAAAGATAAAAATACAAAATGTCAAAGAAAACCCGACATACTTTTTGTATTAAACCTATTTTTTCCATAAAAACTAAATTTAGTGGTATCCACTTCTGGCACTTTTCAATATGTAGCTTCTTTTCTTTTATAAATGTTTCTAATGGTTCTTTACATCCTATATTTAAATTTATAGTAATAAGCAGCTTTAGACCTGAAATATAGAAATACGGTTGGCAACCCTACCCCCTACCGATCCAGCTCATCTTCGAGCTCATAAATTCTATGGACCTTAACTACGCGCAAACCAAAATTCATGAAGTGGATTGTTTGCAACTTACTTAGCTCAAGCATAGCATAGTCTCAGAAAATATTAACCAAGTAGAGATATTTCTCATTTCTACAATACTTAAAAATTTGGGATCTACTTAATTATTTAAATAGTCCTCAAGTTTTACGTGGCCTCAAATTTTAAATCGAGACGATTAATTCAAATTTGATGTGACTTAAAATTAGAGAGCTACTTAATTATTAATTCTATAAATAAATATAATTATATGTATACATCTAGATCCTACAAAATGGCACCTACAAATTTAGTCATATGTAAATAAACTTTAACCTTTGATTTTTTATTCATATAAAATGCGAAGAAATTTTTTAGCTGACCTATTACATTGTCATATATTCATTTTAAACCTATACCTAACCTATAGGTAGTAGACTTGTCCTTCAGATTTTATGGATTAATTTAAATTATAAAAATAATTAAAATACCTGAAATGGAGGGAATACTTGAGAATTCTTCGTTCTGGTAATGTACAGGTACTGCAGTTTTTGTTAGTCTTTTTCTTTTGCCTGATTCGTTGCGTATATATTCTCTCTTAAAATGGTCAACACACAAATGTCTAGTTCTCAAGCGATGTGGCGGTAGGTGGGCTATTGTCATATTACCTAAAACAATAAATGAATTTAATTTAAATACATATTTGCATTTTTAAGTAACTAAAATAGTTAACTTTACTTATTTTTTAGTACAAATGAAATTTGTTTACAAGAAACAGACAGTTTGAGGGAGGTTTTATCTGGAACCAAGTTTTTGTCACCAACTCTTCAATAGGTAAACAGTAAAATTTGTAAGTTGCTTTGCCCACTGTCCGATATCCATACTAGCTGCGCCTTGTTACCCGCGTAAGTGCCGATCCCATGGGAATATCATGATGTATTGTTATCATATAGACCATGTATAGGTAAACCTAACTATTTCATCACTCTATACTAAAAAAAATACATCAAAATCCGTAAGTTGCGTAGTTTTTAAGACCTATAAGCATACGTGTAACTATAGGTACATATACAACCAGACAGAGCACGAAGCGACTTTGTTTACTACGTAGGTAGGTACCTACCTGCCTACCTAAAATAATAGATAACATGGGTGCCTGCCTACCTACAATGTTTAATGCTTGCGGAGTTTAACCTAGGTACTTACCAAATTTGATTTAATTTGTACCAAATCATACTAAAGTACCTATATATTTTTTATAAAAAACAAAAGGGTATGTAGGTACTTACCGCAATTTTCTAGCCATGTTCTCAACCGTCCTGGGTCGTTCCAAGGGAAAGAAAACACTGACTTCTGGTCTGACGTGTTTTTACACATAAAATAATGGCACTTATGGTGTGGCATTTTGGACAAAAAATATGCTAGATAGTAGCTGTTTCAATCGTTTGTCCGAGGTAGAATAGCTAATGGTCGTCGGAAAATCGTAGGTACCAGTAAAACAAATAAATCCGAAAGTTTCAGAGTCCGTATTCACGCCAAGTTTTTCGAGATCTTCAACAAGCCAATCAATAGGAAAGTTCCAAAGTCCGTAATTCACACCAAGTGGTCAGATCATTCAAAAGCCAATTCACAAAGAAGTATCAGAGTCCGTATTTAAAAACAAGTTATTTAATTTAAAGGAAAACGAAAAAAAGCACTCGACTCAGTAAACAAACAAAGCGAATGGCGTTTTGTACCTACAGTGCAAAATCCCAAAGCCACCAGACCTACGTCATTTTAGCAAAGCTGTAATTCCGAGGATATTTTCTAGTCTAGTATGTAATTTAGTTAGGTAGGACAGCATGCGTAGGTACTTAAAAACTCGAAAGCGAAAGAAGGGTCCCCTTCACAGGTAGCGCGAAGGCTTACTCATAATAATTATGTATAATTAAGTGTTTCTAACTCTCATAATTTATTTTTGTTATCAAGAATCAAGAATTTTTATTGTTTAAGTGATGTACATAATGATCTTAAATTAACATGCATATTTTGGATACAATCACTTACCCACTACAGGCATACAATAATTAAAATTAGGTTCAATAATCTATAGTAATTTTAAAAACTGATACAATTTATTACTTAATGAATAATCGTGTCTGTTTCTTCGTCGTACTCTTTAAGTGAATAAAAGCTATTTGCTATAAGCCATTTTTTTTAATGGGATTTAAATATGTTTACATTTTCTAAAATTTTTAATTCAGTAGGTAATGCATTAAACACTTTTATTGCAGTGAAGTAGGCACTCTTATGAAATAGTGCATTGTTTGCCTGCGGCATGCTGATATTAAATTTATATTAATATTTATAGTAATATTTTACCCGGGTCTTATTCGCGTATTGTTACTTTTAAATTCTGTTACCTCGATGAATAAGGGTATAATATTACTATGAGTACAAATCGTGTGAGTATAAAAAGTTTTTTAGTTATGTTCTAATAAATAAAATTATCAAAAATTGATATATTATTGCCAGTCAATTACCGTGGGCTTTCGAGCTAGTAAGTACGCGTACTGTAACTGCAAAGTAGACTAGGAATTTTCAAAATTTCGGCTTTTCTATAATGACGTAGGTCTAGGGGCTCTGGGATCTTACTTTGCTACTTTTGAAGATTTTATTATTTCTTATCGGTTGTGAACCGATTATGGCCATTAGGAAATTAGCCTGTGTCAAGTATTTATTTATATAATATGCAAGTTATTTGCATCGAAACAGTCAAGTCGTCATTAGTTAAAGTCAAGTCTAGGAAATCATTTATAAACACGGCGGCCAATTACAAAGATTGTTCACGGAGCTTTGGAGACAACACTAAGTCCATGTTTTGCACCGATTTTCACTTTCATTCCACTTGTATACCTTCACGAAACTAAATTGATTAATATGCCCCCGAAATTAAACAATTTGCATGCATTTGAACTAGGTTTCACAAAAATGTAAATTTAGCAAGACATCTCCTCAAAGCGTTCCCGCCAAAACTCTGGTTTTCGCATTGCGTTCTGTTTTCACAGATGGCAGTGACGTTCTCTAAAATGGAAAAGAGTCTTCGTGGTTCTACTAAATTCTACTAGATGTCGTTGTCACTTTTGTTTAAAAATTACGTAAATGTCGTTTCTATCAAATTCTACTAGATGTCGTTGTCACTTTTGGTTAAAAATGTACGAAAATGTCGTATTTCTATCTAGAAAGGGATTTATAATAATTTTTAGTGCCAGAAGAATTCAAAAGTAAAAAATATTTTAGATTGAGAGCGTAATATACAGCTTTCTAGAATTAAATATAAAAATCAATACTACTATGTCCATCTGTTGAATTTTTTGAAGAACTAACATCCCCGTTAAGGAAATGATACCCCATGGTCTCAGCGAACGATGCGGGCCGCGGTCTACCGACGCGCGTGCTCGGCGATGTTCGGGTACACTCGGGCCGACCGGCGTCGCGTGGCAACAAGGCTCGAAGCGCGATGCTCGCTCGGCGCGCGGTGACGAAGCGACGCGATGCTGAAAATGTTTCGGCAAGAAAGCGTAAGCGCCGGGAAAGGATGCTATGCAGATGTACCTATATAGGAATGTTATAGGTAGAATTACAGGGAACGTAGGCTATCGTTATATAACACAATTAAATATAAAGTAGGTATTATAACGAAGTTGCGTATGTATTTACGAAGATAGGTTGCCTTAGTAGTAACACTGAAGTAGATTGACGAAATCGAGGGAAATGATGATAGGTTGTTGATGCGACGTTAAGGCGGCGATAGATGATAAGCAACGGTCCTTGTCCTATTGCATATAAATGAGCGAGATGGAATTGTGTGAAAAATCTACAATTTCTCGTAAAATCAATAATTAACGAAGATTAAAATAATATTTTGAAAAAATGCGATGAAGGGGTTCTAGGTATTGTATTTTCTAATATTATGATGCCTATAAAAAAATATAGCGGTTAAGGATTTAGAAGAAAAATTGATTTATTTTGTAAAACAGGGGTAACTTTGCCTGTATAATAGTGGTATTTAAAGTTATTTTTTATTATTTTTGAAATAAAGGGGACACTTCTTGTATCATGTACAATAACATAATACATTGTTTAAAGATCTATTTGATACCGGTTATGAATAAAACCATTCCATCGGAAGGGATTTCACATGAGTCGCGTCCTTAAGACGAGAGTTTGAAACTCGATTATGATGAAATAATAGTCGGCACCAATGTTGATGTTATGTTGGGTAAAACTCGCTTAGGATGTATCGTGTATGTAGCTAGCTCAAACCAGTGCAAGAAGCGCAGTAAAGACGTGCATGTACAAGGAAGACACGTTCTGCGTGCAAGGCTAGCGTTCAACACAGATGCAGAATAGGCTCATTGGTGTAGCGACTAAGGAAGTAATTATTTTGCTCAGATTAAGACGGTAAGAGGTAGGAAATGAAGGGTAAGCTCACGTAAACGGCACTTTCCTTGGCAAACCGAGCATCTGGTGGGTGGCCTGCTACCAGGCCGGTGACACGACGCGACGAGATGCGACGACAAGATGGCGTAGGACACGAAGCGAGTCGCACCGCACGGCGTACCAGTTTTCTTGATTATAATCTTGGCTGCTTTGTCGAAATACGGCGAGATGATGCCTTTGTTTGCTTGATCTTGATCTTGTGCATGTGATGTAGCGAAATTTTCTCCAAAAAAGAAGCACGATGTAGGCGGACGCGTGTCGACTTTATTACGAAGCGGTGACCGTGCCCACCCGGGGGCGCCAATTTATGTAGCGTAGGTACATAAGGAAAACACGATGATACTTTGCAAGATTTATGTAACCATTACAATTATGAGGTGACAAGGTAAGCTATAACTAATTTTGGTAAAATTAAGCGCGTGAGACCGCGAGCTCGGTCGGTTGGCGAGTGTGGCGGCGCAGCGCAACGAGCCGCGAGCGCGTCGGTCGCTGCGGGCGCGCGCGATGTGAGGGTGCGGGCGCGCGGGGTGTGTCGGTCACCTTCCGCGCCTCTCCTTCCTTCGTCCCGAACACTATGTAAGAACGTACGTAGGTGTTTCCCATTGGCCAAGACTGGTGGTTAGATCACTCTTCACCAATAGACTAGAAAAACTTGAATTTATATTATCTTATTTAAATATTCTACCGCTTTGGACCACACACAAAACGCATGCATACGTGAAGTACACAAATTCAAGTCGATAATTAATAGCCAGAAGCGTATCACTTGTCCCACACACCCAACTCCCGAAATTCAAACCTGTTGTGATATAATTCTTTGACGGATTTATTATCGGAGTATTTGTATAGGGAACAGAAATAAATGCAATTTAACTGTAATCTTCTTTACAAAGTATAAAACAAAGAAAATTCCCGCTGTCTGTTTATATAAATAAATAAATTATGTGACCAACACACAGCGCCATCGAGCCCCATCGTAAGCCACTAAGCTTGTGTTACGGTGACTAGTCAACGGATTTAATACTTATACTTATTTTTCTTTTCTAAATACATACATATTATAAATAGAAAGACACCCAGACCAAATACCAATATTTATTTTCAAGCATTGATATTTGCACTTGGCGATAATTGAACCCGCAACCATCTGCATTGCAGTCGGACCTTTGCCTGACGCGTCGCAGAGGCCGTCTGTGATGAGAGATAATGTTTATCCATAAGATTAATTTTCGATTTTCTTTAGCTACTTATTTAAGTTCTCTTTGTTGTGTCTATGCTATCTCCCAAGGCGAGATTTATTATACAGAACTCAGGTGATTGATAAATTGTAATGATTAACTTAACTTATCCCTAAAATTAACTGGAACTATTTAAAATATCCAAACAGGAAGCTACTGAATCTGGGTTAACTTCAGTAATTCCTTGGTCATCCGTTTAAGTGTGAAATATTGCACAGTGGTAGGTAGGACTTCAAACAACGCAAGCAAAGCCACGGACAAAAGGTAGTATGAAATAAACTGTTCAATTATTCAATGTTTGTCAGCTAAGTCATGATTATACGCAATTGGCTTAACAAGACATGCTAAGTCATGCACGTAATTAGTACTGAGTTGGTGATTAGTATGGATAGATCTAAAACGTGGAATGTAAACATAAATAGGTAGGTACCTACCAACCATTCTAAAAGTATAATATATATTTTATATTTAACATAAAAAACCTCACATGCACACAGGCGCCATCGACTTATTTGTCATGCAATTTGAAGTCGGGCTACCAAACTAAAATCTGGATCTACCAAGAAAAACTGTATAATGTTGAAGTTATTTTAGCTATTTTTTTAGGGAAGTCTGTTAAAAAGCTGTTATTAAAGTCGGATACGATGATATTCAAGAGTGGTCGGTTTTATGCACCAGTTACCAGGTGCATTAACGCCATTTAAAATTTGAAGGTACTAAAACAATTAAGCCGCTTCTAAATTTAAAATTAGCTCGTTTTTTTAAAGTTTGACAGCTGCTTAATTGTATAGAACTCAATTTTTTGGCCGCTATGGGTACTTCCTTCTAAGACTATTTGTGGATTGAAGAGGACGTGTCCACTTGGCGATATGACGTAAAACACCTTGGGTGACAAGCTACAGCTGAAGATCTCCTAAAGAAAATTGTTTACTTTTAAAGGGGGCACCCTCTGAGAAAGTGGTATGAAAAAATCTCGAAACGTACCTATAGATAAATTAGGTACTGGTATATAAAATAATAAATAATAATAAATTCATTTATTTCAATGGCCTAGCAAAATGGCTACAAAGGCCTGTTAATAATATATTATATACCTTATAGACTAACACCTTATTTAAAAACGTTTTGATAAATTGCTTATTGTAATAAAAGAAAAGCGATTACAACCGCAAAAAATAGTTTGATTTCATTCCAACATCATGAAAATGGAAGAAAAATTTCCTCTTAAGGGTTTTTAATTAAGAAAAGAAACCTATGTAATACGATTGTTCACTACAACATAAAACCTACAACTACATAATATTAAGGCCATGATAATGTTAATAAGGCCCACGCAGCGGGTGTCCTATGCCTAAAGGTTAAAGGCTAGGCTCCACGTATACGTTATATTAGGGTGGTCAATTTGGCCCACTTAATTACGACGCACTCGTTTGTGCTCAGCTTGACATACATGTGACATTAAATGTGCTCGACGTATGGTTCGCAGAAAAAACATGATAAAATGACTCAATTTTGTCTCGTTGCTTTGTTACTTTCAGAGATGTATATTTCATGGTCCACCATAGAAATCTAGGTGGTAGACCCAGAAGTGTATGTATGTAGTATTTAATGATCCAGGTAATTAATTCAATAAATAAAAATATCCAAAACATGATTCCAATTTTTCTTCAATAGTCATGAAACCTTCTTTTTGACTTTTTGAAACCGGTTCACGGGTAGACACCCGTGAACCGGTTTCAGAAAGTCAAAAAGCCTTTGAAACGTTGAATAAAGCTTAATAATTATTATATAAACAACGCAATTAAAACCGAAAAATCAGCATCGCAAAAACCGAAGAAAAAATTTAATTCTTATATCACAGATTTTATTTTTGAACAGTACCTTCTTAACCTTCCACATACCCCAATCGACACAAATTTCAATTAGCAATCGATTTCGTTGCTAACCGTACGAACCCGGGCGGAAATAACCAGCTTCCAATTTCATCAAACCCTACTTATTACACGACTAAAGGTAAGTGACGTAGGTATTTTAATACGATCTAATTATATGGGCTCCAATGAATTTAGTTCTGGTTTACTTTGATTTATAATTGGGTAAGTAATGGTTTTCGCGTAACAACCCCGCCTTAATAGGTTTCATTTAACTATAGTTCAAGATGTGAACATATAAACAGCAAAACATATAAATAGGTAGGAACTATTTATAGCCTCTATTTTTAGACAACTATAACATTTTAAGCTCACTCCGCTGTTTCTTGATCGAATCGGCCATGGCCTACCTAAGCACAATTCACAGATACTGCAATCTATATAATCTAAAACCCACGTCTTAAAATGTTCTAAAAAGAGTAAAATAACTCTGCGTTTTGAGCGGCTCCCCGTTTGGCCTGAAGGGTTATTTATCTATTAATATTATTCTTTTATTTTGTAGAACGTTGAAAGTAGCTTTAGGTTGCATTCTAGATGGTTCTGAACTATTCCCAAAGTTTCAGCCCGCTAGTTAATCGGGAAGTGCTTCAAATTGAAGTTGCGAAATTTCGCCCGGACCGACAAACAAATAAGAAAAGTGACAATATAAAAACGTGGGCAAAAATAATACCATAAAAACCACTGCAAAAATCACAATACAACCATACCACTATAAGCCAGGCAGCTAAACTACAATTACTGCCGATAGATTGATACGATGAAACTTTGGTTCATTGGTTCATTCATTCATTCATCATTCAAACATTGGTTCATTCATTCATTCATTCATCGTTCAAACATTGGTTCTTGTTGACTACGCAACTCTAAAAATTAATAATAATAATTAAACATATTTTTTTTGCACATAATCCTTTTCTAATAACCACAGGAATCTACAGACCTAAATAAAAACCTATTGAAAATCAATAGTTGGTACAAATTACATATATCAAACGTAATCTATCTTCTATCTATACTAATAATAAAGGAAGAGAGGACAAAAAGTCTGTACTTGGAAATACATTAAAAAAGTTCTAGGGGACTGAGGATAAGTAGTAGAAGAAAATTATATAATTTTTAAAGTTCATGTCTGTCTGTCTGTTTCTCTGTCAGTTCCTTATACAATTAAAATCTACTAATACGATTGAAATCTGCTTTTCAATATTGGATAGTTCTATTTTTGAGGAACGTCGTGGTATACTTTGCATCCAATCCTACAACCCGAGTAATGAACGAAAAAGAGCAACCGCTCGAGAACTGCTCGGCCGCCCGCGCCCGTGATAACGTTTTTCATTTTCACTTCCGCGGGTAAAACCGCGGGGCGCAGCTAGTTTAATATAAGAAATAAAAAACTCTCTAGAAAAATCCTTCAAGAACTATCTAGGTATCTAATGAAACACATTTATATGTAGAAAGGTCTACGGTCTTAAATATCGGTTTGAAATCGAGAGATGATTAGATTCATATCACGACTCAGATGGCTGGATGACTGCATTTCGATTGACTCGAGCCAGAACGAGTCTAACATCGTTTGCTATCTCGATCTGCGAATCTGCAAAAGGGAAACTTTCGAGAGAATTAGTTCTAAAATGCAACTCATTTTCTGGTTTTAATTTTTTCTTTTTTCCTATCTTTCATTTTTCTCTTAGTGGTTGCCACCTATAAGCATTGGTACTTATGGGACCATGAATGACATCGCCAAATGATAGATTTGGTGAGTAACAAACAAATTTATGCTTTCTGCCAAATTTATTCATTTCTACTTTCAAGACATAGAGGCATAGATCAACAGGCAGCCAATCATCTTATTCGTCTATAAAAAATTATTTATCTTGACTGACTGACTGACGATGGTCTAATGTATAGCCTAAACTGCTCATTGTAGAAAACAGTGTGAAGAGAGAGTTAATTCTATTGTTTATTAATATATGTAGGTACAGGTAGGCATCCTATAAAAATGGGTTTTTCCATATCCCCACGGGATCAGGCAGGACTTACGGGGGTAAAACCGCGGGACCCATCTAACCATAATATACAAATAAGAAATTCCTCCGCCCTTCAGTATTCAATGCAAACGCCTTTTCTTTACAAAATAAACAAACAAAATAGAAAAGAAAACATTACAAACGGGACAGTCGCGTGACAATATCGCGGTTCGTGCGCGGGGTGCGTGAAACCTGCCGTGTCACCATGTCACGGTGTCACGCTATTTGATCTGTCACGTGATAGAATCAGAGAATTTTAAACATTGGTGAGGAGAAGCAAACAAATCAAATTCAAAGATTCTAGTGGTACCTTTCAAGATGGAAGTTTGCGAGAGATGTGTCTCTGAACTAGAACTTTGAAATTTGATATGAATGTAGTTACGTGAAAGGTGAAGGCTACTGATATTTTGATTAAGCAGGTGAAATTGCCGGAAGCATGTAGTCAATTATTATTCTAGTTATTTTATTAAGTGCTCAAGCCTAGACTTCGGACCGCTGGATGGATATAAAGTCCTTGGTCATAAAAACTTCTTCACCTTTATGTTCGATGGCTTCTGTTATTCTACTTATTCTGTAATCTTTTTACCCATAAAGAGGGTAGGTATTGTTTTTCTTCGAAATTATAGTTTTAAACTACTTAGCCAGGAACTGCGCCCCACTGTGTCATCCCCAAGTCCCGGAATAAAAAGTAGCGTACGGCTTTTACAAGGTCCATTTCAAAATTTATTAAATTCGGTTCAGCGGTTTTAAATACGTGAAAACGTAACTGACCGCTAGACAGACAGAGTTTCTGGCGCATTTTCACAATAGTAAGGATTTTGTTTTGTGTAAAAGCTTGAAGATAACTACAGGTAATTTATATATTGAAAATTGAAAAAATATTTATTTCCTTAACAATTATACGAGTAAACACAAACAATACTTTTATTGAGATCTTTTTTTAAGCATGAAAATGCTTGTGCCAGAAGATCCCGCTCTTCCATATCATTTATAAGGAAATATCAGTAAGCACAATTATAATTAAATTTAGATTATAGAGTTGAGCACTTATTTATAAGAAACTTTTATTAAATATACTATAGATAATGTAGATAATAAACAAAAATACAAGAAAGACCATTATCTATCATTTATACTTAAGAGATTTTCAGTCTCTTTATAGCCATATACAAGATGTAACAGGTAAACCCTTTTAATCCGAAAGCGGGTTGTTCTAGACGTCTAGGCAAACACCTTTTGTTCTACGACTTTTGAAAATTCGAAGTACTTTTCGAAAAATTTAAGTGTAAAGTTTACTTGAAAATCAGCTGTTTCTGAGAGTTCGAGGTCATTGACCTTATGTTGTCCTTTTATTTAGTTTGATGGTTTACAATCAAAACTTCAATTACCTATATTTTCAAAAACAGCTGTTTTTTAGTAAAACATATACTCAAAATTTTCAAAAAAAAAGTTTGAATTTTCAAAAGTCGTAGAACAAAAGGTGTTTGCCTAGACGTCTAGAACAAACCCCTTTCGGATTAAAAGGGCTTACCTGTTACAAATTGTATAGATAGCCAATCTGTGATTTTATTTTTACATTGAAGAGCTGTTAAGGAGTGCAAAAAAATATATCTATCAACCAGGTTATAAAGATAAATATATACACATACCCCTAAGATAGCTAGGCTCGTGTCACGTTGTATGCAGCTTACAGCTATAAATAATTCTGCGGTATTACGTCCCCCTCCCGCTCCCGATGTGATCTCATATTTCAGGCCTTTACAAGAATATTCCGGGCACTTCTGAATAGATACGTTTAGGTACGCTGTAATTAATTACTTTTAGAGGCGGGTTTGTGTATCAAAAGCACAAATTACATTGCCTCTGTGGTTCGGCGGGCGGGCCCGGACTGCAACGCAGAAGGTTGCAGATTCGATTCCTGCCAGGAAAAAATGTTTCTGCTGACGATAAATATTTGTTTCTGGTTCTGAGTGTATTTTATGTATAATATGTATTTACAAAAAAAAGAATATGTAGTATTATATCCTTTATCTTGGTTGTCTAGAACCCAAAGTACAAGCCTAGTGCTTAGGTTTGGGCTAGATAACGGTGTCGTGCAATATTTATTTATTTAAATCGTATGACTAAAACGATTGGTTGAAAGTGAAAGGACGTATAGTATGTTCTACTATAATTTAAAATATAAGTACTTATAAAAAAATAAACAATTATTTACCGGGTTTAATCGCGTTTTATTCATGATTTTTAAACGACCGAGCTTTTGCCAACTTCACAGTTGGCTTTTTTAAGGTTCGCTTTTTCAGTCTACCTTGAAAAAGCCACCTTAAACAATTTAGCAGCTATCAAACGTAAACATTCTCTTACTAATTTTAATTCTTTAATCTGCTCAATTATTTAAGTATCCCTCAAATACTCAAGATAAAGAACATTGTACCACTGTTTCACACGATGTAGCGCATAGGCTAAGGTCTTGACGTAGCACGCTTGTTACTCTTTTACGCAAAACTACTGAACCGATTGCGATGAAACTTGGAATATAGGTAGGTGGGCACCGGGAATAATACAAAGTCTACTTTTTATCCAGATATACCCACAGGAACGGGACTTACGCGGGTGAAACCTCAGGGCGTAGCTAGTTGACTATAAATCTAATTACTTATTGATAAAAATATTATATAAAATTAGTGTCTTTGCTTATGATTAACCTAAGAACACGAATTTCCAGAAATGTTTTATCGGAAACGTGTTTTCCATTAAGTATTCCGTGTGCTCTTAAAATAACTGTTATTGCTGCTGGAAAAACAAATAAAACAGGGGTTGGGTGAAACGACAGATCGAAACAGTATCTCAGCGATCATGCTCATCGCATTGAATCCCGGAAAATCTCGTAGTTTATTCGTCCCATGGGATATGATGGAATTTGTAAGCACTCGAATCGTTTGAATTTGACCTTGGCGTGGAATTGGTTAGGTATCAATCGTTTTTAAATTTTTGTTTTATATTCGCTAGTAACCAACTCTTACCTACTGGGTGCAATGCAAATATGTACGCTTAGAAATAAATATTTGAATTTGGTCTGGGTGTCTTTCTATGTTCGTTAGGGATCTAGGTGTTATTTTAGTTATTATTAGACAACATTGTTAATAAAGCATTTGATAATTGTCATTTGGTTTTGTAATGCGTACGTGCAAAGATTTTAGAAACACATCTACATACTAATTATTCCTTTACAACGCCCTTGTTAGAACTCAACTTGAATAATGCGTGTGTTATATGTATGTACTACGAGTAGCAGCATCCCGCGGTTTTACCCGCATTTGTCTCGTGCCCGCGGGAATATCAGGATAGAAAATATTTACCGGGTTTTATCGCGTTTTATTCATGATTTTTAAACGAACCGAGCTTTCGCTAACTTGTCAACCGCCAATCTGTCAACAGTCAACCTTGAGAAAGCCAACTGTAAAGTTGGCGAAAGCTCGGTTCGTTTAAAAATCATGAATGAAACGCGATAAAACCCGGTAAATAGAGTGTTTTATTATGCAAAATCGCGAAAACCATAAAACAAACTATGTGTTCTTCCAAGCCTCCAGCTACCTGCTACAGCAAGGAGATATTTATTTAAGAAATATAATAATGCCATTTGGATATCTCTACCCCTAAAAGCCCATCGAAATGGTTCACCCTGTATAGGTATCATTGAACACTGGCTTATTAATCAGTCAAATTTGCAACAACTTTACCAATCAGTACCTTGTTTCAATTTCATTCTTCAATAATAACAATTTTAACAATAATCAAGGTGCTAACTGATTGTAACAAATGAACTAGCGGTTTCTGATTCGGTTGTCCGCGTTATTTGTGCGTATTAAATGATTAATATTTCGGTCGATTGGATTTGTAGAGTAATGATGAAACTTATGATTAATTTCGATTGGTGTATGTTGCTATTGTATTTTTGTTGTATAAACTGTAATTTTGTTTTTTGTTACCTTTCCATTTACAAAGATTATAGCTGCGCCCTGTAGCTTAAATCTACTACCTACTCGCGTAAGTACGATGCTGTCGATAACGGGGATGAAAAAAGCTACCACGCAAGGAGTGAGCAGAAATCGTCTATGGCTTTACCATCGACAATTTCTGCTCGCTCCTTGCGCGGTGGCTTTTTTCAATCCCGTGATCGATAGCATCGTATTCCCAAAACCACGTCGAGTTGAGCTCGACGGGAGTTACGCTTTAAGGTACCTGATCATAAGGGATAAACTCGTGTACTAAAGGGGAAGGTAGAACCTCGAACCTCTTTCGACCTCATCATCGCTTCCCATCAGGTGAGATGAGGTCAAATGCTAGCCGTACTATTATTTATTTAGACATAGCCGTATTGTATTACGTATACAGAAAAAAAAAGGTTTTCTTTCTTATTTTAAAAGTTATAGAAGGAATTACCTACTCTGCTCACAAAATTAGCAGACTTAAGTGAGTGGCAATGGGCAGGCCATATAGCTCGAAGGACAGATAACCGATGAGGAGTAAAAGTTGTCGAGTGGCGACCACGATGTAATGCGAAACGGAGTGTTGAAAGACCACCTACTCCGTGAACCGACGACATTGTAGCGGTTGCGAGGAGTGGTTGAATGGAGTTAGCCCGCGACCGCTATTTGTGGCGTTCGTAAGGGGAGGCCTATGTTCAGCAGTGGACAGATAATGGGCTGAGATGATGATGATGATACCTACTATGTTATTGTTTCAATTCTAGAATTAGTACTAATGAGGAGAAATAACTAATTTTGAATTTTAACTCTCCTTATTCTATGTCAAAAATAAAAAAATCAAGTGAATGAATTACTTAATTTCTTAATTACTTACTTAGTTTTCGATTTATGGAAGTATACATATTACATGCGATGCGGACTCGTAGTTGGATGTGACGTCATCTCACACTCGCCCAGTCCACTCGCGCTCTATGTGTCGATGTCACAATACAATACGATCGTTTAACGTTTTGATAAATGACGTCACATGATTGTTAGCGAGACTCAATATTTATCGTAAGTTTGAATGCTTGTAAAAACAAAACTAAAATGTAGTTTTGACAACAATGAAAACTAGTGTATCTTAGGTGTATCTTAGAGTAATAATGTATATTTGAATACATACAAGCTTTAATTTAACAAACCGATTTTCTCATACATATATTACATTCTTCATTTGCATGCTGAAATGTAGATTACAAGTGTATATGCCTGATTTATTTACAGTTAGTATAGGGCTATTACGACACTATGAGCTCGGCCTGTAGAATTGCGTTTCTAATACTGAAGTTAAATACCAAATACAATAGGCACCTACATCAATATTGATCATAATGTGCGCTCAATCGGATTACTTACCAAATTAATTAATTACGATGAAAGGGCAATGGTTTATTGAATGTAATGTTATTAAATTCTAATTTAATTGTGCTGTATAATCACTGTGTTTATAAATCATATTATTATGAGAACATGTACTATAAGAAGTAATACCTAATTGGCCTTTTCATCTAATTTTAGATGATTTATACAGCGCAAGCAACTTTTAATCCACGCTATTTATGGCGCTGTAGTGCCCGGGACGTTGTCAGGTGGAGTAGGCTAGCCAATCACCTATACCACCCTCCCAGCTTAGTCAGCCATGCCCAGAGGAAAGAACTGGTCAATACGTCTGGAGCTAACTAAGCCGTGGGTTTCCTCACGATGTTTTCCTTCAACGTATGAGCGATGTTATTAACGCACATAACTTTTCCGCAAGGAAAAAGTAATTGGTCCGCAGGGATTCGAAACCACGACCTTCGGAATGAAAGTCGGGGTATCTACCACTAGACTAACACCGCTCAGTACTAGACAATGGATAATTCCTAATACGATTTCACGCTCACTTGGTGGTTTTCACTACAAAAATTACATAATAACGGGGTATTTACCATTTTTTAATGTAAAAATGTAGATGTAGAGTAAAAATGTAGATGTAGAGTAAAAATAAAAGCTATTCCATAACTTCTTTAATACTGATTGGCTGAGGGACAAACTAACAATGCGATCAACCTTGCTCCAGGTAATTGATCTCGATTGTGTCTAGTGTTAACTCAAATCTAAACTTGAACTAACGACCCGGTAACTAGTGATGTCCTATATCCGGAGATTACTGCCCGCTCGGAACCGGATTTAACTAGATAACAACTAGTCCGAACTGACTTTAGCCAGTTCAAAGTTGCAGTTAGGGGCATTATTTTTCAATAATTACCTGTTGGGCTTGCGACCGACTTCGTTTCAAATGGTAGTCTCTGACAATGATTTATAGGCATTTTTAATTCAATAAATTAATGAATTCTGTGAACAGCACACAACGTCATTTACATAAGCTAAGTTTGTGTAACGGTGACTAGACGACGGATATAATACTTATATTTATATATTTTTAAAATATATGAACCTTTTTGACACAATATATGCCTCAGTGGTGCGGCGGGCAAAGCCCGGACTGCGACGCAGAAGATTGCGGGTTCAATTCCTGCCGGGAACAAATATTTCTGCTGTTAATAAATGCTGGTTCTGGGTATATATATATGTCGCAGTCACATCAAATTAATGTGAGACGGAAATTGCTTTAAGAACAATGAGTTACACATAAAGCAATTCGGCAGAATCGTGACGTCATCGAGTGTCGCCTAAGAGAGTAGCGTGGTGCATACATTCCAACAGATTGGTGATAGATTTTGTCCTGGGCGCACTCGTTACGTTACGGGACTGCTTTTCCGTTTCAGTCCTACCTGATAGTCTATTTATAGCATACTTACCTTAAATATCTGAATAGATTGTTTAGTGATTATAATGTAACATCAATAATCCTATTTAGTGGCAGACAAACTATATTGTACAACCGGATTGTGTGTAATATAAAACGTGATTAACGAATTTGTACTATTATACCCACTTACGCCCACCTAGAATATCTGAAACGTCTGAAAAACATAGACTTTCCAAAGAGACTCCGTCATATATATATTTATTCGTCTGAAGTAGGTTATACAGTTGGTACATACAATTAGAGTGAGCCCGTACTTCGTCGGATCCTCCGACATACGAATAGTGTTAGAAAATAAACAAATTACAATTACATCGAATAACTATGTCAAAAATGTTATTAATAATAGTCAAAGCCATTCATTCCAAATTATACAAGTCATGTCATATTCTATGTATCACAAGTATGTATTTCCGAAAAAAAGTCTTATGTATAGTAAATCCGTTGTCTAGTACTCATAGTACAAATCTAGTGCTTAGTTTGGGGCTAGATAGCGTTGTGTGTAATGTCGTGCAATATTTATCATTTATTTATTAAATAGAGTAACATTTTTGGTCAAACTGTTAAATTTTGTCGAAAACTTACCTATAAGAAAAAATCGATTTCATCTTAAAGCTTACATCAAGATCATAAAAATTCTGTCTATACACGGCCGAAGAATGCAAGTTCATCCATCCGAAACAATGAAGCACCTCAGCGAAGCATACCTCTACCTTCTCCCAACACCATAGTCATAACTCTCTTAACCAAATTGCTCGAGAAAAGCACCTTTCGCTTTTACTTTAGGTATAATCAGAACCACACGAAAAGCGATATCGTCGTAAAATTATATAGGTGCTTCAAATAATACTCTATGGTACAACTTTATCTGGATGAAACACTTTTCCCTAATAACCTTATGTCTTTTCTTTTATATCGCCCTCTTAGGTATTCGGTTATGATGTGGAAATGTGGTGAACGAATATTTTTGCCTTTAACATAAATACAGTTTGGTTTCTTAGGACCGATATGGCAAGCAACGAAAGTAAATAGAAATGGGCATCTGAGTATATTTGATCGAAATATATATGTAAGGGGTATTATTAAAATAAAGTATGTCTAAATAATCAAATGTCATTTAGGCCCAAAGTTTATATAAGTTTCACCCGCGTAAGTCCCGATCCCACGGGATTATCGGGATAAAGAGTAGCCGATGTGTTATTCCAGGTTTCCAGCTACCCATATTCAAAGTCTCATGGTAATCTGTTCAGCGGTATTTACGTGATTGAGCAACATACACACATACTCACAAAGTTTCAGCATTACAATATTAGTAGGATAGAATAGGATATAGTATTATGTAGTAGATAACGGATATATATATTGAGTAACAAACATACTCACAAACTTTCAGCTTTATGATATTTGTAGGATTGTATTTAAAGACACAAACAACTAAAAACAAACATTTGATGACAATAATTATATTTTTATCTAATTTTTAGATGATTTATACAGCGCAAACAACTTCTAGTACATACTTTGTATGGCGCTGTTGTGCCCGGGATAATTTAGGAATAAGTTTGGCTTATAATTATGGTCAGCATATTAATTATATTGTTCTTATAGCTTAGCTAAACTAGCTCCAAATGTAGGAAACCTTTTAAAAAAAACTAACTAAACTTAATAAAACACAATATTTACCGGGTTATACCTACCTACCCGCATTTTATTTATTAACTGCATTGTTAAATGTACAGAGCTTTCGCTAATACAGTTTTTTCAAGGTTGTCGCGAAAGCCTTTGACAAAACTTAATTTAGTTGGACGTTCGGTAAAAAGTACCAAAAATAATATAATATATTATCGTTCAACAAATTAAACGGCGAAATTCTAACAATGAGCAAAACAAGAATAGACAATAACACTCCCTTTGGCAGTCGTGTAAAAATGTAGAAGAAAAAAAAAACAAATTCAAATTCAATTTACAAAACTTGTCTCTTAAGCACATTTTGTGGAAACACTCCGAATTTCCAAGTGCGAGATGAGACGAAGACTTTCCCGAACTGTATTATATAGAAACCTTATTTCCTTCGCTAGTCGTTTTATTTCCACTATTGAGGAAATACGACATTTCCTCAAATCGACGATTGACGAATTTCAAAAATCGTTTGAAACTATTCTACCTTTTGTACAAAGTGTTTTGAGATGGTGGGTAGTATAAGCCGGAAAGGGTTTGTTCTAGACGTCTAGACTAACAACTTTTGTTCTACGACTTTTGGAAATTCGAAATTTATTTATCGAAAAAGGGAAGGTAAGGTTTAATTTGGATGCGAGAAGCCGAAAATAGATCTAGGTGACGTGCAATTATAGGTCCAGCAGTGGACTGCAACAGGCTAATGATGATGAAAATTAAATTTAAAATTTAATTTGGTAAACAGATGTTTTTTTTTTAAAGTAAAGGCAATTAATGTTTAAATAGTAGTCTAAACTAAATATAAATAAAAGTGCAACAAAAGTTAATGACATCCAATTGGAATTGGCACATTTGAAATTTGAACTTTTGATCGTTTACACTTTATTAACTGCGAATAAGGGAAAATATTATATTATGATCTACGACTTTTGCTAAAACTTTTTTGTGTAATATACACAATCAAAAACTGGAAAAATCAGTGGAATCAACTGTTTTTTCTACAAACAATTTTTTTTTTCCATAAGTCGTAGCACAAAATACAATATTTTTCCTTATTCGCAGCTATATTCTCTATTGTTACTAATCGTTACTATGAAGTGAGATAAGTTAAAAACTAAGTCGATAACTAATAGATGAAGTTAATGAATCTAAAGCCATTAATTGCCTTAATTGACTAGTCTAATGCTAAAACCTAAAATCAAAGTTTGCTATCAAAAACGTATAAAGTCGTTGACTCGTAAAATCGACTGTGCAAAAGTAAAACCTCGTAGCTGCAAAAAAATATGAGGTTCATAAGGTACTTAAAATTTAAAAAAAAATGGCGTGTCAAGCCCATAGGTTTACTAAAAGGGTCTAGCAATAAAACCTTGCCTATCAAATCGTCAGTAAACACTTGATGGACAGCTAATATTATAAACGCGAAAGTATGTATGTATCTCTTTCACCCTAAAACTACTGAACCGATTTCAATGAAACTTAGAATATAGGTAGCTGGAGACCGGGAATAACACATAGGCTACTTTTTATTCTGAAATTCGGGAACGGGACTTAAGTAGGTGAAACCGCGGGGCGCGGCTTTAATTTATAAACTGAATAGGTAATAGGGTTAGTTAGTATAGTTGCAAATAATTATGTAAGGCATCTAGTCTTATTTAATCTAAGAAGATATTAAATTTTTCACATGTCAGTTACTCAGTTCTGAAATAGCGCAACCGAAATGCTCGTTAAGCCTTCACTAATGTGATAATTTCGTATGGAAAAGCAATATTAGCAACCGATTATTGTACACAATAATTTATTTAAGAATTCTCCATATCCATTTACAATTTAACGTTAGATTGAATTTCACACAAATTAGCTTTATAATAAATTTCATAATTAAACCATAATCAACTTAACGATTTCCTAAGAATAACATAAACTTTTATCTTACTCAGAGACATATAACATCGTCGTCTTCGCTCCTAGAAGACTGTGCACTTGACAGCTTTTGAAATATTAATATCAATCATGTTCTCTAGGTTTTAAGGTAGTTTTTGCTTTGATATATCAAAACGGTCCTGTCAAACCCAGTTGCAAAAAAGTGAGAAAAGGACAGACTGGAATTTCTTTAACATCAAGCCGGACCGTTTTTTAACCGAAGTAAGCTTTCTAGTTTTCTTTGGAGTACTATTTCTATGATCTTAGTATGTTAAAATGTCAAAATATAAATAAAATGATAATAATTATCCTTGGGTTTAGTAAACGCACCTAACCCCTTAATCATTCGTGTGATCCTCTCCATCCCAAGGTTGCCTGGAAGAAACCGCTCTCACCGGTAAGGCCGCCTATTGTGTCACTCTAGATTTAAGTTTTGTTACTTTTATTTACCTATTATAATTGTATTTTTGGTGTCATAATAAAGCGTTAAATAAATAAATAAAATATCAATGATATTGAGTATACAATTAGTATAGTATACTATAACGGCGTGGTTTCGCGATCCCGCGAGAATATCGGGAAAAAAGCTATTCCCGTGGGATACAAGTCTTCAGCTATAAAGAGTGTGACCGTATTGGTTTAACGGTCCCAGTTCATGAAATACAATATACAGACAGTCTGACAGTGGAGTGTTAGCGAATTTACTTACACGCCACTGTCAGTCTGTCTATCCGTACCCAAAATAAATCCCGATTTCACCTTTTGGGCACGGAATTCTAAAAATATAATAATTCAGTGGCATTTGTTTGTATATAACGAGAATACCTATTTACTTTTCAGAGAGATCTTACTTCTTACTAACATTATAAACGGGAAAGTTTGTATGCATATCTACTGAACCGATTGCGATGAAACTAAGAATAAGGTAGCTGGGGACCTGTAATAACATGTAGGCTGTGTTCTATCCTGATATTCTTGCGGAATCGGGACCTACGCGGGTGAAACCGTGTAGCTAAGGAGGGCAGCGAGTTTACAATAAATCTTATTTTAAATCAAACTATCGAGTGTTAAAAATATTTACATATACGTAGACTTTTTAATTTAATTCAATTTCAAATAAAATTCCAAAAATAGCCTCTAAAGTTTATTTACAGATTAGAAAAGTTAAGGGTTAGACCCTTCTGCTTTTCTAATCCTAACTACATTAAAAATATACCTATGTGTTAGTTTGTATGTATGTATTTTACCCATAGTCACGTCAAATCTATCACACAATCTTAGATCAAAATGTAAACAAAATACTTATACATTTATTAAATAGCGTCAGTTCCTTGGCGCTTCAGCCCTTCTTTTTCCTTTGATATTAACATTTCTATGTTTAAATTCTTGATCTAAGATTCAGATACAAACCGATTGGAATCTTGGTATTGTATGTACTTTGTAACTATACTTTTTAGAGTTTATAATAAAGTAATTTGTTATTAATAAAAATATGATTTTTAATTTTTTCTGAGGTTTTCGCGATTTTGTATAATAAAATACAATATTTACCGAGTTTTACTTTCGTTTTATTTAATAACGGCTTTATTACCAAAGACCGATCAACCTTGAAAAAGCTAACTGTTAACTAACCTTGAAAAAGTTAACTGTAAAGTTAACGAATGCTCGGTCTTTGGTAATAATGTCGTTAAAAAAAACGCGAGTAAAACCCGGTAAATATTGTGTTTTATTATAATGATTTATAGTAAGTATTTTACATTAATTCAATTTAAGTAAGATTAGTACGACATTATCCTACTAATATTATAAATCCGAAAATCTGTTTGTTTGTTTGTTTGTTTGTTTGTTTGTTTGTTTGTTTGTTCCCTCTTCACGGTCAAACGGCTCGACCGATTTGGATGAAAATTTGCATAGGGATAGTTTAAATGATGGAGAGTAACATAGGATACTTTTGATCCCGAAAATCCCGCGGGATCGGGACTTACGAGGGTGATAATATTTATTAGATGAAAATTTGCATTGGGATAGTTGAAATGATGGAGAGTAACATAGGATACTCTTGATCCCGAAAATCCCGCGGGATCGGGACTTACGAGGGTGATAATATTTATTAGATGAAAATTTGCATAGGGATAGTTTAAATGATGGAGAGTAACATAGGATACTTTTGATCCCGAAAATCCCGCGGGATCGGGACTTACGCGGGTGATAATATTTATTAGATGAAAATTTGCATAGGGATAGTTTAAATGATGGAGAGTAACATAGGATACTTTTGATCCCGAAAATCCCGCGGGATCGGGACTTACGCAGGTGATAACTATTTCTTAGATAAAAATTTGCATAGGGATAGTTTAAGCGATAGAGAGTAACATGGGATACTTTTGATCCCGAAAATCCCGCGGGATCGGGACTTACGCGGGTGATAATATTAATAGATGAAAATTTGCATAGGGATAGTTTAAATGATGGAGAGTATCATAAGATACTTTTGATCCCGAAAATCCCGCGGGATCGGGACTTACGCAGGTGATAACTATTTATTAGATGAAAATTTGCATAGTGATAGTTTAAGTGATAGAGAGTAACATAGGATACTTTTGATCCCGAAAATTCCCGCGAGATCGGGACTTACGCGGGTGATAATATTTATTGGATGAAAATTTGCATAGGGATAGTTTAAATGATGGAGAGTAACATAGGATACTTTTGATCCCGATAATCCCGCAGGATCGGGACTTACGCGGGTGATAACCATTCAATGAATGAAAATCGACACAGGGGTAGGATAAGTGATGTAGAGTGGCATTATCATCATCGTCATCCATCGTCATCGTCATCGTCACTTACTGACGAAATACAAGCTTTAACTTACTTCACCTACCTACCGCAGTGCAAAAATCCACACTTAAACGGACGACCAGGGAAGTACTGATGATGCCAGGCGCGGTAGCGCCTGGCTTCAACAGTACTTCAATGGGCGACCGTTTAAATGTGGATTATTGCATTGCGGTAGGTAGGTGTTCGAACAACGCGGGATCGCGACTTGCGCGGGTGAAACCGCGGGGCGCAGCTAGTTGTAAAATATTTAGGACTTGCATAGATGAAACCGCGGTCCACAACTATTTTCTAAACAAAACATCTAAGCTTCAAATAAGCTTTTAAATAACATATTTACGAAAAACACATTTACTTTAAACTTCAAACAATTTCAAATAACTCTGGTTTTATGTTCGCAAAGTGACGTTTAAAATAATAATTGTTTAAAACTTTTGGTTTTAATGCATAATAAATTATTCTCAGGGGAATTTTATTTATGTTTCGTAAAAATTGATCGTGTTAACTAGAAAGTGAGTTTTTTTGTAGGTACGATAGATAATTGTACGTGTTATATTTATTTATATTTACCACGAGAGCGGTGTTATTTACGCACATAACTTTTTCGCAAGGTAAAAGACGTTGATCCGCGGTCAACCGGGGTTCGAAACCACGACCTCCGGAATGAAATTTGGGCTATCCACCACTAGACCAACATCGCTATCAAAAACATTACCTATAATCCTACTAATATTCTAAATGTGAAAGTGTGTGTGTTTGGATGTTTAGATGTTTGGATTTTTGTTACTCAATCACGCAGAAACTACTGAACCGATTGCGATGAAACTTGGAATATAGGTAGCTGGGGACCTGGATTAACACATAGGCTTTTTATCCCGATATTCCCGCGGGAACGGGACTTACGCGGGTGAAACCGCGGGGCGCAACTAGTAAGTTAATAAAATACAATACTTAACTGTATTATTACAGATTACAGAGCTTTTGCTAACGTTAGCTTTTTCAAGGTTGACCTTGTAAAAGGTAGCCGTAAAGTTAGTGAAAGCTCGGTGCTCAGTACAGTAACCTTTTCAGAGGTTGACCTTGAAAAAGCTAACTGTAAACTTCACGAAAGCTCGGTAGTTTGTAATAATGCCGTTATTAAGTAAGACGCGAGTTAAACCCGGTAAATATTGTGTTTTATTATGCAAAATTGCAAAGACAAAATTACTTTAATAACTTTTTGCAATTATGCGGAACGAAGACTAGTCAAACAATATTTGAATATTCCATTTGAGTAACGAATCAATATTATGCAACTATCCGATAAAGTTTCCACTTCAAGTTATAACTGCAACCATTGCAACTGAATTCGATTGCCAATAAAAAGTCCAATTATCGCGCTGCAATTGAGACCGCGACTTGTTGCTGTCATCAAGTTCTTTCTGAACAGATAGGGCTCTTTTATTTAGTTTATCTGGTAGGTATTTGAATTTAATTTGGTATAAGGCGTATAACCCAAAATCCATCAGGTCTCGGTTGGTTTTGAAACCATTGGGTTCCGTGATTTATAACTTTATCTTTGGTTGTCCCTTTCGCACGCTTGCCAGGTCACTCTATTCAGACAAAGACGTGTCATCAAAGTCTTAGATCCTCTTCCTAGGCTCGTTTTTCCTGCCGCATTGAACCTTCCAGTTGTATGTAGTACTTCTTAATTCTATGCCCGCAACAACTCGTTTAAAACTAAATTTTCATTTAACAGCTAAACGTGACGTAACGTATTTAAACCTCTATTTTTTCTGTATCAATGCATAATAACATACTTGAAATTGGTAGAACAGTTTTACTAAATTAGCCATAGTTGTCTTGTTATTAGGAATTGTTCGATTTTACTCACTAATATATTGCATAGTCGTATCTTGCGTCTTTCTTTTACAGAACAGAAATTTGATAGCCCTATCCCTGTCACGTCATTAGGTGAGTATGGGGCCTTAAATGGACGAATGAACACTCAGTAGGTTAGTAAAGTAAGGTAAAAGGTAAGGTTTGTATATAAGTAAGTGATGAAGATGAAGTTAATGATGATGATGCCACTCTTCATCACTTAGTCTTACCTGTGTCGATTTTGATTAAGATCTATCTCGATTTGTTTAATATTACCCGCGTAAGTCCCGATCTCGCTGCAACAGAGTGTGTAGGGATGCACTACGCCGTTATATTCACAAATCTGTAGAGCAAGAAGACTCGTCCAAAATTCGGAAATTTCTTAAGACTCTGGGGGTTGGTAAATCTCGTTCTAATAATAATTTACCCCATGACTTAGATATTAATCTTCTTAACCAACATTTTTCTAATTGTTCTAATCTTGACAATTTCACTAAATCTCAAACTCTGTCATACCATTCATCTATACAACCACCCGACATTTCTCCTTTTACTTTTGTGCAATTTACTGACGTTGACGTTAAGAGAAGCATTAAATCTATCTCCTTCAATGCCGTTGGCATCGACAATATCAGCAGAAGTATGATTATGCCTATTCTCGATGAGATAGTGCATGTCATAACTTTAATTCTGAATGCATCCATATCTACCAGTACTTTTCCTGTGGCCTTGAAAGAAGCTCAACTAATTCCTCTTCCTAAAAAGCCTAATCCTACTACTTTTTCCGAATATCGTCCCATCTCTATTCTACCTTTTCTATCCAAAGTTCTTGAGCGCCTAGTGCACCAACAGCTGAGTGCATTCATTAACAAAAACTCTCTTATGAACCCTTTCCAGTCTGGCTTCCGCCCAGGACACAGCACCACCACTGCATTGGTGAAGATCACCGATGACATACGGTTTGGTATGGATAACAGACAGCTCACTGTTCTCACTCTTCATGATTTCAGCAACGCCTTCAATAATGTTGATTTCGACTTGCTTCTTGGTATTCTCAGCTCCCTTAACATGTGTCCGTCAGTGATTGCTTGGTTTCGTAGTTACCTGATGGGACGCCGGCAGCGTATATGCATTGAACAGACCTGTTCCACGTGGAATTCTATATCTGCCGGTGTTCCTCAGGGCGGCGTACTCTCTCCTCTCCTGTTTGCTGTTTTCATTAACACAATTTCCCATAATCTTACTTCGTCCTACCACCTGTATGCGGACGATTTACAAATTTATGCGCAGGCGCCACTAGAACAGATAGACCGTACGATTGTCTGCATAAATGATGACTTAAACAAAATTTGCGTGTGGAGTAGATCATATGGACTTAAAGTTAACCCAGCAAAAACTCAGGCAATAGTAATAGGCAGTTCTAGGTTGACTTGTAAGTTGAATTTTTCTCAACTACCTAGAGTTGTTTTTGACGGGACTACGGTGCCGCACAGCAAGGAGGTCAAAAATCTTGGTGTCACCATGGATAGTAATCTCACATGGGACCCGCAGCTGTCAGGGGTGAGTCAAAGGATATTTGCGTCCAATGCCTCGCTTAGGCTGTTGCGGAATTTCTTACCAACAGCTACCAAAGTTATGTTAGCTCAATCTCTAATGCTTCCCATCCTTGACTACGCGGATGAGTGCTTCCTTGATCTCACTGAGGTACAACTAAACAGGCTTGAGAGGCTCCAGAATCTTGCCATTCGGTTTGTTTTTGGTCTTCAAAAGTTTGATCACGTGTCGGAATTTCGCAGTGAGCTCAAATGGTTGCCTATACGTCTGCGTAGAAACTATCACATTTTAACGCCTCTTAACAGAATTTTATTCCTGTCTACCTCTCCCCTGTATCTCCAGTCTCGGTTTCAATTTCAACGTCCCCCTTCCCACCAGTCCGCTCTTCGAAAGCCCTTCTCCTTAAACTCCCTTCGCGTTCTTCCACCTTTTATGGTGATTCCTTTTCAGCCAGGGCTGTGGAGCTGTGGAATGTTTTGCCTTCCTACATTCGACAGTCGAAGTCTCTATCGGTTTTCAAAAGTAGCGTTTACAAGTACTATCTTGATATTGCTGAGAAACGTTTGGTTGTGAGATGGTCATAATGTATGTTTATTGTATGTGGGTATGTATATGTGTATTTTATGTGATATGTGTATATTATGTGTACTTATGTATGGATGTATGTATATATATGTGTATAATATTAGGTGTATTATTATGTCATTTATTAGTATGTTTGTGTAGTATTGTAATATGTTAATATTAGAATTATATTATAATTGTATTTATTTTTCCATTATTATTTGGTATGTGTCATACTATAATCGTAATACTATTGAAGTAATAATAATATTATTTAATCACCCTACCTCTTCCTCTTTCTTTGCTTCTTGTCCATCCAAAGGTTGCCTGGAAGAGATCGTTTTAAGCGATAAGGCCGCCCATTGTACCACCTAATTTTATGTTGTTTATTTCCTTTTTTATTATTGTCATTATTTAATCGTGTGTTGCAATAAAGTATTTATCAATCAGTCAATCAATCTGGTGGGATAATCCCACGAGATTGGGACTTAAGCGGGATCAAAAGTATCCTTTAATACTCTTAACCACTTAAACTATTTCTATGCAAATTTTTGCCATCTCGGTCGAACCGTTCGACCGTGAAGAGGGACAAACAAACAAATATACAAACAAACTAACTTTCGGATTTACAATATTAGTAAGGAAGTTAAATAATATTTAATTATAAATACCTAGTAAAAACACACTTAAATGTATTTGTAGCCATAATTAATAGGTTAGTCGTGATGTACTTACGTCAACTATCCTTATCCTTATAAATGTAAATATACGTAAAATATGTATAGGTATACATATATAATACATATAAAATCGAACAATTCATAATAAAAAGATAAATATTGGTAATTTAGTAAATACAGAAATACAGAAAAAATACAGGTTTAAATGGGTACGTCACGTTTAGCTGTTAAATGAAAATTTCGGTTTTTAACGAGTTGTTTTAGATATAATAAAATCTGTTATTACTGTCAACCAATCGTGTAGAGCAACTAAAATGAAGATAAAAAACAGATAAATAAAATACCAAAATAGTATTTGCTAATATTTTCTAATTATTGAGATATCTATATATTTCTCAATAATTAGAAAAAACTTGTTCGTTGGTAATAAAAAGCAAGAATACCTAATTGTAAATTAACTTTAAACCGTTATATTTCCTAAACGGTGAAAGAAACCTAATATTTAATTTTAAAAACCTATTCAACGATACCCATCTTGACATACTTTGACGATTTTGGATTTTTTTATTTTGACAATATGGCGTCTGGTTGTAACAAAAGTTAATTTGGATTACTGTCATGTCTTTAACCACACTCACCGGATTAAGACAAATCGATTGACGTAAGAATCATCAAAATCGGTCCACGCGTTTGGCCTCTAGAACGCCACATAGAAACATCCATACATACATACATACATAAATAGACCGATAAACACATTACCCTCCTGTGCGTCGCGCAGTCGGGTAAAAACATGCCCTGCCGCCAATATCGTGTGTCACCATAAGCGTGGATTTTTGCAATGCGCTAGGTAGATGTTTGAACAACGAGGGATCGCGACTCTCGCGGGTGAAACCGTGGGGCGCAGCTTGTTAATAATAACCACTGCAACAAACAGATCCTCTTACTTATTATTATAAATGATGACTAGAGCAAGAATAGTTAAATAGATATTATTACGTAGATACCTCACGATAGTTTGTCAACTTTGAAACTACAATGTCACAATAAAACACCCTAGAAACATTATAAACGTGAAAGTTTGTATGTACATGTATGTAAGATTATATCTGGATCAAAAATAGTGTCGTTCTAGGTCTCCAGTTATCTGCGTAGCATGTTTCAGTAGTTTTGGCGTAAAAAAGTAGCAAACATACTTGTTTATTTTGCACACAAACTTTCACCTTTATAATTTACTAGCTGCGCCCCGCGGTTTCACCCGAGTAAGTCCTGTTCCCGCAGGAACATCGGGATAAAAATTAGCCTACGTGTTATTTCAAGTCTCCACCTACGTATGTTTTAACAAAGTCACATACATGCAAACTTTCGCTTTTATAATATTATTACCAAGATGTTCTGATTTTAACAAATTTGGAAGGATTATCTTAAAAGAGGGCTTAGGTTTATTAGGCTACAAAAAATTCTTAAATAAATATAGATAGATAACACTTTTATTTGATCAATCACAAAAATATTACAAAAACAACACATTTAAAACTAAATAAATGTTGAACAAATAGGCGGCCTTATCGCTTAAAGCGATTAAATATCTTTATTATAAACTCTTTTCAACCTTACAAAATATCTTTTGTAAGGTTGAAGGATCTATTATTTGTTTGACCAAAAAAACTCACCGAACTGTAATTTGGTTTAGGTCACCTAAACATTACGGTAATTATAAAAATGTCTTTACAAATTAAAAATATTTTAATTGGATTTAGTACGAATACCTACAATCAAAAGCAAAAGTCATCATAATTGGTACATTGATAATATTGTTATTTTGAAATATATTAATGACTAAGCGCTGATTTTTTCAAATCCCTAGATAGAGAAATCTAACAAATAAAATGTAACACTACTAAATAACGTCACTATGATAAATAAAACGAAAATAAATCTAAATTTAGAAGATCAAAATTAGAAGCCTTTGCAATTTGGTTGGGTTATTATTCGATAGATATATTTTAAATCTTTAGATAGATAAATTTGTCAAATAAAATGTAACACTACCGAATAAATAACGTCACTATGATAAAAAAAAGAAAATAAATCAAAATTTAGAATAACAAAATAAAAAAGCCTTTAAAATTTGGTTGGGTTCGAACTTATTTGATAGATATTTTATCTGTAAAATGAAAAATCAGGCCTAAATCACCGTATTTAAACACATTATACTAATGATTATTTTAGTATACAGAGACCACCCGATCAAGTATTAAATTGTAATAATTAATTACAACTTTCTAGGAACAAATTCAATATCAACATTAGCTATGCGCAATTGCACTTGTTCTTTCTTGTACTTGATCCCTCCTTTTTGAACGAAAGTATTTACAGTAAAATGTCTAAGAACCTGAATTATTCCAGCCTTTACTTGAAGTTTCGCGTATCTAATACCTATACACACTCTGTTCCCTCTTCCGAAGGGCTGATACTCTATATCATTAGTATGTTTATTCCTCGAAAACCTCTCAGGATCAAATTTCTCCGGATCCTCAAAAAACTTTGGATCATGGTGGTATTCATAGATTGGCGTGTATACCTTTGTTCCTTTGTCGATTTTGATATTTCCAACTGGCAATACAGTGTCATTGATGCATTCTCGTGTAAGAAACCCGATTGGTGGATACATCCTCATACTCTCACTGAGTATGTTTTCTAAATATTCCATGTTCATAACGTCGTCGTAAGATAACTGACCATTACATCTGTCGAATGTTTCATCTATTTCTTTGTGAAGTCTCTTGAGTATTTCAGGATTTCTGCCGAGTTCAACCATCGTCGTAAACATCGCTGAGGCACACGGCTCTAGACCAGCCAAGAAAAAGAAAAACGCTTGAGCAGCCATTATCTCGTCAGTTGGTTTTAACTCGTAGCCAGTATCTTGATCTTTCAATGTCTCGTTCTTTTGTAAACTTACACATATATCGACAAAATCGTGCTTCTTCACATTCTCTTGTTCACGTTGCCTAATCGCTTGCTTGATTGCTTTAATAAACCAAGCCTGATGACTGTATGGTGTGAATAAGGAGAATCCCATAGCTTTAAAAAATGACGGGAATAAATCGGACATGGCTAGTTTAAGGTTTTTCCACTGTGTAGCTTCCAAAGCATCTTTTACTAAAGTAACGAAGGGTGAGTCAAAAACTGATTGTGAACTGAGACCGAACACGGAGGCAGCAATAGCAGCACAACAGTAGTCATTCAATGTGTAGAAGCCATTACCTTTCAGTTTTTCTGGATTATTCTTCAGATGCACGACGAAATCTTGAGCACTTTTATCAATGATGTAGTACATGTTTTTCAATTTTGCAGTTGTGAAAAGCGGAGTCATATTTTGCCTCAGGATTTTCCACTTAGGACCATGCGTTAGGAGCACATTGTTTGACAGCACATCCTTTTCTTCACAGAATGTAAATCCTCGATGGTTAAAGGAACGAAAATCCAGCTGCTGCACATAATTGACGTTTATCGGATCCATCACGTAAATCGAAGGTTTGAAGAAACAACCAAAAGCAACAGCAGGTTCGTTCTGGTACTTCTTATACAGTTCATGTAATATCATAAAAAATGACCTGTCTTCGGTAATATAGTCCCAGAAGAGACCTGTAACTTTGTTTTCTTTGAGGAAAAGGACTCCGCGTTTCTTCCAATATTTTTCATTATAACGTCCAGTAAAATAAAACAGGAGCAATAGTAATATCGCAATTGTAAAGAATATAGGAAGCAACATGATTTTTGGTCAACTACCTAGACGTAACTAAGCTAAGTACAACGGTGCCAATTTATTTAATACATTTGCAGAATGTAGTGATTTGTTTTGCAAACCGTTTTATTACCTTCCTTACCTACTACTTAAAGCCAAGTGTGCACTGGCGAGGAACTTCCGCAAATTTTGCAGAAATCAATAATTGACGTCTATTTTGAATTTTCTTCGAAGATAACCGTTGGGGCGTAAAAATACTTGAATGACATATACGCTGCAATGCGAAACGGAGTGTTGGAAGTCCACCTACTTGGTGGACCTAGGACCTTGTAGGGGTTGCGGTCTATTCTTTGGATGGAAGTGGTTTGGGATCGCTATTTGTGGAGTCGTATGGGGAAGACCTATGTCCAGCACTGCACGGACGTGAGCTGAGATAATTATGATGTTGATCTGTGTTATTGACATTTTTCTCAACAATAATAATAAATGTTGACTGTTTATTTGATAAGAACTATTGAATTAGAAGCACCTAACAAAAATGTTGCATGCCAGATTTGGCGGAGTAAGGTGATCCTATTTCTATGTTACATCTATTATAATGTACTCTTATTCGCAATAAATGAATTATGAATTATTATTATTAATATTTAGTATCTCTTATACTAGAGATCTGCAGAAATTGACCTGCAGCAAATCAACGAGTGGACATAAATCTTTAAATTTAATTAGATACATAATTATCCATTTATAAACCGGTTTTTTCTAATAATCCACTGACAAACGATTGTATATTGTACCTACTGATGTCAAACCGATGTCATATTTTTTTTTAAACTTTACCTAACTATAAAAAGTTAAGACAACTAGCAAACTGGAACGTAGATGCAAAAACGCGAATTCGAGTCTCGCCGCGAGTGAAAAATATATTTTGAATTCACTTAAAACTGTACAAAAGATTTTAAAATACCCTATTTTAACAAGTTTATTATCGCAAATAAATTAATTTAAAGTAGTAGTATCCACAAGACTATGTTTTAAAGTTTAGTTTATCTCCCTCTTTGTAGACTTAACATTATCAATATAACTAATTGATTTTTAATTCATATCTAATTAGTTAATGATGCATGTCTTTGTGATAAGAACAGTGAACGAATAAGCATGGAAGTACTCCTTACGCTTCAAAATGACACCACGTAAAATAGGCCGCGATGATTGAAATTTTGCCGCGATACAAATCTGTCACTTCGGTTGTACTCGGATCGGGTCATTCAAAGAACCAATCACGTTAGAGAACAGCGTATTTCCGCCGGGTCGTCCTCGTTGTCAACACACAGTTGGTGAAAATATAAACAATCGTCCAATTGCTTAGCTAATAGCGTGGTGTCTAGTTTGTGTATGTATACTTCATGTTTGTGTAAGTTTGGGCGCTATTATTTGAGGTGAGTTAGTGTGAAAAGGCTTCTTTCATGCTTATATTCGTTCACTGGATGTCTTCTTATAAAAATAACGACCCGGACACGGCCCGGTCTCATATAACTAGTCCCTGAAACTATTTATTTTTTTCGGTTTTAATTACTTCGTATTTGAGGAAGTTTTTGCGCTATTTTTTTTTGTATTTATTTATTGAATAAGTAATTTACATAACAGTTACATAGAAAGACGCCACATAAACTAAATGAAGTTTTACCGGACGTCAGTGCCGTCGACTTATAGATAAAATCACTCAAACTATAATGTTTAGTTTCGCAACTATAACTCAACCTGTTTAGGTCAGTATCATCCGAATCACAACAAAAAGTAAATTTAACAATTAGGTATGTACCTTCAAATTGCGACAATAACAGTGACCAGATACGCAGGTGCAGTTACATAGATGTGGGTAGACACGGTCGCTTGACGGTGCGCCTACCCACCTCCATAATATTATCATCCATCGAACTACTCAGCCCTGCATACCAACCCACACCAACCAATCATTGTGAAAATGAGTATGTACTTATACAGCATGTTTTAATATAAATAATTTATGAATTTGAGGTGAGTTAGATTGGAAAGGCTTCTTCCATGCTTATCCGTTCACTGGATAAGAAGTACTAACTCCACCATAAGTTTCTTATGTCTGGTCTCTAATATTCAAAGTGTTTTCGCAATAGCTTTAGTAACATCAAAATACCTTTCCTTGCATACATCCTCACCTTTCTCGTTTATATTATTAAAGATGTAGATGGTACGTGTAATTTCGAAGCATCACCAGGTAATGTAAGTCTGCGGGAGACGTAAATGGTGCGTTATCAAACACTTTTGTCCCGACCACGCGTATAACATTATTCTGGTACATAGTAAGTCTAAGCCCTGGATATTGTTGACAACTCACGGGTTGGAGCTCTGTGTAGAAACGTCTCTGTTTTTTGTGTAGGTACATATTAGTATAGTTTGTGCCAGCCGTCTTGCGCAAATCGTCGCTTCAACGTGCCTGAGGATAAACTGGATGCGAGAAGCCGAAAATAGATCTAGGTGGCGTGCAATTGGAGAGGCCTATGTCCAGCAGTGGACTGCAACAGGCTAATGATGATGACATATTATTTTTATAACTAGCATCGCCTTGCGGTATTGTCTGGGGTGTCGAAAAAAAGGAGTCAAGAGGTTATTCCAAATCCCAGTTATGTTATGTGCCTTCAGAGTTTTATTATAATAACTAGCTTCTGCCCGCGGCTTCGCCCGCATTTAGGAAATAGTACTGTTTGTATATCAATAATTATGTCTATCGATTAAGATAATAAAAAGGTTAAAAATTGGATGCTAAATTAGCATAGAATCGGGATATGATCGGCATAGGATCAGCATAGGATCAGGATATGATCGGCATAGGATCATCATAGGATCAGCATAGGTTCAGCATAGGATCGGCCTAGGTTCAACATAGGATTGGCATAGGAGCAGCATAGGTTCTGCATAGGATCAGCCTAGGTTCAATATATGATTGGCATAGGATCAGCTTAGGTGCAGCATAGAATCGGCATAGGATCAGCCTAGGTTCAACATATGATTAACATAGTATCGGCATAGGTTCAGCATAGGATCGGCATAGGATCAGCATAGGTTCAGCATAGGATCTGCATAGGTTCAACATAGTTTCGGCATAGGTTCAGCATAGGATCGGCATAGGATCAGCCTAGGTTCAGCATAGAATCGGCATAGGTTTAACATAGTATCGGCATAGGTTCAGCATAGGATCTGCATAGGTTCAGCATAGGATCGGCATAGGATCAGGATGGGATCGGCGTAGGATCTGGATAAAATCGGCATAGGATCTGCATAGGTTCAGCATAGGATCGGCAATGGATCAGCATAGGATCAGCATATAATTGGCATATAATCACCATAGGATCGGCATAGGAACAGCATAGGTTCATCATAGGATCAGCGTAGGTTCAACATAGGATCAGCATAGGTTCAACATAGGATCAGCATAGGATCAGCCTAGGTTCAACATAGGATCAGTCTAGGTTCAAAATAGGATCGGCATAGGATCAGCATAGGTTCAGCCTAGGTACATCATAGGATCAGCATAGGTTCAACATAGGATCAGCATAGGATCAGCCTAGGTTCAACATAGGATCGGCATAGGATCAGCATAGGTTCAACATAGGATCGGCATAGGCTTAGCATAGGATCAGTCTAGGTTCAACATATTATTATGATCGGCATAGGATCAGCCTACTCTCCTGTATGTACAAAACTGTAGGTAGGTATATGTACCAATTCTCTTGAATAAAAAGTTTAAACTAAAGTTTGTCATCCCTCTCTTTTTCGGGGGGCGGTTAGATTCCCCTCAACCGGAAGCTGAGAGCAGGAACCGCAATCGGAACTGAAACCGATACGGGAAACGGATCAATACTCGAAAACAAATTCGAAAAAAATAAGCCATAGATACTTTCGTCCCCAATTTAACACCCTTAGGGTATGAATTTCTAAAAAAATCTTTTTAGTGCTTCACCTACGTCCCTACAGCAATATCCGTATTAAATTTAAAGATTGTAGGTGAAGCGGTAACCCAATTCCCATACAAACTTTCATCCCCATTTAACACCCTTAGAGACTGAATTTCTAAAAAAATCTTTTGCGTGCTTCACCTACGACCCCACAGTAATTAATTTGTTAAATTTCAAGTTTGTAGGTCAAGCGGCTTGGAAGTTTCATACAAACGTTTTCCCCCCCTTTCCCCCCCTTAGGGGTGGAAATTCGGAAAACCCTCTCTTATCTGACGCCTTTATCACATAACGGATACACCCTCCAAATTTTAGCTCTCTACTACCAGCGGTTTAGGCTGTGCGTTGATCCCTCAGTGAGTCAGTCAGTCAGTCAGTCACTCAGGACAAAGAGTTTTATATATATAGATTTCAGCGGTATTTGCGTAAAGGAACAACAAACATACACACCTTCTCTTTTATACCTAGTACTAGCTGTGCCCCGCGGTTTTACACGCGCCAGTCCCGTTCCCGCGGAAATATCGAGTTAAAAAGTGACCTTTGTGTTTACCCGGTATCCAGCACCTATATTCACACTTAAATACAAACTTTCAGCTTAATAATATTAGTAGGATTAGTAGAATTAGGTTTCAGATCTAATTAAATAATGTGTGGCGTTTTGTACACTGCATAATGCATATATAGCTTTTATTTTCAAAACTGTATAGCAGTTTTAAAACGGCAAAAGATGATATTTATCGGTCCTTGTCCGATTGCATATAAATGAGCGAGATAGAATTGCTTGAAAAAATCTACAATTTCTCGTAAAATCAATCATTAACGAAGATTAAAATAATCCTACTAATTAGGGGTTAAAGTATGAAATTGCCGATTTGTACTGAAAATCTTAATTGTTTATTTTTTAAATTTTTAACAAATTTATTTAATCAAAATAGTTGCCATTATTATCTATACATTGCTGCCATCTAATGGGAAGGTTATTAATGCCTTTGCGATAGAACTCCGACGATCTAGACTGCACAAACTGTGTGAAAGCATTTTGTACTGCCTCCTGGGAAGAAAACTTCTTGTCACGTAGATAATTGTCCAAATCACGAAAAAAATGGTAGTCCGTTGGAGCAAGGTCTGGTGAATACGGAGGATGACGAATGGTTTCTAAGTGCAGTTCCTAAAGGGTCAAAATGGTTTCTCGTGCTGTGTGAGGTCTCGCGTTGTCGTGGAGCAATAATGGTGAAGATCGATTCATGAGTCGGGGCTGTTTTACTGCTAGTTTTGTCAACATGGTTCGGAGTTCGGCACAATAGACATCTGCCGTAATTGCTTGACCAGATCGAAGAAAACTATAGTGAATAACACCATGCTGAGACCACCAAACAGTTACCATTACCTTTTTATTGGTAAGTTTTGCTTTAGGACACTGTTGTGGCATTTGACCTGGGGTCAGCCATTGCATTTTTCTTTTCCGGTTATCATAAAGAATCCACTTTTCATCACATGTTACAATTCGATCCAATATTCCTTCATTTCTGTACCGGTTCAACAAGGCAACACAAGTTTCAACACGCGTTTCTTTCTGCAGATCAGTCAAATCACGAGGCACCCATTTTTCGTATTTTTTTATTTTATTGATTTGACGCAAGTGAGTCAATAAAGTGGGTAAGGTAACGTTAAACCATGCCGCTAATTCCTGGGTAGTTTGACTAGGATCGGCTTCCACTATCTCTCTTAATTCATCGTTATTCACCTGTGTGGGCGGTCTTCCTCGTGGCTCGTTCTCTAAGTCGAAATTTCCATCACGAAAGCGTTTAAACCAAAATCGCACGGTGCGTTCATTAGTAGACCCCTCTCCAAACGCAGCATTGATATTGCGGGCTGTTTCTGCCGCGTTAGTTCCGCGTCGGAACTCGTATTCCAAAATCACTCGAATTTTCGCAGTATCCGTCTTTCTTGTCTAAATTGAATAACAAAAACAATTGAAAGTCGATATTCAAATGTTTCACATTTTTTAAAAAAAGAACTTCACAGAAACCATTTGAAAAAAGTTTCGTTCGAAAACCTCAAACCATGAAGATTCTATGTCAATTCAAAGAACCTATTGCAATAAAACGGCAATTTCATACTTTAACCCCTATTATTATAAATCCGAAAATCTGTTTGTTTGTTCCCTCTTCACGGTCAAACAGCTCGACCGATTTGGATGAAAATTTTCATAGGAATAGTTTAAACGATGGAGAGTAACATAGGATACTTTTGATCCCGAAAATCCCGCGGGATCGGGACTTACGCGGGTGATAACTATTTATTAGATGAAAATTTGAATAGGGATAGTTTAAATGATGGAGAGTAACATAGGATACTTATGATCCTGTAAATCCCGCGGGATTTGATCCCGAAAATCCTGTGAGATCTGGACTTTCGCGGGTGATAACTATTTATTAAATGAAAATTTGCATAGGGATAGTTCAAATGATGGAGAGTAATATAGGATACTTTTGATCCCGAAAATCCCGCGGGATCGGGACTTACGCGGGTGATAACTATTTATTGGATGAAAATTTGCATAGGGATAGTTTAAATGATGGAGAGTAACATAGGATACTTTTGATCCCGAAAATCCCGGAGGATCGGGACTTACGCGGGTGATAACTATTCAATGAATGAAAATCGACACAGGGGTAGGGTAAGTGATATAGAGTGGCATCATCATCATCGTCATCGTCGTCGTCATCCATCGTCATCCATCGGCATCGTCATCCTTCGTCATCGTTATCGTCACTTACTAATGAAAAACAAACTTTACTTACTTCACCTTACTTCACCTACCTTACTTCGCCTACCTACCGCAGTGCAAAACTCCACACTTAAACGGACGACCAGGGAAGTACTGATGATGCCAGGCGCGGTAGCGCCTGGCTTTAACAGTACTTCAATGGGCGACCGTTTAAGTGTGGATTATTGCATTGCGGTAGGTAGGTGTTCGAACAACGCGGGTTCGCAACTTGCGCGGGTGAAACCGCGGGGCGCAGCTAGTATTTTTATAAAATGTGATGTAAAGGTTCTAGGTATTGTATTTTCTAATATTATGATGCCTATAAGAAAATATAACGGTTAAGGATTTAGAAGAAAAATTGATTAATTTTGTTAAACAGGGGTAACTTTGCCTGTAAAATAGTGGTATTTAAAATTATTTTTTATTGTTTCTGAAATGAAGGGGACACTTCTTGTATTACGTACAATAACATAATACATTGTTTAAAGATCTATATGATACCGGTTATGAAAAAAACTATTCAATCGGAAGGGATTTCACATGTGTCACGTCCTTAACTAGTTAATAATTGTTGATGTATTAATATTACTACAACCTCAAGAATTTGATGAATTATGGTATCTATAGATGGAAACTTACGCAGGTGAAACCGTGGGGTGTAGTTAGTAGGATATATGTTTCGTTCGTTAAAAACTCCGCGTTTTATAAGAAATATCTGGACGTGTGTATCCACACGGCTCGGCACCGTATTTGCATACAAAGTGCGGCACGGAAGGGACTCACATTTTTCACACGCAAATAATGGACGTTAAATATTTTAACGGTTCCCTTTCTTTGATAATAGTGTCAATATTTTATTATTAATACTTATCTTGTTCGAACATTTTGTTATTGCAAATTCGGTTGTAAAGTTGATCGGTACAAGGTCGTGTTTGTTAACTGAAAATGATGGGAACAAGAAAAAGCGATTTGGAAATTAATCCGCGCTCGATGACCGTTTCTTGTAGCTTTGTCGTTGATTTGTCTTCTTTTTGTCGCTCAAAAAAGTAAAGTAAATTTTAAATAAAGAATTATTTAAATTTACTTTACGTTTAAAAACCACAGATAATGAAAAAAATATATTTTTAAGGTTTCGTAGTCAATAAAATATTAATAAAGATTTTTTAAGATATTAAAGATTTTAAACACTAAGAAACAATACAATAATTGTATTGTACACTAATTGTACAGTTATTATAAAATACGTAAAAAGCCTAAATTAAAAGTAATATTCCACGTCGGCGTCCTCACGAGGCATTGTTCCCGGAAGGCTGGCAACAATAAGGGGAACTCATGATCTGTTTCGTCATCTAAAGTCGGGCAGTTTTACTGGCTGGATCCATTTTGTCGTTTGGCTGCCCGACTTCAAATATGACGAAACAGGGGCCGCGCATCTGCAGTCGTAATCAGCATCGAAATCCGACTGCGCAAAGGAATAACCTGCGCGGTTCAAACCATAACTTTAATTTGAAGGCGACGCCGCCGTCGAGTTCAACTGTCATTGAAACCGGCACATCAAGAGATCTCGCATGCAATCAACAGCTCAACTCGCTGTCGTTTTTCACCGCGCAGGTTATTCCTTTGCGACGGAATTTGCGCGGTAACTTCGAAAATGAGTCGGTGGTACTAATGTTTTTTTATTATTTTTTTAAGTTGCTTATTTTTTGTTTAGAAGTGGGTTACTAAAGACAAATAATTTAATTTCCATGAACGACTTCACATCTAAATAGTGAAGTCTTATAACAAGTGTCGGCTAACATCAACAACTCAAAATGTACTTAATCTTATTAATAATCTTGGAGTAAGGTCGGAGTAGTAAGAACGTGCTTTGTCCAAAGAAGTTTTGTTACTAGAACTAGAATGCTCACGTAGTACTAAACAGTGTTCCGCATGCTGTCCCTTTCTAATAGTGTTATTAGAAAGGGACAGAAAGCTCAACATACTTCTTCTGTCTTCTTTGGCTTTGTCTTTTTCGTGACAAGAACTTTTAAAGTTGACAGACAGAAACAAAACCATCGAAATTGTTTTCATACATCGTGGCGATGGGCTTGGCTTGTATCGCCACGCCAACAATAAGGTTACCAAAACTGGAATTACTTCTTTGACCTTACTTCTCTTTTATTTATTAATAAGGCTAAGTAATAAACTTTTTAAATTCACACGATTTGTTAACATATTTACATTTTACTGGGTCTTAATCGCGTACTATTATTTATTTCCTTACCTCGACGTTTCGATCATGTTACAATGATCTTGGTCTCGAGGGGACTCACCCTCGAGACCAAGGTCAATGTAACATGAAAAAGATAGATATTAAATATCATAAGTGTGACAGTGATGGTTTCTCACTTATATAGGAAAACGGACAAAGATAACTGGAGTTTATCTCAAGGATATCTTTATTGCATCAATAGGTAGTTAGAGTTTATGTCAGATGTTCAGAAACCGGGCATAAGACCCGGTAAAATGTACATAAGACTAACTAAGTTACATTCACAAATAAACTTAGACAATTTTCAAGCGATCCAAACTACGTCTTACCATGTATCGTCTCCACAAACTGAGCTAACTCTAACTAGCTACTTATTAACTGCATTATATTTTACAGTCGAGATCCAAGATGAGACAGACTTACGTCATTCGCGTTGATCCTAGTTTTCCTATCCCATCCTATAAATATTATTAAGCTGAAAGTTTGTGAGTATGGATATTATGTATGTTTGTTACTCGATCACATAAAAACAGCTGAACCAATCGCGATGAAACTTAGAATACAGATAGTTATAGTTGTTACATTTTACCGGGTCTTAATCGCATTATTATTTTTTATTTTTCTTTCCTCGACATTTCAACATTAGAGGACAATACCCGTCGGAGCTCCAGTCTCTTCGCGACCAAGAACATTCTAACATGATCGAAACGTCGAGTTCCAAAGATAAATAAATAAATAAACATTTCACTACAGTACACACAGCGCAATCTAGCCCCAAACCAAGCTTATATTATGGATACTAGACAACGGATATACTACATGTTATACTTTTTTTTTGTAAATACATACATATTATACATAGAAAGACACCCAGACCAGATAAAAATATTTATTTTCAAGCATAAATATTTGCACCCTTCTGCATTGCAGTAGAGCGTTCGCCCGACGCGCCACAGATGCTGTCAAAACTACTTATTCGGAAATTTACTCACAAACCTTTAAGAAATGTGAGCCTTTACGGGGCACCTTTTGCCCCGAAAACATTTGACATTGACAGATGTGTTTTCTTATAGCGATGTGTATCGCAACGCCAACAATCAGGTTTACCCTCCCTATAGATGTTTCACATCAAATGATGCCTCAAAATTCGATCGCCGTTATTTCATTACCCGCCATCTAGGTACCTAATTTAATTTTATAGCCGTACGTGGACTAAGATCGCAATAATTTTACCACATTTTGTTCCTGTCTATCAACTTTGAAAGTTCTTGTCACGGGCAAAGACAAAGCATGTTCTCATTACTCCCACCTTACTCCAACGTCTATTAATGAGGCTTTAGATAGTACAGAGATTCTTTTCTTAATAGTCTTTATGATAATCATCACATAATAATACTAAATAATGTTTTATAATATTTAACAAAAAATACGTAAGAACATATTTGAAATGTTTTTGGCATTTTGTTATCCCAATCCCACAAGTTTGTTTTTTTGCAAAAAAAAAACCTATTAGCATTAAAATACACAATAACCTGTTAATAATACGACATACACACATAAGAAAGCGCTGATTCATTCAGATTCAGCGCTTTTGTAATTGTCTATTGAGATAAACAAGACGCATACTTATCAACTCACAGAATCCGGTAGGATAACAATGTATTTAATGTGGAGGTATGTTATTTTAGGTATATATTACTTGTATTATTCGTTACATAGTCATATGTTTATTTTAGGTACAGATTAGGAGCCGGGTCAGACCTAACACGTGGCGTGCACACATAGTATTATCTTCAACAGATGCGTGACTTGCAGGTACGCAATAAATAGATGCACGCCACGCGTTAGGTGTGGCCCACTGCTGCGATTACTGTCTGTATTTCAAAGCATAGAGTAAGAGTAAGCAGTTTAAGGGTATGCATGTGCAATACTAGAGCAAAATAGCGCGACAGGGACAACGCTAACGAATTTCAGATGTGTAAAATAAGGACGTCAGAAAAGGCTTTAAGAAAGTTTAGATCGTAACATCAAATAATTGCTAATTACAGTCATGCCATTTTAACAATCATGTTTTCACATTTTAGGAAACAAACAATATTAAATTCTATTTTCAAATTTTCCATTTATTACATTTCCGTTAATTTATCGAAGATGAAAAGTGAATATGTGATGGAACCATATTTACTAATAAATTGTTGTATAAATAATGAAATATTATTATGAATCTATCACTACTAAAAGAAGCGAGTCGGACAAACACCCGTTTGTCTCCATCAAGACGAAGCATGCTACCCACCAATCTCACGCAACCCAATCTCCTCTTCATCATTATGAAATAAATTTATCATATACGGGCTATCTAACTACTCTAACATAGTCACCGCCAACTAATTGGATAGTCACCACTTCGTTAACAAAATTCCCGTTTGCATTCTATAGAACGAAACATGACACCAATCTCACGCAACCCAATCTCCTCTCAATCATTAGACGTAAGTTAATCATCTACGGACTCTCTAACAACTCCTATAGTCACCGCCTAGTAATTGGATAGTTACCACTTCGTTAGTGGCTTCGGTCATTAGGGGTCGATATCAATATGCAACTTGATAGAATAGATTAGGTTAAGTGCGCCTGGGATCGAAGATAATGGAGTAGCACCAGAGGGCGATTTATTCATAGATTAGAACGTGGTTTTTGTGGCAACGTTCTGGGAATAGGCCCTTCAAGGCGGTGCGTCGAGCGGTGTTGGTTTAGTGGTAGATAACCCGACTTCCGATGTAATATAATTTAACCACAATATTTTTCCTCTTTCTTTACTTCTTGTTCATCCAAAGGTTGCCTGGAAGAGATAAGGCCGCCCATTGTACCACCTAATTTTAAGTTGTTTATTTTGATTTTTAATCGAAATTATTTAATTGTAGTGTGTTGCAATAAAGTATTAATAAATCAATCAATCAAGTTTGTGGTTTCGAATCCTAGCCGCGCACCAATTGCAATGCCTTTTTCTTTAAAGAAATAATTAATATGCGCTATTAACACCGCTTTTACGGTGATGGAAAACATCGTGAGGAAACCCACGGCTTGAGTCACGCACAAAGACCCGGTTGTAGGGCTAGTTGCGGAAACAAACGATTTAAACTTTTATAACTTTTCGACTATACCTGAACTGCGCCTGGTTTAACTTGATTTTTAGAACAAATTTACCTGTTTCATCAACACTTTAACTCTGGACCCGCGCAGATTCGTCAGTACCGAAAACCTGTTTCTTTATGTAAGCACCCTAAGGGAATTTACTTATTTCTAACTGTACTACCCCTACATTATTTTGCCATCGCGTGCGACAGTCAACTATGAATATGTGGCGGTCGCCCACACCACCTACTAGATGGCGTTACTAGTATGAAATCCTGGATCGGGCAAAACCACCTGCCCCGTGGAAGATCTTCCCTTTGGAGGTCACCACCTCATACCTCCAAAAATAGTTATTATTATTTCTTATCGGTTGTGAACCGATTATGGCCATTAGGAAATAAGCCAGTGTCAAGTACTATTAACATATTATGCAAGTTATTTGCATCGAAACAGTCAAGTCGTCATAGTTAAAGTGAAGTCTAGGGAATCATTTGTAACATTTACGGCCCTTTACAAAGATTGTTACGGAGCTTTGGAGACAACACTAAGTCCATGTTTTGCACCGATTTTCACTTTCATTTTACTTGTACACCTTCACGAAACTAAATTGATTAATATGCCTCCGAAATTAAACAATTTGCACGCATTTGAACTAGGTTTCACAAATATGAAAATTTTGCAACACATCTCCTCAACGCTTTTCCGTCAAAACTCCTGTGAATAGTTGACTTGAACAGTTGAAGAAATCAAAGAGAAGTGAACTTCTTGTATACTTCACTTCTTCTATGTTCTTCTCTTTTCGTTCTCGTGTCATAAGATTGTAACTTGCTTAGTTGGTAGAGGGAATAATTCATAGAGGCTAAGACACACTAGTCTACAAACCTCATTATATTACGCCTTAATGAGGAAGGCGTTGCAGATTCCGTTTTGCTGTGACACTGTAGTGCTTTTGTTTTGGTTCAAGTTTAGAAAGGAAAGCGATTGTCAACACCTTAGAATTGTTTTCGATAGTCTTTTGTATCTTCATCGAGATCTTTTTTATAAATAAAAAATAAATAAAATATTGCACGACATTACACATTACGCAATCGGGCTAGATTACGTTACTAAGCACTAAGCTTGTACTATGGGAAATAGACAATATGGATATACTACATGTCATACCTACTTTTTTTCGTAAATGCATACATATATGATACATAGAAAAACACCCAGACTTTTTACCAGACACAGACTTATTACTACCCTTTTTTTTTAAAAAAAAAAAGTCATATACATAGAAAAACACCCAGACTTTGTACCAGATACAGACTTAATATAACCCTTTTCATAAAAAAAACCAACTGTTCTAAATTTAAATGTTAAATTAAAGTCCAATTAAAGTCCAATTCCTTTATGAACCCATTGTAGTTTATCTCAAATTTATGAGTTTATTTTCGCACCTTCTACCGTTTTTTGGATCGAAACGCCACCGAAAGGATATTGCCGGAAGACCAGCGTTGTTGTTGCACTACGTAGCCGCAACATTTATGCTGAGGCTATCCTTATTAGCAGAGCAACACACGGTTCCTTGGTTGGCGACTAAATTTTTCACATTATCTTATTTTATTTTTTTTGTATTCTAATGTGTCGTGTGTTCTAAGCTAATAAATGATTTTCTATTCTATTCTATTCAATTAAAATAGTCGAAGCAGTGGCATCCTATAACTTAAAGCACACAACAAAGCACTTAGATTACTCGTACGACTGCCAGTTGTCTTAACATTTCTGTGTTATTACAACTATTCTCCTAATTAGTGGTGTGACATAATTGTACCGAGTCTTGCTTGTTCTGGATGCTGTAATGATTTTTTATGGTGAACTAGTTGAGTTCGTTGCTTTACCTGTTGTTTAAGACTACCATTCACAACTAAAACTAAGCTTAGCTTAACAGTTTTAACATTAAAAGTGATTATGTTTTCGTGATCGAGTAAACTCGCAGTCCTTGCTTAGATTATCAATTTATCATAGACCTGCCTAAGTCCCGTTCCCGCAAGAATATCGGGATGAAAAATAGCGTATATAATATTTCTTTTTGTTTTTATTGCTCAAGGCATTTCAAACTTCAAAATATTTTAGCAAGGAAATATATTTCTTTTTGTTTTTATTGCTCAAGGCATTTTAATTATAGAAATATTTTTTAGCAAGGAAATATATTTCCAAAAAATCCCCATGACAGGATTCGGACCTGCGTCCTTTCGCTAACCAGGCGACTGCTTCTAACCACTGAGCTACACAGGAATCACGTGACATGTTATAATTTTTCGGCCATATCTCTCCTTGCTAATTGTTTTACCAACTAAGGCTTGGTTTCAACGCCATCTACCGGTCAAGCTTTGCAGCTTTATTGACTTAAGGTTTAAATTTTATTCCAACTTTTAATTGGTATTTCGCGAACAATTTGACAGTGGAATTGATGAAGGTCGGCAGTCTGACTCAAGTTCGTAATGCTTCATTTGTCAAGCGACCATTCACCTTCTTGTATGAGTCCTCGGTTATTGAAATAGTATAGTTTCCTCTAAAGCCTCTAACTCGACCTAACTACTGCTATCAGTGATAACGACTGGGACCTACTGCTTAACGTGCCTTCTAACACACGGAAGAGCTCGAGAATATGTGTTGAAGCTACACATATTATCGGTCACCCATTCAAGTTATGACTGTACCAGGCGTTGCTTAACTCGCACGTTTAGACAGATGGCGGGTTTAGACAGGAAAATAGTCAATGAAACTTACTAACGAAAGCGGATTAATAGATTTCTCCTCATTTTTTCCCAAAGAAGTAACGTGAAGGACATTGGTTTTAAAATCACACGTGAGCACCAATTATGCTAAAGGTCTTTTAAACTCTTTTCTGAATAAAATATTTATGCTCTTGTTAATTTGTCCCACTGTAAGGACAGGTTCTCCTTTAAGAGAGGTTAGTTAGTAAGACGCCATAGGTGCCTAATCCAGATTGGCGAATGTTCCATGTCTTAAAACCATGGCGAGTTCTAGGCCATGTTGGTTTCATGACAATGTTTTTATTTACCATGGCCATTGGCCATGTAGTAAAGAAAAACAGTATGATATTTTATTCATAAAGAAAAAGTCATAGGTTCGCAGTTGGTTCGGGAAGAATTTCAATGTAAAATGAAATCCTGACTTTCATTTCGCATTATAATCAGAATATTTACCACCTTAACCAACATCGCTTATTTAGAAAACCTATAGGGGTATTCAAGATTGGCTTGACATGCCTGTCACTTTTTAGCGAGATAAAAATAATTATCATTTTCGACATCGGATTCGGATCGAATCTCCCTGAACACTTCTACTGAGCCCTTAGTATGAGTTTTGATAGTTTATTGTCTCGATGAAACTGGCAGTTTACTTCATTTATTTTCCATCAGCGCCTCTAGCGGTAACTATTATGAACTAAAATAATGTATGGAAGTAAACTGCCAGTTTCATCGAGACGATAAACTATCAAAACTCATACTAAGGACTCTGGTAGACTAAAACAGTTTGGCTTTCAAAAACAAAATAAACTACCAAAGACAACTTTGGGGAATATAATCGTCTCTCTAGAGTAGCCTGAAACATTACGAAATCCTCATTAATAAAATCATCGGTTCATGTTTTAGGCCTTGCTGATATATCATCCGACATTACCAGCCATTCCAGGCTACTGACTACTGACACAGTACAACGAAATAATTATTTAACACAGTTGATAAATTTAATCGCTAACAAGCACAATAATATACTTACGTCTAATCTTCGCAATCAACTTTTGTTCTGCGACTTTTTGAAATTCGAATTAGTGATGATTTATACAAGACCGAGTCGGGCACGGGCGACATGCAAAACAAAAGCTTTCGAACGGCCCGTTCTAGTATTTCAAGTGTAAATTACTCCTTATTTGATAAAGAATCTTTTCACACGATTTAAAAAAGGAAGGGTTAATCAATTCGGTTGTGTCTGTTTTTTCTTTATTGTTGTCTGTTTCATTGCATTACTTAGTCTTAATCTATCGTTTGTGTTTTTATGTTAATAAACAACTCTAACTTGGAAAATTATCTTCTTATACAAAGTGTAACGAGAATAGCCATTTAAGCCGAAAGGGGATTGTTCTAGACCTCTAGGCGAGCTACTTTTGTTTTACGACTTTTGGAAAGTCGGTCTTTAAAAAAAAATGAGGTCATATCGAAATCGGTCCAGCGGTTCAAGCGCGATGCCGTGACCACGAGAAATAGGGATTCTTTACACTCAAAACCTATATTTTTGCTATGCATGACAACAAAATCACTTAAACAAGATACGGCCTCACTTTTGAGTAGCCCCTTGGCCCCGCAGGGTTATTTTACTATTTATAGAACATTTAAAAACGTGGGTTTTTGGATTTTTTAATTTATATGTGAAAAATGTATAAAGAAGATAATCTTATCTAGTTATTCCACTGATTTCACTACACTACGTTACGAAAGCAAGACAACGATTGATTAACTGCCATCCCAGTGGCTAGCAGTTGGTTAACTCAATAAGCTAAAACATATTACAGTCTAATAATTTATCTGTAATCAGTTACAGTAAATGTTTTCAAAGCTACTTCATTAACAACGAGTTTCTTCATCTATAACAAAAGTGAAAATAGAAATGAGTAAGGTCTGTGTAGTTTAGGAAACAGTGCCATCTATGTAGAAATTTATGAAATTGCTTTTGCGCTATCCGATCATAGATGGCACTTTTTAAAATAAAGTAAAATGAAGAAGTTATTAAGAATAGTCGAAATTGCCCAAAGTCGAGATTGCCCGCTAGACCACACTCACTAGCGAGCTGTAACCACAACCGCTGCACCAAGAAACTTTAACAAAATCGCTTTATCTGTTTGTGAGCTACGATGTAAGCTCTGCCTTATTAATGAACGTAGAGTAAGGTCGGTGTAATGAGAACATGCGTTTGTCTATTCAAAGTTGACAGACAGAGATAAGGACAGACAGAAACAGAGATAATCAGAAAAAAACATGTTTTTTTTGTTTACCTTATCGTATGATTTGAAGAACAAAAGTTGATAACCTAGACGTCTAGAACAACCCCCTTTTGGCTTAAATACTCATCGTCGGAATACCCTACTGCATAAGCTAACAAATCGTGTGAATTAAAAACAACAGTCTCCTTGCATTTCTCCTACCAATTTTTACCAATAAAAAATATGTTTATTTCAAAATAATTTCTAAAAAATATGCCAACACGTTGTCCAAGTCCAATAAACACCGTCCAATGTCCATAATCCAATAAAGTCGGAGGAAATCTCCTAAAGCGGACCCTCTTTAATTTCACATGTCCCCGCTTTCATTAACGGGATGACGTCACGTGTTCATATAATATGACATACGATGCAATTCCACTCGTTATGTGTACAAAACGCTGTCATAAAAATAAAGTTGGTGTACGTACCTAGCGTTAGGTGATTCTGTAACGATACTTTGGAACCGAACCGATAGTGTCTCTTTTTACAAGAAATGACTACTTTAGTTATTCGTGATTTTTGCAATTCAAATTGATAATGCAATTCATTAGTCTGCCTGTTATCAAGAGTAATTAAATATCAAAATAATTTAGAGTAAATAATAATTATTTTGAGTTTTTATAGACCTGAAAACTAAAAGAAGACGGCGCATAGATTTACAACTATTTCGTTTAAGACAAATCACTGAGTAAGGAAAGAAAGAAAGAAAGAAAAACATTTATTGACAACAAACACACACATAAGTAGGTACAAATGAATAATGGGACACAATTTTAAGGCTCTCATTTTGTGCGAATAGGAGTAACAAGAACTACAAAATGTAAATTGTATCGTGTGATTTATTTACAAATTACATTCTCATTGTCTTTGATAAATGCGCGTAGTATAAGATCTGTAGTTTTTTTTTATCACTAGACTACTTCTGGTGAGTAGTCAATCGTGTTACTTTACCAACATTGGAGTTACAGAATCACCAAGTTTTTATACCAACACAGCTCGTGTCCCATCGCCGAGAACGCGTCCATCATGGAGGATAAAAAATAATACTCGGTAATAATTTCCATCATTCGCCATCTAAATCGGTTGCTGTAGCGTGTCGCGACTCTGCAAACTTTAAGCCAGGAGATGGCGACCAAAACGTTACCAGATCCACGTAGGTATTTGTTTTTTATTTAAAAAGGGGGATACTAAGGCCGGCTTGCATAACGGTTCCTAAACATGTTTAAGCTGCTAAACGTGTTTAAAATCTGTCAGAATGTCAAGAACTGTCAATGTGTGGCAACATAATATTATCAATCGCCCACTTAATGAAATAGAGTCCAATGTTCGATTTACCATAAATTATTTTAAAATTGATTTAGTTAAAATGTTTTTAAATTGTGTTATGCAAGTCGCTCTATGGGCCAGAATAGTGTTTAAAATTGAATTTAAGCACAGTTTAGTTTAAGAGCATCGGCAAAGGTAGTGTTGCCCATCTTATCTTACTAATAGTATAAACGCGACAATTTGTATTTATGTATGCATGTGACTTTGTTACTCTTTCCCGCAAAAACTACTGAACCGATTGCAATGAAACTTGGAATATAGGAAGCTCAATACCGAGAATAGCACATAGGCTACTTTTTATCCCGACAATCCAACGGGAGCTAGACTTAGGCGGGCGAACCCGCGGGGCGCAGCTAGCCTATCATAAAATTTGTTTCTCGAAACCGGTCAGATAAGTTGTTTGAATGGTCACTTAAGTTGTTTGAAATTTGACATATGACTTTTCAAAGTCTAAAACAAAACCAAATGTTTTCTGGGTCATATTCACTCGTATGATCAAATGCTCGCATATCAATTAATACAAATACAGTCTATGAAAAAGATAACCACCAAAAGGTGCTACATTTCACCATACTTTAAAAAACAAAATGCACGTAATTTCAAAACTCAGTAGCTCAGTGGCCTCTTAATCACACAGAAAAGTTTATTTGCTGTTGAATAAATGATTTTTTAACGAGTATTTCGGCATAAGAGCTTTTTACTAGAAGACAGATTAAGGGTTTCTCGAAGCTTTTCAATGACGGAATTGATTTTATAAAGGGGGAAAACAAAAACATTGAGAGTTTTATCGGTAATCTCTGGTTTCCAATAAATTGTATGTGGGTTACGTTAGGCTTATCCCAGACTCATATCATTCAGCCTATAACTGGAAATTTTGGAGACCTATGAAAGAAGAGTTTTTTGCACTTAGGCTACCTAAGTCTGTTTTAGGGTTCCGCACCCAAATAAATACAAAACGGGACACTTTTAATAATATAATAATAATAAATAATTTATTTCCAAAATTATTGTATACAAAATGTCTTAAAGTCTAATTATCGAATTAAATCTAAGTAACTCAAATGCCTGAACTAAGAAATCCTGTATCTTAGGCGAAAATGCCCAACAATACAATATAAATTATCACTTATAATTAATTTAACTAGGACTACACAATGTTAAAAATAATATTTAGTTTTTAGTCCCGACACCTGACTAGTATCACTAGCAATGGCTTCAGTAATTTTGGCATGAAGGAGTATCACACATACTCTTTTACTTATTCACTTACACATAAAATTTTACATTTATTAAAATCCTAGCTGCGCCCCGAGGTTTTAACTGCGTAGTCCCGTTCCCGCGGGAATATCAGGATAATAATTATCCTCTGACTCTCCATTACTTAAGCAATCCTTATGCAAATGTTCATCCAAATCGGTAGAACCGATTGAACGTGAAGAGGGAACAAATTTTAGGATTTTTAATATTCCGCATCCCGATACGTCGCGATCCCGCAGGAATATCGGAATAAAAAGTAGCTTATGTGTTATTTTAGGTCTCCAGCTACCTATATTCCAAGTTTAATCGCAATCAGTTCAGTAGCTTTTGCAAGATTGAGTAACAAAGTCACATACATACAAAACTAATTTTCGCTTTTACTGTGCCCCGCGGTTTCACCCGCGTAGGTCCCTTTCTCGCGGGAATATCGGGATAAAAAGTCCAGTGTTAATCCAGGTCCCCAGCTACCTATATTCCAAGTTTCATCGCAATCGGTTCAGTAGTTATTGTGTGAAAGAGTAACAACCTCACATACATACAAACATACATACATGCACGCTTAGATACAAACTTTCGCGTTTATAATATTAGTAAGATTAATCAGATTAATACTAGAACAAAATGTACATCGTCGCTTGGTCTATTCTCT